>OY728126.1:771718171-772940046 GCA_963277665.1 Viscum album
CATAGGTATGACGATGAGATCAGCAGATAAAGAAAATTTATGTTCTCTAATGGGGACTGATTCACGAAACTTTGTTGCAACGATACTTCCCTTAGGAGTTTTAACTGACAACTCCCTTATTAAATCAAATTGGAAATATCTAATTTTCTTAGCAAACTGGGAAGATATGAAACAATGCGATGATCCAGAATCAAATAATGCATTTTCTAAACTTGAGGAAACCATTAAATTACCTGCCACCACGTCTTTCGGAGCTTCTACCTCAGCAGTAGTGATAGCATAAGCCTGGCCTTGATCCCTTGGCCTTTTCTGAGGTAAGTTCTCCTGACGCTTAGGACATGAATTTGCATAATGCCCCATCTCCCTGCAATTATAGCACTGAACGTTGGTAGATTCCTTCTTCCCCTTGCAATCATGAGCTTGGTGGCCTTTTTCACCACACTTGTAACAGACTCCCATTCCCTTCAAGCAAGTACCAGGATGTTTCTTCCCGCATTTACCACAAGATGGATATTCAACCTTTCCCTTCTTCCCCTTATTTTCATTCCCAGATTGATCAGCAGGTCTCTTCTTCTCTTGCTTTTCTTTAAAGTCATAAGACTTAGAGAATTCCTTTTCGGTCTTGATAGCACATGAGACAATGTCTTCGTACGATGAAAAGGATTGTGAGACTAATGCTCGATGGAGAAATGGTTTTAACCCATAAAAGAAACGATCAATCTTACTTCTTGGGTTGCGAATATAATCACCAGCGTACCTCGCTAACCTTGTAAAGTTAGCCTCATACTTTGTGACATTCTCATCCTCCTTTTGTCTCAGACTCAGAAATTGTCTTTCCATATCTGCTCGATGGTCGCGAGGAAAGTATTTTTCTAAAAACAGATCTTTGAACTCCCTCCATTCCATATTTGATACTTCATCATCTTCCTTCGTATTTTGAATCAATGACCACCATTGATCAGCATCTCCAGTGAGGCGGTAAACTGCCATGATAACTTTTTCCCTTTCACTGCTCCCTAAAGCCTGAAATATTTTCTCTAGGGAAAATATCCATTGCTCAGCTACTAAGGGATTTGTATTCCCATTGAACGTTGGTGGTTGTTGCCTCATGAATCGATCTAACATTGATCCTCCACGCTGCGGATCAGGGTTCTCCATACGGGTAAGGTTATTATTCATAACCTGAGTAAGTTGTCCCAGTATGGTGATTAGCTGATCAGCACCAGTTGCATCACCAGCCCCACTATAATTATCTTGAGCAGGAGGGCAATCCCTACATGGAGTGCGTGCATTGATACGGTTTCCATTTCTTCCACTAGGCGCCATTTCTAAACAATGGCATAAACTAGATCAGTTTATGAATCAAAATACATAATCCCATACTTATAAAACACTTAACATAAATTGAACTATTTATGGATATAATCCATAATCATACGAATTTTTTTCTTTGAGGATGTATATACTCATAATCCCTTCAAAATGATTTGTAATGAAAATGAGAGTTATCCTAAGCATATCCCCCGGGAGTGTCGTAACCAAGAGTGCAGCAAGGCCCGTTGTCGTGCACCAGTTCCCGTTCGAGTCTAGCTCAAAGCGGTGTTTTCGGGTTTTACCCCTAGGTACATCTGTGCCAGAGTCGCCTCTACCTGCTCGTATCCAGACAGGGATGTATTGCTCGGAAAACTCACAAAATATCTACAATACCAAAATTCTAGGAAGTTCTTCTATACTAATCCTCAAAGTTCATCTTATGTCTACGTGCTCTAATCAGAGTTTATCTAAATCTAGCTTCCAAGGTTTGTACTAAACTTCCTCTGATACCAACTGTAACGCCCCGACCCTAGTTGCCTAGAGTCAGTGCATTATTACATAACATTGGCATGATCACAAGAAAGATCAAATCTCGAAAGACTGATTGGTTTAGTAGCCTTGGAAACACTAGATATATTCATAAGTTTTACATTACATCATAAAATGAAAAACTACTACAACAACATAATGTTTCCACAGTCCACACTATAATCCCCTCATAATATCCCTGCAGGTCATTCATAACTTACATCTTCACTTCCTGGGAAAAATAAAACATAGAAAAGGGGTGAGCTCAAATGCCCAGTAAGGATAACAATATAGCGGAAACTTTCATCAATAAGAATAAACATTTAAGGAAATATATAACTAAAACAAAAGCCTTTTAAACATGAACTTTCAACATGGTATGGCATAAATAAAATGAAATAATTCCATTTAATTATTCACATGGATATTCTACTAATCGAATAATCACATGTAAAAATCAATAACCACTTCCATAATGTTGGAATGCATAATGCCAGACTATCATAACCACATAGCCAAGGCCTCGTGCCAAGACTACAAATAAGATTTTGTCAAGGCCTTGTGCCAAGACACTAGTTTGTCTCATGAGACATACCGATTCATCGAGGAGCTATAGCGGGCTCCACCCGTCACATATTAAGTCCAATGCATTCCCATATGAAAAGGTTTAAACATAACATAAACATTCGTATTAAAACTAGCATACGAAATGTCAATACTTTAACCATAAACTATGAATGGTATAAAAATAGCACATCCACAGTCAAACATATCACAAAACCTTCAATACAATATAGATGTTTTGTATCATAATAAATCAACTTCAAATAATCTTAAAATCCATCAAAGGATGTTGACATAGATGAAATCAAAATTCTTTTTAAAGAAATATCTCCTTTTATTTTGAAATAATTTAAGATCCATATAAAATAAAACATTTTCTTTGAAAATATTCTTATAAGCTTGTAAGGGAATCTTTGAAGATTTTATAACGGCGGAAAATAGCTGCACCCGCCGTATAAGTTAAAAAAAACATTCTTACCTTAATTCTGTCGAAAAGGTTAAAAAGGACCTTGTTTTGAAAACGACCGAAAGATTCCTTTATAAACCACTTATAAAAGTCAAAAAGGATATAAATGACTTTAACTCATATTCTAGTAAATAGTAAAAATGTTTTGAAATGCATTTTTAAGAAACATGGATGTGGATGATAAAGAGATCCCAGTAGATTATTACGTATAAACAACCTTGGATAATGAAGAGGTTGTAAAGTAAACCCTTACCTTGTACTTTTCCTTGGTTGGGGTAGGTTAACCTCCTATATAATGCTGAAATAGTTGTTATTAAATTATACAAGAATCATATATATTAATATGATATCATATATGATCTTTTAACATTGATTTGTTAATAATCTCTTAGAATTATCGTCGTTTCGGGAGTTAACTTACTCATTTTCTTTTATATGTTTTGTTACATAATCCATGGTTGTTGTATCTTATTCATATCCATAATGATATCCAGTCCTTAAACATCATTTTTAAATCATCAAATGATAATTATACTTGAATGGATACGATGGAGAATGAATCTCATCGCGTTCGTGGAGACGGTAGTCCGTACGTACGCACGAGCGACAATATCATTCTTTTGATATTAAAATAATATATAAATGGATGGTATATCATATATACAGAATCATTAACATGTTATATTTATTATTTACATGAGTTACACATCATTATTATACCCATCCAAATAATATTATATTGAATAACAATTACACCACGACGTGGAGACGATAAGCCGTACGTACGCACGTATGGTGACATGTTATTCAAAGGGTGGATAGAATACTGAATATGATTGTACCATATTTATAATAACATCACAGTATATGTGAGATACTGGAGTTATTATTTTAGAATGGTAAGAACAAAGGAAGAAGAAGTGGAAGAAGAAATGAACTTGGAGAAGGGTGGTGAAATCATTACCTCTTCTTCGGGTTCTTCCTTTTGATTTGATCAAAAGGGCTCCTTAGGATGGCTTTCTGATCAAACTAAGGCCTCTACGTTGTAGTGAGGGATGTTGGGAGAGTATTTGGGCAGAGTTTTCCCGAACCAAAAGGCTTTGAAGGTGTGAAGAAATGAGAAGGAGGAGTGCCCTTTTATAAGAGGGGTGAGGGGCACCTTTGGAAAAGTTAGAAATATTAATTTATAATAAATTCATATTCGGTTTCTAAAGGCTCCAAAGTTGATTATTCAAAGGTTAAGGTGGGGATAGGTCGAAAACCACTCAACCAATAGAATTTAGACAGGTTTGGGGACTTATATTAACCTTATCTTTAAGTATTAACTCTAAGTTAATTAGTTTCACTTTTACAATTTCTCTTTGTATTTTTATATAATATGGTTAATAAACTTACTATATACATCCAAGAGACCCCCAAGTGGTACACTAATGATGAACCTATCATGATATAAGTCTCTTGGCCGAACCTTAGATTTTTAGGAATTTAATATCAATTAATAATATAATATTTTTTTAAGAACTCTTTTATGTCAATTTTGACACTATTCAATAGTTGATTTTGGTGAAACTCATAACAGATTGATTACTTCGATAAAAGTCAATTAAATCAATCCTAATATATCCTATTATCCTAGAAAATTATTTTAATTCATTAAAAGTTTCATATTATATTTATTTGGGTATTTATAATATCAATTATTTTAATTTTTCACTATTATAGTAATTACTGCATCATCATTGTGTCATATATAAAATAAATTATTTAATGTATAAAAATTATAAATAAAATATAATTATGTAGGAAATCTTTTTATCTTTCTAATGAATATTTATAATCTAAAATCCAACATATATAACACTATGTAACAATTGTTGTTCTAAAAGATATATGCTTGTGTCATTTTTGTATTTATTTTAACTAAATTAAAATAAAGTGTCATTATCACTTACAAGTGGATCCATGGGGTCCCAAAATAGACCCAAAGATTTCCATGGTCGACCATGTATCAACCAATAGGGTTAAGACACGTTTTAGGGTAATTTAGTTTTATTATAATATTATTTTTTTAACCCTTATTTACCGGATTTACCCTTAACCATGGTAAATAAAATATTTACCGCAGTAATTATTCAAAATGTCTAAAAATAAAAGTTACCTATTTACACAATTTGAAAATCCTGATTCCAAATATGGAATCCATTTTCATAAATTCAAAACACAGAAGTGGCAGAAATTAATTTAAAATTAATTCCCGCTGTCAAAACAAAAAGCGTGTTTTTAAGAGATAATAACTATCAAAAGATTGACACTTGTTTATGTTCGTTTTAATTGTAAAATTATGTCCAATGACCAACATTATATTAAATGGTAAAAATATATTCTAAATATACTTTAAAACCACTCAAATTCATAATTTATCACTATTAATTATTTTGATTAAAAAAGTTGTTTTTAATTAAAATTTAGAAATTTTCACTATTCATCAAAATATGAAAGTTATCCGAAATGTACCAAAATTTCACCCTAGGCTAATTTTGATATTCCGAATCTAAAAATGAGGTCCATTTTGAAATATTGAATATATATGATTTCAAAAAGTAGGTATTACTATTCACAACGGCTAGTTTAATTAGTTGTGGTGTGTGTTAGAACTCGAGGTTGCGTACAACACACGCTATCGCATTATTCGAAGGGAAATGTACCATAGAAGCTTGGGGTGTTACACCCTAGCCTTATAAAATAGTTTTTACTCCACTTTTCTAGAAACATCGGGAAAAAACCAGGGTTTTGATTGTGGTTTTCAATATTTTAGCGTGTAGTGTCCAAAAACTAAATAATAAATAATTACCCCTCATTTTCTATATAAAACCACCTATGAACTAATTCCAATTCACTCAAACTCCTTTAATATCATCCTAACTATTATCTACACTCCCTTGATTCCTCCCAAGGTGCCCCAATTATCCCAAGAAGCCTCTACCAATCCTTTGGAATCAAACATCCAAGTAAGGTATCCCAACTTTCATTCCTTTATCATTTTTATCCAAGTTTCCTTATATCGTTACACGTTTTTATTTTCTATTAAAAATTATGGGGTTTTTTTTTCACCTCCCCCATACTTCCCTTTTTTTGTTTAAAATATGATATACCACTTTCTCTCTCATTAATCCCTCCCATGTACACCTGTTACCATGTCGAAAGTTTTTAAAAGTTGTTTTAGTCCTCTTCTTTATTCAAGTTTATTTATTATGTTACGCCTTCTATTTATAATTTCCTTATATTGGAAAATGTATTTATATGACCCTATTACTTACCATTTCATGTAAATATGATGATAGACCCCTTTTTCCTATCATCAACTCTTTTGATGAATTTTTTATGTCATTACATTATGCTATTGAAGTTTCACCATGATTCTCCATGCCAAAATCATTGTGTAGTGAATACCATAGCCATTCCTCTATCAAGGTTATTAAACTTTATTCACATATAACTTTTAATTAAGGAAATACATGTATTTATTCCACACTCATTGATCGTTGAATGATTTATGGTGAAGAATGAATCTATGTTATATGATCTACATGGCACACTTAAGGATGAGATTAAATTATTCATGAAGGGAGAACCCTGATAGCGCTCCAATGTAATGGGAAATGTGATGTATCATGATACGTAATGTGGGGGAGGGGTTTAGCTGATTCCTTTTAAGAAATATTTACACCATGTTTGGACTGAGGTTTACTTGATTCCTTTATATTAATGATGCATTTCTTTATGTTGTTTCTACATTTCCATGTTATGATAATGATTCTATATCATTCCTTTATGTTCATGTTTCTATTATGCTCTATTGAAATGCCTATTGACTAAAATTTACTGTATTATTCATGATATTCCTTGTTTAATCCTTTACTGGGATTTATAACTCACCCTTTTGTTATGAATCTCCTTAGGTTATCCCATGAAATGCTATGTACTAAGGAAAGTTGTGATAATGTAAAGGAATTTTTCAATAAAGATGTTTTATTTTATTTATTAAGTTATCATGTAATGTTTCTAAGCCCCAAATACACTAGACATCTCAATAATATGGGTTGTATTAAGTGGATGTTTATTTAATAAATCGTGTTTAAATGTGTAATAAAGACCACAGTTGATATAGTTTGTATCAAATTATAAGTTTAGTTATTTTTGGGATTAGGATTAGAAACCCATAGTGAAAGCCTTGGGGATAAGAATAAGTATAAGAAAAGAATCCCTAAATTTTAGTGAGTATAGAGTAAGTGGTTTATGAAAAAAAACAAATCCCTATCTGGATAAGAACAAGTAGACATGTCTTTGGAACAAATGTATCTAGGGGTAAAATCCGAAAACACCACTTTGAGCTAGACTCGAACTGGAACTAGTGAATGAAAACAGGAAATTCTACACTCTTGGTTTGACACTCCTGGGGGATATGCTTATGTAAATTCATAATCTCTATAAAAACCATTAATATGTGAAAAAAAGCCCATAAGAATATACATTAGGAAATAGATCATGGATAACTTTTATTGAAGCATCGAAATTCATAAGTTAAGGAATTAAATTTAATTTATAAGTTATCCCTTTTTTTCATTGGATTCCCCTTTATGTGTTTAATATTTCAAAATAACTACCCCTAATTTTACTTTTATTCTATCCAATGGCTGATAATATGAGGACTTGAGCTAACAATTGATGTGATGATAAATATGATGACTATTCTAATGATATTCCAAATCTGATGGGAGAAGGAATAAAGAAAATTCACATTACTCTCTCAGTTAACTCAAGTTTTGAGTTGAAACAGGGTTCAAGAGGAATGTCCAACTCCTATAAGAAAGAACAAGTCGCAATCAAGAGCTTAATGAGATAAAGGTATATTACTTTCAATGGATCATTATATCCCTCAATCACCAAAAAATGGATCAACTATATTGAGAATATATTCTCCATCTTTTAACGTTTTGAATAAGAGATGGTTCTTATGGACTCTTATCGTATGGAGGTTGAATCTAATCAATGGTATACATTGATAAAAAAATATAAATCCTGATGAAGAGATCAAGGCGAGGGGATAAAAGTATTTCTATATAAAAAATTCGATAAATATTTTTCTTGCGCCCTCCATCTTAAGATAGAAAGACATTTCCTAGAACTCAATAAAAGGATGAATAATCTATTGGGGAGTACGAGGAAAACATCACCAGAATTTCTTGATATTCCTCTTGTTTTTTCGTTACCCCAGAATGCAAGTATGACCACTTCTTTGGTGGGATAAAACCTAAAATATAGAAATCCCGAGCGATCTGTGACTTTGAAAGCTAGAAAGTGATTGTCTGATGTTCCCTCAAAGTTGAGATAGAGATCGGTGAATCTTAGGGGTATCATGGGGATAAGAAGTGTAAAGTAGAATTTAATTTTGGTGGTTAGGTGGATAAATCCAATGGTGCTAAGAAATTCTATAATCCCACTTTACAAAGGTGTGGAATAAAGAACCCTATAAATTACCTCAAGGGGATGAGGAAATGATCTTGGTGTGGGAAGGAAGGGAACAAATCATTTGATTGTTGACAAGAAACACAACTAGAAAAAATGGGCTTTTTCCATTGTTCAAAACCATGGAAATAGGGCTCAAAACTGTGGACATAGCCTATGGCCATGGTTTTGGCCAACTGTGGGTGCTATCGCTATGGCCGTAGGGTCTGACCTATGGCCACAATTTTCGTCATGGATATAGGTGGCCTAGTTCTACAGTTTTGAAACTGTGGCTACAGGTGTCTCGGTTGCCAACTGTGGAAATAGGTGTCCTATTTCCATGGTTTAAACCATGTATATAGCCCTAGAAAACCTTTCCAATGTGTGTCCTATTTCCACCATTAAACTGTGGCTATAGACATAGAAAACTGTGGCTGTAGCCTAAAAATAATGTGTGCCTAGCTGGATTTGATCCTAGCACATTCCTTTCATGTTTCAGCGACATAACCACTACACCACCAAGACTTTTGTGTGTGTATATATATAATATTATATATATATATATATATATATATTATAAACTACGGTAGTATCCTAAAAACTATGGAAATAGTTCTTCCTGTAATAGTTTTTGGTAGGAAATGTTTTCTACCATGCAAGGATAGAAGACCTATAGTCATGGTTTTCAAAACCGTAGCTATTGGTTTGGGATATATCCAGGGTTTTGAAAACCGTGGATATAGGACATGAAAAAAGACCTATATCCAGAGTTTTAAAATCGTGGTTATAGGCTACATAACTATGTTTGTAGCAACCTATAGCCACATTTTTAAAACTGTGGATATAGGTATGTGGTCATAGCCTATTTTTCTAATAGGGAAAACCCAAATTCTGCGATAAATGAAATCAACTCTTTTTTCGATCCTCAATGAATTGTTCCTTGCTACAAATACAAACAACGAGATGAATTTTCTAACCAGTTCTCTAAGCCAAGGGTTTTTGGTGCCAACCAACAAACTCTAAGGCAGAATGGGTGAGCTTTTTCCATCACTACCACCGAAGTGAATCTCGAAAACTATGTGGTGCCTGGTACGCTCGTTATTCATTCATGAATAGAGAACATACTTTTTTATTATAGTTCTATGCATTCCTTTATATTCCAAAATTTTAGTAGAAAAATACAAACATCACCACAAAGAATGGAAGTAGATATGTCGGTGAAAATAGAAAATGTGGAAATTATTGCATCTAATGAATATGACTCCTCCTCTTTCATAATATATGGATTGAACTTCCTGGTGAACCACATCATACTTCACTTAGTGGAATTTGGTTCAATTGTTGGCATGGAATGGATTTCCTATAATAGAACCTACATAAATTGTCATGAGAGGTAAATCTCTCTTCATATGGGGAAGCAACCCCTGATTCTATAAAATTGCAAGGTGGAGGATAAATATTCTTTAGCACCATCATCCTAATAATTGGTATTACTTTCCTATGATCATGCATAACATTCTTAGATGATTGATTATAAGGAAGGAACCATCCTCGAAGACATGCCTATTGTGAGGGAATTCACTAATGTGTTCCCCGAGGAATTTTATGGTATTCCCCCAAGAAGAGATGTTGATTATTTGATTGATATTATACATGATCGTTTTCAATATCCAAGACTCCAAATAGAATGGTTGTTGTGAATCTTGAGGAGCTATAGAAACAACTACAAGAGAATCTATATAAAGGGTTTATATGCCCATGTGATTCACCATGGGGTGCACCAGTCTACTTCATTAAGAATCAAGATGGTTTAATGCGCCTTTTCATTGATTATCATGTGATCAAAAATTTGGAGATAAAAAACAAGTATCATTTTCCATGAATTGATGACTTGTTCGATCAGCTACGTGGAGAACAATACATGTCCAAGGTGGATGTGTGGTTGGGATATTACCAAGTAAGGGTGAAGAAGGAGGATATTCCCAACACTTATTTTTATACAAGGTACGAGCACTATGATTTTATAATAATGCCTTTTGATCTCACTAATTCTCTAGAAATGTTCATGGACTTGTTGAATAGAGTATTTCGAGATTACTTCGACAAATTTTTGGTAGTCTTTATAGAATATATTCTGATATACTCCAAAACCTAGGAGGAGCATGATGATCATCTAAAAACTAAACTAGAGACCATGCAAAAGGAGAAGCTCTATGAAAAGTACAATAAGTGTGAGTTCTTGTTGGAGGAAGTATCATTATTGGGGCATATCATCATAGGAAATGTGATATATGTGCATCCTTCTAAAAAAATTAGGGATGGTCGAGGATGACATCTATGAGGGATTTCCATAGCATCCAAGGGTTAGCTGGATATCATAGCCAATTTGGGAGAAATTTATCACAATTATCAAACCCTCTTTCCAAGCTAATTCAGAAGGAAGTCATGTTTTATTGGAATTATGAATGTGAAAAAATATTTATGTAGTTGAAGAAGAGGCATATCACCACCTCTGTTCTAACACGTCCCCCAAGTGGAGATCTTTTCATAATCTTCAGCAATGCTTCGAAGAAGGGACTGGGATGTGTTTTGAAGTAGAATGACAAAGTCATCGCCTATGCATTAAGGTAATTGAAAATTCATGAGAAAAAACAATTCCATGCATGATCTGGAGTTAGTAGATGTGATCATTGTCTTCAAAATATAGCAGAATTATCCCTTTAGGGAAAAGTCTGATATATATTCAGATCACAAAATTCTCAAATATATATTCACACAGAATTATCTGAACATGTTCCAATGAATATGGTTAGAGCTCATCAAGGATTATGACTACTCAATCTATTACCACCCTATGAAATAGAAAAAGGTGGCATATGCTCTATGTATAAAGGACCTAATGATTATATCATTGATAAGAATTTAAAGGGATCCAATCTTCTTAGATTTTATGAATACTAACATGTGAATAATAAATAAGGGAACAACATAAATCCTTTCACAAATGATTTCTCAACCATCTCTTTTGGAAAGGTTAAAGGATGCTCAAAAAGATGACGTGTGAATTCAGAATAAAGTGGAAACTATTAGAAATGGTAAATCCTTGGAGTTCAATTTTATTGAATAAGGAATTGTGAGATTTGTTTCAAGACTATGTGTTCCATGAAATACAGAGTTAAATAATTAAATTTTGGATGATGCACATAGTTTGATTTCCTCCATTCACCCTAGATAAAAAAAACATGAATCGATACCACTGAGAATATTACTGGTGGGATCACATGAATATGGAGATCGATGAGTATACATCAATGTGCCATGTTTTTCATTAAGTTAAGGATTAGAGGTAGATGTCTAAGGGGATGATGAAACCATTACCCATACAAACATGGAAATAATAAAACATCACCATGTAATTTGTCACCAGACTTCTGAAGATAGCCAATGAAAAAAATTCAATCTAGGTTGTTGTGGATCATCTTAAAAAGAATATACACTTAATTATGATTCTAGAGGATTTATCATTGGATAAACTGGTACGAATATACAACAAAGAAGTGCTAAGGCTACTTGGTGTGTCGTTGTTGACTATATCTAATCAACATCCAAGATTCACCTCTATGTTATGGAAGAGTCTCCAACACACTCTGGATACTGAGTTGAACATTATTATCGATTATCATCCTCAAAATGATGGCCAATCTGAGCGGACTATCTAAACACTGGAGTAAATTTTGAGAGCATGATCAATGGACTTCAAAGGTGGATGGGATCAACATCTTCCTCTGTTTGAGTTCTCTTACAACAATTGTTTCCACTAAAGCATCAAAATGGTTCCTTATGAATCCCTTTATGGGAAGAGGTGCAGAACACTGGTATGTTGGAATGAAGCTGGGGAACTAGAAATTCTAAGTCTAGAAGTGGTCAAAGAAATGGTTGGGAAGGTTACGACCATCCAACAACACATTAAAGATTCTCAGATTCGACAAAAGAGATATGATGACAATTATTGATGAGACCTAGAGTTTGATGTTGGAGATATTTTATTCCTTCACATATCACCATGGAAGAGGGTTATGATATTTGGGAAGAATGGAAAGATTTGTACAAGGTACATAATCCCTTTTGAGATCCTTGATCGCATCAGACCAGTGGCTTATTGATTAGAACTCCCACTGAACCTATCTAATGTAAATGATATGTTCCATGTATAACTCTTAAATAATTACATACCAGACCCATCCCATGTACTCAATGAAAAGGTGGTAACATTATATAATGACTTCTCTTATATAGATAATCCTGTGAAGATCTTACACCATAGGGAAAAATTTGTACCAAAAAAGAAAATTTCCCTTATAAAAGTGTTGTGGTGAAACCACAATTTTGAAGAAGCAACATGGGAATCAAAGAAATTGATGAGGTAAAGTTACCCTCATCTGTTTTAATGTGGTAAAATGAAATTTCGAGGGAAAAAATTCTTATGGGGGGAAGGATTCAATGATCCCAAAATTTATGAATAAAATTCCATTTATTATAATTTTTTATGGATATAGAAATATGAAATTATTTTGTTTTATTATATCTAATTTATTTTAAATGACCATTAAGTATCATTATTTTTGATTATATAGTTGTTCAATAGTGATCACATAACTAATATAATTACGAGGTTTTAAAAAATCCTTTTGACACATGAAAAGGATATAATGGAATCATCTAATACATTCAGGCCATACAAAGCTCATTTTTTGTAGCTTGGAAAGGATGCATCATCACTATGTTTAGCTCTTGACCAACACCAAGATGAGATTCAACACGTTAAGCTTGAACGGAATCACCTACGGGAGAATTTCAAGTTAATAGAGATTACCACCCAGGTGATGTTGTCTGAGCCACCGCAAGAGTCTATCACCATCGCACACCTTACTGTTAGGTCTTATGAAGGTGTTATAATGGGGTAATGTAACAAGGTATTAGTTACTTATTATTTAATCCCTTTTTATAAATAATTTTTTTATTCCTCCAATTATTTTATGAGAATATCCTTTCTTAAAAAAATGAAAATTTTGATAAATTGATTTTTTGGGTAAAAATGGCACTTTCGAGAAATATATACATTGTGGTTTTATTAATAATATTATAAAATCAATTCTTATAAATGATGATTATATCAATTTGTTATCTATAATTGATTAGGAAATCAGTTTGATAATAGTTATGTTTTAATATGATTAAATAGAAAGTTCATTTCTTTATAAAAGAACTTATTTTAAGCAATTAATGATTTTTTTAATAATTAATATTTAAATAAAATATTATTATCAACTTACATTTATTAATAATAAATTCAAATATAATTTTTATGAATTCAAGTGTAATTTTTTAAAATATTATTTTGGAAAACATATCAGTTTTCAATAAATATTGGTTCACATTTTAAAAGTGAAAATTCACATATTTAGAAAATTATTTATATAAAATGAATATTATTTTTGGAATAAAGAAGTAGAAATTATCCAACAGTGAGTTTTTCATAGTTTTCTGAGACAATCGACCTTTGGGTTTAAAATTAATTAATATATAATTATATAGTTTGTTTTATGACATCATAATGACCCAATATTAATGTAATTAATACCATAAAAAGGGATATTTTACCAAATCAATGTTTTAACTTTAAAATGACACGATTTTAGTTTTATTTGACCTATTTTATAATTCCTTAGTTAATCATCCCAAATGTATAATATATTTTATGTTTTTAAAATCATTTGTTTGAGGGTGTGACTCACCTCCCCATAATCAAGGCTAACATTTTAATTTATTCGGCTCATGGACTTATAAAATAGTGTTTTAAACTCCCATTAGAAAGAAACCATGGGAAAAGCATGGGCTGATTTGTGGTTTGGAATATTTTATTGGGCAGTGTCCAAAACCTAAATAATAATGAATCTTCCCTCCTTTCCTATATAAAATCACCCAAGCACCCATTTCTCTACACTAAAACTCCTTGAATATCGTCCTCACTCTACTATACACTCCCTATAGTCCCCCCAAGGTTCCCTGAATCTCCCAAAAGCCTCTCTCAAGCCTTTGGGATCACAAATCCATGTAAGGGATCCTCACTTTCCTTCCTTTTCATTTTTATCCAAGTTTCCTTATATTGTTACACCTTTTTATTTTCATTTAAAAATTATGTGGTATTTTTTCTCAACTTCCCTATATTACTGTTATTATGTTATAAGGATTATAGACCCCTTTCTCTCTCATTAATCCCTCCCATTTACACCCATTACTAAGATGAAATTTTGTAAATGTTATTTCATTCCTCCTCTTTCTTCAAGTTTCTTTATTATGTTATGCCTTCTATTTAAAAATTACATATGTTAAGAAATGTATTTATATGAACCTATTACTTCCCATTTCATGTTTATATTATGATATACCCCTTCAACTATCTTGAACTTTTTTATGAATTTTTTATGTCACGTCATTATGCTGCCAATGTTTCACTATGATTTTCCATGCCAAAATCATTTTTTAGTGAATACCATACTCATTACTCTATCAAGGGTATTAACCTTTATGAAAATATACCTTTTTTATTGAGGACTTTCATGTATTTATTTCAAAATACTTATTCTTAGAATGATTTATTATGAGGAATAAATCCATGTTATATGATCTTTGTTTCACACATAAGTATGAGATTAAAATGTTCATGATGGGTGCTCCCTGATAACACTCCAATGCATTGGGTAATGTTTAGTATCGTGATAATTCATGTTAGGATAGGGGTTTACCTGATTCCTTTTAGGAAAATTTTCCACCATGTTGGGATAGGGTTTTACCTTATTTTTTTATGTTAATAATGTAGTGTTTTAAGTTGTTTCCAAATTTCTAGGTTATGATAATCATGTTATATCATGCCTTCATGTTAATGTTTCTCTTATTCTCCATTGATATGCCTATTACATAACATGTTTTATATTCTTCATGTTAGTCCTTGTTTACTCTCTTAATGGGCTTTATACCTCACCCTTTTCTTATGTATGTTCTCAGGTTATCCCATGCAATGATAAGTATGAAGGAATGTTACGATCATGTAAAAGATGTTTTTAATAAAGATGTTGTATTTTATGTATTAAGATGTCATTTAATGTTCTTAAGCACCAAAGACACTAGACCTATCATACTTCTAGGTTGTATTAAGTGCATGTTTATGTAATAAATTCTGTTTATGTATGTAATAAAGACAAGGTTTGTTAAATTATAGATATGTCATGGAATGTTTTGGGAATAACATCTTCTTAGGAAATCCTCAATGACGACAATGATCAAGAAGGATCATCAGTGCCTTTCCAATTGGTACCCTCCAAAAGAGCTAGGCAGTATGTCCTCAACATATTCCAAGTGGTACCTTCTAGTAGAGATGGAATTTTGTTCCTCAACATCTTATGAGTGGTACCTTCCAGTAGAGTTGTGAGGTGGGTCCTAAAGGTTTTTCGAGTGATACCCTACAATAGAGATGGGTAGTGGGTCCTCGACGTCTTCTGAGTGGTACCCTCTAGTAGAGCTAGAAAGTGGTTTCCTGAAATTTTCCATGTGGTAACCTCCAGTATAGGTGTAGAGTGGGTCCTCGACGTCCTCTGAGTTTTACTCTTCAGTAAAGCTGGGAAGTGTGTCATTAATGCCATCAGATTGGAACCCCCCTCTTGTACCAGGGAGCGGGTCCTTGACTTAGAGTTTATACCCAATAGGTTGGGTGGAACAGTGAAGAGTCATGGTTAGACTGTTAATGTTACTTCTGGGAAGATTCATGGTATAATAGTATTCATTTATGGAATTTTGGAACTATTGGGCACTCTACTTCTTGGGCAGAGCTATGAGATAGATATCACCTTAATCTCTTAGTTAGGGTTTCTTTTAACTGAGCATATATATATTCTTCTTCTATATCCGCCACATTGGATTTGTTTACTCTACTTCCTTGAGAGGTGAATACATATAGGTTATTCCACATGATTTTTGTTTTTATCATCTTATGGTTAGATGAGTCTAATATCTTACTATAGGCAGTGAAGACTCAACAGGTGGCTCATATACTCACCTTATTTATCCCCTTATGCTTGGAGGAGCTTACTTGCACTATTGGCTGGGTTGATTAATATTGTTTCATTGTAACTTGTGCTATATAATATATTTCTACTCCTTTTATATATATTACTACTCCCCATTTATATTTTGGGGGTGTCCTACTAGGTATGTATATACTCACCCTTGTATGATATTTTTGCGCAGATGTTGTGTCTTATGCATATAAAAGATAGGTCAACCATGAATTTAGAAGAGCTTAGGAATATTGGGTTCCTAGACCAAATTTAGTGGTTGTATCTTGGGATTCAGGGGATGGGCACTCTTAGCTATTTACTTTTCCAATTTTTTGTTTGGTTGGGACACATTTTGGTTGGGCATGTATTTTTTCCTTTTAATTTTCAGTTTACACTATCATTATTTTGTATTTCCTAGAGGTTCATGAATTCTTGGTTTACAGTATACTAGATTTTCATCTTTTATTCTTTCCATGTGAACTTTTTCATTGATATTTACATGTGTATGCATACATGTACTTAAGAAAATTCCTTCCCCGAGTTGGTTATTCCTTCAGTACTGGTCATCACCCATGGCCTGTGGAGGCTGGCTTGGGGTAGTTGTTGCTCACACCCCATATTGGGTCGGGTCATGATAAATATGGTCATATTAATAGTAGGGAAGCCCCACTTGTTCCCAATAAGAGATGTCTAAATTATCAAGGTGATAAATGATTGAATATACCTCAAAGGACCGATTATTTCATAATGAAAACCACTAGGAAACCCTTTATCAAGGTAATACATGATTGAGAGGGTCATATTCCTGGTCATGAATATTAGGTGTCCATTTATTATACCTAATAAGAATGATAATTTTACTTATTTGACAAGTCTAAAGGGGAACTAGCTAGTTCTTCTAAACCAGTATGGAAATAAGGTTGAGCTTAGCCTAGATAGGCGACTAGGAGAATTGTTTCATCACTTTAGTAAAGGGGAATGTATGAGAGTGTAGAGGTAATTCTTGATAAATTAAAGGTGTGAATTACACTAAGGGTAATCCCTTTGTGTTGAACATCTACACACATAGCCTTCATGGATGATATATAATTTTTTGTATATGAAATTTATTCTCATGCTTGGGGGATTGGGTTTGTTGTTCTAGGAACATGCTTGAGTATTCCCATTCTTGTGGATCATTTGTGGGTATGTTTGGTCAATGTCTCATTGGGTTCCTTGATAAATGTCCAGTTAATGAATATAAAAATATGTTTGGTGTTCCAATATTATATAGAAATTGGTTCAAGGAAATATGCACTAGGGTGTGTCTTCTTAGGTAAGTATCCACTTTAGGGATATTAGAGAAAAAATATTTTGAGGTCCAAGGAGGTGTGTTAGGATTTAAAGTGTGCTATTGAGGAGAGATTGACTTATTGATATAATTTACTTCATTTTTTGGAAGGTATAAAAGAAAAAACATTATTATTTTTTGTCTAAGAGTATTTAATAGAATCAAGGTCGAACAAGATGGGAAAATTATGATCTAACGTAATTTCACACAATAAATAAGAGGCACTGGTCTTGGTTGTGTGTACGCCAAATATAAATTTTTAGTAATGTTAGCTAACAAAGTCACATTTTAGTCACAAATTTTCATTGGAAAGTGTGACATTTCTGAAATATTATTTGGGAACCCATGCCATAATTGGCATAAGATGGTAGTGATGTTGAGTGGAATTACCACCAGATGAACCTTACGATGCCTCTATCCTAGTGAATCAACTGGACTAGTCATATTTGAACCCATCACACCATTATTTTTATTCTATAAATAATTTTTAATTTATACATAAATTTTGGTCCTAATGTATATTTTGAATGCCTAGAAAATTTTATCCTCAAAATTATATTTTCTTGAAATGAAAAGAATCAGATTATGTGGATAATTGAGGTGATTAAAGACATTTAATGGATTTTTCATAGAACCTCATGAGACAAATTTTCCCTTTTATGCCTTATATATAAGTGGCATGGATCCTTCAATGGCATAATTAACATAAGCATGCTTTAGTTTAAGGATATATTTTCTTAAAGGTATTCCAACACAAATGTTTCACTTCAAGTAACCATTTATGCCATACGAAATATTCCCTAATGTAATTCCTTTTCACATACCATTCTATCATGGAGAATCTGTCACATTAAAAATTTATTTGAGTGAGTTGATGACTTAAGAAAATTTATTTTTTGTAAAAATTTCATTATTTTCATGATTTATTAATACTTACTTCACTATTTTCTTCCTTATTTTTTAAAAATTCCAATAATTTCTACTCAGTATACCACTAAAAACCCTCCTTAAAGGTGATTTGAAATGGTTTATAATTTCCTTGTCAGTTTACACTACCTTTTATTGTTATATATTTAGATATTTTCATAATTTTATAGAGAATAAAAATGATAATATCCTTGTTCAGAGATATTTTTATTATAAAATTATAATCTCCAAGATAGTGTGATTCTTCTTACTTTCTTAGAGAACCAGAAGAACCTTTGGTTTAGGTTATACTATAGAATTATTCAGTAAAATTTATTATCTAATGAACACACTACCATTGCCAGAAATCCCCAATAGGCCTATCATATTAATCCTTTTCCAAAATAGACTACCTTTATAATCCTAATACAAGAACCTAGTGTCCTAAAAAATTACCACATCGATCTACATTATCTCCAATCAAAGTAAGGATTTGAGCCTACAAAGGTACTTTAATTATAATGGATATTTAGTAGGTTAATTGGAATAGACCTTTGGGTCCATTATACTTGTAGTGAATTCAAGAATATCTTTAAATAAATAGAAACACAAGATGTCATCTGGGCCTCTATATATATAGTAAAAAAACAATAAAACATAATCTATGAGCTCATCAACCATTGGTTCCATGACATAAACACCTTCTATCTGATATATAGTATATTTAAAATTAGTGTTTTTGAAATTCATAAGTTATGAGGGGTCCTTATACTGGGCGATATATATGATGAATTACTACCCATGATAACCATATAGTATAATTGGGATCAAATTTTAAAGAAATTTATTTGGTTATTTAGCTATTTTAAGGAACATAAAATTATTAGGGACAACCATTCGCTAGAAATCTCATTTCTAGAGTGGAAAATTCTTTTCATGGTGACCTAAATAAAATAACATAAATTAAAGAATCCAAATTGTTATCTCTATCATGTAAAGAATTGTAAGGAAGCCTCATAATGACCCTATTTAGAAGGTAATTACCCTGATTGGGGATTTACAGTTTTCCATACATAACAACCCATCATCAATTAGTTGTTTTTGGTGATTTTTTTGATATGGGGGGATATTTACCAATTTCTAGACCGTAAGACAACATCTGAAGTGGAAATAGATTCTAACATGGATGTTTTTTCAAATCTCTAAGTGTTGAGGGGTTTCTCCCAAAGTAGATTGTTTGACTTGATCCCAATTTCCCCTCTATAAAAGTTAAGAGGAACTATGGATCAAGTACAATGAATACTAATTGACATGGATTTCATAGGCTTTAGTTGTAAGATACTCCCTTAAATAACATACAAAATTCTCCCCATTCAAGAATAAATGGAGGCATAAATAGATAAAGTAAAAAAAATAGAGTTTGAAGAGATCCTTCTTGGATTATAGAGTAAGACACACAACTATTATGTATGTAAGTATAGAAGTTGTCCTGAATCAAGGATTGCATCATTTATGGGGCGGAATAAAATGGTTTTTACAAAAATTAGTAGATGTTAATATGGTTAAAGAGGGGGAAACCAACAGGGATGATGACAATTAAAAAGATCAATAATATCTTATTATAGAGACACAATAGTTTTGTACCCAGAAAAAATCAAACACTATTGACTTCCAAATATACAATAATAGTTTAATGCTTCATAATAGAAATTAGTTGAGTTATATCATATAGTATAATGATTCATATCCTAATAAATCTATCCTTGTACTTATGAATTTTATAGAAAAATGATTTTATAAGTTCTCATTTTTCATTATTCATATTTCCATCAATGAACACCCACTTATTATTGATGTTAGTGGTATATGAAGCCTCATATAATTAGGATGAAATTATATAGAAACCCTTTGATTCAATTCATCTCGAGACTTCATTATCTCATACATTAATTCATTCTGATAACAACCAAATTTTATCGAAAGAAAAAATTTACGATAAGTCAATATAGAGGTGGAAATTTTGGGTCAGGGGTCATGTTACCCTAGATCAAGACTCATTTAACCTAAACATAAACCCAAAATGTTTATGTAAATGGGTTGACCTTACATGGACTATTAAAAAATGGGTTAACCTGAACATTAACCTTCTAACCAATTTGAGAAAAATAAATTGATACAAAACCCTTTTTATCCATTTAATCCAAATATATCACATAACCCAAACTACATAACATTTTTAACCTAAATAACCATCATAAATCAATGAATATAAACTGAATAACCAGTATAAGATGAAATATATAACCTCAGTGACGCAATTAAAACAAATAATCTAAATTAAAACACAATCTTTTATCGTATTAATGTGTTACTTGGGTTATGATAGGTTATGATGAACCCGAACGGAATATTAGTCAAAAAAAGTTGGTTTACCTAATTACAATAAAAAATAATTTATATTCAAACCTCTCACATTTAATTATTAGTTTCATGGGATGTGTTATTATTTTAGGTAAAAAATTTCTTCCACTCTCTAAATCCCCTTAAACATGAGAAAAAATGATCTTTTTTAATAAATGATAAATAAAAATGATCTTGAGTCAAGGGTATAAAATGATATGAAAGTTTGAATATTCTTTATATATGTGTTAATGGATAGGTATTGTTAGGTTATGTGTGCTTACTCCGAAATAAATAAAAGGTACTCTATGAGATAAAAAATGAAAATTCAATCTCCTCCCTGATGTGTAAACATTGATTGGTATTTGTAGGTAATGTGCATATACTAAATCACCATAAATGTTTTCTATCAACTAAAATAATGAATAAGGATTAATGACTTCCACCTAGATGTTTTCCCTTGTGCATGTGTTGGTAGGTCATGTGCACTTACACCATCATTATCAACCATTTTTGGTATATTTGTTTATGGATGGTTTTGAGAGATAAAGGTAATTTAAATCGTGATGAAATTTTATGGGTGGATTTTTTTATCCAAGAGGGGTTAGAGTAGCCAAAATTGAGATTCTTGTTTACCCTTTTCAGGCCCCTAGGTTCAGAATACATGAAAAAAACTATGAGATCTAACATTTACCTATTTTTTTAGAGATAATTTGAAATGTATTATGTTTTTCTAGGTCCAGGTGTTGGTCCCATTGGATTGTTTACTATTTTATTATTATGTGTTATACAATTTTCCAAATTCCATAAATTATTTGTCATAGTAGGTGAATATTTAAATTTTTTTAAGTTTACCTTTGTGAGTTTTTTCCCTAAAAATCAATGTGCATCTTTTAATAGGTATTTGAATGGTTTTTTATGTCATAATTATTTTTCAATATCTTTAGTTTAGGTTCATATATCCTAGGTTAAGTAACATGAGGGAACCTATATAACGATAAATGATACATTTAACAAATTTTAATTTTAAATATCCTCAAATTGATATAAAAAACCTTCAAAAGTAGACACACATAGTTTGAGTTCATAGTGCTTGGATGAAATTGTAAGTGGAATTTTCTTCCTAATGTAGTGAGAGACACTATAACATGAATTGAGAGAATCATTGTTTCATGTATCCCTTATCTTGGTGCATCACATATTGGATTGGGCATTTTAAATTTTATATCATTATCTCTTCTAGAAAGGAGGTGATGTTGGTGAAAATCTGTTTTCAGACCCAAGATATGTGATTCAAGAATTACTATGTATATTATGATGAAAGTAATGAATCCATATATAGTTATAAAATATGAGGTCCTTGTGAAAATTTGTCTCATGTACAGAATAAAATAAAATGGTTTCATCTAAGTGAATGATTATTGAATAATACATAATGAGAATTGGTAATATTCATAACAAAATGCTATAATAAAAAATTGAATGAGGTTGAAATTCATGTTTGACCACAAGATAAGAGATTTAGGAATACCTACATATCTTTAGATGATAGGAATCAAGCCACATGTAGTTCTAAAATATGAGGACTCTACAAAAATATGACTTTTCCATGTGTAAAAATGAAATGGTTTGAAAATTGAATGCCCTTATGAGAGGAGAAAGGTTAAAAACCAATGTGAATTGGTAAAGGCCATGTAACCAAAGTGAAATAGAATTTTAAATTTCATTGATGAACCCATGATAAGATATTTGGGTGTCACAATATATTCTATGATGATAGGAAACAACCCAACATGAATAGGGGATCCTTACAGTGGGGACTCTTACATGGATTAGTCTCTCATGTAAGGAAGTAAGGTCTTATAAAATTGACCACTTCAATTAGTTTTTAGTTCAACCAGGATACACCACATTCCATGTAGTTTAAGGTTATATGGTAGAAAATTATTCCATGAAATCTATCTTCTTGTGATGAGGACTACATATTGTTCAGTTTAATGTCTTACAATGTTTAATTTCTTCCATCCATATTTTTTGTCAATTATTTCTTTAATATAATTACATTGGTGGGGGTGTAATATTCTTACCATCCACAATAATTAAGAAGTATGATCAGCTAGAGTAGAAATTTTGTATAATGTAAGATCAAACTTTTTTTTTCAATTTTTGGGAGTTTCTTCTTAGGGACTATAAACATATTTATGGCTAATTTAATTTCACCTTCACATAATTATTACAGAAGATATATTTTGTTGAAATATCATTATCTTCTATTCTAGTGGACCTATAAGTTGTTGAGGGATTGTATACTCATTTCATCAATATCTTCTAACTCATTCAGTCAGATTTTATCTACAGTTGGTTAGAATGGCCTAGGTTACATTGGGAGGTTTTGACCATGGGATTGGGCGTCATGGACATCAGCTTGAGGTAGGATGACTATCAGGTTGGGCATGTCCCTAGTTACTATGATGGCGAGGCCATCAGAATTGAGCGGCATGGTCATAGGGACATGAGTTTTCTGATTTGTGGTGGCTTAGGTACTATTTTGGTGATTACCGCTCACTCGGAACATTGAGTAGTGTGCACACAATGATACTCTGTGATGAGGTGGTTTTGACCACTCATGTGGGTAGAGGACCCCATAGATGAGGTTTTGGTACCTTGGTTGGTGGTGCTTGTTATAGGAAGCCATGTGGAAGGTGAGGAGCATCCAGGGGATAGCTTGAGGCTATCGGGTTGGGGGATAAGGCTCACCGTGATTTGAGGGTAGGTATCGCAGTCCCTCTAGTTACTTATTTGAGGGCAGATATCGTCAACCCCATGGTTACTTGATTTTAGGGTAGGTATCACTATCCCTCCGGCTATTTATTTAAGGGAAGACATCGTTGTCTCTCCGGTTATTTATTTGAGAACAGGAATCACCGCCCCTCCGGGTTACTTGTTGGGCGTGCCTTCAGGACATCGGTACTTCAGGAACGAGCTATCAAGAGGCACACGGTGCCAACTTACTATTCATAGGCATGCCTTCTGGACGTCGGTACTTGAGACACGCAGTGTCAAGGGAAACATGGTACCGGGTTACACGATGGAGATTCTTGCTTTGGCCGAAGCAGGTGACACTCCATGGTGGCCACTGAGCACCAGTGGAGTTTGTGTTTATTTGTTCATCCTACTGTTTACTATTTTCCTTATAAATGCATGTATTCTTAAACACATATATTAGGTATGCACCACTGGGTGGTATCCTACTAATATTTTTCTCACACCCTGCACGAGCCCTTTAGGATGCGTGCATACTTATAGATATATGTGTAAGAAAGAGGCCAGCTTCAAGAGCTAGGCTGCATTAGCTGTTGCATGGTGATGGTATGAACCGTGAGGTCTTGCCTAGCTGCAGTTTATCTTGTTTTGTTTTCTTTCCTATATTAGCATGATTATTTCCTGTATTATCATGATTACAAAGTGGCATCAGAGGATCTATTGACAGGGATTTAGTAGCAGTGTTTTTTTGGCTACTAATGAGATTGAGGATTCTCTTTTATTTCTGTTGGTTTTACAATTTGGGATATGGTAGAATGGATATAGTTTGTTACTGGAAGTAGGTTTCTAGCTTGTTCTTGGGTTCCTGCAGCCCCAGGTACAAGAGATGGACCAAGTTTCCATGGGTGGGAGTTGTTGTTTGGTTTTTTTTAGATTACAGTTCATATTATTTCCACCTTGGTGGATCACTTGGTTAGTGATGTTATTGATTGTGATATGTGTCCCTTGACCCGGTGAGGTAAGGAATAATTTGACCTTCACCCGGTATGGCAGGGCTTGTTTTCTTGGCTTTCGATAGGCACATGTTAGGGAATTTCAATTTCATAACTGCACGTATCCTTTGTGATGTGATAATAACATGTGAAGAAAATGAAAATTGCCATGCTTTCTATTCTTGAAATGTTAAAAGGTGAAATTACTGATATAATTTCTTGTTTGTTTCAATGTTTATGTCATGCTGTATATATTGTAGAATTGCATGTGATGGGGTATTTGGGTCTGGCTCTGGTACGAACAGGCAGGTTTTATCGGTTTAGGTGATTTTGTTCACCAGGATTGGGTTACTTGGTCGTCAGTTTGAGGCAACGTTGGTTGTTGGGGAAGGCATAGCCCGAGGTACTTTTGATACATGGATCTTTTAATAGCGGTTAAGTAGGCCACGAGGCCGAGATTCCATGGGCATTGGTTGTGGTGGGGGAGAGTAAGGGTAGTAGTTATGCACTGACTTTTACTGAATTCATTATATATGTTGAATATATATTGTTATATATATATATGGTATTTTTTTACCATTTATGGTATTCAGAGGGTTCCTTTTTGGGTGACTCAGATGGAGTGTTAGATGGGATATGGTATAGTGACGCAGGTTCAGGATCAGGTTCAAGATCCGGTGCAGGTGGAGCAAGAGCCATAGGTACAGGCTCATGGATAGGATCATGTCTAGGATCCAGTGTAGACAGAACTGCAACCATGCTTGGCAGCGTTCGGTCCATGGCTCGACGAGCATCTCCGAGCGAGCCTGGTAAGTGTCTTTCAAGGGATCGACATAGGAGTATGGGGTATAGAGCCATCCATGGAATACCTAACGTGGAGTTCTAGTCACAACAACTGCCACTTTTTCAGGGTGAGGGTGGTCCATAGGATGCTGAGAACTGGATAGAAAGAATTCAGATGATCTTAGAGTAGCTCAAGATGCCTCCAGGGCGGAGGGTCAAGCAGGCGGCATTTATGCTGTGAGGACCGGCAAAGAGTTGGTGGGATGTGCAGGTTCAGGCTCATAGGCACGGGGGACTGGCATGGAAGGACTTCAAGGACTGGTTCTTCAAGCACTTTTACCCGGAGACACTGAGGGAAGAGAGATCTTGGGTGTTCTGGAGCCTTCAGCAGGGAGACATGTCCGTCATGGACTATGCTGCTACTTTCACCGAGTAGTCTCAGATTTCACCCGGAATGGTAAGTGATGATGCAGAAAGGGTGAGGTGCTTCAATGATAGATTGTGACATGCCATTCGGATCTGGGTAAATATCTTCTGGCTAGGTTCCTTCTCAGAGGCGGTTAATCTGGCACTCATAGAGGAGGGAAATTAGAGGGATATGCTCCAGGTCGGTCAGGCGGTAGCCTCAGGTGATGGTTCAGACAGTAGGAAGCAAAGACTAGACGAGTTCTAGAAGGGAAGTCATGACAAGGACTCATCTAGACCACCTTGTAGCAGTTCTTCAGTGGTTTGTTTTCAGTGTGTACATCTAGGACATATTCATAATCAATGCGATAGGCCTCTAAAGGAGTTCCAGGCATGTGGATAGGTCAGGCATCTAGAGGGGTTCTGTAGGCAGCCTTCTCAGACAGCCAGCAGGCAAGGACCAGGATAGATGGTGGCATCTAATGTTGGTTCAGGTTCGATACCAGAAGAGGGTATCTGAGGTTCAGCTGCCTGTAGAGGACATGATAGAGACAACATGATCCAGCTGAGGGGTCAGTGGCCCGGGACTGGAGCAGCACCGTAGGGAGGTCAGGCATCAGGCAGTCGTGCATCAGGCCAGGTGCATATTGTGGAGCTGCTAGAGGCTGAGCAGGCTGGTGAGCCGATGACAGTTAGAGGTACACCACGGGTGTGGCCGTGATTTCCTTGTTCTCTTCTGGAATGACCTAGAGAGGCATGTCCGTTTTTGAGTGCACGTGATTCACAAGATCGATGTGGAATGACTAGATGCTTGTCAGTGGGATTGGAACCATATCATGTGTGTGATATATATATATATATATATATATATATATGTATTTATGAGATGTGTAGCATCAGGGGCATCGAGGATGCGGGTTACTTGAGGTTCCATGGGCATTGGGGCATAAAGTATTGCTAGTTACTTGAGGTGTCATGGGCATCAGGGCTTAGAGGATGCGAGTTACTTGAGGTGCTAGGCACCATGTTTGTTTTGAGTATCCATGGGATGTAGGACCTTGTGGAGGCAGAAACTGATGCGGTGCATGATACGTTGGATTTCGGAAGTGGCACGAGGTATCCAATGAGGCGAAACAGTGACGATGCATCATAAGAGAATCTTGAGTTAGGAAATAGGTTAGTGAACCTTTGCTTGTTCTGAGTTTTGTCGGGTTGAGACTGATTTAGGAGATTACTAAGGTGGGGATCCCCTTGAGGAATTTATCTAGGACCTTTGAGACCAAGGAATTCTGGGTTACTCTGATTGGGGTGGTATGTTTGGTTCCATATTTGGGTTTTGTTTGATAGCTCGGGGATGAGCTATGTTAAGGTGGGGAGATTGTAAGAACCTGGTTTTTCGAACGGGTCAAAATCCCAACCCGGTTTGAATTTTGGCATGTTCTTAGAAAACTGGGAAAATAT
Source organism: Viscum album (assembly GCA_963277665.1). Taxonomy (NCBI): domain Eukaryota; kingdom Viridiplantae; phylum Streptophyta; class Magnoliopsida; order Santalales; family Viscaceae; genus Viscum; species Viscum album. The sequence continues at coordinate 771,745,703 of OY728126.1, forward strand.
AGGAAAAAATTTTAATGTTGTGGAGGTCGTACAGGGGTGCACGTTTGGCGCACGATCTAAAAAAACCGTGTGGCCATCCCAGAAAACTGTGCACCCTTAATAGTAGGCTCCGCACAGGCGGTGCACAGTTTTTCAAACCATGCGGGCAACCCATGAGAGGTCCCTGGGTGAGATAGTGGAAACCACATGGTTGGCGTACAGTTTACCAAACCGTGCGGGATAACCATGTGGTCACTTAAAGTTAGGGTTTTTAAGTTTTCAGCCACTCAATATTTCCCATTATTCTCTCTTTTCATCCTCCCTCATGTGGCTCACACGGGGAGATCCGGCTGGACCTTGAAATCCTTATTGGATCTTCGTTTGAAATCTTTTTCAAACATCATTTGATCTATTAGAACTCCCTCGGTAAGGCCTTGATTTCCCTGGAGCTATTTTTCATGATTTCTGTTCTAAAACGAGTTTTTGGGGTTTGAGTGGTTTTGATTATTTTATAGATATACTGCATATTAGAACTAATTGGAGGCTGTTATCGAAGGAGTAACATAGTACTAGTACAAGGTAGGTGGTGCATACCTCTTTTTGTGTATTCGTGGTCATTTGGGTTGCGCGGCCTTTGGCACGTTTTTGGGTATTTTGAGAGAGACCCTAATTTTTCTGGTACTACTTATTTAAATTGCTTATTGGACCTATTGGATAACTTTGGGTATGCCCTTTGTCATGTCTTGATTGAGCAAGGTCGGGTGAGAGTCCATTGATCACATGGGGAATTTTGGCTGGGGTTTCTAAAATGATAATACTTAAATTTTATTGGTTTAAAATGTTAGGTTTAGTTATTTAAACATTGATATTAATTGTTGGAGACCGGAGAATCTTTAGTGCTGGTATGAGAATACACTTTCTTAGTGAAATTCATATGTTTAGATGGTTTTTCCGATTATGTGTTATGTTTAAATGTGTTTTATATGTAAATGTTGAATTGCATGAGGTGGAACCTTTGGGTTGTGATGGGAGTGGCCCAGATATTGTTGAGTGATGCTGATCATAGGATGGGAATGGCTTGGGTTACATTGGGTGGGTTTGACCATGGGATTGGGCATCATGGACGTCGGCTTAAGGCAGTACGACTGTCAGGTTGGGCTTGGCCCGGGGTTACATTGGGTGGTTTTGACCACAGGATTGGGCGTCATGGACGACGGCTTGAGGTAGGATGACTGTCAGGTTGGTCATGGCCCAGATTACTAGGATGGTGAGGCTAGCAGACTTGAGTGGTATGGTTTCATGGACACGAGGTGTCAGATGTGTGGTGGCTTATGTACTATTTTGGTGATTACCTCCCACCCAAAACTTTGAGTAGTGTGCATATAGAGATACTCCGTGATGAGTTGGTTTTGACCACTCGTGTGGGTAGAGGACCCCGTAGATGTGGTTTAGGTACTTTTGTTTGGAGTGCTTTCTATAGGAAGCCACGTGGGAGGTGAGGATCCTCCAGGGGATAGCTTGAGGCTATCGGGTTGGGGACGGAGGCTCACCATGATTTGAGGGCAGGTATCACTATCCCTCCAGGTACTTATTTGAAGGTGAATATCTGCATCCCTCCGGTTACTTGATTTGAAGGCAGGTATCGCTGCCCCTCCAGCTATTTATTTGAGGGTAGACATCACTATCCCTCTGGTTATTTATTTGACGACAGGAATCATTATTCCTCCGGGTTACTTCATGGGTGTGCCTTCGATATGTTGGTACTTGAGGCACGGGGTGTCAGGAGGCACAAGGTGTTCGGTTACTATTCTTGAGTATGCCTTCAAGAAGTTGTTACTTGTCAAAATCGGTGTTACGGGCCCATGGTGCTGGGTTACACGATAGAGATTCTGGTGTTGGCCAAAGTAGGTGACACTCCATGGTGGCCGCTGAGCACCAGTGGAGTTTGTGTTTATTTGTGCATCTTACTGTTTACTTTTTCCCTTATAAATACATGCCTACTTAAACACTTATATTAGGTATGCACTGTTGGGTGGAATCCTACTGAGATTTGTCTCACACCCTGCACGGGCCCTTCGGGACGCGTGGAGACTTTATAGATTTACATGCAGGAAAGAGGCCAGCTTCAGGAGCTGGGCTGCATTAGCTATTGCTTGGAGATGGTATGGACATTTAGGTATTTCCTAGAAGAGGTTTATCTTGTTTTGTTTCCTTTCTTGTATTAGCATTATTATTTGTTAGGTAGCTACAGTTAGTTATCCATTGGATCCTTTTTATATATAAATACTTGTATGACCTGTTTTGGATGCATGTATGTTGTTCAGTGCTAGTTACAAGTGTTGTTCAACATGCTGTTGTGTTTACTTTCCGTTTTTGTTTTTATATTTACTGATTTCACTATTTATCAATATTGAATATGTTTCTGCTCTGCGGGTGTGTTTCGAGTCTACTGAGTCATTTGTTCTGCGGCATGATTACTATTATACTCGGACCAGTACCATTATTATCCTGTGAGAGGGTATAGCCTCCCCACTATACCTATAAGAACCTCGCTGCTAGTCAGCAGCCTTGGGCGTTCGGTGAGGTGCACCTAAGGTAGTAACACCTGACAAGTTTAGCAGTGTTAGGGTGGCTGCTCGGGTCCGGGTCATTACATTATACTCATTTCATCAATATATTTTAACTCATTCAGTCATATTTGTAACTATTCAACTTTATTCAACTGGTTATAGATGATCATTATGAGTGAGGGTAGTTAAACATTAATTCAACTGAAATATTTCATCCCATACACTACGGAATATGGAAAATCACCATACCTAGACATCTCAATGTGCTTATTTCATATACTCATATATGCATATTCACTTATGTTAAGGACAAATTTGTGGTGTCCTACTAGGTTTATACTCACAAACCTACATGATAATATTGGTGGACATGAAAACATCATGATCTGGGATCCGAATAAGAGAAAGGGTCCTATGAAAGGTTGTTACAGAGTTTGGAGATGGGGATGGATGTGGTACCAAGATAGACTCTAGATGGTCAAGAAAACATATTTTATTCATTTATTTTCATTTTTAATATTATACTAGTTGACCTATTACATTGAGAGTATATTCAATTTACTATTTAATGACATGAAATGAAATCTATTTTAATATTTATTCATCTTATTTTTCATTGTTATTTAATTGGACTTTTTCAAATTTATTAAACACATATTATGGTTGTGATGTATGAGGGTAGCATCTCACCACATCACTTAGAACCTCACCACTAATCAACATCCTCTTTTGTGTGGTGATGAATGCATGCTTTTATGTGGAACTTCATCTTAAAAACCTCATATCGATACCATTTTGTAACACCCTGAACTGAATCACTGGTTCCAAGATGAACTTCCACATAACATCATGCACACATACTTATATACAAGAGGCTACTAACTATCTGTGAGGGTCTAAGTGACACAAGGGGACTATTCCTCTAGTAATTGAATTTATCAGAGTTGAGTAATAACAAAAATACATGAAAACTATATGATGCTTCATAAAATAACATAAATAAATTCTATAAATGATTCAATGTCATGTAATAAACTAAATGAACCCCCAATGTGGTAGGTTATCAAGTATAATAATAAAACCAAAAATAAATAAATGAAATATGTTATGGAGACCATTCAAATTATGTCTTGGAACCACATTCATCCCCTAGATCCAAGCTCCTGAATAACCTACCATGGGTCCCTTTCCCTTATATTGACCCCTAATCATGATGTATTCACATGCACCAAGATAGACATGTTAGGTCGGATTATAAACCTAGTAGAAAAACACCAATTCACTCTTAAAATAAGTAAACATTTATATTGAAATATATGACATTATGTAATGGTAAATTCACCCAAAATCATATAACAATCATGTACTAAGCGACTGTGTTCTAACCAAGCTTCCATAATCTCTAACCATATATGCTTTAACACTATACTGGATAGACATTGTATGTTGTAATTGCATGGCTTAGACCATACTACATAACTCTGTCCACCGCCTAGGGCCAAGAAGGTTCCACCTTTAAGGAACAACTCCACGCATTACATCAAGAGTAAGACTTATCGTTGAATAATGATTAACATCTCACCAGTGATGGTATGCACACTTGGAAAACCTTAATAATGGACTCTCTCTCATACAAAAGGGTGTTTCCCATTGGTAGTTTATATAAGTATATATGGACACTCTACTAATGGTGTATGGAATTACGATGTTCTAACTCTTTCCAAGATCAAGTGATAACCATCATATGAAAATCTATCACCAATTAGTCATGTAATCCCCAGACCCCCTCCAAAGAGTCAGGTAAGTTCATCATGACCACCTATTGACCTAAACAGTAGTCAAATATTCCAATGGATGTATAAAATTTATAAGGAATAACATAACAAGGAATAAAACATCACAAATTATGCAGGATATGAAATATTACACAATAATACAACATAATAGAACCACATATAATAAATCCATTATTATCTTCTATTGTGAGATTCACATATTTTCCTTCAATGTATTATTTTCTAGAGTTATCATTTTATTCACTATAATCCTTCATAAGGTATCATTTTATTTTATAACTGCAGTATAGTATAGCATTATCTACTACGTTAATAATTCTCCCACTTTATCTTCCTTTCCCCTTGGGGTCATTTTCCATTCATTTACATGTCATCTTATCTCTATGTTATTTGAATTTCCCAAATATTCCTGAATCTCCATGAAAATAATCTCCTCATTTATGATCAAGACATGAATATATATGAACATCAAACATAAATTCCAAAAGGAATTAATCAAATATGTCACCATAAAATCTCGTGACTCCATGAGTAAGGAGAATAAGAATAGTGGCCAAATTAGGTCTTCAATGGTTACCTTATGAATCCATATATTTTCATACTAAATTGAAGCCATTAATATAATCAACAATATATCTTCTTTTAGATAAATGAATGATAAATAACTTTTGTAGAAAGAAATAATTGTTCATTTCCATCAAATTTAAATATATATCAAATATGGCCTTGATGAGTTTTAATTATTTCACATTTTCAATGTTGTTGTATAATAAATTTTTCTAAAGTAAAATTTTTATTAACCCATGTGATTTCTTGTATAGACTCTCTAATTCTTCCACATTTATCACATAATGATTTCTTTCAATTAATAAAATATCAAGGTACTACAATAGAATAAAATACTCCATCGAGATCCTCTTGAATGAAATGTTTTTTATGTCAAAAGTATCCACCCAAACCTTACTCTCAGAAGACACTATACCTCTTGATTTTGTGATCTCCCAGTACTTTCAGTCAACATATGATGATAGGTGAAGAACAACAAAACAAAATTATCCTATAAGACAAAAGAAAAATGATGCTACTTAGCTGTGCTCTGAAACACCTTCACCCAAGTCTGATCACTTGGGATCATTGAGCGATGATACCATTTATCGGGCCCTTTTCCACCTTTTGGTTAACCCAATATAAGGTTCTTTATTTTAAAATCACATGTTGAATAAAAAAGGTTGGAATTAAACACAAAAAATGATTCCTAGAACTCGGAAAATAATCACACCCATGTCCCTAAACTATAATGTATAACAACTAGAAGGACTCTTTAAATACTAAAATGTGAAAAACATTAATAAAAACGACGGAATAAGAACACAAAATATTATTTAGTTCATGATTTCATCATAATATTTATGTGAATGATTCTTTAATTTATCAGGGAAGTCATGATTAAAATTTTAAGTGAAAAGATTAAAGTGACCACACTCTACTAAAATAGACTAACTATAGTGTCCCAGGTCCTTTACATATATTATTACATTATTTTTATTATAAATATCAAATAAACACAACCAAAGGATTTAGTGGCCCAATGTCTACAGAAGACTATGTATATGAAATTTCAACATGAAACTTTGAGTACATAATCTATATTTGAATTTAAATAATCTTAACATATATCCCTTTGATCGTCTAAAAATATATAGGATAACACAAGTAATATATAAAGGGGGTGATCTATATATCATGATAAGGGAATAAACTTGATGAAGAAGAATAACATATGAGTCAAAGTAATAGCATGATGTGATAAAAGGAAAGGATCATGAATAATCATATCAGATAATTATATAATGAATATGGAATCATAATATATTGTTAAAATAGGAATATAGAAACAATATAAAACATGAAATAAGCATTAGTTATGGCTAAATTAAAAGACAATATAATATGGTGGACAAAGTCCATCGGTGATTATGTTCACTCCATAAAACCATACATTTCATCTTGTGATATATAATCCTTACCCAATGAATTGAAGTAATATATGGGAACAACCACTAGAACTTATAAATGCATAATTTTTTTTCCACATAACGTAATAAAATATAAGTAATAAACATAATAATTACCCAAGGAAAGAAATGAACTACTTAATCTTTCCTCATATTAAAATCAAAGCATATTTAATAAACATTGAAGAGGATAAGGAATTAAGTATTTTGGATGTTCTTATCTAAATAAATAATAATAGGGCCCAAATGTGGTGTTGATTTGAAAAAAATGTCATGAAAATGGGTATATAATTGGTTATATAAATGAACATTTAAAATAATGTTTTAATTAATTAGTTAACAAATTTTGAAGTAAGAAAGAATATGATGGTTTCTATAAAACAATAAGAGGTAAAAACGAATATTTCTCCCTAACATATTCCATTATTTTATGAAACCATGAATTGGAATAAGTAATTAAAAATATACTTACATGAAATGATTAAGGGATAGAAAAGTTCTTCTTAATTGAGATTGATTTTAATAAATTCTTTTTTAAATTAATTTAAGGCCGGTATAACCCCATAAAATGAATGGATAATAGGATAGGTATATATTTAAAATACATATATAAATAATTTAAATACATTAAATAACATAAAATAGGTACAATAAGTGCATTATAGTTGATAAAGTTCATAACCCAATGAAAATAGGGTTGTTCAGAGTGATCCCTTACTATAGTTCTAGAAGCATTATACACTTGTACTTAATTTCCCGAATAATCAAATTTGATTCATTAATTACTTTATTCCTAAAATTTTCTATATATAACTTATTTACTATAGTTATATTGTATTCATTTAAAACAATTTCAATGAGATGTAATGTTTAATTCCGATGTTCTGAGGAATTTGTTCTATGGTTCCAAGGTCGGATCACTTATGGATAATTATTGTAGTCCACATCAAATGATACTAAAACTATAGAAGTGAAATGAAATGATATTAATATCCTTATATAAATCTAAATGATCTAAAATATCCATATGTGTTCCGATATTGGGATGATTCATTTAGTGTAAATAGTAATGTTGTACACTTCGTTCATTTAGGCAGTTTTACTGAACATCATGAATTAGATTCATTTTTTTTAGTATTTTTCTTATATATTTATTAAATAATATATATATATATATATATTATAAATATTTAGGTAATTTTAAACCATTTTAAGTGAATTTAAACCTCCCATGAATGAAATAATAGAAAACAAATACACATCATCCACAGAGGCAGTGAACTGACATAAAATACATGATGTTTGAATTTTTTTAATATTAGAAGAGAGGAAGGGGATATTAAATATATATAATAATAATTATGTATATTAAAAATAATGATGTTATCATACTATAATTTACAATTAGTGCTTTAGGAGGTTGTAAATAAATAAATAATGCTTGATTGAGAGTGTTACCTTCTCCTTTAAATGTATCCCCTTAGGATTCCACTTATGAAACCTTGGGATTGGTATTTTTGAGAGAAATAAGATTATTGGGATGTGGGGAGACAAATTTTTGGAATATTTCATAGCATTTTTTTAAATTAAATTGATTATAAAGTGTGTGTGTGTATAAGGTGTTGTGAGGGGTGATATTTATAAGGGGAGGAGAGAGGTGTTTTTTCAATATTATGTTGATTAGTTTTATATTTTCCTTCAAGACTACCTAGAGTGTTGATCCATGTTAATATATACTGTAATTATAGAATGTGTGTTTGAACTAATGATTTACTATGTAATCCATGAATCATAAATTCATGTATTTATCTTTTAATGATAAATATCATATTCAATGTATTTTACTATTCCCAAAAAATCAATTATTTTAGAAAAATATTAAAAATTCACCCTATACATTTTTTAATGAGAAGATTTGAAAAAATGAAATCAATTTAATAAAAATAAATATCTAAATATGCAATTTATTTAAAAAATAAAATCCTTATTTTTTTGAAAAATACAAATTTTAATATTATGATCATTTTTTGGACCCCCTGAAAATTTATTTATTATCTCATAAAATTAAATTATTATTATAATGAAACATAATATTAATTTTTAGGCATATTATATGGAAATAAAATTTATTCCAAAACATTGTATTTTTTACAAAAAATTAAAATAAAACATATGTGCTTTACAAAAATACAAACACTTATTTTATCATTATTAAAACATTATTTACTTGTATCATGATATAAATATGGTATATCTTAATTTTATAAGATATCTAAATATTATTTTACACATTCATAGGCAAGGACACTATCTAATGTCCAGGTTAGAATTCTTAACTGTTAGACTACTATTCCAATTGTCAGATTACTATCCAAATAGTTAGATTTTTAATAGTCATATGGGTTATCTTCCTTCTATAAATAAATAATGTTTAAATAATTACCTATTCAGTTCTATTTTCTCTCATGGTTATGTATATTTTCATTTTCAAAATTAGTGTTTCATTACTGATATTATACTTCATTTCTATAGTGTTGTTTGCGAGTGAGACTATTCTGGGGGACTGAGCATATAAAATATTTTATATTATAGTTATATTATGTTCTATTTTTTCAATTTTAATACATTTAGTTATTATGGGCAAAATTATTCTCTAAATTTATCTCCCAATTATAAATAATAAAATCTTTCTACTTTTTATTATGTGATGCATGTCATTAATATAATACTATATTACTAAATAAGACACAATTATATAATCAAAAGTTAAATTCTATGAATAAAAATTTATGCCATTTAATTCTTTCCCCTTAATAAATTTTATTCCTGAAATTTCATTTCACATACTATGGTGAAAAGAACAAAGGGTTCATTTATTATGTTGCATCCATCGATTCCCTGTTCACCTCCTCATACTTAAGGTTGCACGATAATACTTTGAATAGGTGATTTTTATTTTTGTTTATAAAATTTTATTTATGATACAAGATCATCACAATCTTCTCATAATAAGAGTGATTATATTTTAGTTTTACCACCTTAAAATTTGGTATATATGAGGGTATGGTATGTATTTCCTCAATATGGATACATAGAATATATCATATACGTGAGATAGGGTTGGTGGTAGTTCAAGTCGATATTCCACAACTTCGATGAAACCAAGAATATCAAAGTGTCTGATGTACCTAGGAAATTTTCTTCCCTTCTCTAAAAATATCAATACTCTCTTCTATGGAGATATGTGGATAAAAAATTTATCTCCAAACACAAACTCTATGACTCACCGATGATTTCTCAACATATATTGTGTGTCATATTTTAGTGTCCCTAATGTGTTGCTAAATGGTTTGACCATTTATACCATTTATTCAACTATTTTAGGAACCAACATCATATGTTATCTAAATTCATTCAAAATACATTTTTTCTAAATCTCTTCCCATAAATGGATTCATATGAGGAAATTTGGATTCTTATGTGATAGAAATTATTGTATGAGAACTCAACCGGGGAATAATATTTATGCCATCCTCATTTGAAGTCCATCAAGCATGCTCTCAACTTGACCACAAGTGTTTGTATAGTAAATACATATTTTTCCTCAGTTTGGGTTGATAATATGTAATGATGTTTAAGTTCATAGTTTGATCATGTTGGAGATTTTTCCAAAACATAGAGTTAATCCTTTTATCATGGTCAAATATAATCAATGGTGGTGTTCTATGAAGCCTCACCACTTCTCTAAAGTATATCCTTGAAAATTTATTAATAGAGATGTCATTTACCATAAAAATTAATTTATTAGTCCTTGAAATATGATCCATCACAACCCATATAGCATTACATCCTCTGGATTTATTTGTAATACCATTGAAATATATATATTGATGTTTTCCCCATTTCCATGTAGGTATGTGTGATAATTTCATCATCCACATGGACCTTTATCTTTCTTCATTCACTTGATGACATATTAGGAACATTGATGTATATTCCATGATCTCCTTATTTATATTTTCCCTCTAATGGGGCTCATGGATATCACAATACATCTTATTGCTCCATAGGTGGATGGAGAAGGTCAAACCATGTCCATCATTCAACAAACCGTTCATTGCCTCAAAATTTGATGGTGCACAGAGTTGTCACCCTAATCATACAAATACATTTGAAATTTTGAACTCTAAATATTCCCTTTTCCTTATATATTACATAGTCTTCTATATTTCCATATCATCTCTTTAATTACCATATATCTTCTCTATAAGGTAAGGTTGGGAAATAAATTTATAATGGAATGATGATGTTCCTTCCTTTTTCACATCCATCAAAATATTTTTTAGGTCTAAGATGATTAGATCCCTCTCAATCTGTATCATATAAAAGGTTTCATGATCCTTTCTACAGAGATTATTTTCCACTTTAATCACCTTTACAAGATAATAATTGATTTAGTAGTCAAAGTCCTTGATCAGCACTAAACATCTTCATTAGTGTATACTATGATCATTCTATGTGAATATATATGTGAGGATCTTATGATCTGTATATATTTTATACTTCTCTTTATAGAGATAATACTACCAAATTATTAATGAAAATATTACTTCAATAAACTGTATATCATGCAATGGATAGTTAAACTCGTAAAACCTCAAAATTCATGATGTTTAGAACATCACTTTATCATTTTACATTAGTAAAGAACCCAGCACATTCTTTGAAGAATTTTGGTATACAACAAAAGTTACCAAATTGAGGACAGTGTGAGGACTTGTGCAATGATAATCCTTTTTTGACTTCCTTAAATCTCTCTTCACATTCAATTCACCTGAAAAACTTTTCTCCCTTAAGATTTATTCTCTTTAGTGAGTTTGATAGTTGTGAGATGTTTCTCACAAATTTTTCGTAATACCCATTTATTCCAAGTAATCCTAAAGTCTCTTTTAAATATTCTATGTTGGGCCACTCTACAATTTACTTAGACTTAGAAGGGTCCACATATATCACATTTCTGGTGATAACATGTTCTAAGAACGATTCATCATCCATCCACAACTCACATTTATTATAATTTTCATATAGTTTCTCCTTTCACAATTTCTTTAGAGTAATATTCAAATTCTCCTCATTCTCCTCCTTGGTTTTGGAGTATATTATAATATAATTTACAAAGAATATAAAAAAAAATTCAAGGTGGTATCTAAAATATATATTCATTAAATCCATGAATATTTTTGGAGAATTATCAGGTCTAAAAGGTCTCACTATGAACTTATAATGTCTATTCCTTATTTACAGGATAGTCATGGTAATATCTACTATATTCACCTTTAATTAGTGATAACATCACCAAATAACACCTTATAGAAGTACATGTACCTATATATTTGGTTTAACAATTCATCAATCCATGAATTGTGATAATTTTTCTTTATCTTGATCTTATTGAGTATATGATAATCCATGCGAAGGTGTATTTACCGATCCTTCTTCCTGAAATGGAGGACTAGTACACCCTACTGTGAGGAACATAGGCATATAAAACTCATTTCTAAATTCTCTTGTAACTACTTCTTTGGTTCTTAAAAATAAAATGGAGTCATTTTATAAGGAGTCATGGATATGGGAATTGATCTAGCTATATGTTCAACCGTGGACTCAACCTCTTAGTTAATAGGAATACTAAGAAACTCTTTAGGGAATATATTAGTATAGTCCCTCACAATTTGAATTCATTTGATAATTAATCTATAATATTTATGAATCATTTAATCAAGATATAATTTATCTCCAGGAAATAATATCCATGTTTAAGAATAATATTCCAATGTATATTCATTATCTTTTGTACACTTGTATAAAATCAGAGGAAAACATGGGATGTGAAGAGTGATCTACTTATCATGACTATTGATGTTGTGTTTATATAAGAACAAAAAATTCAAGGCCAATATGGAACCAACATCCACTAAAGGAATGATGATAATATTTACATTGAGATTTATTCCAAAAACATTAACATGGGAAGAGTTATATACATGATAAGTAATAATTTCAATGATTGTTGTTATCAAATATCACTCAACCTCCATGTTTTGTAATGGTGTTTGAATAGTTATATTTAACATGAAAGATATGAAATAATGTATATAATCATAGTCATATAGTATCATAAATGGATAACAAGGGAACCCGTCAATATTTTATACTAGTTCTAGTCATTTACAATATCCAAATTAAACTAAGGGATGAGAATACTTAAACTAAAAATTATATAAAAGGTAAACTAGTAACATAAAAAGAATAAATTATAAATGAAACATATACCATATCTTATGAGTCTCAATGTTTAAATCTTGGTTATCCATGATAATTTACTTATTATTTTTTTCTAACGTAAAAATCTATTAATGTATTTCATAATGGTACATAAAGAGTACATGCATTTTCTAAAGTGTATCCCTAGGGAGTGTCAAACCAGGTTTTCAGTAAGGATTATTTATTATGAACTGGGTATAGGATGATTTAATACCCAAAAATTGCTTTCAAGGTTATTATTCTAAGTTATATCTCTATATAGCCACATCCACTTGTAGTATCAAAATAAATATGTAATCTCTTATAAATCATTCTCTACATACTTCACAAAAATATTCAGATATTTTCTTATACTTAGACTTATCCCTATTATTTTTACTAGTCAAATATTCTCTTAACCCATAACAATAACTAGTGATTTTCTCTAATACAAACTATACCAAACCAAGTCCATTACAAAATGAATTCATGGTTTTTAACATAAATATCAAACAAACAAAACTTAAGGATCTTGAGTCATAATGTCTTTAGAAGACTTGGTACATAATACATCAACATGAGACTAATACAAAAAAATATTTATTTTAATTTAAATAATGTAATTATAGATGCATTTAATATTCTAAAACTTCATCAGATAACTAGTGGAATATAGGAAAGAAAGAGATTATATATAAAGTCCAGTAAGGGAATAACCCGGATGAAGAATCTTATCATATGAGTAAAAGGCATAACATGATATAATAAAATACATGGCTCACGAATTATTATATTGGAGAATGAAATAAATAATATAGAATCACATGATTATATAAACAGAGGTATGTTTAAATAACATAAAACATGAAATAAGCATAAGTCAAGGCTAACTACAAAGAAAACATCACAAGGTAGATAGAGTCCTATCCTAAGTTAGGTTTAATCCATATTCCATTACATATTGCATCATCAAACATAAAAATTACCCAATTAATTTTAGTTCTGTTTAGGTTCACCCATTATAACATGGAAATGTCTATGTGTTTTATATAAGGGAATCAAACATAGGAAATAAACCTATTAAATACCATATGGAATTAAATGAGAGATAAAATCTTGTCTCATATCACAATCAAATGAGATTTTATTAATATTTCAAAGGGAAGAAAAAATTAAATATTTTAGAAATTATTATTTGAATCAATAATATTAGGTCCCAAATATGTTGTTAATTTTAAGAAATTTCATGATAATGGGTAGATAATTGGTTGTTTAAATGAACTTTTAAAACAATGTTTTAAAGAATTGATTAATGACTTTTGGAGTAAGACATAATAAAGAGTTTTCATTGAAATAACAGATTTAAACCATATTTTTTATCATTAAAATATTACTTTCTTTAATACAATCATGAATGTGAGTAAGGAATTTTAAAGACTATTGTATAAAAGTATTAAGGTATAGAAATTATCCCCTTAATCAAGTTTAATTTTAAAGGAAGTATTGTTGAATGAACGTAAGGCTCAAATAACCCCATAAAAAGAAGTGATAATATGATTGTTTTATATTTTAGATTAATATATACATAATTTATATTCATTCCATAACATAAAATGGAGAAATAAAGTGAGTTTTAGACTGAAATTTCACAACCCAAAGAAAATGGGGTGGTTCAGAGAGAACCCTTATGTTATATCAAGAATCGTTATGCACATGCACTTAATTTATGGAATAATAAAATTAGATTCAACATATTAATAATCAATAACCATTTAAATCAATATTTTATTTAATATAATTATATAAAGTTTATTTATAGAGATTTCAATGAGATATAAATTTTAATTATTCTTTTTTGAGGGATTTGTTTCATGGTTCCAAGGTCAGATCACTTGTGGATAATAATTAAAGTCCTTATGAAATGGGGATAAAAAATCATAAGTGAAATGAAATATTATTCATTCCCTTATAAAAATTTAAATATATCTAAATATCCATATGATTTCCAATATATGGATGATTCATTTAGTAAAAATACTAACATTATATGGTTAGATCATTTAGATTGTTTTACTGAATATGTGGAACTAGATTCGTTTTATTTAATACTATGTATATATATTCAATAAAAAATATGAAAAAATTATTTAATATACATATTTATGTCATTTTAAAACACATTATGTGAATTAAAATCTACCATGATGGAATTAATGGAAATCATCAACTCACCATTCATGGAGGTGGTGAATCAACATAATATGAATGATGGTTTTGTTTTTAAAATTCTAAAAGATAAAAAGTGGATAATACATAGATATACTAAAAATTAAAGAAATTACAAATACTGATTTCATCATAACATCATGGATAAATAAGGTTTTAGGATGTAGGGAATAAATAAAGAATACTCGGTTGAGAGTGTTACCTACTCCATTAAATGCCTCCTCTTTGGCTTCCACTCAAGGAACCTTGGGATTTTCATTTTAAGAAGAAAAGTTCTTCTTGGGATGTGCGAATAAATATTAGGGTACATTTGGGTACATTTTGGGCAATATCTAAACCTTATAAAGTGTGATGAGAAAGGGTTGTGATTGGTTTTTTTTATAAGCAGATGATATGGGTGTTTTTGGAATATTATATTCATTAGTTTATTAATTTGCATCAAGACTACCAATAGTGTTGATTTTTGTGGCTATATAAAGTAATTTTAAAATTTATATTAAAACCATTATTTATTGAATCATCCATGACTCATAAATTCATATATTTAGCCTATAATATTAAATATCATATTTTGTCAAATTTTACTATTCACTAAAATGGAACTATTTTAGAAAAATATGAAAAATTCACCCTAAACATTATTTAATATATAAATTAAGATAATGAAATCCATTTTATGAATATAATTTCTAAAATATGAGATATTTAATTTTTAGATAAAATCATTATTAATTTTAAATATACAAATTTTAATATTATCATCATTTGTTGACCCTTTTAAAAATTATTTTTTGTCTGATACAATTAAATTATCATTATAATGAAATCTATTATTATTTTAGAGAATATTTTTATTAAAATAAAATTTATTTTAAAAATTTATTTTTGTTATAAAAATATAAATAAAACAAATCTGTTTTACAAAAAATAAAACACTAATTTTATCATTTTATAATATATATTTACTTGTATCAGGATATAAATATGTAATACTTTTTATTCTATAAGATTCATAAATAGTACTTTACACTTTCATAGGTGAGAATACTATTATAATGACCATGATATTATACCTAATGGTTATGTTACTATTCCAATAGTTATATTACTATTCCAACGGTTACATTTGTAACCTTATATGGGGTTTCTACCATCTATAAATAATTCATATATTGTTCATTATTTATTCAATTCTATTTTATCTCAAATTTATATATATTTTAAATTTAAAAATAAATATTTCATTACTTATATCCTACTTCATTTCAATAGTGTTATTTGTGAGTGTGATTATTCTTGGGGATCGATCATATCTAAATTTTTATATTACAGTTACCTTATTTTTTTTCTTATTTTAATAATTTCAATTCATATGGATATAATTATTCTCTCAATGCAATTTCCATGTCTAAATAATAAAATATTTCTTGTTCTCATTATTTTTTATGTAATTTATATAATACTAAATTGCTAAATAAGGGAAAAAATATAAAGAGAAGGTAAATTTCATCGATAAAATTATGGGTCATTATAGTAACACAATTGAGGATTCTATTCACTATCGACATCCAATATTCCTACTAAATCAACTGATAGTTCCAATCATCCTGGACATGTATTTGTGTAATCAATGGATCCCATCGCCTACAATATCTATGTAAGGACACCATTGAACTTCTAATGATATCATAAAATATGAACTCCATCATATCTAATAGTGAAATAAACATTAATTAGTTCTATTCTAAATTGGAACTTCCATAATCTTCATTTATCAATGAACGAACTTCCAAATATTTTCACTCCATCACCCAAAAGGTCATTAGAACCAAGCCTTCTAGATTTTCACTCGTTATGGTTGTCTTATTTCCATCCTCAAGAAAATAAATTTCACACTTAAAAAAATTGATAGGGTGACACCCCTAATTATATGGTGACGATAATTTTATTTCACTTACGCTAGAATATCATAGTCTTGTTAGACACGATGACTATCTATGTAATGGGGTAGCGAAAAAATGGTTGAATAGAATAATTATGGATGGATGGGCCCATGAGTTCCTTGGACTTCGTTTTGTCTCTTGTTTATCTTATTTTGTATCCATTCTCTAGGTTTCTACATTTATGATGATGTAGTTTGGGATAAGATCCTCTATCATTTCTTAGATATGATTTCTTTTACCATAGAAACCTCTTCTATGATAAGAGTAATAGTAAACTATATAATTTAAATCTTCTTCATATTCATAAATGTTTATAAATTTCATGACATTATTTGAGGCATATTACTTCTCTTCATCAGAAGTGATTCTTATTTTAAGGGTTTATTTCCATCTTTTAAATTATGGGGAAATAAATTACACAAGTTCCTAGATTATTTTAATTACCCTATGGGTTATTTATCATTCTCCTTATCATGTCATCACTAGTAGTGTTTACTTTAAGAATACTTCAATTTCAGTGACACTATCAGTAATGGAACAAAATAATTAGTTCCATGGCAAGATGGTTTATTCATTACTTGATTATTCCTAAACATGATTAATTGAATTTTATGTAAGAAATGTATCATAATTTTGATAATATTTATTTATTACTTCTTACCACTGTAATTTTTAATTTTTATGGGTGAAATCCACATGAGTCGCATGATCCCATAGAGTATTTGAAGTCACTTAACAATCATTTTACATTGTTTTGATTATATCCTTGAATAAAAATATTTATTTAATAGTGTGACAAAAATTTAGTGGAAGGGGAATTAATTAGGGTTTCTATTCAGGCTTGACTCATTGGGAATTATTATTTTTATTAATGAGGTCATGTTTTGTTCAATGGATGATATAAATAAACCACACACCATATTGTCTTGTAATGAATATATTTTGTTCATCGTTCCCTGGTATTCACATCACCTATACTCCCCATTTTCATTTTTTGATTAATTTTTATGTAATGTGTATTTTTGTTACTAAGATTGGGATTTTTGTGGAAGTACTACCTATAACGTAACTGGATTTGGAGATGTTTCTTTCATAAAGGAGACTGTAACTGTTTTATCATTATTGGAAATCATATTTTGTGAAAATGGTTATGACTAGGATATCTCCTTGGTTTATAAAATTTTACCTTCCAATTTTTTCATTTAATCAATGAATTCTTGTAATCATCCATGTTTATTCAGTCGTATTAGTGTGGTTACTATACCATATTACAAACTCTATTGGTAGATTTTAAGAAGATGTTATTGGGGAAATTTCATATCTAGGGAATATGCAAATATCTTCCACCATGAGATAAATTTAGTAACGATCTCATTATATATTTTCTTATAGTTATAAAGGTAACTGATACTCATTTTCGTAAATTTTGAATTATACTAATATAATAGTTTTTGATAGAGGTCTTCCTATGTGGAGATTGATCTAGTTGTGAGGTTACTATGTGAGAGTAATATTGTTCCTTCCAATATTTTTACAATTCCATTAATCTTGGTAGCCTCATGATATTTATATGTTCCCAATAGTGGTCCATAATGGTAAGAAAAATCGGTGAGGTTTTACTCTAAGTCCCCAATATCATTAAAGGTTAAAAATAAGGTATTTTTTATGTTTGATAGTAGTGGTACTAAATTAACCTATTATAGATATGAAATTCTCATTGGATGTATAGGTTAGTGAATTTTATCCACTACCTCTAGTAAATGGATAAAAGTATTGAACATTTAGGCTTTTGACACAACTTCCCCTATATTTGGGAACACCCTAGTTGAATTTCATAATCCAGATTCGGATGAAAATTTATCATCTGAAACTCATGGTGCTCCATAGGAAAATGAAGGGAACTAGAATATTTTGGATGACCTATATGATATTTTTGGTAGGATATATTATTTATGGGTAGTAAGACACTTCTCAAAATTATGGACCACCTCTAAGAATAAGATGATATTCCTCTAAAATAAGATCAATGTTAGAGGAATTACATCAACAAAGGTCAATATCAATTCTTCAAATCCTCTCAATTTCTTTTTTGAATCCATAGAGATCCTCCTTAGTTGTGAGTATCTTAATAAGATCATTTTAAGGTTGGTTTGTGGGATTGATGATTCCTTTTTCACTTATCATTACATGATATGTGTTAACTAGTTGGAAGAGGAAGCTTTATAGAGGATCATCTTGAGTCTACCTTTAGTGTCAAGTTCATATACATTTCACATTTATCTCAATATGTGAGAGATTCTTCGAAAATGGATCATTTCTATTAATCTTAATGTTTTAGATTATTTCAGAATCCAAAGTGTCTTAGATAGAAATAACACCCAT
Source organism: Viscum album (assembly GCA_963277665.1). Lineage (NCBI taxonomy): Eukaryota > Viridiplantae > Streptophyta > Magnoliopsida > Santalales > Viscaceae > Viscum > Viscum album. The sequence continues at coordinate 771,764,917 of OY728126.1, forward strand.
AGAGGCATACCTCGACCTTATTACTTCATCATCAACATCAATATAGTATAAATATTCATATGGATTAAAAAACCCAATTATAAACCCTATCTTGTCCACTTATTTTAACTGATAATATTGAAGGGGACTTGGACTTGAAGAGATTTTTTTTTCTTCCATTTCTAGGAGGGATGGTGTCATGAAATGTCACACCTGGGTTTTTGAATTCACTCTTTGATCCAGTTCATTTTTGGACATCTGTTACACTCTCGAGTTCCGGGTGTGACATGTTTGAATTTTTAGGTACTTAATTTGTTTATTTTTTGTCTAGTGCTTTTACATGAGTTTTTCCCTTGGGTTTCCTTGAAAAATTTATGTTTTTGGGGTGGCATATTGATACGTACTATTGGAACATGGTTTTTCAAACAATGAACCATTATCCAGGTAACCATGAAGGAGGTTGGATTTCTGGAAAGAATCAGTTGCACGACTTTCATACTATATGTCAGGGCATGAGGACTAACCATGTTGTAGGTTACTTCTTTAATTGACAGGGGCGCATGTTCATCACATTTTTTTTAAACAATGCATGAAAACAATGTAGTATGTCTAGGTCATTAAAAATTGGATTTTTATTTTTATCTCTCTATGATTTTTACCCCCAAAATCCACCCCTCCCTCACCCATTTGAGATCTTCATACATATCCCCCTCCTCCCCCTCCCATGGTTCCCTCATATATCCACTTTTGCAGTATATGTTTCATGGAAACATCAAAAAATATTCAAGTAAGTGAGTTTCTTCCTTAATACCTCCTCCTTTCTAGGGTTCCCCTCTTCATTCATGGGGTTTCATTTCTCTAGTAGGTAAGATGATAGTTTATAATTAAATATTATTTATTATGGTTTAATAATGTTGTATTTGGATTGATATTGCATTTTTGGGGTCTTGGGGTGGTGTAGTTGTGGTTTTACACCATTTTCTGAATGTTTATCCATTCGAGGTAGGTAGTTCCATTACTTAACATTTTTAAGTTCTTTTTATATACTTTTTTTGTCTTTATAAATTTGTTCTAAGGAATTATTATGTGGTGCGACATTTGTTTAGTATGTGTCTTAATATTCTTATGTGGTGAAAATGGGGTTTTAAAGAAAAAATGACAATATTTTGTGTATGCTATATCATAGTGATTCTTGGGAGTTCCTTATAACTTATCTTAAGGGTGAAATTGTGTTTTCAAGGGCACTAAAGGGGAAAATGTGCTGAAAATTAATTTCCAAAGTAAAATAGATCACTTCGGCATTTTGGATTTTAATGTACACCCTTATGTCTGAATTGTGAGTTGTGTAAGTGATGGGAAAATTTTTATAAAAATGTTTTGGGTCCATGTGTTGATTTAAAAATGAATGGCCCATGGGAAATGGTTGGATTAGGTGTGTAATTTTATTATGATAATTTCAAAAATGTTTTATGAACCTCCCAGTTGGAAAATGTATTTAAAAATGGTGTTGGTGTGTGTAAAATGGGAAGTGGTTTTTTGTGTGGAAAATGTTGATTCCCCTATGTATTTACAATGATTGGAATGTGTATGTGCAATTGGTGGTATGTGTGACATGTGAAATTGGAATTTAGAACAAAGGGAATCTTGGGTATCTTGGTGGGAATACTAGAAATAGTTCACTAGTGATATAAAAGTGGCTTGTCCCGATTTCCCTTGGTTGGATTAATGACTAAACTATGATGATGATTGATCCCCACTTGAATTTTGGTGTTTCTCCTCTCTAGTGGCTCTTTCATGAGGATGCTATTGATTATGGTTATTATACCATGTTTCACTAAGGTATATGGTTCTAGTGACTCACTCAAGCTAGATCACCCTTAAGGATTTACCCATGGATCTCTCTTGTGACATGAGACTTATTTTATGTGGTTCCATCCATTTGTATAAAGTGGACCTCAAGTGAATATCATTTTCAAAAATTTTATTTTAGTAAAAGTTTCCTTTTGTAATATTTCCATTAAAAGTGTTGTTTTGGGAACATTTCTATAAATAAATGGTATCCATTGGATATTTTTCCCTGAGCATGGTTCATATTATAAATTTATTCTTTAAATATGTTTCAAAGTATTTTAAATGAATGGTCATGTTAATTTATCTTTTAATATTATAACATAGAATATTTTTTTGGGTGGCATCCTATTGGGCTTTGGATCACACCCTACAAACACAATTGGGTGTATATAGGCCTTTTTTATAGTTGACCTAGGTGAAGGTAAGAGGTGTCGTAGCAATGATAGTGGATTAGGTTTCTAATGCACCTTCTTATAGGTGTTGGGGGTGGTATCTTGGGAAAATTTCTCTCCAATCACAAGGAGTTTATGGGGTTTCTCTTGATGTTACCTTTTTGTTTGTATACCTTTAGCTTTTGGTTGAAATTATAAGACCATAAAAAAGAAAAAATTTCGTTCCTTTTATAGTTAACATATTAGTCAAGATTTTTTTTCATTTTTTCCTTCTTTTACACTTATATAAATGGGTAAAATCATTCAAAAGGCTTAATTTTTATACCCAGACACTATTTTCCATCCCTTGGAGACTGGGAATTCCCTTCAGACCATTCCATGGACTGTATCAGATGTTAGGATAGATGAAACTCAAGCTTGGTTTTTGAAAAAATGGTATCAGATGAGGTTACTCTCTTTTTGGGTCATGTTATTTGGTAAAGAGTTTGGGAGAACAGATCTTGGATTTTCAGGAATCTATGATATGGTTACTAGTATTGTGCTTGGCTAGAAAACCACATTCAATGACTTGAGTTTCTAGGGGAAGTTGGGATTTGTTCGGGTTATTTGGTTCTTATAGTTCGTTGATGTTTTGGAAATGAAAAGAGGGTTTCTTCAATGGTCTCAGTGATCTTGTAGGGCCTGGAAATCTATGTGGAGCTAGGTACATGGTCCTAGAACACTCTTTGTGACAGTGTTGTGATTATTGTATGGATTTCAACCATATGGCCAAGTTACCAATCAAAACTAGTGTGGCCCCCTTTTGAGAATTTGCTTTTGTATATTTGGGTTCCAAAAATTATTTTGAAAACCCTTTCTGAATGTTGAGTAAAATTGGATTTTAAAGTGAAAATGGATTGATTTTCAGAAGGTGGAAAATGGGTTTTTAGAATTTGTTAGAATAAAGCATTGAAAGGCGGGATTTTTATAAAATGGTTTTCGGTAAATGAGGATGAGTTTATTGAGATTAGATATTTATGATAAAAACTTTAGGTTTATCGAGAATTGGTAATTAGAAGAATGGAAATTTATTTTCGAAAGGGTTTTGGAGACATGTTTTAAATGATAAGGGATGTGTTTTTAATTGAGTGGTTATTGATGATGTGGGGTTTGTTGTGTAGTTGGAAATGTTTTGAAATAGAAATGAATTGATAATATGGAAGTGTGGGTTGAATTTTTATTTTGTAAAGTGGAAAAGTGTTATTTTAGCCTTTGGTATTTCCATGAGTGACCTCATTCATAGAATATGTGTGAAAAGTGAAGGAGTTCCCGATTTGTCATGAGAATATGCATGTTTGAGGCATCAGGGGATACCATTGGTGAGTGTACAACCCACCATGTTTTTTTCTTTTCAAAATATCTTTTAAAGAAAATATGTGGGGTTTTATAATCAGTAGTTGTGGGGTGTGTCTCATTGTGATTTGGGAGTATTTCTTGTAAGGGGTTTTGAAATTAAAAACCCTTCTTGTTTGAATGATGCTTCAAGTTTTTGTTTTTTTGGTAAATTTATATTGAGATAATAGTTAGTGAGATATCTTGAAGAATGTTCTAATAATAGTTTGAGTAGTTTCCCTTTTTGTTTTTTGTGTTTGTTAATATCATGTTTTGACTAATGGACTCATTTGATTGGGTCCTTAGTTTCCCTCGTTGTCTAGTGTATGCCCCCATAAATAATCAGGGCATAATCAAAGTGTGTCCATGGGTGGTTTCTCATTAGTAGACCCTCTAGATGATGAAATTAATGATTTTTTATTTATATATAGAAATTGAATCCACCACTTCTTTTTTTGATAAGTGTATACACTCTTAGTGGAAGAGTGGATACATAAGTAATTGAAAGAAACTATAGTTTATTGTGTTTCCTGAGTCATCGAAGGTGAATATTGACACCTTTAAGCCTGAGGGTCCTTCTTGGAGGTGGTGAAGAAAATTCAAGTGAAGAGAGTGGAAAGAGATCTGTGGTTTTTTTGTGATAGTCAATTCCTTAAAAGGGACTTTGGATATTTCATCAGTTCCTTCTACAAATGGGATCATGCTAGTCCACAAGTGTGGGAAATCCAGTCGTAAGCGGCTATTATGCCCGCTGGTAGAAATCATGTGCTAATCAAGACTCATTTTAAGGTCTATTTACTTTTAATGATCCCTTGTTGGTAATGGTTGTGGTTGGTGGAGACTCTTAGTGTCGTGTTCTCTTTTAAAATCAGAGGTGGATGTTGTGGAACCTTTCAAGAATGTTTTTTAATAGAAGCATGTATTTATTTTAAAGAATTCTAAATTTCTCTATTTTAGATGGATTTATCTTCCACATGTTCTTCCTTCTGTTGTTTCTCATTCAAAGTGGAAAGGGAAAATGTGTGTACATCTTCTATGCCCTGTCATGGTGAAGTTCCATGTTGTGGTGAAATGGGTATTGTGGTGTGTTGTGTTTTACTAGTTATGTCTGGATTTTTGTGTGAATTCTTGTCGAACCAAATAAGAAGTTTTGTATAGGGATCTTAAACTCCTAAATATGAGGTATGAGAGGTATTAAACCTCATGGATCCAGCCATAGGCCCCAGATTGCAGTCGGTGCGTTGTCAGGAACCACATGGGATATTTGGTCCATGTGAAAAGTTCTTAAGTTGGCCCATCTTGGGTTACCGTTTTGTTCAATGCTATTTGGTTAAGCTAGTTGGTTCTTATGAAATGGTGACCCCCATGGGTGTTATTGAAATTTCTCCTGGAGTAAGTTAGTGGAGGTTCATTTTAGGTGGTGGGGAGTCTGTTTGGGCATCCCCATATTGATGATTCAATTTTGTTTTCTAGTGTTTTCTTGGTTTTGTGTAGTCTCATTTGATGTTATCATACTCTAAATTACTCCTTTGAGTAAACATTTGGGTGGAAGTGCACCCAATAGTTTTCTATATAATTTTGGTGGAATCATTTCATCGGGAAGTGGTTTTAGTTTTTTTGTTCTTTTTAGTTAAGAAGTATGAGTTTTTTATTTACATTTGGAGTGTTATTCATTTCATAGGTTGGATTATGTGGTTGTGATAATTTCCTTTCTTTTGATCAATCAACTGGAGGCATTGTAGCTTTCTAAGGGTAGAAGTCATATGGTGGAGAGTCCATTCTGGCCACCTGAGTTCAATCCTGTGAATCTTGGTTTCGGTTTGTAGTGTTCTTTTTTCCCTCCCCATTTGATGTTGTTGAGAATTTTCTTGAGATATGGAGGAATTGTGGTTTTTGTTTTCAGATCAGGACATTTTATTGGATTTCCCAGGGTGGAAATCGTTATAGTGGGGGAATTTTTACACCCAGGTTTTTGACCTCACTCTTTGATTCGGTTCATTTTTGGGATTTAGTTTCAATATCGAGTTCCGGGTGAGGCTAGTTTTATTTTTTAGGTAATTCTTTGTTTATTTTTGGTCTAGTTCTTTTCCATGAGTTTTCCATTGGTTTTCCATGAAAAATACATGTTTTTTGGTTGGAAGATTGATGTGCATAGTTGGCGCATGATTTTTCAAATTGTGTGCCATTCTCCAGGTGATAGTGTGGCAGGTTGGATTTTCAGATAGCAGTTACTACATAGATACCACACGGTATGCCATTCCATCTGATCTAACCATACAGTAGGTTCATACTTAGGTATAGAGGGGCGCAAGATCGCTAAATGATTTTTCAAACTGTGTGGTAAAATCACATGGCTTGTCCTCATCATTAAAAATTGGGTCTTTATTTTTATCCCACCCATATTTTTACCAGAAAATCCACCACTCTCTCCCCCATTCAAGATTTCCATCCCTAGGCGCATCCCCTCTCCCCCCCTCACATGAATCCCTTAGATATCCACTTTTGTGGTTTATTTGTCTTGGAAACTCTAGGAAATCTTCAAGTAAGTGAGTTTCTTCCTTGATTACTCCTCTTTTCTAGGGTTTTCCATAATTATTCTCAGGGTTTCATTTATCCAGTGAGTAAGGTGAAATTTTAAATGTAAAATATTTTTTTATGAGGGTTTAGCCCTATTGTCATTGGTTTGATATTACCATAATAGGGTCTTAGGGTGGTATGTTTGTAGTTTCACACCATTTTCTGGATGTTTCTCCATTTGAGGTATGCAGTTAAATGCATTAACATTTTTAGATGATTTTGATATAATTTCTTTTCTTTATAATTGTGTTCTATAGGATTCATGTGTGGTGAAAAATATATTTGGGATGTTTTTTGATATTATTATGTGGTGAAAATGGATTTTTAAAGCATGAATGACTATTTATTGTGTGTGCTTTATTTTGGTGCTTCTTGGGAGTTATTTATAGAACTATTTTAAGGGTGTAAATTGTGTTTCCAATGGAACTTAAGGTCCAAATGTGTTGAAATGGGGTTTCAAAATAAAATAGATTAGTTTAGATTATTGGGTATTACTATACTCCTGTATTTGTGAATTTTGGGATGTGTAAGTAACGGGATACATTTTTTAAAAATCAGTTGGGTTCATGTGTTGATTTGAAATGGTGTGGACCATGGGAAATGGTTGGATCAAGTTTTTTATTTTATTGTGATAATTTCAAAGGGATTTTATGAACAATCCATGAGGTGGAAATGTATTTGGAAATGTTTTGGTGTGTGTATAATGGGATGTGGTTTGGTTTATGAAAAATGGTTATTCCCTTCTATATTTATAATGATGGCCATTGGTATGTGAAAGTGGTTGCATATGTGACATGTGATCATGGAATTGAGAATAAAGGGAATCCCTGGTATCTAGGTGGGAACACTAGAACTAGTGTTCCAAAGATATAGAAGTGGATTGTCACAGTTACACATACCTGGATTAAAAATTACAAAACTAAATAAACATTAATGATAATTTATCTATTGAGGTTTTGGATGTTTCTCATATCTAGTGGCTCATGAACAAGGACTCAAATGGTTGTGGTTACTATACCTTGTTTCATCGAGGCACGAGGTTCTAGTGACTCACTTGAGCTAGATCACCCTTATGGATTTAACCATGGTTCTCTCTTGTGTCATGATACTTATGTTATGTGGTTCCATCCATCAACATATGGTGGACCTTAAGTGTATTTCATTTTAAATAACGTTCATTTTATTATAAGATTCCTTTTGTAAAATTAAATTTAAAAGTGTTGTTTTTAAAATGTTTCCTAAAAGAAATGTTATCTTTTGGAGGTGTTTTCCATGATCATGTTTATTCTTAATAATTTATTCCTTAAATATGTTTTAAAGTATTTTAGATGGCTGAGAAATTTAATTTATCATTTAATATTATATCATGGAATCTCTTTTGTTGGGTGGAATCCTATTGGGCTTTGGATCACACCCAACATACACCATTAGGTGTATGTAGACCTTGTTTTATGTATGTCCCAGGTGAATGAAAGATGTGTTGTTGTGATGGTAGTGGATCAAGTTTCTAGTTCTCTTTATTGCAGGTGTTAGTGGTGGTGGATCGAGGGTGATGCCTCCCCTGTCAAATGGTGGTTGTGGAGTTTGTCTCAATGTTTCAATATTTTTTACAGTAACTTTAGCTTTTGGTTTAATTTTTAAGACCATGATCCCAAAAAATTGTTGTTCCTTGATTTTTTTTCTTATTAGTTTGGATTTGTTGTTTCATTTTATGGAATTCTTTTATGCTTATCTAAATAGATGAAATCGCACTATTAAAAAATATAACTTTTACAATGTAATAAATGGCCTTTATCAATGATAGAAAAGTGTTGAAAATGTGACTGATGTTAAAAGCCCATGACTTTTATCAACATTGAAAAAAATGATAAATGGGACATTTATCAGTACTTCTAAAATCGATTCTAAAATAATCATTTATCAGTGACGTAGAAGTGCTGATAAATTAGACCTTTATCACCAATTTTAGAAGTGTTGATAAATGCATTTTTTATCAGTGCTTTCAAAATCACTGATAAAAGGACATAATACATTATTATGTAACAACACACTACAAAACCACTGTAGTTTATTGTTATATAACATCATACCACTAGAATCACAATAAACACATAGGATATATAAAAAAACAAATCCAAATACATATTTAAATGAAAATAAATTTACAACACAAATAACAGAAAAAATAAATTATAATCATTTCAAATATTGCTTTATACAATTACATAAATACGAATTATTAAATATATTCAAAAACAATCCTTACTATTAATGTTACCATGATTTACATTGAATTTATTTTTTAAACTACCAACACTACATGAGTAACTTCAAACAAACCACATAAACATGAAAAAAAGAATCCACATGTATAAGGAAACAACTATTATGTGAGTAATAATAACAAGAAATAAATAAAACATAAATATGATTCAATATAATAATTATATGGGAAATAATTTTACTATGAAAACAACAAGATTACCTCTGCGATTGAGTGGAGACAATGTTGTTTATCTTCTTACAAAGCCAGTGGAGGTAACTTTTAGGAAAGTCATAAATGCACCACTTTAGGGGTGAAAATGTTTTAAGGGAGAAGAAGCATGAATGTTGGACATAGAACCACAACTCAGACAAAATAATCCACTTATATAAGAAAAAATTTATTATGTTAGTAATAATATAATAAAATAAATTAAATATAAATAGGAATAAATACTCTAATTCTATGGAAAATGATTTTATTGTGTAAACATCATGAATACCTCTATGATTGATTAGAGTGATCATCGTTTCTCTTCATTCAAAGGAATTGGAGGTAACTTGAAAGAAAGTGATAAATGCACCACTGTATAGGTGAACATATTTTACGGGAGAAGAAGCATGAAAGATAGACAGAGCGCCTCAACTTGAACAAAAGAATCCACCAATATAATAAAAAAATTATTATAAGACTAATACTAAAAATAAATTAATTACATATAAATATGATAAAATACATTAATTCTATGGACAATGATTTTACTGTGAAAACATCAAAGATTACCTCTGTGATTAAGCAGAGGAAACATCATTTCTATTCCTATAAAGGAAGTGGAGGTATCTTGAAAGAACATGATAAATGCACCACTGCATGGGTGAGAATATTTTAAGGGAGAAGAAGAATGAATGTTATATAGTTCACTCTATGTAGAAAAAAAAAGAAACCACCTATATAAGAAAAAATTATTATGTGAGTCATGATAAAATGAAATGAATTTAACAAAAATATCAATCAATACATTAATTCTATGGACAATGGTTTTAGTGTGAAAACATAAACATTTCTTAAAAAAGCACAATCAAGTTACCCAATTAACTATGGATCCCTTTTATTTGTGCTCTGTCACGTTTGGCATTCACATGTCACTAACAAAGTATATTTACATGCAAAATTCATGCCAAACACAATACACATAGTGTTCCCCTACTTGAACACCCAAACCCCATTTGAAAACATACGCACACCAAATCATTTCAAAAACATATATCATACCTATTATGTATGTTATTAATTTATGTAAAAAGATTTCTAAAATAATCCCTCGAGGCACCAAAAGGATTTAAATCTAAAATACACCCACGTGCACATGAAAAAGCTAATTTTAAAATCAAAATCACCACATAACTATATCAATCATAATTTTCAATACTACTATAATTTAACAAATCTATTAACTAATTTATAAAACACTTCCAATTAACAAAATCGGAGTTTACACCAATTTTCAACCAATTCCATAACAATTCCCTTTTTTAACTAATTTGTACACATGCCGAAATCATTTTCAAAACATGTCTTTCATCCTTTAAAAAATTTTACAATTCAAATTAAAAAAATTTACCACATGCACAACATGGAAAAGTATGTCAATTTCCTTAAAGAACTTACTTCAAAACCCATCCACATTTATGCGCCTTTGAAAGATTTATTTTCACCTTTCAAACAACCCATAAAACCCTTCCATGGAACATCAAACTAAAAACACACACTCACAACATATACATTTTTCTTTACCAAACCCAAACCCAACACAAATCATGTAAAACCCTTCAGAAACACATTTACTAACATTGACACCATTTAGTAAATAATTTCCACATCCTAAATTTCATTTTTAAAACAAATTATTCATTATTTAAACACTTCAAAACTCATACTCAACATAGCTCAACAAGGATAACATGTACAAATGATATATTCCCCATCAAAAATTCTTTTTCAACACACTCACACCTTAAGTACCCACAAAAAAACATTTCACACAACTCAAAAAATTAATTGATCACTTCCACTGATTTTTCACAATATGGCCTATATAGAAATGTATCAATTTATATTTAGAAAATTTATTTTCTAACACAAATGCATATCAAAGAATTTCCAAAACATGTTCTTACCACCAAAATAAACTATAGAGAATTCGAAAATTAACCAAGTGAGAAAATTAAATTATCTAAAATTGGTAGGGCATAGAACCACCTACCTTGGGTGGAGAAATTTCCAGAAAGTGATGGATACCCCATCCTCATCACAATCGTAATTGAAAACCGGATGTTGGATGAGATGTTCGTGCAACTGGAGCAACGAAAATAGCTAAGTGGTGTGATTTGAGATTTGATTCATTCAGGAGGAGTGACGACAATGGTTAGCTTGTGTATAAATCTCTTGATATCACGATGAGTTTGCAAAGGGTTAGGGTTTTTAAAATAGATCAGGGCACTTTTATCTATGATAATAAATAAACACTAATAATGATTCATTTTCTCAGTGATTATTACTGAAGGGATGATAAAATGAATCTTTATCGGTGCATTCTCATTGCTCATAAAGGTAGGTATTTATCAGTGCTGAAAACATGCTAATAAATCAATCTTTATCAATGTGTTGGTTAGCGTTGATAATTCCTCATCATTATCAGCAAGAATAAAATGATGTTAAAGAAGATTTTATCATCACTTATTAATTAAGAGATGATAAAGGATTTATAATTATAATTACAAATAAAAGAATTTAAATTTTTTATATACTTAATAATAAATATAAATATAAATATAAATATAGGGAATATATTATTTTTTAAACATATTTATTATAATATTATAATTATTTATTTATAATTATATTAGTATTTTTAAAAAATAATATTTATATCATTATATATATTTATAAAATTATACACACATATATTTAGTAAATATATATATAAATATAAATATAGTGAATATGTTCATTATTTAAGTAATTTTTTAATAAATTTCATAAATATTTAAATAAATATACATTTATTTATAAATATATAAATAATTTTTTTAGAAACATTTTTTATTTATAATTATAAATATATAATTGTATAAATATATTAAATATACATTTATAAATATATTTATTTATAAATATTTTTTACTAATATATTTTTAACATTTTTAATGAATACCTCCTTTTAAGTGCATGAATCAATGTTAAAATTGAGTGAAATTGAATAAATTAAGAATAAGTACACATTAACAATATTGAAAAAATGGATATGTTTGGTGTCTTTTCATTGTATATAAAAATGCATTAATTATGTATATGTAAAATCAATAAAATGCACATTTGATCTATATTAAATTGAAAAGTCAAATGATATTCAATTATATGTTGAGTACTATGCAATTATAGTCAATATTTTGAATTCATATTAATTTTTAATTATAAACCATTATTAAATAAACATATAACTATTTAATGTAAAGCGCATAAATTTTGTTTAATATATAAATCATATTTATATACATTAATATATATCTATATATTTAATATGTACAATTTAATAATATCAATTATCCTAACTATCTAATTAATAAAATGTTTAATAATTAATAATGTATAATCAATATATTCATTTTTATCAATAATTATTTAATTAATAAAATGTGTAATATTTTATTAATGAACACATTATTTATTGTTTATTTATTTAATTATTTCATTTTATTTATATAAATATTAATTAGTACTAAAAATAATCTGCCGATAAAGGATACCCATTATCGGCACTGAAATTAAAGCACTGATAAAGAATACCCTATATTAATGATAAAAATAATGCACTGATACAGGACAACCTTTATCAGCACTAAAAATAAAGCGTTGATAAAGAATACCTTTATCAGTGCTAAATATAAAATGGTGATAAAATATTCTTTTATTAGTGCTAAAAAATGTGTTGATAATAGGTGAAATTTATTAGTGCCTTATTTAGCGATGATAAATATGCCATTTATCAGTATTTTTTTGAGCATTGATAAATAACTATGCTCTTAAAGGCATGTTATGTAGTAGTGTCATTCTTATGTCTTAATGTTGATACCCAGGCACTAGTTTCCAGCCTGTGGGGATTGAGAACGCCCTTCGATTCATGCCAAGGACCAGATCAGATATCGGGTGGAATGCTACTGTGGCTTGGTTTGTGACATGCAACATGCTTAATGATTTTATAATACACATGATCTTGGGTGATTAACCTACCCTATTCATTGAATAGAAAATGGTGAGAAATATTAGTTTATTTTCTATCCATGGGGAAAACCCTACCTTTAAAATAAATATTTTATCAAAAGAGTCATAACCACTATGATCCCCACATTTTTCTTATTCATGTGTGTGGGTAGTTATGGCAGTTGGGATAAAAAGTACTCATTATTTTGAGTTGTGGTTTAAGGGGATGGGGTAAACATTTACTCATCCCCATGGGAACAGACATTCCCTATAATTTATTTGTGGATAAGGAGAATTTTTTAATTTCAGGTCCTATAATCTGGCATGTGATCTATCAAGATATAGCTCTAGATATGCCCCTGATATTCCCATTGTTGTCTGAGGGGTAGCCACTATGGTATGCGCTACTAACTTGTTGAGTTTCCCCCATCTTAGTTTCACCCCATTTTTTACATGAATAGATTTATAGATGATCTTATCATCAATTCGATCCTACTGTCACATATCTTTGATGATCTTAAGGCTAGATAAAGAGACAAAGTAGATTGATTGTCAGCCTTTCTTGAATTTGAGGTACTATCAAAGGCTACAACATTGTATACATCACATGTTTATTACTCAAAGAATGTATTTATAAATGACTAATTTGGATCCACCTGATTTCAAACAATAGGGTAAAATGAAGGGCTTTATACTTTACCCATCCCCAAATAGATACATTATGAGTGTAATCTTCAATAACTCACAAAATTGTTTCAAGAATTTTAATGAATGTTTACTCAAGGCACTCTCAATATCTTCCATACATATGAATTTCAACATTTTATAGTATATAATGGCTGACGTGATTACAAAAAAAAACTGATCTTCTAAAAATTCTATATATATCCATCATTTGGTATATATAGGTTCTTGAAATAATTTAATCATTCTAATATAGGGATTATAAGATTCCTAAATCCTCTTGGAAATATATATTAACACATGGAAAAGGGCCAATATATGGATAATATTTTATCATCAGCAAAATTCTTCTACATTTCATCAAAATATGCTTCAGATTCAATAGATGATTCATTCAATCACTATTCATACAATAGTTTTTTTTCATGTATATTTTTTGGTAGGGTTAGACTTCACAAGATACATTATTCCTTTCCTTGGTTTGGATTTCCAGTGATGGAATAACATAACATCTTCACCGTAGTGCATCTACTACAGAATTCAGAGCATTATCAACTAATGGTCTAATTGTCTCTATGTGATCTTACATTAAGAGGATCATCATGTATGAAGGTGATTTGGAGATTTTTGGGCTATTTAAAAGCTTTTGGGTTGTTAGATAACTAGAATTTTACTTTTAATCTTCAATTAAAGAGGGAAAAATATTGATATCATAATTTTAGTGTATGTGTTTATATATTACGTAGGAATTATAAATGTAGTGTATTTCCTCCTCTATTTTGAGAAAACCCTAGAAACTGGATGTTGTTAGTAACCTTGATAAATACATTTACTATTAGAGAGCCTTGTTATATAAATGGTTAGAACTATTATTAGTATTATTGTAGCCATAGGAAGGACCTCCATGGAAATAATAATTATTGGTATAAGTGTGATTTCTACACAACTCATTGATGTTCTCATAGGATTGATGTTCTCATAGGATTTATGTTCACAGAATTAGATATCCCCATGGTAGGGATGGTGTCAGACACTGGGGCTATTCAATCATTAAAAAAAGAAAGTGGGACCTCTTGGTTATCAGGGCCCCAATTCTCCTTGGCTCACTATTTAAATTTGAGGTGAAATCTAAAAGGTTTTTTTGGAAACATTCAAAGTGGTGGTGCCACACTGAAATATGGGGATTATATTCTCATGATGGAACCTCCTCCATAATTCCCAGCTTTATATGATCGAGATTTAGGTTTCTTTGGTGGCCTCTAGGGAATTTATGGATACTCGATGGTGACGAAGGTTTTGACATGTTTGATCCTTATTGGGAAAATATTGGGAAACTATTTGGATATTAGTGACATCCTCCCCAGACTCCTCCAAGTATGGGAGGAATCCATTTTCATGATCAAGATATAGACTCCCAAAGTGGTTGAAAGTGGCTAGAGGACCTTCCTACACTTTATTGGTTATTATGAATTAGTATAACCTATATGAATTTATACCCTCTAGGTTTTCCTAGGTATCAATTAGTTTGGGATTCACACCATTATCTATATATTCCAAAACCATAACATTGAAACCTTTTCAATGTAAATATTTAGTGGGAGAAAGAAATTGTTGGTCTTAAAGACCTATAATAAAGGTTGTATCCCTAATAAGAATATTGGTGTGGGAAGACATGATAGGGTGTCTATGAATCATAGGGATTACAATATCATTTATAGTACCTCCATGTATACAAGGATTTATAACAGCTCCGTTTTTTATTAATACCATTTTAGATGTTTAAGGAAAATATTGATGGATCAAAGGAAACAACAAGATAACCATTAGTAAAATATCAAAAATAATTAAGTCTGATTGATAAGTCTCTTTCAGGGGTAATTT
Source organism: Viscum album (assembly GCA_963277665.1). Classification (NCBI taxonomy): domain Eukaryota; kingdom Viridiplantae; phylum Streptophyta; class Magnoliopsida; order Santalales; family Viscaceae; genus Viscum; species Viscum album. The sequence goes on from OY728126.1 coordinate 771,780,175, forward strand.
ATTTCCCATCAGTTTCATCACATTTTTCTTACGCTTCTCATTAATGGGATTGATTTGTTTTAGTCTCACTCCCACTTTCCAAAGGTAGGTTACCACCCAATCAACAAGAGTGGGGATAATATAACCTTTGTTTAGAAAGAAGGATGGTATATCAACTCATATCATATATGAGAATAATTTCGAGTTTAGGAATATATTATACACATAAGAATATGTTCATGAAATTCTTCCTGAAAACAGTACAATTTTTATATACATTTTTTCTTAACTTTGTGGAGGAAACTCCTAATATAAAATGGACTGATCTATAGATATATAGAATAGATAATATAATTAAAAAAACCAACCATGATTGTGGAATACTTGGAAACTAATTCCCTATATACATATACATGTATTTGTGTGATAATTATATAGTTGAAACCTATATAAGAGGGTTCCCTTAGTGTTAAACCCATCCAGGGAGGCATTTGTTTGTATGCACATCACAAATATGAATGTTTTCGATTGACTGGATAATCACCAACAAATTTTCATGTTATATTTTTACCAATGTGATTATAAATGTTATTGGATCATCATCAATAAATTGTTCAATTGTTTTATAATCAATTATAGTCCTTGAGGGTCGTACCCAATTCTGTGGGATACAAAATTCTAAACAGTGTGATAGAGTTTCATTCCATCCAAAAATTATTAAAATGGTTAATATGTGGGATTTAAGTATATATTAACTAGAGAATTAAGGGTTTTTTATCCCATCACCAGTGAATTATTTCATTCCCCAGTTATTTAGGTATATATTTTTCATTAATTAAATACAATGTTGAATACACTTTTTCATTTAAAACACTGAACAAAAAAAATACATTTTGTTAATTTAAAATTATTTGTATTAAATGTGACCATTATAATGTAGCCATTAAATTAGAGGGTGTAAATAAAAGTAAGCACATTATGATATATGTATAGAAGAAAATTTATGTCATTATTAATAATAAACCATTGATAAAATTCAATCAATTTAGCTAATAATTAAAAAACTCTTCAGGTAAAAAAATGAGTTTCTCTAAAAATAATTTTTTCATGCGCTGTAAATTTTATTATATTATGGTTAAAGAATGATTTTATTGAAATATATTTATAATATGTAAAATAAAATAAGTTAAAATCTACCTAATATTTATTAATAAGAAATTAATAAATTCATTTTATGATTATATTATATATTTTTCCTAAAATGGTTTTTTTGGGTTATGCATGGTTATAGTACAATTAATTTTTTCTCTAAATAAAATATATTTATCTCATTAAAAAAAGTCTATAATGTGATTTTTAGACATACAAAAAAATATGAACACTATTTTAATTGTTAATTAATGATAAATAATATGAAGAACACCTAATGATTAAAACATCTATTTTCTACAAAAATAGTTTTTCATGTATATATTATGGATTAACATAAAAAACAGTTTCACAATATTTTGAAATTGTATTAGATTAAATTTAGTGAATATTATGATTTATAATATCTACATCTGTCAAGAGGGGTATTGTTATATTTTTTTAGTAACAAAATAATTACTAGAATAAATATTTAAACAATGTTAATAAAGGTAAAAATGGGTAAATTAAAGAATTTTGGATTTTGCTAAGATAAATTTAAATTCGACCTTAGAGAATAACTTTTTTAGGTTTTAATTACATGAATAAATTTCTTAGAAAAAATTATTCACCTAATATACCTAGATTTGATTCTATTCTATTCTTACCCATTACTTAACATTCATTTCAAAATAAAATTCATTCTTTTTCACCTATAAAATGAGCTTACTTACACCCACTAAAAGACACATCTATCCTTAAAACATCTATGAAAATATTCAAATTTTACCTCCCCTATAGTCCACATATAAATTCATAATACAATTGTGAAATTAATCTAGCCTAATTTCTCTATTTCTAATAAGTCCTTTATGGGAAGAATCAAGTTCTCAACATGAGTAAGACCATAACCCTAGTCTTTTATTCCATTATAATTCTCCATAAAACATGTTCTAAACTAATTATTACAGTTAGATAATTCTACATAAAATACTAAAATATTATTATATTTATTGAATAATAATTATTTACCTTCCTCAATTATCCTTAGAAAAAAATAAAATTTTTGTCCATGCATACCTGAAAACCACCACCTCTATGAATGGCGTGATTTATGTTTCATCACAAGCCTATATGAATTGTGAAAAGGGAATTTAATTAATAAATATGATATTTATAACATTATTAATATTTTTAAAAGATAAATAAAATTATACCTTACCTTTTTTCTATCAAAAATGAATATGTCATTCATGTGTATGTGCAAATTACCGCCTCTATGAACAAAATAGTTTTTTTTCACCACCACCTTTAATGGATGGTATTAAAACGTTACCAAATGAAAAAATAAGATATTTATTACATTATTAAGGTTTTCTAATTTTAAATGATGAATTATATTAACAATACCATCTTATCTAAAATAAAAATTTAACTCATTCTGTGTGCAGACTGTCCCCTCTATGGATAACATATTTCATTTTTCATCATGGATTTCAGGGATGGTTATGAAAATAGTTTCATATTTAAATATGAATATAAAAATTATATTATAACTTATTTAATATCCTGAAATAATGACACAAAAACTAACATCCATTATGAAGTAAAATGTTGGCATCTCTAAAGTACTTAAAAAAAGATCATCAATGATTTCCTTATCATGAATCATAACTATAAATATTATAGAATGATATTGTGACTTTATAAATCATTATATATAATATATTTGATTATGTTGAATAATCTTGGAATGATTGAATTTTTATCAATCAATGTATTTAAATATCTCTTGTAACACCCATATATTTTTAAAAAGTAAAACTATGCTCGATAGAGAATATGACACACGACTCCGAGCATAAAAGAACTATAAAATGTTATTATTTAAATATGACAATTGTTAACTAGTAATTAATTAAGAGGGTATGAATAGTATTAACTAATTTATGAAATATATTTAAATTTCCTACTCAATATATATTTATTTATAAATGATTAGTATATTTTAACTCAATTGTTATTTAAGTCATTTAAATCATCAAGAATATGTTTCATCGAAAATGAATTTTATTATGGTTATGAGAAAAATATTATAATAAATTTTTGGACTGTTATATTTTTTATTTTATAAATAGGATACATATTTTTAAATTAGACAGAAAAATTATATTTTTAGAAAATTTTGATAATTTTCTAAAAAACACGATTTTTTGATGAATAGTGAAAAAATACTGGTTTTGGTTGAAAATTATATTTTCTCATAAGGTGTTTACAAATTCATATTTTATTTGAGATTACTTTTAAAATTTAATTAGTTTATTTTGATTTAATATAATCCAATTATAGTCCGTCTAATGAATTTTATACTTGAATTTGGTATAAAAAATTGTATACATAAAAAGGAATTTTTTTGAAAAAAACATTTTTTCATCCAGTTTTAAAGGTTTAATTATAAATAAATTTATGATAATTATATTAACTAAAAATTGAATAAATAATTATATATTGGTAATTATTTGGTTCAAATTTGTTAAATTGGTTCCTTTTATTTTTAATCATTACTAATCGTAACTATAAAAAATATTTATCACCACGGTAACGGTAAATCAAGTAATTATGGTTAACAATAATATGATAAAGACTAATAGGTGACCCTAAAACTTGAATTAATCCTATTTTATGAGTTTTTTTGAGCCATTTCTATCAAATTATCGAATATATGTTTGATTGGTTCCATATTCCTTTTATATTTAGCATTGTGTTATTCCAGAAAATTATGAAGACAAAACCACCCCTTACTAGATTTTAATAACTATAATATTTTGTGCCACGGATAAAAACCACTTATATTAGGTTATAAGTAGTTATTTTAAATATATTGGTTTTTTTATCATGGTAATTTATTTCTAATTTTTATTAATGAAATAATGAACATAAATACATCTGCAACACTAATATATTATTTATTCAATTAATAGAAAATTAAATTAAATGATTTTAAAAATAATACAATTATTATAAACTGATTTAATTATTGTGTCATATGAATTTTTCTGATAAATATAAAAGTTAGTTATGTTTTATAGGATTATATTAGAATTCCAATTATGTAATGTTATTCTGAAAGAGAAATTAAATGAATACTTTTGAAAAAGAAATTAATGATATTTTATAATAAATATTATTTTATAAAATTAATTAAAATTCAAAAAAAAAAACCTATCTATTTACATGTGACTGGTACATGTTTAATAATACAAAACAGGGTCTATTTATTGTAAAAATTTTCTTTTTATAGGAACTATATTGTCCTCTGAAAACTAAATCTATTGTTATCAGAGTAATTGTCAAAAGGGGTTAACACGGGTTAAAATAAAAAGATAAGAGTAAAAACCTTATATAAACATGAATGTTTTTTTAGATGATAATATTTTGATTCATAATCATCACATGTATTAATTATATCTTTTATATCCTTTTATAGGGAAACTCAATTATATTAATTTAATATTTTAAGAAAATCCAAAATTGCCCCTCCCCTCACATATAAAATGGAACCACCAATCCTCATTTATTCACACATAAAAAGTCATTTGGATTGGGAATACCATCCCAAATTCTTTAAATAAATCCCTTACCACTTTTATAGGTATATGTTTATTATTAAACCCTCATAAGATGGATTTGGGTCTAAACCTAAAGTGGGTGTATGAAGAAGCAGTGTCGTTATTTACTTAGCACTTTTGTTTTATGTCTTCTTTCACCTCCTTAAAATACAATTAAAATACGATAATATGATAAAATTCATATTATATATATATCAAGATGTTATTATGTTAATGGAATAACCTATATCCGTCTAAAATTTGATTAAATGGGAAATAAAACCATCGTTCGTGTGTATGACGGGTTACCGCATTATGAACCGATTTAATTCATTTTCCATCATCGTCAATCACAATTTTTTTGATTATGGATTTAATTTATATATTTTATATAATTTAAATATTTATCATTATTTAAAAAAATATATATTTTTTCTTACCATTCCATTCACTAAAATATGACAACTTCATTCGTTCGTATGTATGGATTACCACATCCACAAAGTAATACGATTCATTTTTCATTACTTTATCAAATGGATTTTTTATATAAAAGTATATAAAGAAATTTTATGACATTTAAGATATAGTTTTTTATTTTTTAAAAATTAAATAACATTTACCTTCACTTTATGAAGATCGTTGAAAAAATCACATGTTACCTATTCGTACATATAACTTACCATCTCAAGGACTGTAACTTATTTCATTTTTCAAAACCATATTTCATGTTTGGTTTTAAAAATATAATATATATATATTTATTTATTATAATTATATCATTATTATTATTTTATATATGATTAAATAATAACCTCATTGACCATTTTAAACCTAATGAAGTCAATTTTAACTTATGAGGCGAATATCATCAAAACATCTTATGTGAACATAATTGATTAAGTAATCGAATATAACATTATATTAAATAAAATAAAATAGGAAATAAAATTGAAAGATTATATTAAAAACTAAATAATTAAATTTTTTTTATTATAATAAAGATAAATAATTTACGTGACATTTCATACACAAGGTAAGTGAATTCTTTTTAAAAAAACCCTCTTTTAACATTTCCCTTCCAACACTCTTTTTCATGTCCTTGTTCATATAAATTTTTCAATACATTTTTATATTTATAATTCAATGGATAATAAATTTAAATTTTTCCCATACTTGACTTTCATTACAAATTTTTTCAAATGGAATCTTTTAAGGTTCTATATAAGACACACTTTACATTTCAAACCTCATTTTAATGGTTTTAAAAATTTATTTTCTAAATAATTCTCTTATATTTAAATATTCATAAAATTATTTTAATAATTAATTTATATTGAAATAAATTAATTATTATGTAAAGTTTATTTCTCTTTTTAATTTCTATGAAAATATTCAAATTGAAATTTTTTACGTATTTTATATGAAATGCTAATAATTTCATTACAAAAGACACAAAGAATGTTTTATTTTAACGTATATAGTGTCAATATATTTTCCCACCACTATAAAAATTATTTGTTATATATATTTATTTATAAAATTCCTTGTTTTCATCAGATAAAAACACACTTTCCCTTTCTTTAATATATTTTAAAGAAGGGGTTTAAATGGAATGATATTTTGATTTTTTGAAATGTTTTTCTTATAGGGGCAAGTAAACTCTCTAAAAACCCCTTTTCTTTATATTATGGCCATTGTTTCTCTATATCACATTATATATCTCTTTAATGTTATTAAATGATTCTAAAATATTTATAAATTTCTCTAACAAGTTTTCCTAGTTTATTCTCCCATCCATTTATGGGGTAATACAAGCCTTATGATTATTTCTCAAATTAATTCATTAATAAATATATTTTTATTAAGATATAAGGCAAGATTACCTAACCAATTTTCATTCCATGGGTAATTCTTACAGTTACTCCTTAGTATTTATTTTCTTTTCTAAAAAACATTTTCATGAATTTGTTATGATGGGTTCTCTTAGATAGTGATCCAATGTATTGGGTAAATACTTTATCCCATGAGACATTATATATGGGATTAGGGAGTAAGCCTAATCCACTTAGTGAGTTTGTTTACCATGTGATGTTTCCATGTAATTTTTCCATGACTTAGGCTTATGTCTTATTTATTTATTTCTACCATAATTCCTATGTTTATATGTTATTATGATACCATTTAATTTCTATTATGTTTCCATGTGATTACTCATGAGAATTATATTTTATGATATCATGTTATAATTTTGACTCACACGTTATGCATCCTTATCATGTTTATTCCCTTACTAATATTTTTTATGCTCATAAAACAATTTAAAATGTTTTTCATAGGGTTTGAAGGATGAGTAGGGACAAGGATGAGGTCAAGATGAAAATTGTGAATATATGTTAGGAAAATAAAACATGTTAAATCATAAAAGTGTGGATTAGTGGGAGAAATGGATACTAAGTGGAAGTGTCCATTTTGTGATGTAATATTTATTCATATAATGGTGATGACCTATTTATCCAAACTCAAAAAATTAAATATCCTCAAATGAATGAAAATGAATTCTTGAATGAAAACTCAAGATTATTTATTTTTTATGGATGGGTCCTTATATTTGGTATCATAGGAAAAGTTTAGATAAATTTTGAGATTATGATGTTTTCATGTGATCTTAAAATAAGAGTTATAGATACAATCATGTGTTTATGATTTCATGTTTTATCATTTTTTCAATGTATTAGACACCCAGTTTTTTGTTTACATATTATTATTTTAATATGATTAATGAAATTTTTGGAGATGTTATATTGGGTTGAGGTATATGTAACCCTAAGGATTGACCGGAAGTATTATTTGAGGAATAATGGTATTTTCATAAGTTTTGAGTTATTGATTACCATTATAGATTATATGAACTTTGATGATTAAGGTTGTAAATATTATAGGGGATTTTATATGAATTATATTAAAAAAAATTAGTAAACAAGACAACCAATCACACCCGAAAAGGCTATGGGGATTTAACCCACAAATTAAGTGTGAAAACAGTGTAACACCTACCACTAGCCTCCATGATGTCTTGGTTAGTATGAAATTTGTTCGTTGAAATGATGTGACAGATAAATATTAATTTTATTTTTTGAAAATATGTTTTATCATAGAGATAGAAATGGGATTTAATGTAATACCCTAAGATTCCACAGTATGTTTCCCTTTGAATAATGAAATAGCTTGTTTTGTACGCAACTTGGAGTTTTAACACACCACACCCAATAAAACTAGCCATTATAAATATTAAAACCCACTTTTTGAAATGTTATAAATTTTATTTTTAAAAATGGAATTTATTTTTTAATTAATAATATCAAAATTAACTTATGGTGAATTTTTTGGTATTTTTCCGAAAACATTCAATTTTCTATGAATAGTGAAAAATACTACGTTGTTGTTTAAAACAAACTTTTTATTTAAATAATTTTTTAATTTATTGAAATTTATATTAGGTAAAAAATAGATTCATAATACCTATATATTTTCAATGTAATTCATTTTTGTCATTTTATAATAATATTATATATATATAATTTTATTAAACTTTTTACCGTCCTTTACCCACCTTCTAGGCGCATTTTTAAATTTTCATAAAACAAAAATTTACCGCTTCTGTGAATAGAATTTAAAAAATCCAAGAGACACAGTTGATATCAGTATGTAAAATTTGGTTCAATAAGATGAAAATAATTTTTGATAAATAGTAACTTTTGACTTTTATTTACCATGATTAAAAGTTAATAGGGTAATTAAAGGTAAAAATGATATTATAATTACCCTAAAACATGTTCTAAATCTATTGGATTTGTTTACTTTGACCAAAATAAACCTTAGGAATAAAATATTATTCTTTTGGACCACTTGGATTATATTAGGAAATTTATTATTATTTTATTTAAAAAAGAGTTAAAAGTGTTAAATTCAATTTTTAATTACTAAACAATTTTTAATATAGGGTTATACATAACATAAATTAGACTATAAATATTCATTATAAATCTAGAAATATTTTCTATGTAATGGTATTTTATTTATAATTTTTAGAAATTAAATAATAAAATTTATTTACGATACAATATTAATGGAGTAATTACCTAATTAATGAATGATTAAAATAATTGATATTATAAATATCTAAATACATGTAAATTGAGACTCATGATGAATTATACTAATTTTCTAAGTTAATATGACATTTTTGGGTTTATTAAATAATTTTTATTCGAAGTGATAAAGTTGATATGACTTTCACAAAAACAAAATATCAAACACTGTGAAATTTGACACAAATAAGTTTTTAAAACAAATATTATATTATTAATTGATATAGTATTCATAAAAATATAATCATCGTCCAAAGGACTTATACAAGGTTATATATATTAATAATTAACCAATTGGGGTTATCTAGTCTTTTTATAGTATGTTTATTAACCATTTATTATAATAATACAAGAATATATCGTAAAAGTTAAACTATTTAACTAAGAGTTAAATCTAAAAAATAAGGTTTATATGGTGACATAAACCTATCTAAAACCTATTGGATGAGATGTTTTCGACCCATCCCCAACTTATCCTCTAAATAAATCATTTTTAATCCATTTATAAACTGAATATGATTGTATAATAAAATATTATTTCAAGCTTTTCCTAAAGTGACCCTCAACTCTCTTATAAAAGGGTACTTCTCCTTCTCTCAAAATCACACCTCCCTAGCCATTTAGTTCATCCAAAACCTGCTCAACTATCCTCCCAAATACCCACACATCGACCTAGAGGCCTTACTTTTATCTTAAAGCCAACCTAAGGATCCCTTTTGATCAACTCAAAATGAAACACCCGAAGAAGATGTAATAATTTCTCAACATCTTTCAAAGTTCTTTTCTTCTTCCACTTCCTCTTTCCTAGTTTTCTCCCATATAAAAATCATAAATATAGTACCTTATACCTAATGTGATGTTATTAAAAATATGGTGAAACCATATTCAATATTCTATCTATCCTATGAATGAAAAGTCGTCATACATGCATATGTACGGCTTACCATCTCCACGTCATGGTGTAGTTTGTTATTCAAACTCTTCATTATTTGGATGTGTATAACAATGAGTATAAATGATGTAAATATTAAATATAACATTTTAATTAATATTTATATATTATATACCTTCCAATTACACATTTGTTCACCATCAATAGAATGATATTGTTGCTCGTGCGTACATACAGATTATCGTCTCCACAAACACGATGAAATTCATTCCCCATCATAACCATTCGGGAATAATTTTCATTTCATGATGAAAAATAATGTTTGAGAACTTAATATCATGCTGGATATGAGTCAACTATCCATAAAAGACATGGCTTACGTAACCAAACATATAAAGTAAAACGAATCATTTAACACCTGAAACAATGATACTATTGAAATATTACTAACAAAACAATATTGGAAGATTCTATATGAAATCATATTTAAGTATTTGGTTCTTGTATAATATAATAAAAATAATTTAACTATTATTTAGGTGTTTTACATACCCTCGATCCAGAAAAGTACAAGGTAAGGGTTAATTCTACAATCTCTTCATTATCTGAGGTTGTATATACGTGAGTATCTACTAGGACCTATTTATAATCCACATCCGTGTTTCTTAAAAATGTATTCCAAAACATTATTACTATTTACTGGACTATGGGTTAAATTCATTTATACCCTTGTTTGAATTTTTATAAAATGGTTTGAAATGAATATTTCTGTCGTTTTCCAAACAAGGTATTTTGTGACCTTTTCGACAGATTAAGGTAATGATTTTTTTAACTTATACAGCGGGTGTGGATATTTTATGCTATTATAACACCTTAGAATCTTCCCTTACAATCTTATAAGAATATTTTGAAAATAAATTTTTTCTTTTATAATTATGTGTCTTTAAATGATTTCAAAATAGAAAGAGATATTCCTCTCAAATAGTTTTGATTTCATCAACGTCAATATATTTTGATGGATTTTAAACTTTTTTGAAGTTGATTTATTATGATACAATATTCCATATTTTATTGAAGGTTTTGTGATATATTTGACTCTAGATGTGTTTTTTATACCATTCATGGGTTTTGGATAAAATATTGACATTTCGTATGCTTGTTTTAATACGAATATTTATGTTATGTTTCAACCTTTTCATATGAGGAATGCATTTGACTTAGTAAGTGACGGGTGGATCCCACTATAGATCCTCGATTCATTGATAAGTCTCATGAGACAAAATAGTGTCTTGGCATAAGTCCTTAACAAAGTCTTATTTGTAGTCTTGGAATGAGGCCTTGACTATGTGGTTATGATGTCCGACATTATGCATTCCTTCAATATGAAATTGGATATTGATATTGCATGTGCTTATTCAAATAGTAGAATACCCATGTGAATAAGTAAATGGATTTATTTGATTTATATCATCAATATTATGCTGAAGTTTAAGTTTAAAAGTCTTATGTTTTAGTCTTATACATTGCCTTAAATTTTTATGCCTATTTGTGAAAGTTTTCGCTATATTGTTATCCTTACTGAGCATCTGAGATCACACCTTTATATGATTTATTTTTCCCATGATGTGAAGAATTTTATTATGACTGACCTACAGGGATAGTATAAGGGAGATGAATGTGTTCAAAGGAGACAAAATGTTTTTTTTTCATTTCATAATGTCATGTAAAACTTATGTATGTATCTAATACTTCCAAGGATACTAAACTGATTGGTCTTTTGAGATTTTATCCCTTGTGATCATGCCGATGTTATATAAAAATTCACCAACTCTGGGTAACTAGGTTCGAGGATTTACATTTAAAAGTGATTTAGTGGTTATTTGATTAATTTTATTTCTGAAAAAGTTCACAATTTTGGGAACATTATATGATTAAAGTAAAGAGGGAATTATGGGATTTAATTTAAGTAATAAATATTGAAATATAATTTGGAGTAATATATTATTTTAAAGTTTACTTATCGAAATTTAGGTTATTTATTGAAATTATTATCATATATGAGAGATTATTTGATTTGGGAATATAGATTTTTGGTATTAGATGTTAAGAGTGATTGATGTTACTTGGTGATAAATGTAAAATTTATATTGGTAGAATATATTATAAAATTATTCTAATAATTATTTTTTAATCTTAGTCTAAAATATTTCTAAAAAAGTTAAGGTTAGTTATTTATTTAGTGATTAAAATTTATGTTTGGGTGTTATTGATGAGGTTTTAGTTATTGATGCTGCATTTGTTCATATGATGAATTATTCCTTTTTAAAATTATCTTATTCTAACTATTTTGGATACATATAAAGTATAAATATTTTAGGAAGAACTTGTTATACATTTGGCGATTATGTGATTCATTAGATGTTGGTATTAGTGTTTTTAGAATGAAAAATTCATCTTGAATACGCATCGTTTAGAGACAGAATAATATTGTGGTGTAAATTGATATAAGTATAAAACAATACTTATAAAATAAGTATATTTCATTATATTCTTCATATATGTGAGAAATGAATTATAAAACTCTTGGAAAATGTTCTTTATTTTTTACCATATCAGCATCATTTGTGAGGAATCGACGTTCTTTTTCACACCCCATCGGTTTATGGTTTTATGGTCATTAACTTTCTCTAGATCATTCACTTTCTTGTGATCAATGATCTTTATCACTCTCTATAATTATTTTTTCATTTTTTTTCCATGTCAAAATTTTCACTTCCCATTAAAGTTATCCAATTTGTAAACATAGTTATATGATAAAATTTTTATTTCTCCATCCCTGTTTTTAAGAGAAATTTTAATTAACCCTTTTTACGATGTGAGATTCCAAAAATGATATTTTTATATGTCAAATCCATGTATATCGATCAAAATTTCAGATTTTGAGGACAAAATTTATTAAATAGAGGAGTAATGTAACACCTCTAGTCTTTAAAATTGAAAAATATGTTTGATTGCATTTATGACATGAAAAACCGAGCCTAAATGAACCATGAAATTCTATTATTTAAACATGACCACAATAAAATAAGTGATAACTTGTAAATTATATATATTATTAGATAATTATATATATATATATAAATATATTAGACTAAATATAAATACATTTTTAAATTCTTGGTAAATAATCACTCAATATTTATAAAGTCATTTTATTCCTCAAAAATAAATTTTCTAGAATAATGACTTTAATTAATTTTCATGAGAAATAATATAATTAATTTTAGGAAATTTAGAAATTTTATTTGATAAATATGATATCATTTTCTAGATCATCACTTCCAAATTATATTATGATTAAATTTTTACATATTTTTTGAATGATTTATTTTTTTATGAATACTAAAAAAACATGGCTTTTCATTGAAACCTGTATTTTCTATTCAAGTGTTCAGAAATCCATATTCTATTTTGTTTGATTTTTAAAAAAATTAGTTTTTTTATTTGATATAATTAAATTATCATACTTGGAATTAATTTAATAGTTGAATTTGGAATAAAATCATTTTTATACTTAAATGGAATACCTTTGAAGATATTGATTTTCATCATGTTTTTTTGCATTAATTTTAAATTAAATTTTGAACTTTTTTCGAATTTAATCTTGAAAAATCAATTATAAATTATTAATAATGTATTTATATTTTATTAAATATGCCACTTTTATTTTTAGTCATTATGAATTGTAAATATAGTAAATTTTTATCCCCATGGTAAATGTAAATCAGGTAATTTAGGTTACAAACAATATGATAAGGACTCAACATTGATCTTAAAAAAATCAAATTATTAAATTTTATTATTGTAATTAGGTTATATCCAAAAATATTTTGAATATATGGAAACATGATGTAACATGTCTTTGATTTTGACCTTTATACTATTTCAGTAAAAGTTGAAGACAAAAATGTCACTTTCTTGCTTTTAAAAAATAAAATATTTTGGGATTGGAATAAAAAAACATATATTAGTTTCAAATTATTTACTTTATAGATAATTTTTTATAATGTTAATTTATTAAAATAAATTAGTAATGAAATAATAACCATAAATTCTTATACAACACCAACATAATATTTATTCAATGAATAGAAAAATAAAAAAATGATTTCAATAATATTTTAAGTAATATAAATTTATTGAATTATTGTGTCCAATTAATTTTTTAGATAAATATAACATGGTAGTGGTGTTTGAAAGTATTATATTCAAATTCCACTATTTTTACATTGTTTTCCATGTCAAATTAAATTAATATTTATAAAAATGACATTAATGATATTTTATAATAAACAATACCGTATTAAATTATTTAAATTCATAAAAATACAATATTCATCTAGGTTATTTTATATGATTAAAAATTTAAACAATGTCCCATTTATGGGTCTATTTTTCTTTCATTATAACTATCTTGAACCCTAAAGGGTAAAAAACTGGTTATCATGATAATTATCAAAAGGGGTTAATGCGTGTTAAAAAAGAGATAAGGGTGAAAACCAAATATAAAGTTTTAAAAGATTTATTTTATGATTTTATTTCAATACATAATCATACTATATTAAAATTTAATTTGTTTGAAGAAGTTTTCCCATTAAAATGAATTTATATTAATTTAATATTTTAAGGAATTTCGAAAAGTAACCCTCCCCTCACTTAGATATGTGAACCTCTTCCCACATTTTCTTCACAATTGAAATGAATTTTGTTTTTAAAATACCTTACAAAATAAATTATGTAATTCCATACCAATTTCCTAGAATCCTTTGTTTTATTATAAACCCCTCCTTGAAAGAATTGTTTTGTAAACCTAAAGATGTTGTCCAAAGAAGTGGTATTGTTTTAAACTAAGATCTTTTTTTCTTATTCCACCTCATTAAAATGTTATTAAAACATTATTATATAATAAAATACCAAAATAAAATATAATGAGATGTTATTATTTTAATGGTATAACCTATATCCTTCTCCTCTTCCATCAAATGGTAAATAAAACCATCAATCATGTGTACGACAGACTACAACCTCACGAATCGATTTAATTTATATTCCTTCATTCAATGTCATGAATATTTATGATTAGGGATTTAATATATATATATATATATATATATATATAATAATTAAATATTTATAATTATGGAAAATTAATATTTCATATATTTTCATTCCTTTACATTCATTGAAAGATGATAATGTTGTCCATGCGTATGTGCGGATATCTATCCCCACGGAGTGAGCTAATCCATTTTTCATTGATTAATCACATGGATGGTATATATAAGTTTATTTAATGAAATTTAATGCTATTTAAGATATAATCAAAAAAATTAAATAAAAAACCAAAAAAAATCTTTCCATTATGATCGTTGAAAAATGGAAACATTACTCCTACGTACATATACCCTACCGTCTCCATGATTGTAACATAGTTAATTTTTAATAACCATATTTCATGGTTATTTTAAATTTATAATTTATGTATAAAATTAATTTATATTTTATTATTATTATTTTAGATCTATTGAAATAATGGCCTCATTGAACACAGTCAACTTGTCGATGTCATTTTGAACATATGATCCAAATGTCATCAAAACAACCAATGTGAACTTAATTGATTAAGTAATTCAATATAACCTGATAATAAATAAAATAAAAAGGAAAATAAAACTGAAAAAATTTCTTACTAATGTAAATAATTAACATAATTTTTTTATCTAGGAAGATAAATAATCTATGTGATGATTCAGACATGAGATATGTATTTTTCTTTTCAAAAAAACATTCTTTTAAGTTTATCTTCAAACACTTTTTCTTACATTTTCATGTTCTTATAAATGTTTCGTGAATATTTTTATTTATGTTTAAATGGATTATAATGTTCATATTTACCATATTAAAATTTTGTCATAATTCTTTTAAAAAGGAATATATTTTATGTTTTACATAAGGTTCACTTTAAAAAAACCAGTTTTAATAGTTTTAATTATTTATTTTTTAAATAATTACCTTCCATGTCAATATTCATAAAATTATTTTTTTAATAAATTAATATGGAAATAAATGAATTACTAAGAAATATTTATGTTTCTTTTGACTTTATTTTAATATTTTTCAAATGTAATATGTTTATGTATTTTATTTGGAATATTTAGCCATTATTTACAAAAGAAAAACTGATTGTTTTATTTAAAAAAATAAATAATCAATGGATATATTACCTCCTCAACCATTATTTTATTTTGGTATTTATTCTTAATATTCCATGTTTTCATAAAATAAAAACCCTCTATCCCTTTTTTTACTAAATTTCCAAAATGTTTTTAAATGGATAAATATTTTGATATTTGGAAATGTTTTTATTATGGGGATAATGTATCACTATACTCCACCATGTACTTTTGGTTATGCCCATTCCATATCTAACACACATTTTTTTATCTATTTAATTCTATGAAATGATTCTAAATTCTTTATATAGGTCTTCCATATGTATAAAATGTTTATTCTTCCTTTCTTTGACGTGGTAAAACATACCATTTTTTATTTTCTCAAAAACATTATTTATGAAATATTTTTTGATTGTGATTTAAGGAAAGATTAAGCAACCTATTTTCTATAAATGGTTAATTCTAGTTTTTATTCACTATTATTTATTTTTCTTTTATGGAACAAATAATCATGAACATGTTATATTGGGAACACCCAAATAGCATTCCAATGCATTGTGTGGAGATTTAATCTAATGATATTTTATGTATGAGATTATAGGGTAAACCAAATACAACATGGGACTCTTTCCACCATTTGATATTGAATTGAAAGTTATCCTTGACTTATGATTATGTAATGTTTTGTTTTTCTCCAAAATTTATATGTTTCCATGTTATTATGATATAATATTCTTTATTTTAGGTATCCATGTGATTAATCATGATCCTTGACTTTTATGATATCATGTTATACTTTTGACCCACATGTTATGCTTCTTTATCATGTTTATTCTCTTAATGGGATTTTATTATGCTCATAACCCATATTAAAAGTTATCTCATAGTGTTTTATAGTTGTGTAGGAAAAAATATGAGGTCAAGATGAAAATTTTTAAGACATTTCATGTAAAGAAAATGTGTTATATCCTAAAAGTTTTTTTGTGAATAATGGATACTAAGTGGAAGACTCCACGTTTTGGTGTAATATTTATTTAAAAATAGGTAACGGCCAAAATATATGATATTATAAACCATAAAGATAATAAAATTTAATAAAATTAATCATTTACTTAAAACTTATTATTAGGTAATTTTTATGTTTGGGTCCTTACATCTCCAATGCGAAACATGTATAAAATTTACAAAATTACAAACATTCGATGATTAATAACAACATTTACTAGTAAATTAATGTATAATTAATGATTGAAATTAAATAGTATAAAACGTAAAATATAATTATAATATGGTTATGAAATAATTCATTAAGATAATTATGTTAATTATATGGAAGGTTATTGTGTGTTTTACTAAGTAGGAATAAAAGGTTTGTGTGTTTCATAACTCAATATCCATCCATTGAGATATAATTATATTTTATGAATTTCATTATTATATATTTGATTAAATATATCCTATTATTTTATTTTATATTATTTCTCATTTTCCTAATGTATTATGTAATATTATTATAAAATCACATTAAAAGGATCTTTTCATTAAAAATGTGATGATTGCAAGGGTTATTTATCTCAATCTACCTTATTTAAGTCATGTTTCATAATATGCATCAATTTTTATTTATATAGTGTTTATTATTCATAGATGGAATATTTTATCATGATTCTCTTTTATTCATTATAATTAATGTTACATTTTAATTTTTTTCTTTCAATGTTTTATGATTCCACGTTTATCAAATTTATATGGGTTTCCTCATCTCAATTTTTTTTCATTAAAACATTTTTCATATTCACTACTTGTTTTATTTTGTGTGATTTATAAAATACCCATTATATTATCTAATCATAAATTTTAAAAAATTCAAGGTATTTAAAAATCCATCAAAAGTTGTCATTTTAAAGGGTTTCTGATTCAAGTGTTACTAAATAAGAAAATTATTTTGTTAACCCGTATCTAATATCTTTGATTTATAGTGATTATTATTGAAATTATGTCTTAAATGTTTAGTTTCATCCATCATAAGATTATATTATAGGATTATTTTTCTTTTATTTCTATAAAAGTGACCTTTTTAATTCAAATAAATTTTACTAAAATAATGTCATCTTCATAAAAGTATAACATTTTTAATAATAATTTACATCCTCTTTAATAGATGTTTCTCCTCCATTTTCATATTATTTATTCAGGAAAATATTTTCCTTTATTATTTAAAAATCCTATTGTTCACTTTATCATGTCATTTTATAATTTATATTTACCTATGTAAATAAATTATCAACCATTTTATGAAGTGAGATTCAAAAAGGTATTTTCAAAATATAGAATATAATATAACTTTTTACAGTGGTATTTTTATATCCCATTCCAAATTTTATATATAAATCTATTATGTATTATTTAAAATATCCATTAATGTAATTTATTTTAATGTGGTTTAAAAATTATTTTTATGTTTCCTTCTTGGAAATGATTTATAAAAATGGATCATAACTTCCCCTCTTTATGAAATTGTCAAGAACTATTTTTTAAAATTTCAATTTCATGATTTTTCATTACTTTCCCTCTTTATGTCAAATTAATTTATTTCCATGTGAATTATTTTTTATGAATTTCCCTCAAAATTATATTATATGATATTTATTTTAGTGGATTAAACTTATGACATCAAATGGTCTAATTCTTGATACCTTAAAATCTATAAATGTTCTAATGTTCTTCTTATAATGTTTTTTTTTATCTATGTTAACAAACTACTATGTTTTTAAAATATTTATTCGGGATATGTTATTATGTTACCATACACCTTTTTTATCTAGATGAATTATAAATTGTTCTATTTTATTTTTCATGAAACTCATCTCTTTAACATTGTTTAATTTAGTAACATTTGAAATATGAATGTTTTAAAATTCATATAGAACACATTTATATGGTCACAATTATGAGGAAGGTGGGACAATAATTATATAACAATTCAATTCATTGGGTAATGTTTTATATCTATAAGATAAATATGATAATTGAGTATTAATTCTCCCTCCATTATGGGAAATAGGAAGTTAGGCCTATTCCACTATGTTATAGGAATCGAGTAATGACACCTAGTCCACCATGTAATGAGAATCAAGTATTGATCCTTGCTCAACTATGTTTTGGGAATTAGGTAGTGATTCCAGCTCCACTTTGTTATACGAATCTGGTAGTGACACCCACTCCACTATGTTATAGAAATAAGTTAGTGACACATACTCCATCATGTTATGGTAATTAGGTAGTGATACCTACTCTACTAAGTTGTGAGAATTAGGAAGGGGTCCCTACTACACTATGTATTGTAATCAGGTAGTCAGTACTTATCCATTTTGATCAGATTTTTGATTCTTATACTTATTACACATTTCTATGTTCTGTTACTTTGTTATGATTGTGGAACATCATTAGTTTCCTCATTATTTGACATCCTTATCCCATGATATGTGATTGATTATTTGAGATTACATTTCCTTTTACCTTTATTTTTGGATAAATATTATTAATTCATGATATTATTAATTAGATTTTCCACCCATGATCACGTTTCCCATATGCTTATTATCTAACTATTTTGATGACTCATAGATAAGTTTTTCCCTTACTGAGAAATTGATATCAACCAATTCTTATGTTTTCCATTCACCAAGTTATTTGAATGAGTATAACCTATTATATGTCTAGAATGGGATCTCAAATGATGATATTATGAAAACAAATTCACAAGTGTAGTGAAATAAGACGTTTATATCGATAATCTCCAAGGAAACTAAATATAACACCCTGGACCTAGGTTCCACTAAACTATGCCCCAAGCCTGGTTAGTCACATGAACTTAATTGAATCTCCCTAAATTTTAGAGGCTTACATCTAGTAGTGAGGGAATAGGGTGTGTCTATGAGGAGAATATTTTCTCATAGATCATAGTACACAAAGTGGTATGTAATAGAAATTAAATAGATTAATCATAAACACAATCATACATTAACAAATTTAAAGAAATAAGAAATTAAATATAAATAAACACCTAGAGGAAGCATAATATCAATAATAGAAACAATAATAAAGATAAAATGTCATGAACCTATATAAAATGAGATTGTAGGGAATAGGGTTAAAAGAATATACAACATGATATAAAAATATACAAAAGACCAAAAAATCTACAAAACATCTTGGTCATAGGCTTGGTCCTCTTCCCACAAGGCTCCACCATAATACAACAAAGCAACCAAGCCTTAGGAGAAACACACCTCCCTTTATCGTTACATACAATCATAAAGTCTACTCTGGTACCAAACAATGCCCAAGTAGGGTGTGAGATTTAAATCTCACTAGGCTGGAAACCATGGCGTTTAGAACTTTCCATTTCATGTTGTAAATAGATAACAGTGTGCCATATATAATAATAGTATATTATTAAATAAATAACATTAATAGCATGGTACAGGTTCCTAACGGTCACTCTCCTCATACCACCTACCTCATCATAGGCCAAAAGTCTGATCTAGTACCTCTGTAAAGCATGTAAAGTGTATTAGGACAAAGAGTAAATAGAAAAAACCAAGAAGATACATATCCCCAATCGTGTGCTTTGCCTTGGGGTCCAATACACATCATAATTTATGTTTGGTCATAAGAAAGGAAGAATCAACACAAGTTCATAAGTATTATCTAAATAGTTAATAATAGATTTATCTCACAAGAACATAAAACCATTAAATCCATTAAATCCAAGGTGTAGTCACGATACTATCCTTGGTGATCAAATTTGAATCCCAAGGGTCTCAACAAAAACATACAATAACCCAATACTATCGATCCCATCCAAGGTGTCCCATACAGCTCCCATTGTATCACTTGAAAATGGTGACTCTTTGTAACACCCCAACTTCTTCTAAAAATAAATGGAAATGAATAGATCTTTTTTTATGTAGATTTGTTTTAATTATCCTTTAAAACATAAATTTTCTGCTTTTATGTTCTGAATTTGAAGAAAATGTCATCTACAATCCTGTTCAATATGTTATTTAGAGTCTATTGGAACCAACTTGTTTTTTGGTGAATAGTAACATACCCTTATGAATAGTAATATGAATAGTGATATGACCCAAATTAATAGTATATTTTATTATTATTTTATTTATTAAGGCTTTAAGATAATAGCATCTAGGTTAATTTTTCATTGTGATAATGAAGTAGTTGTAGAATTATAACTGTAAACTTTTGAATTAAGTATGATTTTATTTAAAAATTAAAATAATAATATTTAGAAAATTATTTTTCTAAAATGGAATTCATTTTTGAATTCTACATGTCGAAAAATGGTTAGGGTAAAATTTTGGTATTTTTCTGAAATTCAAGAATTTTTTATGAATAGTAAAAAACTATAAAATACAATAAATGCTAAATGCTAAATACTTGATTTACTACATCATAGGTGATTCAAGGATGATTTAAGCCCACTTGGTTCGAACTCACATTCCATTTTTACTATTTGGGGTCACATGAATTAGGGTTATTCATTTTCTTGAGAAAAAATATTATAATAATAATTAAAATAATGAAAAATACCCCCTCTCCTCCATTATAAATACCACCCCCACTCCCCGCTTCCTATCACACCTCTCAAGCATTTATCATTGTCTAATTTCTTCCAAATTCCCTACAAAATCTTCTTCCCCACGTCCTAGAGCCTCTGGTCTCACCAAAATACCATAACCAAAGCCCTTAAGGAGGATCTCAAGGAGAATAGATCAAGAGGTAAACATCCTCTTTTATTTTCTTTCTTTTCATTCATCTTATGTTATTCTATTCCATTCCCTTTGGCTTATGATGGGATATTTCATCAAATATTACCCCTTAATTCTCATATTATGTATGAATTATGATATATCCCCTTCCTCTCATCAATCTATTTTTATGAAATTTTAAGACACGTTGTTAGGTTGCCGAATCATTGTGAGAAATTTATCATGTTTTCTTTTATTTTAAGATTCCTTTATATTCTTCTTCCTTCTTCACCTACTCTTAAAAAAGAGGCATGAAATCTCCAGAATCTTGTATATTCTGGATGCTCTCATGTTCATGGAAAATTCACCATCATTATTTTTCTCCTCCCCCACTTATTTAAGGAATTAAAATATTGTTCGTGATGTGTCGAATTACCCACATCGTGGATGATGTGATTTCAATTTGAATTAATTCCTTAAAGTCGGGTCATAAAATCATTTTTATGATTTAACCAAGATATAATATATGTGTTATGACTCACCTGTGGTTCTGTAATTTTTTTGTACTCATGGTTCTAATTTATAATACAAAACGAGGTTGTTATTATCCAAGATCCACTAAAATGATCTAACCGAACATCATTAATGTTCTAGCATATGAATCATCCTCCTGTAATAATTCAAAATGATAAATGGAATAATTTATGTTACTAGATATATGTAAATACTAATCCATTTCAATTCTGTAGTTTCACTTCCAATCGACAAGAATGTCTACCATGAACCAATCATAGAAATCATGTAAAGAATTCACCCAAAAACAGTGCAAGGGGAAAATACTAACAATTAAAGGTGAAATGATGTTATGAAATGATAATATAAGATGTTATAAACATGAAAATGTTTCTGTAAAATACTAATAACACTATTTTAATCCTTATATAGGATGTTTAAACAAGTTTTAAGTAAGACAAACCTGAGGTACGAGAATTCTAAACTCGATTTCCATTCTTTGGGTTAAATTTCTAATTCATTATTTAAGTGCAATTTAAATTTTTTGTGTGATGGGTTATATTTATATTGTGTTTTATTATGTGTATTTACAGTATAAATACATACTCCATCCAGACTATTAAGTCTCTCTTCAATTGTATGATATTTATAAGGGGATTTTCTTTAAAAATACTCTTTTTAAAATTCGGTTTTATGAAATTGCAATTCAATGTTTTTATGGAATTATTCATGTTTTATGATTGCATTTTGGTTCTTGGGAATTTTTTATGATAAAGGTTGGAACCTATATTTACCTCCAATGCATTGGGTATGAGTAAGTAGAAGGTCGGTCGTATGGTTACTCCAAGTGTAACTGCGATGGTTACACAAAGTAAGGTAGACGTGAGGGTTACAAATTATAAGGTAGCCAAGAATGTTTACAATATTATGTAAGTAATGCCCCAAGATACCTTTATGGTTATATTCTCATGTTTTGTGTGGATATTGTGTAAATATCATGTTACACAAAGTAAGTATATATGGGTGACAAGAATGTCTTTTGAAAATGATTTCATATGTTACGAGTATTCATGCAATAATGTGATATTTCCTTCTTTTCCATCTATTAATGAGCTTTTGTGATCATCCCATGTTTTTAAAGGAATTTTCACAGGTTAATGGATCTGTAATACAAGGAATTAAGCCATCTTACGTTTTAAAGAATTACCAAGGAGTCTTTTTTTAAGTTTTAATGTTTTTTATTTTGAAAAAAATGGAAACTGTTTTTATGGTATCCAATCTGTAATAATGTGTAATGTCATGAATGTATTGTCCTTATTCTCTAAAGATCTAAACTTGAAAGTATATTCAATGTAAAATGAAGTTTTTTCTTGACTAAATTGAAGGTTATGTATTTAATAAGGCCAGGTCCTTATATTTGGTATCAGAGGATGGTTTAGATAACTTTAGGGGTTAGGGTGATGTTAATAGAATTCCATAAATGATATTCACTATATGTTTAATTTGTTATATCATTTAAAGATTACCATGTTTCTTCATCTAAGACATGTTTGTTCAGAATGGTTGTCCGCAGAAGGAACATGGATGCTGAAGAGGAGAGGCACCGACAGAATGACATCCTTACGGAACTATAGCCTATAATGGTAGGGATTGGAACTTAGTAGTTTGTGATAGTAATGGATTAGCTAACACAAGCAATAAATGGGGTTGGCATCAATCCAAGAGGACCAATAGAGGTACCACAACGGAACATGATAGTAATGGATCATTTTATGAGACAACATCCTCCTGCATTCTATGGATATTCTGACCCAGTAGCATCTGAAGGATGGATCAAATCCCTTGAAAAGATATTCTATGTTATGGGATGTTTATAAAATCTAAAGTTAAGTCTTTCCATTTATCGTTTTGAAGTGGAATCTGATCAGTGTTAGTCAATGGTAAGGAATATCAGTGGTAGAGAGGGTTTTTATGCATTAGAGTTGGATGAATTTAAAAGTATTTTCCTTGAAAAATATTTTCCTAAGGTGGTGCGAATAAGAATGGAGAAGCAATTACATGAATTGAAACAGAAGGAGGAAGATTCAGTAGCTATGTATGAAGTGAACATCACCCGACTGGCAAGGTATGATCCAAATCGTATTCTAAATCTTGATAGAAAAATCAACCGCTTTTACTCAGGATTAAGCCAAGGTATCGAAGGGCATTGGCTTCTCGTGAATTCAAAAGTTATGGGAAACTTGTCTGATGTGCTAAGAGGGTAGAGATGGATATTGTTGATGATCACGTGCATTTTGGAAATAAAGAGAAGAAGTGGTCTAGTTGTCAAGCAATGGGTAATAATCAACCAAAGAAATCTGATGGTAAGAAAATCCAATTTCCATTTTGTGAAAAGTGTGGCAAGAAACACCCTGGGGAATGTCTTAGAAAAACTGGGAAGTGTTTTAAATGTGGTAAGTTTGGACATATGGACCGAGATAGAATTGAAAATGATCCTAATAATAATCCTAATAAGAAAAATGTAAGGTGTTTTAAATGTGGCGAGATGTGTCACTATGAAAACGCCTGCCCAAATAAAGATCTGAATGATGCAAAGAATCCAGACTACAAGCAGAAAGGGGTAGTGAGATCCTTTACGACTATGTCAGCAGATGTTGGGCCATCCAATGAAGTTGTATCAGGTACTTTTTTTGTTCACTCAGATTTTTCAAAAAGTTTTGTTTGATACATTGTCTACACATTCCTTCATCTCTGAGAAATTTTTTGGTAAATTGGAAATATCACCTCAACAAATGAGACCAGAACTTTTTGTTAAAATACCAGGGGAAATTTTATAGCAAAGAGGAATTATAAGAATCTTTCTATTGTGGTCTATGGAAATACATTACCTAAAAACCTTGTTATTTTACCCTTAGTCATGTTTGATGTTATTCTGGGGATGGACTGGCTTTCTGATTATCATGCTAAGATTGACTGTAGAGCTAAAGAAGTTGTTTTTCAGAAAGAGTTTTAGTTTGTATACAAGAATAAACCCATAAAATTGATAACATATCAGGAAGTTGAGATACTATTGAAAGATGAAAATGAAAGTTATCTTTCTCATATTGTTGAAAATAAGGGAACTATTCAAATTAATGATGTGCCAGTGGTAAATGAATACCTGGATTTTTTTCCTGATAAGTTACCCGGTGTCATACTTGATTGAGATGTCAAATTCACAATTGACTTAGTTCCTGATGCTAAGCCAATTTCAAAACCCCCATATCGTATGGCTCTAATAAGACTTCTTTAATTGAAAAAGTAGTTGTAGGATTTACTTTGCAAGGGCTTCATTCATCATATCACTTCACCATGGGGAGCCGCTATTTTTTTTGTTAGAAAGAAAGATGGTTCCATGAGACTTTTCATTGATTATAGAGCATTCACTACTGGAAAACTAACCTTTACCAACAGTTTGGAACCATTGGTATAGGCCTCCAAACCGTTGGTATAACCTATACCAACGGTTTGGAGAACCGTAGCCAAGTAAGCCGTTGGGATAGGTCTATACCAACGGTTTTGGAAACCGTTGGTATAGGTAATATGAAATCTATACCAACGGTAATGGAACCGTTGGTATATAAATTCCAAAAATAAAAAATCCGCTGGGATTTGATCCCAGGACCCCTCGTTTATAATCGAACGACTTAACCACTAAGCTAACATCACTTTTGTAAACATAATTTCATAAATATATATATGTATTATCATAATTATTTAAAATTTTGATTTATATAATTTTCTCGGTTATTAGATCTGGAAAAAAAATAAAGAACCTATCCCAACGGTTTTGGAAACCGTTGGGATAGGTTAGTGGTGTGTTGTATTGTTTTAGGCCGGCTGTTGAATTCTTGGATGGTTTTTCCCAACGGTTTTGGTGAACTGTTGGGAAAGGCCACTCTTTCCCAACGGTTCACCAAAACCGTTGGGAAAGAGGCTCAAAAGACAGCCTTTCCCAATGGTTTTGGTGAACCGTTGGGAAAGGGTCCCTCTTTCCCAACGGTTGTCTAAAACCGTTGGGAAAGAGGCTCAAAAGACAGCCTTTCCCAACGGTTTTGGTGAACCGTTGGGAAAGGTGGGGAAATATATGGATTTCCCAACGGTTTTGGTGAACCGTTGGGGAAGGCCACCTATACCAACGGTTTTTACAAACCGTTGGTATAGAAGTGTTGGGAAAGATCAACTTTCCAGTAGTGATTGAATAACATCACTGTTAAAAACAAGTATCCTTTGCCTCATATAGATGAATTGTTTGATCAGATCAAGGGAGATCAATACTTTTCGAAGATTGACTTGAGATCCGAATACCATCAGCTAAAGGTGAAGGAGGACGACATCCCGAAAACAACATTTCGTACTAGATATGGGCATTATGAATTTTTTGTTATGTCATTTGGATTAACTAAAGAACCTACTGTATTCATCAATCTTATTAATTGAGTATTTTACGAGTTCTTAGATAAGTTTTATGTTGTATTTATTGATGACATTCTGGTATTTTCTAAAAATAAAGAGGAGCATGAAAATGATTTAAGGGTTGTTTTTCATACATTAAAAGAAAAGAAAGTATATGGAAAATTCAGAAAGTTTGATTTTTGGTTGCAACAGATTTATTTTCTTGGGCACATTGCAAATAAGGATGGAATAACAGTTGATCCTGCCAAAACAAAAGTAGTTGATGAATGGACAAGACCCAAAAATGTTACAGAGATTCATAGTTTTCTGGGCTTATCAAGTTATTACCGATGGTTTGTTAAGAACTTTGCATAGTTATCTAGCCCGATAACTATGTTAACACAGAAAGGGGTTAAATTTGTTTGGACAGAATAATGTGATGTTTGTTTTCAGGAACTAAAGAAGAGATTAGTGAATGCTCCAGTTTTGGCCTTACCTTCCACAAAATGGTGAGTTTTTCATCTACAGTGATGATTCTTTGAAGGGACTTGGTAGTGTTTTTGATGAAGAATGATCAGGTAACTGCCTATGCTTTGATACAACTTAAACCTCATGAGCTAAATCATCCCACACATGATTTGGAATTGGGAACTGTGGTTTTTTCTTTGAAACTTTGGAGGCATCATCTATACGGAACCAAATGACAAATATATACTAACCATAAATGTATAAAGTATATATTCACTTAGAGGGAATTAAACATGAGGCAGATAAGATGGCAAGAACTAATAAAGGATTATGACTGCATGATCAATTACCATCCTAGAAAAGAAAACAAATTAGCGAATTCCTTAAGTTAGAAACATCATGCATCATTAACCATGTTACACTTAAAACATGATCCCTTGATTAATGATTTTATGAATATTGGCATAGAAGTGGTTGGTGCAGGGAATACCTCTATTTTGATTCAGGTTTCAGTGCAGTCTTCATTGTCAGACAGAATTAAACAAGCGTAGAAGGAAGACCGTGAGGTATAGAAAAAGGTATAATTGGTTAAAATGGGTAAGTTTCCAGAATTTAATCTTGATAAAGATTGTGTTTTAAGATTTGGAAAAGGTTGTGTGTTCCTAGTGATTCTCAGTTGAAGAAAAGTTTTTTTTGAGAAGCTCATAGTTCTCCATTTTCTATTCATACTGGCAGTACTAAGATGTACAAAGACCTTCAGGAGTATTATTGGTGGGATGGAATGAAAAGAGATATTGCTAATTTTACCATGAAATGTTTAACGTGTCAACAGGTTAAAGAAGATTAGCATTTACCGAAGGGGGTGCTTCGGCCTTTTTCAGTGCCAGCTTGGAAATGGGAGAATGTATCCATGGACTTCGTGGTGGGACTACCAATGACTTCTTGAGGTAACAGTGCGATTTGGGATATTATTGATCGTCTAACAACGTCTACACATTTTCGATCAATTCAAGATACAATGACTTTGGATCAGCTTTCTCGATTATATCTCATTGAGATTTTAAGGTTACATCAAGTTCCTCTTTCCATTGTATCTAACCGAGATCCCAGGTTCACTTCTAACTTTTTGAAGGGACTTCAGAAGTCGTTGGGCATAGAGTTAAATTTCGGTACAGCTTTTCATCCTCAATCAGATGGGCAGTCAGAATGAATGATTCAATCTTTGGAGGACATGCTTTAAGATTGTTCAATGGACTATCAGGGAAGTTGGTATCAATATCTTTCTTTAGTGAGTTTTCTTATAATAACATTTTCCATTCTAGTATTCAGATGGCACATTTTGAGGCCTTGTATGGAAAGCAGTGTCGGACTCCAGTTTTTTGGGATGAATTCGGTGAAAGAATGTTTATCGGGCCAGAATTAGTTGAAGAAGTGGATGAGAAAGTGAGGATGATCCAGCAACACATGAGGACAGCTCAGAACAGGAAAAAAAGTTTTGCAGATAACAGAAGGAAACACTTCTATTTCGTGGTAGGTGACCATGTTTTCCTTAAAGTATCTCCTTGAAAAACGTGTTATGTGTTTCGGTAAGAAAGGAAAGCTAAGTCCACGGTTGATCGGTCCTTTTGAAATCATGGAGAAACTTGGAACAGTTGCATACCGCATAACATTGCCTCCGAGTTTTTTTCAGGTACACAATGTTTTTCATGTTTCGATGTTGAGAAAGTATGTGCCAGATTCATCACATGTCATGAGCCCAGAAGCAGTTCAATTGGAAGAGAATCTTTCTTATGAAGAGAAACCAGTTTAGATTTTTGATCAAAGGGAACATGTATTGCAGAATAAGGTAATCGACCAGGTAAAGGGTTTTTGGAGAAACCACATGGTTGAAGAAGCAACTTGGGAGTCTTAAAATGCTATGAGGGAAAAGTACCCTCAGTTGTTTAATAAGTAAATAAAATTACGAGGATGCAATTTCAAGAATGTGGGGATAATTTAACACCCCAACCTTTTATAAAAATAAATAGAAATGCATGGAACTTTGTTTTAAGTAGATATTTTTAATTAGCCTTTAAAACATAACTTTTCTACATTTATGTTCTGAATTTCAAGAAATTGTCATGTACAATTGTGTTGAGTATGTTATTTGGAGTCTATTAGAACCAACTTGTTTTTTTGGTGAATAGTAACATACCCTTATAAATAGTAATATGAATAGTGATATGACCCTAATGAATAGTAAATTTTATTATTATTTTATTTATTTAAGGCTTTAATATAATAGCATCAAGGATAATTTTTCATTGTTATAAAGAAGTAGTTGTTTAATTAGAACTGTTAATTTTTGAATTAAGTATGGTTTTATTTAAAAATAAAATTAATAATATTTAGAAAATTATTTTTAAAAAATGGACATAATTTTTTAATTCTACAAATCGAAAAATGGTCAGGGTAAATTTTTAGTATTTTTCTGAAATTCAAAAAAATTTATGAATAGTAAAATACGATAAAATATGATAAATGCTAAATACTTGATTTAATGCATCATAGGTGATACAAGTATGATTTAATCCCACTTGGTACAAACTCACATGACATATTTACTATTTGGGGTCACATTAATTAAGGTTATTCATAGTCTTGAGCAAAAATATTATAATAATGATTAAAATAATAAAACATACCCCCTCTCCTCCACTATAAATACCACCCTCACTCCCCTCTTCCTCCAACACCTCTCAATCCTTTAGAATTGCCTAATTTCTACCAAATTCCCTCCCCAATATTCTTCCCCACGTCCTAGATCTTCTGGTCTCACCAGAAGTCCAAAACTAAATCCCTTAAAGAGGATCTCAAAGATAAGACATCAAGAGGTAAACATCCTCTTTTATTTTCTTTCTTTTTTTTCATTTTATGTTATTATCTTCCATTACCTTTGAACTATGATGGGATATTTCATTAAATATTCCCCATTACTGACCATATTATGTATGAATGATGAGATATCCCATTCTTCTCATCAAACTATTTTTATGAAATTTTAAGAGACGTTGTTATGCTGCCAAATCTTCGTGAGAAATTTGTTATGTTTTCTTTTATTTTAAGATTCTTTTCTTTTCTTCTTCTTTCCTCACATCCTCTTATCCAAGAATCATGAGAGCTCATGAATCTTGTATATTCTAGATTATCTCATGTTTATGGAGAATTCATCATCATTATTTTTATCCTACCCCACTTATTTAAGGAATTAAAATATTGTCCATGATGTGTCGAATTACAGACATCATGGACGATGTGATTTCAGTTTTCATTAATTCCATCAAGTCTAGTCATAAAACAATTTTTATGGTTGAACAAGGTTATAATATCAGTTTTATGACTTTCCCATGGTTCTGCGATTCTTTTGTACTCATGGTTCTAATTTATAAGACAAAAGGATGTTGTTATTATCAAAGAACCACTAAAATGATCTAAACGAACATCATTAATG
Source organism: Viscum album (assembly GCA_963277665.1). Classification (NCBI taxonomy): domain Eukaryota; kingdom Viridiplantae; phylum Streptophyta; class Magnoliopsida; order Santalales; family Viscaceae; genus Viscum; species Viscum album. Next base: position 771,810,842 of record OY728126.1, read on the forward strand.
TTCTAACTTATGAACCATCCTCATATAAGAATTCAAAATGATAAATTGAATAATTTATGTTAGTAGATATATTTAAATACTAATCCATTCAAATTCTGGAGTTTCACTTCCAATCTACAAGAATTTACACCATGAACCAATCATAGAAATCATGTAATGAATTCACCCAAAAACAGTGCAAGGGAAAAAATACAAACAATTAAGGGTGAAATGATGTTATGAAATGATAATATAAGATGATATAAACATTAAAAAGATTATTTAAAACACTAATAACAATATTTTAACCATTATAAAGACAATTTAAACAAGATTTATGTAAGACAAACCTGAGGTAAGGGAATTCCTAACCCGATTTCCATTCTTTGGGTTAAACTTATACTTCATTATTTATGTGCAATTTAAATTGTTTGTGTGATGGGTACTGTTTATATTATGTTTTATTATGTGTATTTACAGTATATATACATACTCCATCCACTCTATTAAGTCTCTCTTCAATTTTATGATATTTATAAGGGGCTTTTATTTAAGAATCCTCTTTTTAAAATTCGATTTTACGAAATTCTAAAGCAATGTTTCTATGGAATTATTCATGTTTTTGGATTATGTTTTGGTTCTTGGCAATTTTTTATTATAAAGGGTAGGACCTATATTTCAATACAATTCATTGGGTATGAGTAATTAGGAGGTCAGACGTATGTTTACTCCAAGTGTAACTGCGATGGTTATACAAAGTAAGCTAGCCGTGAGGGTTACAAATTATAAGGTACCCAAGAATGGTTACAAGATTATGTAAGTAATTCCCCAAGATACATTTATTGTTATATTATCATGTTTTGTGTCGATCTTTTGTAAATCTCATGTTACACAAAGTAATTTTATATGGGTTACAAGAATGTCTTTTGAAAATGCTTTCACATGTTACGAGTATTCATGGACTTCTGTTATCTTTCCTTCTTTTCCATCCCATACTGAGATTTTGTGCTCATCCAAAGTTTTTAAATGATTTTTCATAGGTTAATTGATGTGTAATACAAGGAAAGAAGTCATGTTAAATGTTTAAGAATTTTCAAGGAGTCTTGTTTTAAGTTTTAATGTTTTATATTTTGAAAAAAAGGGAAACTGTTTTTATGGTATCCACTCTGTAATAATGTGTAATTTCATGAATGTATTGTACTAATTCTCTAAAGATCTAAACTTGAAAATATATTCAATATAAAAGGAAGTGTTTTCTTGACTGAATTCAATATTATGTATGTAATAAGGTCGGGTCCTTATACTCTCAGTCTAAACCATGTAACTCACACAAGGGATCAGGTTTCACCTGAGGCATGTCATAATCATGTTTCCAAATGGGACCATATTTATTTTCTCCCCTAGGGAACCAATATCACTCCAGGGTAAAAGAAAATTACTGACCAACCCTCACCTAGCTATCCAAAACATCACTCCCAGTGCACTGATTCATAAACCACCAAACACGGTGAGTCCATCCATGAATCCAAAATTCAGAACCCATGTTATCTCATGGTCCAAGTCAAGTAATCCCTACCAACAAGGCACATTATAAGGCATAAAATTTATAATACTTCATTCCATTAATTAAACACTTAATTCCATCAAAGGGTCAAGAAAGATTCCCAATCCACCAATCCAAAAAAAGGATGAAATAAAAGCCATCAACATGGCATAATTCATATAGCATGGAGAAAGAGCCATACGAATTAGTATTTAAACAAATGAATGCCATAAAATGCAGTTTTTGAATACAAAATAATATTATTAATAAATAATTTCTATAGTTTAATCCATACAATAATCATGTAAACATAAAGTAATTTTAATAAATTATGAAACATATAGGATTCACATTGAATTAGCATGCCTCTTACTCTATTTAATCAATGACATATTAATACCTCAAGCAATCAATCTTGACCAAGAATTCCATTTCAATTCCACACAAATAATGGCTCCAGTATTGTGAATTTAAAAAGGCATGGCACAAGTCATAATATAATGTAGTAAGAAATGGAATTTGAATTAAAATATAATCATTTAAAATCAATATCACAAGCAATTACCTTAAGGCACAAGGTTATCTATAATAGCATGTGTATAAATACTAAGAAAGTGATAACCAAAATGAACTTTAAGAATTTCAAGTCTTATGGTATCATATATGAGCCAAAAATTTAAATTAAGTATAAGTATGTCCATAAAAGGCAGGTATCATGGTTCAATATCTATATTAAATCCATTTATTAATTTAACATACCCAACGAAGGTGAAACTTATTCTTAGGCATAAGTAATTTTAGGCTATATATATTTCCACACCCAAAACTGGAAGTCAGAAACAAAACTAACACCAATGGTTAGGTTTCATTCTAATCATGGGTCACTACGGGCAAAGAAAACCATCTTGGTCAATTTAATATGAAAGATCAAGGCCTCTCCAGAGGGCTTCAACTAGTGAAAAAATAACATAATTCCAAAAATACAATTAAACAATGGGAAAAATTAGATACCATAGCACATAATTGTAGAAATATACATGTTCGATAGCAAGGATTGATTGAACCTAAAATGGGAGAAATCAAGAGATTCTTCAAAAACCCAAAAATAGGTAAAAGATACATTTTCGAGAAGATAGAAAAATAGATGATAGAGGAACTTTGAAATAGATGAGTTTTGTTGATAGATCATACTGAGATGGTTCCATTTCTTCTAACAGTTAAAGATCGAAGGAAAAATGAGGGATATAGTTCAAAACCCAAAATAGGGGGGCGAATAGATTTTTTCTCCATAGAGGAGGAGAAACACAAAGTTGATAGAGGAGAAGAAGAGAAAATTCGTTTACAAAATTTTCATTTTAAAATGAAATTAAAATTTTAACCACAAAGCAGGTGTAACATGATATGTGCATGGTTATCCAAACTATGCACCAACCATGCAGAAGGTTATACTTCACTAGGGTACTTGAAATAGTATACCACATAGTTTGACTAATAATGTGAAAATTTTTCAGTAGGTCACTGTCCTAGATCGACAACTGGCAGCATGGTCGTGGGTCCTGGGTCATATCGTTTGTCAAACCATGCGGCCCTACCTGTCTCCCTCTTTTTTGGTGCTTTGGGATTCAAATAATCTCCAAATTCCCATGAGACATCCTTTAACCTACTATGAATCATTTCTAGGACTATTTTAAGGAATTATACCTAAATTATAAATGGTTTATACCTTTGGTTTAAAACTGGAATGTTACAATCTCCCCACCTTGGAACTTCTCATCCCCGATAAGCCTTCAAGAACCACAAAAATGTGAATTGAGCTATAGGGGTCGAAAATCTCACTCAAATGGTCACATTTCATGTAAAAAAACCCAACACACATTTAAACCCAGCAATGATCCGACTAGCAGCTATGCATAGACCACTCATGGCTAGACAGAGAGAGAGTAGTTCAAGTTTCACTACCACTAATTATTTTTCCTCGAGGCACCCAACATAGAATTCTAGTGAATTTCAAAAGATAAACCAAATTTTTATAAACAAAGTCACATTAATACATCATCAAAAATTACCACCAAATATTGTGACCCACTTCCAGTGGTGTCTCAAGGAAAAATGCTCATTTAACCATCATGCCCCAGCACGAACATGGAACAACCATAAATCCTCCATATTAGGATCAAAAAGGTAAAAACACTTCTTATGAGCCTGATAGAAGTCCCAGTTACCTCATAATCAACAACTATTATCCAAGGAGATCATTCAAGGAAAATCACATTTGGATATTACAAGAATGACGTTAGTACAAACTGAATGTCCTACCATAAGAATTTTAACTAAAAACAAAGAAAAAACTGCCTGACATTCATGTCAAGAGGAAAACAGCTGGGGTCCATGATTCCATTCATGGAGTTCCTTCTAGTGATACCAGGTTTCACTCAGGATCTACCAGACCTCTAAAACAAACATGCTTACCAAGAACAAATTTCATAAAAATCACCAAAACAATCCCAATGGATTTAAAACCATATTGTGGAATAAGGCCAACACTATCCTAGTTTACCAATTCAACACCAAGATAAGGGACATGGTAATCTTAAGTGAGTGTACACTAAGAGTATGTGGCTTTAAAAAATCCAAAATGGATTCAAGACACATGGGAAAATAAGAAGAAGAGAAAGTGATCCAAACATATTCAGACAAACCCTACCCAAGAAAAAGGAAGGATTGACCAACCATTTTGAATGTTCTTATAGGTTGAGCCCTCTCTATCGAAAGGACACACTTACAAGGAGTTTGCATTATACTCCATACCTTAGGAGTGTCACTAATAGCAAATTGAATGATTAACACTAAACTCAACCAATTAGTTGAAAAATTTAATAGGTTGACGAGAACTGTGTTAATATACACAAACTACATAGAGATTTTATAAAAAACACACACATCCTTGATACTATCAAAAGGTTTATTATCAATAAGAATTCAATCATCGATGGTTGCCACAAATGATTAACCCAGGAGTCACATTATCCAAATTTCACACCGTAACGAGGGTCAAAGCACTGAGTGACCACCCATATTTACAAGGGTGTCACTTTTAAATATTTAAGAGTCCTATATGGGATAACGGAACCCAAACAACACCAATAAAGAGAAAATTCTCACAGCAAGAAACATGATCATTAAGATTATATGGGCACTACCTATAATGTATATCACCAAACAAAAGAAAAAAAAAATTGATCCAAAATGAGTTCATTCCTATGAAAGGTCACTAGCACAAGATCCTATCTTAGGATCTAAAATTATGAAGGAATACGCAAATGGAATTCCCACACTCCGTTTCATGAAAAATCTCATGAAAAAACTAGAAGGATTTAAACTACCAACATAAAAGGGGTCAGAACAGGAACACCATTTAAGAAGAGAATAAAATGAAATAGTGGATTCTAGGGTAAAACCTATAACCATAAAAGGATCTTTAATCTGTTCATATTTCACTAGCTACACTACATATATATGGCCTAAATTGTGACCCTGAGGTGTAAACTGATCAGTGAGAGAAAATCCAATCTACTAGCGATGAGGTTATAAGGATTTACATCCTCATCCAAAACTATTTCCACCACAGCCCTATAATCAATGATAAGACTTACTCCTATCCTTACATGGAGTCCCAGATTTGGTTCCAATCATATGGGATGGACCAAAACCCTTATCCCTATATGCTGGAGGATAAGAATGGTAGAAGCATTGAATATGTCCCATCCTTCCACAAGCTAATCATTCGATCAGGTTCTATATGCACTGGGTCATATTTTGTTCTGGTGTGCTATATTTATCACATAATATAGATTCATTATGTCTTACCTGGATAGCTTCTCCCCCACCTTCACCCTCAAAATGATTCCCCTTACTGCAAGAAGAACCATCAGCCTAATATGGAACAGAAATACTCTATCTCATACTACCAGCCTCTCTAAGATTCCATTCCATAATTAGATCTAGATTGACAAAATATATAATGGTTTTTGACTGAAATATTTTCACATGGGAGTGGAAGAAATACCCAATCCCTTCCTTAAAACGCCTCACAATAGTCAATTCGCCACTAGTAAGAGATAGAGAAAAAATGTTGGAGTTTGGTAAAATGAGAAGAATACTCAAGTACTATCATAGATCCCTTCTAGATATTCAATAACTATTTGGTTTTATCCTCTCTTAAGGTATGTGGAATGATCTGATCATAGAAATCTATTTGGATGTCTACCCAAACCATCTCTTGGTGATGGTCTAATTGATAAATAATATCCCACCAACAATTGGAGGAGTCACACAACATATAGGTAGAAAGATAGAACCTCCACTTTGGATGTATATAAATATGGTTAAATATGGATTTCATAGATTCTATCCATGACTCGGTAGCATTAGGACCATCATCTCATGAGATAGTTAGAGGATACTTCTAAAAGAAGTCCCATGTAAACACTTCCTTCATTGGGGAAGGCCTGGGAACACCCTAAATAGACTAGATAAACCTCAGTAAACTATACCGGAACTAAGAATAGATACCCAATGGAATATTACTATGATGTTTATTAGGAGGCACTACAAGAGGTATAATGGGTGGCTCAAGGCCCACCACCTCTGTAATGTGCTCATCGCCACACTCTTGGTATACTATATGAGGATGGCACAATGGAATAACCTTAAAATTTCCTAGAGAGTACACCTCAGAAAAAAATTATAATAGATATTATAAGAAGATAAGTAAAGTAAATTATAAAGGGTGGGTACAAGCCTTCCTGATCATGGAACAACATACAGAAAAGTGATAATAAGGATAGGTACATGGCCTGCCTCTTAACATACACAACTGATAGCCTGCTCCAAGATCCAATTCTATATAAGAAGGTATAACCACATAAAGATCACTAGAGACACATCCTATGACCCATTTCAAAAGAAAATATCAAGGTCAAGGTCTTACATTACTATATATAAGTGATATTTCAATTTTATCTATGTATGATTTTAATTCCTTTTCAATTTGGATGAATTAGGTGGATCCTAATTCCAATTCATAAGGGTCCATACACCTTATGAATTGAAATTGGGGTCCACTTAACCCAAACCCCAACACTTCCTTACAAATTATAACAACAAATTTCATTTAAAAATTGATTCCATTATAATTCACATAAGAATTTAAATTTCTTTTTAAATATATAATTATGTGGATCATCCTTCTGATTTATAAGGGCACATAGACCTAATGAATTGAAATCGGATGTCCACTTAGACCAATTATATCAGGATGTTGTATAGTAAACTGGAACTGTTTTATATTTATAAGGAAATTAGAACTGCAAGATATAATAACTAAACATAGTAGCAATCACATAAAAATAGAAATATGCACTCAGAAAATAGATGTGGCATGACAATATAAAATGCATTTTATTTCCTACAGTTCCAATTACGATGAATGTAATTCAAATCCCTTATTTCTTCTGGTTAAAGTAATATAAACTATCATTTCAATCATAATAATATTAATAGAAGCACAAAACAAGTGTGTCACACAATGGGGAAGTTGTATCAACCAAAAATGGAAAAATCAATAACACAATTATAATCCCATGTAATTTCGGTGTCCCCTATATGTGGGTTATCTTTGTCCAGACATAGGTTAATATCCAAATCCCTATATCCTAGTCTCCTATCTGATCTCAAATAGTAATAAAAAAATTAAAATATCCTCTCTTACCACTTTTTACATCCCGAAAATAGGTTCTAATAAACCATTCCCTGAGCTCGATTGGTCACATGACCTCAAGCAGATCTCCCTAAATTCCAAAGGCAAAAAACTAGCATTGATGGCCTAGTGTGTGTCCATGGGGAGACTATTCCCTCATAGATCATAGTTAGAACAACGTAAAGAAATAGAAAGTAAATAACATAAGTGTAAACACATTTAGATAGAAGTGGAAATAAATAAATAATCAATTAAATATAAATAAACACATCGAGGAATAAGAATAACCATAAAAGATTCAATCATAAAGATGTCTTGTCAAAAACCTATACTAGATGAGAGTATGAGGTGTAGGGGTACAAGAAAATATAAATTTCTATCAAAATCTATAAAAGGACAAAAAATTATACATTGAATCTAAAGTATAGGCTCAGTCTTTTGCCCCCAAGGATCCACCCTAATACAACAAAGCAATCAGGAATTGGGAGTAGTACGCTTCCCTTTATCCATACCTGCAATCATAATGTCTATTAAGGTACTAATTGGTGCCCGAGTAGGGTGTGAGATATAAATCTCAATAGGTTGGTACCACAGTCTCTAGAACATTCCATTTCATGCTGTAAATAAATTACAGTGTTCCATATATAATAAAAGTGGATTAGTTGGTACATAACATTAATAAATCGTTCTGGGTTTCTAATGGTCACCCATCCGATACCAGCTACCTTTTCCAAAGAAAGAAGTCTGATCTAGTACCTATAGAAAGCATGTCATGTATACTAGGCCCAAGAGTAAACATAAAAAATCCAAGAATAGACATATCCCCAAAATTTTATTCAACTTGGGTTCTAATACATGTCATAATTCAACTGTTCTCATAATCCAGGAAGAAGAAAAAAAAATTCATAATCAAGATCAAAATAGTTTATAATTGATGCATCTCACATTAGAATATAATCCTTCAATAAATAAAATACACAGTGGAGTCCGGAGACGATCGTATGAAATCCAATCTAAATCCCAAGGGTCATAATGGAAACATCCAATATCCCAATACCATTGAGCATGTCCAAGGTGACCCATATGGTGTCCCTTGTATCACTTGAGGAAGGTGACTCTAAGTCTGGACCAAGTGTCTCACACTGAGGACTAGGTATCAACCGAGTCATGTCATTCCAATCTTTCCAAATGGGCCCACCCTTGATTTCTCCCTTGGGGAACTAGTATCACTAATGAGTAAAATAAACTTCTCTGGTATCCCTCTTGTAGAAAACAAATTCATCCCTCCTAGCACGTCGAGTCATAGCCCACGTAGAACAACGAGTCCATCCATGAATCCTTGATCTGGAACACATGTTCTCTTGAAGACCGTTTCAGGTAATCAATATCATCAACGCACATTAAAAGGCATAACATTTATAATACTACATGATATTAATTAAACACCACATGCAATCAATGGGGTATGGAAAAATTCCAAGCCACCAACCTAGAAAAAGGATGCAATACAATCCATCAACATGGAATAATTCATTTAGTATGGAGTAATATCCACAAGGATTAGTATTTAAACAAATTCATATCATCACATAAAATTTATGAGCACAAGCTTATAACCATACAAAATAATTTCTATAGTTCAAGACATAAAATAATGAAATAAGCATAAATCAGCTTGAATAAATAATGGAATATAAATGAGGCACATGGAATAAGTTATCCTCTTACCGTATGTCATCAATGACATCTTAATACATCAATATATCAATATTGACCAAGATTACAATTTCAATTCAAACCAAACCATGGCTTGAGAATTGAGAATTTAACAGGGGATGGAACAAGTCATAATATAATGTAACAAGAAATGGCACATGAAATGAAATATAATCATTTAAAATCAATAGCACAAGAAAATACCTTAAGGAACAATGTCAACAATACTAGCATAAGAATAAATACTAAATAACTAATAAACATTATAAACATTAAGCATGTCAAAGATTTTGGCATCATACAAGGGCCAAAATTGGAATTAATCATAATAATGTCCATAAAGGGTTGGTATCATGTTTCATTATCCATATTAAATCCATTTATCAATCTATGGAACCAAACCAAGGTGAATCTCATTCCATGGAATAATGAATTTTAGGATATTTAGGTTGAAAACACCAAATGTGATGGACAAAGACCAAAAAACCTATGGTTGGGTTTTCCCATAATCAAATATCACTACGGGTATAGAAAACCATTCTGGTCAATTTAATATGCAAGATCAAGGCCTCACCGAAAGGCTTCGACTATAAGCACAATAGTGTAATGAAAAAAAACAATGAAATGATGGGAAAAAGAGCAGACACTCTACCTCATAGTTGTAGTAATACACACATCCATTAGTAAGGTTTGATTCAACCAAAAATGGGATAAATAAAAAGATTTGTAACCCCCCCCCCCAATATGAACAAGATATATCACATGAACATTGAGAAATGGATGATAGAGGAACCTTGAAATAGATGATTTTGGATAAGACAGCTTACAGAGATGGTTCTGTTGCATCTGATGGTGAAGAGATCAGAGGAGAAATGATGGATATTGGTCAAAATCCCGAAGAGGGAGGAGGGGAGCTCCATGTACCATGGAGGAGGAGGAAAACCGATTGGAGAGAGGAGGAGAATATAAAAGTGGTTTTAAACATTTAATTTTAAAATTAAACTAAAATTTTAACTCCACAACAGGTGTAACATAGTCTACGCATGGATATCCAAACCACGGACCCACCATGCAGTAGATTCTACTTCACTAGGGCTCTTTTCAAAGTTTACTGAATAGTTTCACTAACTGTGGAAAAATATTGTGGTAGGTCACTATCACATACCTTCAATTGGAAACACAGTTTGTCAAACCATGTGACCTAGTCTTTTTTACTTGTTTTCAGTTCTTTGGTCTTCAAACGATCCCCAGACACCCTCGAGACATCCTTTAACCTCTAAGACATAATTTTAAGGGTCATTTTAAGGAATTGAGAAAAAATTTATGTGGTATGTACCTTTCGATAAAACTTGGAATGTTATACTGAACCATTAGTTCACAATATTGGGAGACTATTTATGAGATGAAACGATTGTTAATGTGGAATATAAGGATGTGTGTGTTTATTTATCTAGGATTTCCCCAGTCCACATTAATTAAAAGTTAAGTTATTTTTTTAGATTAGATTAGTTATTTTTTGGGATTAGTTTAGTTATATTTACGGGTTTAAATGGGAGAACATTAATGAAAGCCTTAGGATAATATTTAATATTATAAAAACATAAATATTTGGTAAATAATGAAGTGTGTGGTTTTATAGAAATGAAATTCAGATTGAGATAAAACTATTGGATATAGTCTTTGAATAATATGAACCTAATGGTAATAACCCAAAAAAATGGTCGGTTGAGTATTAACTCAATATTAACATAGTGAAAAACTAATGGGCCTAAATGAACACCTGGTCTAGCACTATTGGGGGATATGACTTTATTGACTCACATTTTCTTCAAAAATAATTATGAATATTTTAAATATAATTTTAGGTTTTAATATATAATTCCTTAGGTTACAGAACCTTATAATAATATAACAATGGATAACCAAGGATAAGTTAAAGTGGTTTTATTATAATCCAATTATATTATATTATAAATAAACCCGTAATATTTTTAAATTAATATGTACAATTAGAATAATCATAATATTGAGTAATCATATTCAAATAATCCTTTACTCTGGTTTCATTGGATATTATCAAAATAATTTGGGTTTTAGGATTTGGTTGGAAATAGGAACATGAAAATGAATAAGTGAAATGTATGTCTCTAGAAACTCCTTAGACTTATAGACATATACAGAGGCATATTTGGGACAAATAGTTGAGAATATGAATATATTCTGATTAAAAAATAAAAAATGAGTTTTATAGTCTACCCTATGATAGTCAGGTGAGGAATTATATATTCAATCTTGTCTTTCTTATCTATACCTTTAGCCATTTTTTTTAGTGGATGATAATTAAAATTTTGGGGAAATAATTCATTTTAAAAGGGTATAATTTAATTCCTTGATTTTTTAGTATACATTTTTTTAAATTAAACACTATGTTTAATAGATTTTTCTACATGCAAAACCAAACTAAAACCAACCATGATTCATTTTGTTAAGATAAAATTATAAGAATTAAATGTTAACATTATAGTGTAGAAATTAAATTAGTGGGAATAAATAGTTTTAACCTAATTATGATATATATATAAAGGTCATATTTTATACTAATTCATTTAAAAAATTGAATTAGTGTAGTTAATAATAATAAAGTTAATTTATGCCCAAAAATATATTGTACTAAAACTTACATTTCTCTACATTATATATTTAAAATGGTATGCTTATATATTAATTTAATTAAATGTATTAATAATATATATAATAAAATAAGCTAACATACATACAATATTTTTTACTATAAAATTAATAAATTCATTTTATTGTTAGCAGATATAATATTTATAAAGCCATTTTTTGTGTTACCCATGGTTAAATTAAAATTAATTTTTATTTAATTAATTTAAAATAATATATGTCAAATAATAACTTTAATTTTATGTTTTAAAAAATATTAACTCCCATTTAATTTACAATTAATGTTAAATAATATTAATAACAGTTAATGATTGAAGGATAATTTTTCTACAAATATATATATATATATATATATATATCTTATGTTTTAACATACTAATTAATTTTATTATATTTATAAATTGAATTATATTAAATGGTGTGAATTTTTGGATTTATCATATTAAATTTTTTAAGAGTTGATATCTTATATTTTTAGTTATAAAATAATTACCATGGTTAATATTCCGTCATCATTGTTGAGGGTTAAAATGGGAAACCTAAGGAATCTCAAATTTTTCTAACTTAAGTTGACCCATGGAACTTAAATAATAAATTTTTTGGTTAAAAATTAATACCTACACGTTTTACTAAAATTTCATCACCTACCATTCCTAAATTTCATGTAATTACATTATTACCCCGTACCTAACATTCATTTCCAATGAAAAGACCCTCTTTTTCACATATAAAAGGAGATCACTCCCACCAACTCAAATACACTCCTCTAATTAGAGATTAAATTAATCTATTACCCATTTTACCCGTCCTATATTCCTCTAAAATTTTCATAATACATTTTTCACTTTATGTTATCATAATTACTCTTTTTCCAAGATGTACTTCAAGGGAAGAATGAAGTCGTAAATGTGAGTAATACCATATTCCTTGTATTTTATTCATTATTTTCATATTAAAAACCAATTATAATTATATTTATATAATAACATCAATAAAAATAATATAATGAAATTTTAATTGACTTCTGGTACAATAATAATCTACCTTCATCCCTTCTCCTAAGAAAAAATGAAAATGCCATCCATGCATACGTGTAGACTTTTTCCTCCATGAGTGACATGTTTTGTTTTTACTCACTACCTTACAAGGACTTACACAAATGTATTTTAATTAATTAATATTGTATTTTTAACATAATTAATATTATTAAAATATAAATAAATCTTCTTCCATCTATTCTTTCTATGGAAAAAAAGAAAATGTCACATGTGTGTACATACAGCCTACTGCCGCCATGAATGGCGCACATCATTTTTCACCGCTGCCTTTCATGGTTTGTCATAAAAAGGGATTTATTGAAAAAATAATATATTTATTATTTTATTTAGGTTATATAAATATAAGGTAAACTTTATTAACCTTCCCATATTATAGAAAATAAAAATGATTCTCGTGTTATAGTTGGACTACCACCTCCATGGATGATATGTTTCATTTTTCATCACTTTTTTCATGGATGGTTATTGAAATAGTGTCATAGTTAAATATTTTTATAATAAGTATATTATATATTTTTAATAATTTTCACTAATGAAAAAAAATTAATGATATTTATAATGTAATCATTTGATATAAAAAGTTACCCAAAACAAGATCTTCACCGACTTTACCTTCATGAATCGTAACTATAAATTTCATGGAATGATATTGAGAATTTAAAAATAATTATAAATAATATATTTCGGTACTATTAAAATTCATATAATTGTTAAATTCTTATCCAAGAATGTGTTCTGATGTCACTATTTCCAAACATGTACAAAACAATAGAAATTAATTCCATCTGATGATAAAAATGATCATTAACCGGATAATTATTGTATAGTGAATACTTATAATTAAAAATTATAAAAGGTAATTTATATTAATAATTTCATAAAATAATTTATTAAGATATTTATATTTATTATACCGGATTTTATAACATGTTTTACTATGTGAGAATATATGTTATAGGTATTTCATAACTCAATATCCTTGGGTTGAGTTATAATAATTCTTCTTGAACCACATTGTTATATATTGGATAAATTATCAACTATGATAGTATTATGTTTCATTCCATCATTAATGTTTCCAGGAATTGTATTTCATTCATATAAAATCCCTTTAATAATTTTCTTTCTTCAAAATCACTATTTTTAAGGGGTTTTATCTCAAACTCCCTTCCTTGAGGCATGTTTTCTATAATACACCTATGTTTGTTTATATGGTGTTTCTAATTCATTTTTGGAATGTTTTATTGTGATTATATTTTATTCATGGTAATTAAAATCTTTTTCATGTTTTCAATTTCAAATGGATATTACTAAATAGTTATCAAATACAAAATGGTTTCTTCATTTCAATTTCCATTCTTTAAAACATCTACCATATTAACCACTTATTTTATTTTGTTTAGTGTACATGATACAAAATTTATTATTTTATAATACATTTAATGACGTTAAATGGATTTTAAAATCTACCACAAGTTCAATTTTTCATGGGTTTTCGATTCAATTGTTACTAATGATGTAATAGATTTTCTTATCTCTAATATTATATTTTGGAGTTACAATTATTCTTATTTAACTTATTTATTCTACATTCGGTTAATTAAAAAATATGATCATATTATGAGATTCTTTCCCTTTTCTCTATAGAGAAATTAAAAAAATTTAATAATTTTTCTAGATGAATTTCTTCATTAGAAAAGTACAACATTGTTAAAAATATTTACCAATTTGGTACTGTTGGGTTTTTTTGAATTTTAAATTTGGGATGGTGGTTTTTGCTACATTATGTGAAGGTGTATGGGTGGTATCCTATTGAATTTGAGGTTCCCACATTACCATAAATTGGATTTTTAAAATACAAAAAATGGATTTGGAATTAATTGGACATAATCTATCAATCCCATGATACAAATATTATCAAGACATTTTACAATATGGCTTAAAAATATAGGTAAAACCCCATTTCATTTGTACAACTGATTGGTCTCATGAGAACTACCGATGCATCAAGGTGCTATATAATTTTGGGCCCCATTAAGAACTATAGGTCCAAAGCATTCCTCATATATCAAATAAAATATTTAATTCATGAATGAATACATCATAACAAAAAAACATAAATATTGAGTAAAGGATATGGATTTATCAATATTTCCCTAGATAATTAAATAACATTAAAAGTAAATATCATATATAAACATTGTATAGAGTCTATGGAATAATAATATCCATAATAAAAAACTTAAATAACCTACAATTGAAATATAAACTATTAGGAATATATAGTTATTCATGTAAAATACATCAAAGGGTTATTATATAGACCACATAAAATTGAATAGGTGCATATTAATAAAAATTTCTCAATGATATGATAATTGAGCCAAAATACCTTACAATGATAATAATGTTGAAGTGAGAATTAATAAATGAATATATTAGGTGTATAAATGGTAATTAAACATATAACAAGTGGAAATACAACATAATGTAATAAAAATTCATTATACGCATAATCTTCGAATATCAAAGGAAAACTAAGAAATAGTAAAACCCATCAAAAATAAACTGAGTTATGAAATTATTTAACACTTAGTAACTTTTATGTCAAATCCCCTTGGATGAAGTAATTCAAATTAAAGATTAATATACCATGAAAATTTAATGAATCATGATATTAAATGTAAAATGTTAATTATATACACCATATAAAATAAATTAGGTTAATAAAATTACAATATTCTCTAATGAATAGAAATTGATAAGAAGTCCATTACCTTGAGTCTGACTCATCACATGTGTTCTATATCTTACTCAATAATTGAATTGTGTAAATTAATTACATTATAAAAAAAATCATGTTTATTATTTATTTTATTTCCATTATTACTATGTTTTATACAATTACTTAATAAATTATTTTTGTGTTGGGTTTTTTGATGATATTTGACTTATGTGTAAAAAGTGAATTTAGAAAGTAATTATTGTTATAAGAGTTCATTATTTAAAAATAAATATAATAATAATAATGGAATAATTTTCATATTTTTATATAAATTATAATACTAAAACCTATCATGAAATATTTTCTTTATAAAGGAATTATGTTACGATCATGGAGACAGTAGGTCGTACATACGCATGAGTAACAGTTCTATTTTTCAATGATCATTTTAAAAATAAGTTAAGTAATATTTTATCATTTCATAATGACAATAATATATTATATTCCATTTTTCATTTAAATTTACTTATATTTATCATATATGTGGTTTTTATGTGAAAAAAGTGTCACATCACTTCGTGAAGGTGGTAGTCCACACGCACACGATCAACGTTATCATTTTTTAGTATAAAAAAGAAAATGTTATATTATCATTTTAGAATCATAAATATTTCATTAATATCATAAATATTTCATTTATATCACATATATTCATTAAATACATCCTTATTACCTTCCACTCAAATCAATATTGAAAAAAACTCTCATCACTTCGTGAGGTGGTTGTCCAATGTACTCACGAGCAATGTTATCATATCTCATAAAGAATAGAAAGTAAAAATTTATATAGGATATAATAAATAATGTGGTATATTTAAGTTATAAATTTCATATATATACATTATATTCATCATAATACCTATCCATGATACGTGAAAATGTAAAAACAAATGATATCGGTTCATGAAGCGATAAGTTTTCGTACACACAAATGATGAATTCATAACCCTTTTGATGGAATTGGAGGATTTTTAGGCCGAGAAATAATAATAATAAAATATATTTATATGGAATATAATTATGTTATTATATCACCATATTTTAATAATAATTCATGTTGGTCGATGAATAAATAAAATAAAAATACTCGTTGAAGAACATTGCCTATTCTTCGGGTATTCTCATTAGGTTTTCACCAAATCCTTATTAATTTGTCAATATGCAAAAAAATAAGTATTATTGTATGATATTAGGGAATATTGAATGTTATTTTGGTATATTTTCCCTGAAACAAAAGGGTTTTATGGTGTGAATAAGAGAGTAGAGAAGGTTTCTTTTTCAAGTGAGTTAACTGGCACATTTGTAATGTTATAGAAGAAAAAGGTTTTCCCACATTTTTAACAAGAAAAAAGGGTCCAATATAGATTATTCACAATAATTATATTTTATAATATCTAAATATAGTCATAATATATCATTTTGATATGTTGTTATGTCATTTTAACCCTTATATTTTAATTAATCCCGTCGTAAATCCATTTTTACTTTAATCATGTTAAATATTTTTTACTGTTTTAACTATTCATTTTGGTCAAAAATTAAGTTGAAATTATTAGATAATAAAAATTATAATGATTTAAAATATTTAATCCATTTTTAAAAATTCCATTCAACAAATTGGAAAAATTTTAATTTAATATTAATCTTATAGGTGTAAAGAGAAAATAGGTTTTCAAAGGGAAAATGTTCAAAAGTTTAGAAAGTTTTTACACCCAAATTAAATATGAAATTTATTAAAATAAACTAAACTAAATTAATTAAAACAAAATTTTTCTTATTTTACATTAAAAATAATTAATATTATAATTTAACTTTTTAAATTATTTAAAAGAAATGACAGTTTTCTATAACATACACTATTTTTTTACTATTCATCAATAAATAAAAAATCTCAGAAAGATTCCAAAAATTAACCCTAATATAGTTTTTATATTATTATTTAAAAAATAAAGGTAATCTTTTCAAATAAATTTTCTAAAAGTGTTAAAAATTTATTTTAACTCATGTGTATAAACCACGACAAAATATTCATTTAGAAAAAATATAGTTCTTCAAAAAAAATTATTTTTATTTAACTGATTCTTATTTTTTTGGTCAATAGATAAAAATCTTATGTGGTTAATATATATAGTTTTAGTAATTTATTTTTTCCTATTAGGACCCATTAATGTAATTTATATTTTTAAATAATATTTTAATAGACTATAATGTTTTTTAAAACCCAATATGATGTGAACAAAAAATCATTAAAATAAATTGAGTTTATTCTAAAAGAAATATATTCTAGAATATTGAGTTTTAAAGTTCTTCCCTCATATAAATATTACATCCTTAAAAATTCATGGATATTACCTTCTAATTAGATAATCTAGTTTTACATCATTATATCCTCTAGTTCCAATGTGGCTTCCTCCATTTTATGATTTCTCCATAGTATCATTACTGAATGTTCCATATGATTCTTTAATACTAGATCCTTAGTATCAAGAATCTTGATGGGTTTTTTTATAGTTAGACATATCATGTTCCAATTTTATCAGATTTGAGCACATGTGTTGGGTCTGGCATGCACTTTTTTTACAATGATATATGAAACACATCATTTACTTATGAGAGACACGGTGTCCTTGCCAAAAAGTAGGAAACAAATCCAATTATTTCAAGGAATTTAAATGGTTCAATATAACTTGGTATTAGTTTCAATTTCTTACTTAACCTTATAACAACCTTCAATGAAAATACTTTCATGAAAACTTAACCTCTAACATATAATTCCTAATCTTTCCTCCCATTATTGGAATAAATCTTTTTCCTACTTTGATATGATTTAATGTGAGACTGAATTGCCTTTATCATTTTATTATCTCTTAAATAAGTACTCATCATTATGAGTTTTTATCCAGCAACTTTATCACAATAATTTGGAGTATGACATCTCTTTCCATATAAATCCTCATACAACACCATTTGAAAACTTGAATAAAACTATTATTATAGGAAAAATCTACAAAAGTTAAATAATAATCCCACATACTTTGAAAGTCATGTTATAATGACCTCAATATATCTTCAGTTTTTTAATAGTCCTTTCAGACTATCCATCAGTTTGAGTATTCTAGGTGGTGCTCAAATTAAACACAATACCAATATCCATCTCAAGACTCTTCCAAAAATTGGATATAAAACGGGGATAATGATTAGAAATAATTGAAATATGCATTCCATGAATCCTTACAAATTAAATAATATAGAAACTTCTGAGGTTCTTAACAGGTAAATCTTATCTTATACTAAGAAAATGTTCATATTTTGTTAGTTGATCAATGATAACACATATTATATCATTATTTATAGGAGTCTTTGGTAGTCCGGTAAAAAAATCTGTAATAATTTCAACCAATTTACACACAGGAATATGAATAGGATTTATGAATTATCTTGGACATCATCCCATAACTTTCACTTATTGAAAAACCAAACACCTAAATACATAATCAGCAATTTCCCACTCTTTGTTATCCCACAAAAAATTCTCCCTCAAATCCCTATATATCTTTATACTATCTGGGTGTATAGAGAAATTTAATCTCTGACAATCATCCAAAAATTCCCTATTAATATTAGGTATATATGTAACACATAATATATTTCCAAATTTCAGAACAAGATCTTCAAAAATGATTTTTTCTAATTTCTCATCATTCACAACATTAATTTTCATCTATATGTTCTCATCACCAGGTTTATAATTTTATATATATTCTAATAAATATGGTTTTGAAAATATTTGAAAAATGATCGGTGTCTCCTCTTACATAATAATTCTCATATTAATACTTACTGTATCAATAATCATTGGATCCCTCTTAGTCCTAATTTGAGTCATAACTCAATGATCTTTCCTAATAAACACATCTACAACCTTATTTTCATTCCCTAGGTGGTAGAGTATTAAGAAGTCAAACTTTTGGTGTATCTTGAGCCATAGACTTGGTCTCATATTGAGATATTATAATGAAAAAATTTATTTTAGTCTTTTATGATCCATGTATATCTCACATCCTTCACTATAGATATAATTACACCAAATCATAAAAGCAATGATTACAAATACCAACTCAAGATCATGGGTTTCAATGTTGTATTCACGATTCATAAATTTCCTTGATGCATATGAAATAAATTTATCATTTTGAAATAGGAAACAACCAAGAACCTTATTTTATGAATCAATATATATCACAAACCAGTCATTCCCATATGGTATATTAAAAATCAGATCATTGACCAATCTCTCCTTTAGTTCGTCAAAAATATTCCTCACATTCTTATGCCCAAACAAACATAATCCCTTTACATTTAACCTTGGTTAATAGCTTAACTAATTGGGAAAAATTCTTAATGAATAACCAATAGTAACCTTCCTAACCAATGGAACTAAGTAACTTAGTTATGTCCATTATTATTGTCCATTATTTGACTACCTTAATCTTCCCAACATAAACACAAATTCCATCAGGGGAGATAATATGGACAAGAAAAAACTTCTTGAAGCAAAAAAGTTACGCTTATGAAATTTACTATACTACTATTTCATTCTAAGATCCTCATGAATGATCCAGAATTGATTCTCATGGTCCTTATAGATTTTATAATTAACCAAAATATCATAAATTAATAACACAATAAAATCTTGAATATATTCCTTGATTAATATATTCATTATATCTATAAAAAAATGATCGTGCATTAGTCAATCCAATGGAATTACTATAAACTCATAATGTCCATACCTCATTTGAAAATTTGTCTTCAGAATTCCTTCCTTATTTACACACAATTGGTTAAACCTATAATGATGTTTAATCTTTCAAAAATATTGGTTTTTGTGAAGTTTATCAAATAATTTCTTAATAAGAGGTGTTGGATACTTGTTTATAAACAAAATATCATTGATTTACCTATAATAAATGCATAAATTCAAGGATCCATATTTATTATTAATGAAAAAAACATGGGATCCCATAGTGAAACACTAGAAAGAATAAATCCTTTATCACCAAACTCCTCTATTTGTTTCTTCAACTCCACTAATTCCATAGTGTCCATTCTATAGGGAGTCTTTAGCATTGTTCTTGCATCATGGATTAAATTAATAGAAAAATTACTTTATGCCCTTGTGGATTTTTAGGTAATTACTCTGGAAATACATCAATGTATTCTTATAAAATAGGTATATCCTCAATTTTATGACTACCCTCTCCATCCATAGATTATTTATCTCTTCTTCCCCAGGAATCCCATTTGTTATATCTATTGGGGGTGGATTTATATATGACTCAGATTATGAAGGCTCATATCTAAAGATAAGTAATTATATATCTTCCTCAAAAATTGTAATTTATTTCTTCTTACAATAAATTTTTTCATAATATTTTAAAATACAGTACATACAAAGGATTATATCAAAATAAACCAGAGTTATGATAATAAGGTCAGAAAATAATGCATGTTTATGTTTAAAAATGGGGACTACCTGACACATCCTTATTGTAGTGAGACTTCCTCTAGAGTATTGAATAATAACTAGATTCTTAAAATAATAGTTAAATATCTAATTTTATTGGATAACTATGTATATAGAAAATAGTGTAAGGTTCTAGAATCAAATAAAGCATTAGATAAATTTGGTGATGTGATTAATGTACCTACCCACATATCATTAAGAACTTCCACCTCAACTGTAGTGATTGTGAAAGCCTGGACTTCTCCCTTTTTCCACTTATATGGTATATTCCCTCGATACTCGGGACATTAGCGTAAATAATTCCCCATTTCTTTATAACTAAAGTATCGGAAATTATTTCTTTTTTTTTCTTCCCCTTGAATTCATGATTCAGATTCCCCTTATCACTATAATTGTAACAAAATATCATTCCCATCAACAATTTCTTAGGTTGATTTTTCCACTATTCTTATAAGGTGGAAGTTACATAATTGTCTTAGTCTTCTTCTTCATTGACACATTACCTTTCTATTAGTTATCATATGACGTATTTTTCTCTTCATTCTAATTGAATATATTAGATCTGGAAAATTTCTTCTCCATTTTAATGGAACATAAAATTAGTTAATCATATGATGAAATTTTTTTAAAGACCATTACCCTTCAAAGACATCACTTAAGACCTTTAAATAAATGATCAATAATTTACCCCATGTTATGGGTTTAATCCAAAGCATACTTAGATAACCATTTAATGGTATCCTCAAACTTATAAACACTTTATTCTTTTTTTTGATTTCAGATAAATAATTTTCTCTTCATTTTAGTTTTTTTATCATGAGGGAAATATTTTATTTAACAATATCTTCTAGAAGTATTTCCATTACATGAGTTCTATTTACTCTTCTTCCTTAGTATTCTAAATCAATAACCACCATTGTTCATCATTTCCTTTCAGAGCATACATTTCAGGTGTAACCTTTTCCTTTTCACTACATCCCAAGGACAAAAATAACTTCTCCAAATTCTTAATACATTTATCACCTGCTATTGTATTAGTATTACAACTATATGTCAGGGGATTTTACCACATAAAATGATCCAGCATAAGAGAATCTCTTTATGGAACTTGTTTTTACATCCATTAAAGGTAATGTTTTATAAGTTGATTAAGTTGATCTAATATAGTTATCATTTTATTACTTCCAATACTAGATGTATTTCCTTTCTCAATAGGGAAATATCTACATTGTCAAAAAGTATTGATACCCTTCTTCCTTCATGGAACCATTTATAAACAATGGGATATACTGAATTAGCTCACAAAATTATGAGTTTTAAATAATAATATTTAACTATAAATATAATGCAACACTTAACATGAATTTAAAATTTATGTATTGTTAATCTCTAAGTAATAATCCTAGTTTATTATGGGATATCATTATTTTTATATACTTCATAATTTTTTAAAATGAAAATGTGAAGGATCCTATGCACATCCCCTAGGATTGTCAACCCAAATGCATAGTAAGGTTTGTTTTCGTGAAAACTGTGACAATTAGGTCAGGACCAATGTTCCATTTTTTGGAGTTAATACCCCTAGGTACCTCTATTCTTGAACCACATCTAATTATTGTATCCATATATGGATGTATTATTATGAAAATACACATAATCTCTTCCTAACCAAAACATTAGGATGTTATTCTATACTTTTATTCAAATTCTATCATAGGGTTATGTCCAATAATATATGTATCCCTTATCTGTTTTCATAGGGTCTCTAACAAACACTCCTTAACACCAATAGTAGCAATCCCAACCCCAGTAGCTCATAGATGTGTCTTCTTTATTACCATTATATTGATAAATTGGATGAAATACCAAAGGAACAAAGTGTTTAGATGTTTTGGAGAACTAGATACATATATGATACCTATTTAACCTTGGGGAAAGAAGTTAAACATAATACATAACAAAATTAAATGATCTGTATCCTTGAAAACTCATTCGAATATTTCTTCTTCATATAACAGGTAAAGGAAACAAAATTTGGGAGAGATCAAATGATCAGTAAGGGTTAAGAACAAAAAAATATATAATGAATCAATAAACATAATAAACATTGATGGGTAAATAACTAAACAAAAATTACTTTTAAATAACGTGAAAATCATGATAAGATAAGGCATAATCATAATTTAAGGGTAAAAAACTGAAAACACGTGTCATTTAATCAATAAATTGAGAATAAAATGCATCGAGAGATAATATCATTTCAAAAATATCATGGGTAATAATAACTGAATTCTTAATAAAGGAAAATATTAATTATTTGATTCCATATCCTAGTAATATGAAACCTCTACCTTTAAGACCTTTCCCAAAATAGATTAAAACTATGAGTAAAACCACTTTTAATTTGGAAAAATGATTTGTCTAATGAGACCTGCCGATGCATCGAGGGGATATATAATTATATGCCTCACCCACCACTATAAGTATAAATAATTACTCATATATAAATTAATCTATTTAATTAATGAATAAATATTCATTAACATAAAATATTTGTATTGATTAAAGGATATAGATCAATGAATATTTCCCCAGTAAAACAAAGAACATTCAAAGTAAACACCATATTTAGAATTGGTATATAGTTTAGGAAATAATAATATCCATCATACACTAATTTCTAAAACCTTGATTTGAAACATTTACCATAATTAATAAATAGGTATTCATGTTAAATACATCAAAGGGGTAGTATATACATCAAATAAAATTTAATAGGTACATAAAAATTAAAATGACTCAATGAAATTGGAATTGAGATGAAACAACTTATAATGATCATAAAATTGAAATGAGAATTAATAAATTAATATGTTATGTGTATAAAATTTAAATATATATATAAAATTTTTGAATACATCATAATATAATCACAAATCATTAACCACATTGTCTTATAATATCAAAGGCAAACAAATAATTCATATAACAAAATAAAAAAACTGATTTATGAAATTATTGATGACTTGGTAACCTTCATGTCAAATCCCCTTGGATGAAATTATTCAAATAGAAACTTAATATATCATGAATTTTTATGTAATAATTATATTTCATTTAAAAGGAGAATTATATACAATATATAAAATAAATTAGGTTCATAACATTACAATATGCCTCAATGAAGAGAAATTGAGATCAAGTCCCATACCTTGAGTCCAAATCATCACATACGATCTTTATCTTCCTGAATAATAAACTTATGTTAATTATTTAATTTATTAATAAATTTTTTCAAGTTTATTATTCCTTTTATTTCACTTGTTACAATGTTATATACAATTTCTTGAACAATTAATTTTATATTTGGTGTTTCGTTGATATTTGACTTATGTGTCCAAAATGACTTTGGAAAGTGACTGTTGGAATTATATGTCATTTTTTAAACATCCATAGAGTAATAATAATTACATAAATATAATATTTACACATAAATAATAATTTTAATATCAATCATGAATGATGGTTATGAGAAGTGAATTATGTTATGATCATGGAGACAGTTGGTCGTACGTACTCATGAGTAACGTTTCCATTTTTCAATAATCATTATTGAAAGAAGGTCAGTGATATTTATATAATTATATAAATCTCATATATATATATACAATATTATTTCATTAAATATAATTATATATATCATCCATGTTTTCTGGTGACATAAAGAGAGTCATATTGCATCGTGAAGTTTATAGTCCACACATGAACAAGCGACGTTATCATTTTTCAGTGGATAAAATAAAATGATATATAATATTTTAATAATAATAAATATGTCATTAAAATAATATTTTTTTATTTATATTACATTAATTCGAAAATTTTACTTTATTACCTTTCCATGTAAGGAGTTAGTGAAAAATGGATCACATCGCTCTACGAGGTGGTAGTCCACCGTACACATGATCGACGTAATCATGTGCTTTACAAAATGGAAAGTGAAATGGTATGTATTATATAGTGAATGAAAAGGTATAATTATGTTATCAATATCATATATATAGTTTATATCAATCATGATACCCAACCGTGGGAGGGGAAATGGAAAAATAAATGTCATCGGTTCGCGAGGTGGTAGTTTGTCACACACACGAATGATGATTTCGTAAATCATTTGATGAATTTGGGGATGTTTTTAGGTCACTAACTTATCATAAAAAAATCTTTATATGAAATATACCTAATTTATTATATTATAATGGTTCTATAATAATCTAATGAGGTGGAGGATTAAATGAAATAAACAATGCCCGTTGAGGAACGTTACCTTTTCTTCGGGTATCCTCCTTAGGTTTGGACCGATGCCTTCCAAGGTTATATTAATGAAAAAATAATGATTCTAGGATGAGATTAGGTGTGTTGGGAATTTATTTTTGTACTTATTGGCTAAACATAAATGTTTTTTAGGTGTGAATAAAAGTGGTGAGGGGGATTGCCTCTTATAAGCGTGGTGAGTGGCACACTTGTAATTTTTGAAATGAAAAAGGTACACCCATGTTTTTCACATGTAAAAAAGTTAAAAATGGATTATGATCAATATTTAGAAATGATATGGTCTAAATATGGTCAAATAATTAGTTTTTATAAAATTTTAAGTCGTTTTGGAAGTTATTTGTTTAGTTTAACCCTCGAAAAATCCATTTTTACCTTAAATGTGGTAAATAATTTTTAATTTTTTTACAAATAATTTTTGAGAAAAATTACATTGAAATGATTCAATAATATAAATTTTTATTCCAAATATGGAATAAATTTTGAAAAATTCCATTCCCATAAGAAGACAATTTTAATTGAGAATTAATCTTAGAGATGTGATGAGAAATAAGGTTTTAAATTAGAAAATATTAAATAGTTTACAATGTTTTAATATCAAAATTAAATATGAAAATTTATAAATCGATCAAAATGGGAGTAATTTATATAAAATTTTAATATTTTTATTTTAAAACCACTTCAAAATATAATATAAAATAAAAATTTATTTAAATGAAAACACAACTATCAATTAAAATACAATATTTTTAACTATAATAAAAAAAATAAAACATTTCAAAATAATATAAAAAACTCACCCTAAGTTAATTTGAATATTATGTTTTCAAAAAAAGATTACATTTTTTAAATAAATTTTATAAAATTGATAAATTAAATAATTTTAAATCTTGTGCGTAAAGCGCCACTGAACCGTCTTTTAAAGAAATATAGTTTTTCGGAAAAAAATCCCTCTAAATGTTTAATTTTTTATATTATATAATTGGAATAAAAAGTATGTCTATAGAAAATATATTTTTTATCATTTATTTAATCATATTCATACACTCCAATTTAATTACTAGGTTAAAATGGTTATGTTCAAATAGTATTTTAATAGTGTATCACATTTTCTTTAACCTAGTGTTGTGTGAACCACTAGTTATCAATGTTATTGAGTTTATTTTAAAAGAAATATATTATAATGTCTTTGGATGTTACAGTTTTATCATGTGATACTCTAATTTTTCTTTATTTATTTTTTCAAATTATGTTTTATTAGCCTTTTAAAGATTTGGATTTCAATAATGGGGTTTTAAAAATTTTAAAATGAATTTACCTTTTTTACATTGGCAATTTTATCTTCCACTCCATATTTCCTTTGGAAAAACATTATTTAATTTTCCAAATATCAATTATTGTGATTTTTTAAATTAGTTAGTTATAAAAAAATTCAAGTAACCATCTAGGTAATGGATTTAAATATTTCTTCTAAATTATACTCTTTTTGAAAAATTTAGTAAATGGTTTCTAAAAGATCGTTTTTTATGGTTTCACTTCCATTTTCTTCTTTATTTCAAAAGGATTTATTTAATTGTAATTACTTTTTCCATAATTACCCCCAAAATTATCTTATATTATATTTATTTTTGAGTAATATGTAACACCCCCAGATTTTATGATATATTTCTCATTAAATACTTTTAATTTATTTGATAAATTATGGTAAACGTAACACTAGGTTTAAAGGAAATGCCACAGTTAGTTATAATATTATTATATGAAATTCATCGAATATACATTAGATTGGAGGATATAAATAATAATAACTACATTATGATTATTATGCACACCAATTTTATTTCATTTAAATGTATTTATTAACTCTTAGGAAATAAGTACTCAATTTTGAGTAAAACCATTTTATGCTTTAATAAAATGTTTTCTTCAAAATTGACTTTTATTGGATTTTGTGCATAGATTTTATAATTATTTTCTTCCAGGTTAAAACTTTTAATTTTATAAAAAGTAAATAATCTTTATAATCATAATGTTCATATTATCTTTAGTTGAATTTTAGGTATTTTTCTTAAAATATTATTTTTCAGTAAATAGTGAAAAATATTGATTTTTGTAAAATAGTCATTCCTTTTCTTTAAATAAAGTACTTTAAAAGGTAAATTATTATTTTTTATTTGGTATTAAAGTTATATAAGAAAAATTTTATTTAAAATAATTTAATTAATTACATTAGGATCATGATTTTACCTAATTTTGATATAAGTCTATTTTTGGCTTTAAAACAAGTTAATATGGAAAATTGTTTTTCATAGCAATTTGTGGGTTTATTTTAAAATTAAATTGTTAAAATTGCAAGAATTTATTTTTATATAATTTAATACAAAACATAAATCATTAGTAACAAATATTTTAAATATGACCATTTTATTTTTAGACATTATGAATAGTACCAATTGTAATCATTGTCACCTTGAAAATGGTAAATCGAATAATTCAGGTTAAAAGTTAATGTTATAAGGATTAAAATCCACTAAAAACATGAATTTATTTAATTTTATGAATATATTTCATCCATAATGATCTAAAATTTTAAAATATAACCTTTTCCATTTAAATTTAAAATTGAAATATTTAATATTTTAGTAAAATATAATGTAAAAAATGTCACATTATTTATTTTAATATCTATAATATTTTTTGATAGGGATAAGAACTATTTATGTTTAGTTATAAATGAACATTTTAAATAGTAATGATTTTTTTATAATAGTGTTTTTCTTTTAATTTTTAGTGTTGAAAAAATTACCTTAAATGCTTACGTAAGACTGACATAGTGCTTGTGAAAGTAGTAGAGAAATCAATAAAATTATTTCAAAAACAATAAAAGTAATATTTTTTGGGTTAGTTATAGTATACCATGAATTTTATACATAAATATAAAATTTTCATTATGTGTTAAATCTTTATATTATAATTCCATATTTTTATTCATGTCTTTAATGTAAAATTAAATTAATATTGTAAAAAATAATATCAACAATATTTTATGAAAATAATATTCAATTAAATTATTTAAAAATGATAAAATATTTAAATAGTAAAATAGAGATAATATATTGACTAACATTTCATCCCTAGTCCATTTATGTTCCAATTTTTACCTTATAATTAGAATCATATACCTTTAATATTGAAATAGTGGTTACCTGTGGTTTATGAAAAAAATGTTTAACAAAGGAGTTAATAAAAATGATAACGTTCAAAATGATATGCATACTAATATAAATTTGATTTTATGTTTATATTAGTACCATATACTCCTTATTTTCTAATCAATGTAATTTTGAAACCACTAGGCCATGATTGTGACATTATTTCATTTTAATATTTTGAAAATTTACAATACTGCCCCTCCCCTCACTTATACAAACACACCACTTCTCTCTTTTCTTTAAAAAATTAGAGCCATATTAATTTACAAACCCTTAAAAATACTGTTACACACTTCTCTATCTATTAATTAGTGGTCTTGGTCTTCTTAACATACCATACCAAGGGCCCTTAATAAGGAATATAAAGGAAGTCTACTGAAGAAGAGGTAATTGTCTTTACCAGCACTTTCAAATTTCATTCATACTCTAATTAATCTAAATATATTTTAACCACACTAAAATAATAACCCAACTTTCATAAATGTACTATATTTTATTATTATTATGGTGTTTATATTTTATATCTCTTTTCCATTCTACTCAAAGTAAAAAATGTCACTAGTGTGTACATATGATTTTCGGTCTCCCCATAGTAGTGTAATTTTTTTCATCAGCACTTTATTTGTATTCTTATAAACATTTAAATGATAAATATATATGATAATTTTGAAATAATTATTATCTTTAAATTATAATATCATATCAATATTCTTACCATGAAATCTGTTGGAAAATGATAATATCACTCATGTGTACATGTGGACTACCACTTGAACAAAACGATATGATCCGTTTGTCATTTCCACTTTACATAGATAGTAATAATGAAATATTTATGATATATATGGTATAATAATTATTCTATCTAATTGCATTATTATTTATCCATCTTTTGTTCCATCCGTCAAAAAGTGAAAATAGTGTTCATGCGTACGTATGGTCTGTCGTCTCCATTAAGAGTGTAATTAATTTTTTCTATATTTTCCAATTATGGATGAATTTGAATATATATATATATATATTATTATATTAATATCATTATTAACATTATAGAAATTATGTAACCATAATCAAAGTACAAGTGTCAGAACATCCCAACCAAAATTCTCATAAAAAATAACCCGTTAACACCTAAAAAAATGATAAGAATAAAATATTATTAAAAAATAGGTGATAAGATAGTATAAATGGATAATATATGATATTATAGATATATATATGGTTCTAGTATGTAATTATAAAAAATATAAATTTATTATAAATGAGGTTAAAATCACTTATGAGTAAAGTCAAACTTGAGGCAATTGATTTTTTTATAAATTTCCACTCCATTGAGACATATTTTGTATTATAGACATATTTGTTTTTAAGTGGTATATATAATATCCAGTTTATTTATTTATCATGAATATATATTTATTCCTACTAAAAAATCATTTTAATTTTACTCTTTCATGGTATTACAATTTCAAATTCACTGAAGTTGTATGAATTTCTTTTAAAAAATCATTCCTTGGTATTGATAATAGTTTTTATTGAAAAAATATTATAATATATCAATATTAAATTCCATACAGTTTCTTATAACATTGATATTTATGGATTTTCTATGTTTTATTCTATCTTTTTCTCTCTTTGAATCATTAATCAAGTGAATAAGTAATTAATTGAAATGTTGATCTTATTTCTATTTTGATCGGGTATATTATTATTCTATGTCCATATTTTTTCAAATTATTTTATAGAAGTTATTTTTATTTAATCAAATGATTTATTAATAAAATTTTATATTATCATTTACTTTATTAATTATTTTTCATGGAATATTTCTAAAATTTTTGATAAGGTTCATTTTTTAATTTCATTTGAAAAATCTAAAAGGAAGGTTTATTTTTAATGAATAATAAATTAACTAGTTTTATATCCTTCATAACCATTTTACACTATATTTCTTTATCTATAGGTTTTAAATGAGTTTAAAAATAAAACTCTTTAATTAAATATTAATTTAATAGAACACTTTGGATTTACTTATTCTCTATAGGATATGATTTCATTACAAAACATATATTTATGATTAATTGATGGTCAGATTTTTACTACTTTGAATTTTTGGGTCATTAACATTCTCTTGAAACATCGACTTTTTTTTATTATATTTCATGGAAATTACATTTCCCTCAAAGTACCATATTTTTTGTATCATTATATGAATATTTCTAAATCACTATACCATTTCTACATATGATGTTTTACTATGAAAGCTATTCGATTGATTGGGAAAATATTAATATTTTGTACTCATTACTCAATATGGATATTTATTGATAAGGAATATTGATGATGAATAAAATTGATCATTCAATATATGATAAAGTAATTGGATATGTAGTGACCAGTGGGGCCTAATTATAAATATCCCCTCTATGAATCAATATGTCCAATGAGACAAATAAATTAACAAAAATTATTAAATGTTTTTTTGTGTACACATACCCATCGATTAAACTACATTGGAACAAATCCTTGATAGTAAAGATATCATTATGTATGATATCATGACAACCAAAATTAGTCATTTACTTCATTAATTATTTAGTTATTATTATCCATGAGATTAATATATTAATATTATCCATGGATGTATTTTATTCTAAAGTTATTGATTAAATATATTTTTTTTAGTTATTTAACTTTCCATATTTATTATTACTTATTTACTCATTATAGATTCCACTAAACATAATATTTATTGAGCATCTAAGCTCACCCATTATTTATTTTCATCTACTTAGGATGTGAAAATTTATATTATTAATAATATCATGGAAGTGAGAATGTTTCTTATGCTATTAATTTTATATTTTCAATATAATGTGATAATAATATATCTATTTGGTTCTTCAAGACTACTAAACTGACCATTACTTTATGGTATGATCCTATTTATCTTATTAAAATGTAAAAAATTAGGAATTGGCTGTAGGTTATTAGGGTGAGGTGTCTATATTTGGTATTATAGAATGTTTAGTAGAAACCTTGGGAACTATTTTAAATAAACATAACTAACATGAAAATTATGATTATCCCTTATAGTCTTTTAGAACATTTACGATTAGAGGGATTTTTTATGGCTCAATATTCATGATGATTATGATTTAACTTAATGTGTTCCATTATTTAGTAAGGGAACCAAATGGGAGACATAGATTCCACACTAATAGACAATATATGGATTACCCTATTTAGCAATCCAATTTAGATTGTGTTGGAAATAAGAAGATCGCAAATATATTAGGGCAGATAATTCATGTTACGATTATGAAAATTTCCCGAATGAAGAAACCTATATTTCTATAAAAAGATTCAATCATGTTAGATCGTAACATATGGATGAAGACTCAATGTTTTTATCGGAAAAAATCCATTGGAAATTGAAAAATGGATTAAGGATCCAGAATTGATTTTCATTGATTTTGGATGTAATGAATGTTATAATTTAATTCTAGCAGTGTATTATTTGAAGTGAGATGCCTATAAATCTATTTCATTGATCTAGAACACGAAAGTGGAAAAATAAATAGAACAGATGGAGTGGATAACTTTTAATGTGATTTTATTCAAGAAATTCATCCCCCGATAATAATGATATAAAATGGAGAGAAAATTTCTCTATATATAGAAGGAGGAAGATTAAAGTGTGGTTGTGTATGAGGATAACATTACAATATTTTACATGCATGATTCAAACTGCATACATAATATCAAAAAAACATAAATCATTTCTTTGATGGGTTTAGATTGAGTGTCTAAAGGACACTAATTTCTAAAAAAATTCCTCATATGATGATATAGTATCAAGTGCCATTAATATAGAAAAATAATTTTATAAAATCAATATCTTTAAGGAAAATCAAGAGAATAAGAGTTTATCTGAGCACCAAGAAAAATTAAACACATCCAATAAGAATAAGGTAATGACACAATTTTTCATTATGTTAAAATTTTGGAAAGAAACATCCAAGAAAATTATTTAAGGGAATGAGAGATCGTTAAAAATATAGATAATCAGGTTATCTGGATAATAAATTTAAGGAAAATAATGAAACCATTTATAAATGGTGATTAAACTATATTTATTTGTGTAATTATTCAAACTATTAACATATTAATCAAGAAGACATAACATAAAATAATCCATGATGAGAAGTCCAAGTATAAGGAATTATTGTAACTGAAGTGGAAGTTCTAAGCAATGTGGTGAAAGTTAAACTTATCAGCCACTATAGAAGTGTAATTATTTTATTTGATTCAAGATTTTCCCACACTATTATATCTATATAATTTTATAATGGTAACACATCACCACCTCAATGATTAGATGTTGATTTGGTTGTAAAAAAACCTAACAGTGGGATGATCTCATCACAAGTCTATAACACCTCTATGATATAATTTTATGGGAATTTTCATCCCAAAAAAATTTTATTTATCCTTTAGTTTTATTTGATATAATTTTTGACATCTATTAACTTTATCAGTATAGAGCACATATCAATTATCAAAAGAGGAAATTTACATTTGATATTTTTAATCAACTAATGATATTCCTTTCATGTGAGGATGAACCTAAAATACAAATGGAAATTTCTTCCATCATATGGGTACTACTACCAATTCATGAGGGACATTTTTCTCATTAGGTTGGGGAGAAACTCAACATTTAATATATTCCTCTTATACTAGATATTTTTGATGTATTTATAGAAGATTTCCCTAGTATTCCCTTGAATCATGAAGTTGAGTTTTCAATATAACTCTAACCTATGACTACAACTATTTCTAAAAATCTATATATAATTAAACTAATTGAGTTATATGAATTTAATAAGAAAATATTAGTTAATCTTGTCAATGGATTTATTTATCCTAGTACATTTCCATGGGGTGTATCCATTCTTTTGTTAAAAAGAAATAAGCATCAATTCATATTTTCATTAATTGTCAGGAACATAAATAATCACTATTAATAAAAAAATATCTTATACACCATATCGATGATTTGTTTGATCAATTATTAGGGGAACCGTTTTTTTCATGATTGATATTCGATCTGTATATCATCAAATAAGGGTCATGAAGCAGGATATACACAAGATAGCCTTCCAGATTAGGTATAGTCATTATTATGAATATATTTTAATTGAATATAGACTTAGCAGTGCTCTTGATATAATCATTGATTTAAGGAATAAAGTATTTGTACATTACCTTGATCAATTTTTGGTAATATTTATAGACAATGTTATTATACATTCAAAGAGAAAGGTAGAGCATAAATAACATTTTAGAATAGTAATCAAGAACTTGAGGAAGGAAAAGTTGTATGCTAAATTTACCAAGTGTGAATTTATTCTTCACTAATTTTCATTTTTTGTTATATAATCTCAAGTGAGGGTATATCAGTGGATCCTTCAATGATAGAAGTTTTTGAGAAATTGTCTATACCAACCATGGTAACCAAAATTCATGGTTCTCTTGGGATGGATGGATACTACCTAAACATTGTGATATATTTATCACGATTATCTAATCCACTCACCATCTTGAACTATAAGGGGTTAAGTTATTGTGGATAGGTGAATGTGAGAAGATTTTAAAAGAACCGAAGAGAAGGTTGGTCACTGCACCCATGCTTACACTACCATGTAGTGGAGAATGTTTTGTGGTTTATATTGATACATCGAAGAAGGTATGGGGATAAATACTCATACATAAGTATATAGTTATATATTATACCTCTTTCTATTTGAAAAATCAAATGAAAAATTACCCGAATCATGATTTGGAATAGGAATTATTAATTTATTTCCTTGAGAATATATAGATTTTATTAATATGGTGAAAGGTTATATATATATACTAATCATAAAAGTTTCAAATATATAGTTACACCAATATTATTGAATATTTTATGGATAAAATGGCTGGAGATGATCAATTATTTTTTCTACTCAATACACAACCAACCTGGGAAGGATAATAAGGTTGATGAAGCTCTAATTTAGAATTTTCATTCTATTTTTTATATGATGAGTATTAAAATAGATTTAATATATATAGATTTAATGAATTTGGATCACTAATTCTTGGGGAAAGGGGACATATCTTATCATTATCAAATGAATGTTCAATCATCCATCCAAGAGTGGATTAAAAATTCAAAAAAAAAATTGGAATTATAGAAGACGGTGAGGAATGTTCTTGAGTTTATCCCTGATCATACTTGGATGATAATGTTCAAGAATCAGGTATGTGTCCCATAAATAACAGATTTAAATAATTTTTTTTGGATAAATATCAAAGATCATAATTCTATATTCATCCTTGAAGTAAAAATATGTATAGATAATTGAAATGATATTTATAGTAGGATAAAATGAAAAGGGATATTTTAATTTTTTTATCCCAATTCCTATTGTTTTAAAAAGATATTTTTGAGATACATGATTCTATGATGATTTTATAACCATTACCAATACTATAATGTAAACAAGAAAACATTAGCATTGATTTTCTCATTAGACTCCCCACAAAATCTAAATGAAATAATACTATTTGGGATATAGTTTTTCACCATATGAAATTATCACATTTTATCAATAATAAGGAATACTTTTTTCTTGATCATATTACTCGGTTATATATTATGGAAGTTGTTATATTTTATGGAGTACCACTCTCAATCATAACTTATTGGAATATAAGGTTTACCTTAATGTTTTGGAGAAGCATTAAGCGGGATATAGATACTGAGTTGAGTTTAAACATGGGTTATCATCCTTATAAAGATGGTCAGTCTAAGAAGACCATTATAAATCTATAAGGAATGTTAAAATTTTTATTTTTAAATTTCAAATGTGGTTGGTATCAACAAACTCCTTTGGTATAATTTTTATACAAAAATAGATTTCAGTTGTGAATTAATGTGTATCCTTATTAATCCCTCTACATAAAGAAGTTCATAACTGAAATTTATTGAGATGAAGTTGGAGATTGAAAGATATTGGGACCTATTATAGTTGAGTAAATGGAATATAATTTTTGATCTATTCATCAACAAATAGGGGAATATAAAAGTTAATAAAAAATTTATGACGATAATCGTCGGTGGTATCTAGAGTTCGTATTTTGGGATAAGTTATATCTACAAATATATTATTATAGGAAGGTTATGAGATTTGGATATAAGGGAATGTTAAGACCTATATATATATATATAGTTCCCTTTATAATTTTTGATTGTATTAGTTTGACGGCATATCATTGCTGCTTCCACTAAATCTCTCTCAAATTCATTTTGTGTTCAATGTATATCTTATGAAGAAGCACATTCTTCAACCTTTAAATGTATTGAAATCATAGGTC
The DNA here is from genome assembly GCA_963277665.1 of Viscum album. Classification (NCBI taxonomy): domain Eukaryota; kingdom Viridiplantae; phylum Streptophyta; class Magnoliopsida; order Santalales; family Viscaceae; genus Viscum; species Viscum album. The sequence goes on from OY728126.1 coordinate 771,846,868, forward strand.
ATACAAATGGATAAATATTTATTTATTGGGAAAACCCAATAGAGATTATAGTTTTTAAAGAGAAAGTTCTAAGAAACAATACCTCTCACATGGTCAAAGTTTTGTGGCGAAGTCACAAAATTTAGAAAGCTACTTGGGAACCAGAGGATGTCATAAGGAAGAAGTATCCTTATTTACTTGTATTATAATAATGAAATTTGGAGGGATAATTTGGTATGTTATAACATCCCAATTTTTTATAATATATTTCCATTTAAATAAAATAATTTTCATCTATAGTTTGTGATACATGTAACACCGAATTTAAATGAACCACGAAAAACAATTAAAATATTATTATATGACAACCATTGCCTATCCATTACATTAGTGATTTTAAATATTATCAAAAAATTAATGAAAAAATGGGAAAATATTTGATTTAATTTAAATTTATTGATTAACTCTTAGAAAATAAGTACTCAATTTTTAGTAAATTTATTTTATTATTTAGTAATGTTTTTTCTTCAAAAATCATTTTTATTGAATTTATTGCATAGATATTACAATTAAAATTTCCCTCATTATAAAATTTTGTTTTATAAAATTATATTACTTTTAAATTAATCATTTAAATATTATATTCAACTATTTTTTTGGGATGTTTAATTTTATTCTTCAATGAATAGTAAAAATACTGATTTTTGTAAAACTACCATTTTGTTTCTTAAAATAAAGTAATTTAAAAGTCTAATTATATTGTGGGATTTTTAATTAATGTTTTGTAATATAAATTTTATTTGTAATTGTTAAATTATTTTCATTAGAAAAAAATTAAAATAATTGTGATAAAAGTCGATTTTTAAGTTAAAAATGCATTTTCCACAAAACTTTTATTATTAGATTTTTTGTGTTTATATTTAAATTAATTTCTATAAATTATAGGAATTTAATATGATAAAATTGATTCAATATTTTTAATAAATAGGTTCTTATTTGGTAAATAGGTACCAATTTTTTTGACATTAAGAATAGTAATAGAGGTAGATTTTATCACCGTGGTAAAGGGTAAATCGCCTAATAAAGGTTAAAAACCGGTGTGATAAGGCATACAATTAATTAAAATAATTGACTTTTTCTCAATTTATGACATTATTTTTTCAATAATCATACTAAATTTTAAAATATTATCTTTTTATTCCATTTATCTTTGATTTTGAACTTTATAATATTTAAGTAAAAGATAAAGTCAAAAATATCACTTTCTTTTTTTATTATCTATAATATTTTATGACAAAGATATAAATAAATTATGTTTGGTTATAAATGTTTATATTAAATTGGAATTATTTTCTATCATGGTGATTTATTTTAAATATCTAGTTATTAAATAATTACTTTAAATTCTTACACAACACGGACACAGTGCTTGTGCAAGAAGTAGAAAAATATTTAGATTATATTAAAAACTCTAAAGGTAATATTTTTTGGTGATTTTAAGTATCCCAAAACTTTTATAGATAAATATAACATATTATTTTTGTTTTAATTTTTTCTATTCTAATATAATATTTTTCTTGATTTCATTGATGTTTAATTTATTGAAAAGTGTAAAAAACGACATTAATGATATTTTATAAAAATAATATTTTATTTAATTTCATAAAAAAATAAAATATATTGAAATAGGAAAATGGTTATAATATGTGGTTTAAAATTGTATCCCTTAAACAATTATGATCCAATTTTCATCTCATAAGTAAAATTATAACCCTTTAATATTGAAATATTTTTTACCGTGGTTAAGATTAAATATTGTTACCTAAGGCGTTAATAAAGACGATAAGGCTTTTAATTATATATAAAGATATATAAATTTTATTTTATGATTATATTAGGATGATATACTAATTATATTCAAATACATATAATTTTGAAACAACTATGCCTTGAATGTAACTATATTATATTTTAATATTTTGGAAAATTTCTAGAGTACCCCACCCCTAACTTATAAAAGGACATAATTTATCACTTTTATTTAAACCACATTGAGATATATAGATCAGCCCCCCAAAAACCAATAATCTTTTAAAATAAACTATACATTATTTAGTGGTTTTTTACATCTTAAAATACCATTGTAAGGTTCCTTAAGAAGGAATCTAAAAAATTATACTAAAAATGAGTAAATCGCCTTTACTGAAATTTAAATTTCTTTCTTCTTAAACATACTATAAATATGTTTTACCCAACTTAAAATAATAAATACAGAATCATAATTACAGTTATATTTTATTATTATTATGTTAAAAAAATTTACATCTATTTTCCATCCTATGAAATGAGAAAACATTGCTTGTACATATGTACGGATTACCATCTCCACTATAGGTGCAATTCGTTTTTCATCACCACTTTATTTGGATGGTTATGAAAAATGTAAATAACTAATATATATTTTATTTATGATATAATTATTCATTTAAATCTATAATATCAAAACTATTTTCTTACCTTAATTTTGGTTTGAAAAATTAAAACATCATTTATGCGTATGCATGAACTACCACCGCCACGAAGCATTGTGATCTGTTCTCATTTCCATTTAAAATGTATAATTATAAGGGTATATTTAATGAATATATATTATATATATGATATCTATGATATAGTAATGATTTTGGAAAGGTCTATTATCCTTTAACTTTCTTTAGTTCTATCCGTCGAAAAGTGAAAATAATGTTAATGTGTACATACGACCTACCATACCCATGAGTGATATAATTTATTCTTCAATATATAACTTTAATAGATGAATATATATGTCACATACATGAATTATTTTGAAGTTAAATTTCATTCATTTTCCTTTCATTTTTTTGTTTTGGATGGTTTCCAAAGGTTTTATGGAGAAATAGATGAGTTTTCATGAATTGGGCCAAACCGTGAGCCCAATTCCAGATTTAAAAATAAAATTTGTTTCCTTTATAACTTTTTCATTTTTTAATATTTTTCCTTAATTCCAATTCCTAAATGGTCTCCTCTGACCTATTAACACCAAAATATAAATTTTGAGGCTTTATAAATCCATAATCATGGTGGATATGGGTTTTTATTTAAGATATTGGGCCTGCCCGAAGGCCCATTTCCTGCATTAAAAATAATTTTTAAATGTTTTATATCTCCTTCAATATCGGCTTTTTTTCGGTGATTCTACCTCCCACTCGACCCTAAGAAACCCAGGCGCGCTCTCAATGCATTCCCCCCCTCCTTGGAGCTCTTTGATATCGCAAATTAGGGCTGATCTTCATAGGGTGTCTCAAATCGGCCAGAATTGAAGAGGTAACTTCATACCTTCTTAACTCTCTCAATTTTTAATCTTTTCCCTCCATTCCAGTTCCCAAATTACCTCCTATATCTTGCTAGAAGAATCCATAAATTTTGGCTGTTTTCAATTTCAGTAAATATTGTTTTTGAAGTGATTAATTCATGATGCTTCAAGTAGGTGAGTCTATTTCTTTCCTCTTTCAAATTGCTTAGGGTTTCTTCCCTAATTATTGAATTATAAAAAAATTCCAGAAGTTAGGGTTCGTGAATAGGTTCTAAATTACTGTGTTTTGGGTGAAATATTGAGGTTTCAGGTTTCTTTTAACTACCTTGAGGTGCGGCGGTCATGCGGTTGATGTTTCATCCCAATATTTGAGGGTTTCGACACATTTGGTAGGTGATTCCGTGGGTAACCATTTAATGATGAGTTAGTTTGCTTGATTAAATAATTTTGCATGTTCCTTATGTTATGTGCATTATGAGAAAACCATTTTTGGTTTCAATAGTAAAGCATTTGTTTTTAAAGTTACATTTTTGCTTGAAGTGTGTATTTTTCAAATGCATTTCATGTGTTATATCTTGTGGTAGTTTTGTAAATTGTGGAAGTGATTTATTAGTTGTTGAAAGGGGCTGCCAATTATGGTTAGGTAATGATATAGTTCCATGTGGGCCTAAAAATGGGGTTTATTTGAATTGTTTTATTTGTATAACCTTGTTGTACTCCTTGAAAGTGTTTTATGGATTTGTGTATTCTCATGGGTATCTTTTGTGATATTATTCAACGTGATTATATAACATTTGAATGTGGATTATTTCATGTTGATTGGGCTGCCAATTCTGTTTTGGTAGGGTCTTGGTGTGCTTTTGGCTTAAAAAGAGATTTTTGAAATGGATTTTATGTGCAAAGTTTGGGTATACTCTTTATGATTGTTTTATGAAAGTTTTGAATGCTTTATTGGGTTGTGTAATAGGTGAAACGATATCAGCAAACTATTTTGGTAGGAGTATATTTTTAGAAGGACCATTCCATTTGTGAAAAGGATGTTATGTGATATGTATCATCTTGGAAATATTTTATTAAAATGTTTGAAGGAGATATTTTAGAGTGAAACTGATGTGAAAGTGATGTGGAGTGTTTTGTGTGAGTGTAATGTGAAAAATTGAATTTTTGATTATGAAAGAAGTGTTATATTCCATGTGTGTGGGCTGTTATATGAGTTTAAATATCTTATAATTGTTTTATAAAATTGTTTAATGGTTTTTTGGAAGTGTTGAAGAAATGTGAAATGTGTTGTGGGCTATTTTGGTGTGATTCGGATTTCAAAATCATTTTGAATGAAAAATAGATTTTTGCAACTTGTGTGGTATACATATGGGCTGTTTGGTGAATTTGTGATGTGGAAATGATATTTTCATGTTCAATGTACATTTCTTGACTTGTTGAACTTGTTTGAGCACAAGGGGAAAACCTGGGTATCTAGGTGGGTGGACGTGTACTAGAATGCTAGTGAATCCGTGGGGTTTGGCCTCAGTTTCACTTAGCAAGATTGACGCTTACAACTCTAACTAAACTATGATGATGATGATTGGGGACCACTAGGTTATGGGTATGTTCCCTACTAGTGGCTCGTGCACGAGAATGGATATTTGTGATGGTTACTCTCACCGAGATACGAGGTACCTGGGACCCACAGCTAGCTAGTGCCTAGGGGTTACTTCCTATTTCTTGTGCTCATTATTTACTTTGTACTTACCATCGGCATACGGTATAGTTGGCTGGAAAATTCAGTATTGTTGACATTATTTTTAAAAGTGTTGATTCGTAATGATTGCCCACTTGAGAACTATTTTTATTCAAGTAGCATATTTTAGAAATTGTAACTAGCTTTTCATGTTTTTGAAAACTTGCACGCTTTTCGTCTTTAAATGTTTATCACATGGAATCTCTTAGTGGTGGTATCCTACTGGGCATTGGCTCACACCCTACTTACACCCTTGGGTGTAAGTAGACATGGTTGTTTTTGTTGTCGCAGGTTGGGTACAGTTTTTTTGTTCCAGTGGTTCGGGTTTCTAGCAGGTCCTTGGTGGTGAAGTCTTGTGGAGGTGGCTTGTGGGCGGTGCCCCTTGCCATGAGGGTTCTTGGGCTGTCCTTATTTGGATTTTTAACTTTGGTATAGACCTTTTGAGTTGTTTTAGGCAATGTAATTCAGTTTTGAATTTTTGTAAAAGATTGTTTGGTTTGAAAAATCCAGATTTGTTTCATTGGATTCTTTTGTTGTTTTATGTTTATAAACTCAGGTAAATCGTTCCCAATTTTCATTTTATGATACCCGGGCACTTTTTCCAGCCCGTGGGGATCGGGAACGCCCCTCAGGTCATGTCACGGGCTGGTTTTGGTGCCGGTTTTGGCGGTGACCAGATTCGGTTCGTGACAAAATGGTATCAGAGGAGGTTCAGGTTAACTCTTTGGGTCATGTTATTTGGGGAAGAGTCAGGATAGTATGGAGTTAGGATTTTTTGGGACATGGAATTCTAGTTATGGGTAGTGTGACTGATCACCACACCTCATAATGGGATTCAAGTTTCCAAGAGAAGTCGGGATTTATCTAAGTCCTTCGGTTTTCTTGGTTCGATGATGATTAAGGGAAATGAAAAGAGAGTTGGGTTAATGGTCCTAGTGAGCTCGCAAGGCCTGGCAAGCCATGTGGAGCCAAGGATATTCCCTAGAGCACTCACTTTGACAGTGAGGTGATTGGAATATGGCTGCCAACCATATTTCCAAGTCACCTACTGAAACTAGTTTCCTCTTTCACTGTTTTGTGCTTAGGTTTTGAAACCTTAGCACTTTGGTTTTAAGAAGTGTAAAGTTTTTGTGAAATGATTTTCAAATAAAGAGGGAATGGTTTGGTTTATGAAATGGCGGAACTTAATTTTCAGAATTTTTTTGAAATATAAAAGGGTGTGCTTACACCTCTTTGAAAGTAGGAACTATATTGATGTTGGTTTTGAAAAGTGTTTCCAATAGAGTTTTCTAAACAATCAGAGTGTGTTTTAATGGGACGAGATGTTTTGAAATTGATGTGAATATATTGAAAGTGAGTTATTTTCTAAATGTTTGCAACTTTCTGAAAATTTATGTAAGATGTGAGTTGGGATTTTGATCTCATGGTTAGCAGTTTTGAGAAAAAAGGATGTGTTGGTTGACCGTTTTGGTTTTGAAAAGTGGGAAGAATTTTTTGTTTTAACCTTTGGTATTTCGATTAGCGACCACATGCATGGGGTTATATGGGATGATGGATGGTTGATGGCACGACTGGATGAGTGCCGGGATGGATATGAGGAGGGTATCTGGTGTGGCACAAAAACATGCATGTGTGAGGCCCATGGGGTACTATTGGTGGATATGCTTACTGCTAAACTGTTTGTTCTCAAAGAATTACTTTTAAAGAAAAACACGATATCTTGATGAATATTTTTCTATGGTTTGTATTATGGGTTTTTGAAAATGTTGATGTTGTGGGATGTTTTGATTCCAAGAACCCCTTCTGTTTGAACTGTGTTTTGGTTTTGTGTTTGGTCGGTAAGCTGTGTTGTAGGGACGGTTAGTGTTCTCTTTTGAAAAATGTTTTGGGATGACTTTACGATAGTTCCCTTCATGTGTTTGGAGCTGGTTTATGGCTTGTTTTGACCAATATACCAGGTTGGTTGGGTCCTTGGGTTCTCTCATTGGATAAGGTACGCCCCCATTAAAGGTTAATGAATAACTGAAACGCAACCCAGATTGTTTCTCCATTGGAAAATCCTCCAGTTGATCAATATAAGGAATCTATTTCTTGAGCTTTTTAGATTGAGTATACACCCTTTCCTTTATTGGTTTTGTGTATCCTCTTATAGTGGGAGATTGATTATGGATGGTTGAAAGTGACCTTAGCCTCTTAAGTTTCCTAATTTTTCGAAGGTGGAAGTGTTCTGGGTTTGTTAGCATGGATGAGTATTTGGATAGTGTCTAAGAGGAACTCTCGGTCCTTCATAGTCTCTTCGAAGAAGGAGTTCATGTTAAACTACTAGTGTGGGAAATCTGGTCATGAGAGGATATTATGGCCACTTTCTAGAATTGTGTGTTGTTTTGGGATGTTGTACAAGTTCCCTCTCTATTCATTGTTTATATCAGTCGCAATGGTCATGTTCGGTGATTCCTCGTGATGTCATGTGCTCGATTGACTGTAAAGGTGAAAGTTGGGAAATCATCTAAGAGTCTCTATTATGTTGGGAGAATGTCTCCCTTGAAAAAAAAAACATAAAAAAAATATTCCATTTTAGAGGAAGGTGAGTATAAGTGTTCTTTACTTCTATTGTTTCTCACCCGAACAAACAAGGTGTGATGTGTGTACATCTTTTAATCCCTTGTTTCAGTGAAATATCGAGTTAGGGTAAAGTGAGTTTGGAATGTGTTATGTCTTAGAAAAACTTATTGGGGATTGCGGTGTAGTTGTTGTTTGCAACGAAAGAAGAATTCTCATTCAGGTGGTTTCCAAAGCCTAACTGCGAGGCCGAAGATGCTTCAATATTTTGAGCTCCAGCCATAGGTCTCGGAGAGAAGCTGGCGCATAGTCAGGGGAAACCCTAGTGTCATTTAAACCCTCGTGCAAAGTCCTATCCTCAATATGAAAGATAAGAAGAGTTTAAACCTATGGTGTCATCATATTTCTTCAGTTGTTCCCGTTCAGTGGAGATAGGTGGAGGGTCTTGTACCCATGTCATCACACAATGATATTCCCTCCCACTTTGGTTTCCATTGAGTCTTTAGAGAAAGGTATGAAGTTTGGCTAGACAGGTTGACCGCACAGTTTACACTTGGTTAGTAGTGACCATGCCCCCCCCAAAAAAAACCATGTAGATAGAAGAATCTCCACTGTTAGTTCATGGTTTCCCAAACCATGCAGACTAACCATGTGGTCGTCCCAACACTTTATATTTTGGGGTCTTTCTGTACCGGCCCATGCTGGTCGATTAAGATTGTTGGTTCTTATGGTGGGGAGCCTTTTTTTCCCCCGTACCAATAACTTAGATTTATCCATGGTCAAGGATTGGTGGTAGGTAGTCTCATTTGGATCTATCAATCTACCTAAATCTTCCTTGAGTAACCATTGAGATTGGAGAGTTCCTAATGGTTTAGTTATAGCAAGGTATGTGTAACCTTGTTCGATGTTGTTGTTCGTTTGAGTGAATTGCTTGAGTCTTGTTCTGATAGTGTTTGAGGTGTTTTCCTTTGGGATAAATCCTGAATGTGATTGATTCTTTCAGGAAAGTGGTGTATGATTTTGTTGTGAATTATTCCTTCCTTAATTGATCAATGTAGGTGTTTTGGACTTTGGGGGCGAAACCTGGAAAGGGAGTACATCTTGGTTTATCAGTTCAGTTTGGCTTTCGTATCTGGCCTTTCTGTAGCTTTCCGGGGACGGAACGTTTTCATGGTGGGGAGAATTGTCACATACATGAATTATTTTGAAGTTAAATTTCATTTATTTTCCTTTAATTTTTTTGTTTTGTATGGTTTCCAAAGGTTTTATGGAGAAATAGATGAGTTTTCATGAATTGGGCCAAACCGTGAGCCCAATTCCAGATTTAAAAATAAAATTTGTTTCCTTTATAACTTTTTCATTTTTTAATATTTTTCCTTCATTCCAATTCCTAAATGGTCTCATCTGACCTATGAATACCAAAATATAAATTTTGAGGCTTTATAAATCCATAATCATGGTGGATATGGGTTTTTATTTAAGATATTGGGCCTGCCCGAAGGCCCATTTCATGCATTAAAAATAATTTTTAAATTTTTTATATCTCCTTCAATATTTGCGTTTTTTCGGTGATTCTACCTCCCACTCGACCCTAAGAAACCCAGGCGCGCTCTCAATGCCTTCCCCACCTCCTTGGATCTCTTTGATATCGAAAATTAGGGCTGATCTTCATAGGGTGTCTCAAATCGGCCAGAATTGAAGAGGTAACTTCATACCTTCTTAACTCTCTCAATTCTTAATCTTTTCCCTCCATTCCAGTTCCCAAATTACCTCCTATATCTTGTTCGAAGAATCCCTAAATTTTGGATGTTTTAAATTTCAGTAACTATTGTTTTTGAAGTGATTAATTCAGGATGCTTCAAGTAGGTGAGTCTATTTTATTCCTCTTTCAAATTGCTTAGGGTTTCTTCCCTAATTATTGAATTATAAAAAAATTCCAGAAGTTAGGGTTCGTGAATAGGTTCTAAATTACTGTGTTTTGGGTGAAATATTGAGGTTTTAGGTTTCTTTTAACTACCTTGAGATGCGGCAGTCATGCGGTTGATGTTTCGTCCCAATATTTGAGGGTTTCGACACATTCGGTAGGTGATTCCGTGGGTAACCATTTAATGATGAGTTAGTTTGATTGATTAAATAATTTTGCATGTTCCTTATGTTCTGTGCATTATGAGAAAACCATTTTTGGTTGCAATAGTAAAGCATTTGTTTTTAAAGTTACATTTTTTCTTGAAGTGTGTATTTTTCAAATGAATTTCATGTGTTATATCTTGTGGTAGTTTTGTAAAATGTGGAAGTGATTTATTAGTTGTTGAAAGGGGCTGCCAATTATGGTTAGGTAATGATATAGTTCCATGTGGGCCTAAAAATGGGGTTTATTTGAATGGTTTTATTTGTATAACCTTGTTGTACTCCTTGAAAGTGTTTTATGGATTTGTGTATTCTCATGGGTATCTTTTGTGATATTATTCAACGTGATTATATAACATTTGAATGTGGATTATTTCATGTTGATTGGGCTGCCAATTCTGTTTTGGTAGGGTCTTGGTGTGCTTTTGGCTTAAAAAGAGATTTTTGAAATGGATTTTATGTGCAAAGTTTGGGTATACTCTTTATAATTGTTTTATGAAAGTTTTGAATGCTTTATTGGGTTGTGTAATAGGTGAAACTATATCAGCAAACTATTTTGGTAGGAGTATATTTTTAGAAGGTCCATTCAATTTGTGAAAAGGCTGTTATGTGATATGTATCATCTTGGAAATATTTTATTAAATTGTTTGAAGGAGATATTTTAGAGTGAAACTGATGTGAAAGTGATGTGGAGTGTTTTGTGTGAGTGTAATGTGAAAAATTGAATTTTTGATTATGAAAGAAGTGTTATATTCCATGTGTGTGGGCTGTTATATGAGTTTAAATAACTTATAATTGTTTTATAAAATTTTTTAATGGTTTTTTGGAAGTGTTGAAGAAATGTGAAATGTGTTGTGGGCTATTTTGGTGTGATTCGGATTTCAAAATCATTTTGAATGAAAAATGGATTTTTGCAACTTGTGTGGTATACATATGGGATGTTTGGTGAATTTGTGATGTGGAAATGATATTTTCATGTTCAATGTACATTTCTTGACTTGTTGAACTTGTTTGAGCACAAGGGGAAAACCTGGGTATCTAGGTGGGTGGACGTGTACTAGTATGCTAGTGAATCCGTGGGGTTTGGCCTCAGTTTCACTTAGCAAGATTGACGCTTACAACTCTATCTAAACTATGATGATGATGATTGGGGACCACTAGGTTATGGGTATGTTCCCTACTAGTGGCTCATGCACGAGAATGGATATTTGTGATGGTTACTCTGACCGAGATACGAGGTACCTGGGACCCACAGCTAGCTAGTGCCTAGGGGTTACTTCCTATTTCTTGTGCTCATTATTTACTTTGTACTTACCGTCGGCATACAGTATAGTTGGCTGGAAAATTCAGTATTGTTGACATTATTTTTAAAAGTGTTGATTCGTAATGATATCCCACTTGAGAACTATTTTTATTCAAGTAGCATCTTTTAGAAATTGTAACTAGCTTTTCATGTTTTTGAAAACTTGCACGCTTTTCGTCTTTAAAAGTTTGTCACATGGAATCTCTTAGTGGTGGTATCCTACTGGGCATTGGCTCACACCCTACTTACACCCTTGGGTGTAAGTAGACATGGTTGTTTTTGTTGTCGCAGGTTGGGTACAGTTTTTTTGTTCCAGTGGTTCGGGTTTCTAGCAGGTCCTTGGTGGTGAAGTCTTGTGGAGGTGGCTTGTGGGCGGTGCCCCTTGCCATGAGGGTTCTTGGGATGTCCTTATTTGGATTTTTAACTTTGGTATAGACCTTTTGAGTTGTTTTAAGCCATGTAATTCAGTTCTGAATTTTTGTAAAAGATTGTTTGGTTTGAAAAATCCAGATTTGTTTCATTGGATTCTTTTGTTGTTTTATGTTTATAAACTCGGGTAAATCGTTCCCAATTTTCATTTTATGATACCCGGGCACTTGTGCCAGCCCGTGGGGATCGGGAACGCCCCTAGGGTCATGTCACGGGCTGGTTTTGGTGCCGGTTTTGGCGGTGACCAGATTCGGTTCGTGACAATATATATATATATATAGTGAATATATATGATATTAATTTCTTGATTAACATTTTATAGATTATGTAACTGAAATAAATGTACAAAGACGACAAGTACCGAATAAAAATCACATAAAAATGATGAAATTAACACTTGAAACAATGAAAATAATAAAATATTGTTAACAAAAATGTGATAAAATAATATAAATGGATGAGATATGATATTATTGATAGGTATGTGGTTCTATAATGTAATTATAATAAATATATATTTATTATATTAAATTTTAAAATAGTTTTTGAGGCAATTCAAACATGTGGTAAGATATCTCATCTCAATTTTCACTCCAGTAAGAGAAATTTGGTATTGTGAACCTATTTATTTTTACCTGGTTTATATACTTCACCTTTGATGTATTTATGATGAATACCTCCATATACATGATTATTATTATTTTAATACATGTGTAATATTTCAATGGTTTATAATTTAAAATATACCAATGATGTAAGAATTTATTTTATAATCACATTCTTTAGGACATCTTATAATTTTTTATTAAAGGAATATTATAATATATACTACATAAAATCCATATATTTACTTATCCTACATATATTTAAGGATATTCTATTGTTTCTTAAAACATTTACGCACCTTTAAACTTGGATTAAGTAGAGAAATTCTTAAAATAAAATCCAATCTTATTTCTCTTTTAATCAAGAATATTTTTCTTCTATGTCAATTTTTTTTAAATTGTTTTAAAAAAGAAATTTTTATTTACTCAACTGATTTATCAAAAAAAAATTATGTTATTTATGTTTTTTTACAATGGCTTGAAATATTTCTTTCTAAATTCTTTCAAATGTGTTATTTTATTCAAACCATTAAAAAATTAAAAGTATTATTTATTTTTAACAGTTTTGGCATTAATATATCTTCCAATCACAATAACCATTTTTAACTATTCTTATTCCTCTACATGTTTTTGATAATTTTACAAATAAAAATATTTAACAATTTATTATTTTAATGGTTTTCTTCCGTTTTCATTATTTCTTTAAAGGATATGATTTTGTAACAAAACATTTATTTATGGTGAATTAAAAGTCATCTTTTAACAATTTTAAATTTTATGGTCACTAAATTTATCTCTAAACATTCAAATTTTGTTAATAATATCTAATTGGAAGTTAAAATTCTCTTAAATATCCATGTTATCTGAATCATGGATATTATTATTTCCCAAATCGTTTACAATTTCTATATATAGTGGTTTACGATAAAATTTATTAGATTGAATGAGGATATATTAATATTTTTTATTTTTTATTCAATATGTTTATTTATTAATAATACATATTTTTTATTAATTAAATTGATCTTTCAATATATGTGGAATGCATTCGACATGCACTGATGGGTGGAGATTGGTAATAGACATCCCCTCGATGCATCAACACCTCTCATGAGTCAAATTAGTTAAATAAAATTATTAAATGTTTTTTTTGTACACATAACAATTGATTAAATTATATTGGAATAATGCCTTGATGGTAAAGATATAATAATTTATGAGATCATTAATTCCATCATTATGCAATCCCTTGATTAAGAATTTCGTTATTTTTAACAATGAGATTATTGCATTGATATTATCAATGGACACATTTCATGATTTTTTTTTTAATTAAAGGGTATGTGTTTTAATTTATTTACACTACCTTATTTATTATGCCTTATTTAATCATGAATTATTTTTTTGAACATAACCCTTATCGAGTATATGATTTCAAATTTTATTTGTTTTACTTTTAAGAGGATATGAAGAAAGATATGATGAATAATATAAAGGATGAAATAATGTTTATTATACTATGTATTTTATATTTACAATGTAATATGGGAATCATATATGCAACTCCTTAATCAATAATATTAAACTGATCAATCCTTGGTGATGTGAACCCTTTTATCATATGCAAATGTCATAAAGTAGATGCTAGATCTGGGTCACTCGAGTTGGGTTTTTTATAGATTAAACTTGTGATATAAAATGACCCAATACATTATTCCATATTATGTGGTAATATTTGAGTGTTATTAATATAAATGTGTTTTTCATATATGTGAACATCCATCAATGTTTTTTTATATGTCAATGGGGATATGTTATTTAGATACCAACCACTATATTTATTTGGATGGATTGTGAAATTTTCTACGAAAGTTTTCATGAAACCTATCTATTTTTTATAGGTTAATTAAGTGATGTTTAAATTATTATTGTTCTCATGTTTTCATGGAAAAAATATATATGGTTTTCATTAATAGAAAGGTCAGTCTAGATTATCGAACCATAAAATGCATTGGGTAAATTTTTATATCCCATGAGATAAATATGGGAATCAAGTATTGATGGTCACTCCACTATGTTAATCTAGAAGTGATGCCTACCCCACTATATTACGGGAATCATGTAGGGTTTCCAACAACATTATGTTATGGAAAGAAATTAGTGACACCTTCTCTAATATGATAGGGGAATATGGATGTGATTTCCAGTCCAATGTGTTACGGGAATCATGTAGGGATTCTCGCTCCACTATGTTATGGGAATTAGGCAGTGATTCCTTCTCCACTATGTCATGTGAATTAAGAAGTGATACCAGTAAAAAATTTATTTAAGCTGACATATGTTTCATGATGGTTGTTTATAACGAATATATAAAACCCTTTTCTATGTCAGTTATTAATTAAGAGATGTGAAAAATTAAATGAGTATATTTTCCATTTCAGTTACTAAATAACCGGTTTGGAAACCATTTTTTCATGTTGGTTATTAAATTACTGATGTAAAAAAACAATTAATATTTTAATCAAAAGTTGGAAATAGTTTTGTGGGTATCATTCTTTCAAGAAATTTCATTCAATTTACTCATATATAGAAAACCCCGACCCTTCCATATTTGATCTGGCGGCCTTTAATATCTGTATTCTTCAACTTATTTTCCTTGAGTATATTTTATTTGGAATCTAATATCATCTTCCACTATAAGCCTTCATTAGATATTTCTTTTATCCTTTTTCCCTTTCTTACCATTGGTTTTGAATTCTCAATCATCCCACTTTTGATATCAATTTAAGTGTTGTTTTTGAATTTTGTTTTTTTTGTATTTTTTTTTCATCCAAGGTATTTTTATTTTTTATTATAGTTACAATTTTCCATTAACATAACCTTATAATCTCTACTTATATTTTCAGTAATCTCTACACCTTCTTACTATTGGTGTCGACTTCTTATGCATCCCCCCTTATGATATCAATTTATGGTTTTTATTTATTGTTTAGATTTTATTTGTATCCAATGTATTTACATTTTTCAAAGTCCAATTTTCCATTGATGCCACCTTATATTCCCTTTTTTTATTTTAACATCTGATTATTTAAACATATATGATATTTTTTAGTTAATGAAGTATTGGTTTTAGTTTAAGGTTTTATTAAACGAAAATTTGATATATTTGTGTTATCAATAATGTTATTTTACTGATAAATGTGTTTGTAACTTAAGTTTTTTCTGAATTGTGAATAGATTTTTAAATGATCATGTAGGATACAAGATACATTTGAATATTTTTTTAAATAATTATAATAAAATATATTCAACGTGATAATTTTTTTATCTAATTTTTTATATTAATTTTATTTGTGAAATATTGTGTGGTATTTTCTATTTTTATATAAATAACAAATTTTTAAATTATATTTTAAAATATGATAAATTATTTTCAATTATTGATATTTGTTTTGGGAAATAATGGGTCAGATTTGGATAACCATAATATAGACAAGTGACGAGTATGATGAAGTTGTTGGTGATTCTTTTATAATTTTAAAAATTAAATGTTCCAAATAATGACTTGTTTTTTGTCAATTCCTTTAATTTTTAAAGATAAAGAAGCTAAAAAATAGAGAAATAAAATATCATTTAATTGTTCATGGTTTTAAACTGAGTGTAGCCCTTGTGTTTGGAGTTGTGAAAAAAGGAAGAATTCAGGATCAATTGATGATGATGGTGTTTAAGATTATAAATGGGATCAAATTAAATAAATGATTCATGATATTGAAGAATAAGAAATTGGGAAAGAACTGATAATTCCCCATTTATATTGAGATAATGAAAAAACACTATGTCCAAGCTGTAAAAAAATTCATGTTTTTATAAATGGTATTAAGACTGGTTGACTTGAAGATTAAAATGGATATTGTGAAAAAAGTATTTCCAAATTTCTACAACTATGAAAGACATAATTTCTAAAGACAATAATCTTCCTGATTCATATTATAATGTGATGAAAATATTATACCTAATGGGATTATGGAACTAAAATATACATGTATACCAGAATGATTGAATGATATATATGAAGGAAAATGAAGGTCTTACAAAGTTTCTAAAACATAGGATATCACAAAATAAGTTGAAAGAAAAATCATTGGTTGATTTATCAGTTATATATACTCTTGCCAAGGAAAATTGGAATCTTACAATAATTTAACATCAAAATCATTTATTTTCAAATAAAAATTATGGAAAAGGTTAAGATGGAATTCAGAAGAAAAAAAATTGATGAAAAATTACATCACCAGTTGATTTTCCATAGAGAAAGAATATTGATCATCAATTTCCTAAATTCATAACTGAAGATAGAAATCTTGGACTTGGACTATAGAAATATGGAATGAATTTGTATTGATCCTTAGTAGGAAACATAGTTAATTGCATATTTTATTTGTAATCTATAACTTATCTCTTTATTGTTTTATGAAATGGAAATATATCATGTCATGTTTAATGATTACTAGGCCAATACATCCTGGAAATGATATTGATGCTTCTTATCTCAATTAATTGAAGATTTGAAACTCTTATAGGATGAAGGTATTAGAGTGCATGATTCCTAAAAAATGGAATATTTTAAAAAACATTCAATGATTACATTAAAGATTAATTACTTCCATGTATATCATATCTTTTCAGGACACATTGTTAAGGTACAGTAGGCTTTTTCCGAGTTGTGAACAATAGACATCATATTTTCAAATAAAACATGGGAGAATGTAACACTATGAATTTATTTAAAGAGTAAAATCATGATTAATATGTTATATGAAGTGAAACACCATAATTAAAAAAAATATGACACCCTGGAACTTTTTCAATATAATTCTTTTTAAACAAATTCAATCTTTTGGATAGCATGTAGAACACACAATCCGGATTCAAAATGAAATGCAATATTGAATGTCGTTGTAACCATGTCATTAAATTTGTACGTATGAATTTGAATAAATAAATTATGAAAATTATATGTTTTAAAAATTTATAAAATAAGATTAAGGGTAATCTATTTATTATAAATAAAATAATAATTATTTGTAAGAAAAATAATTGTTTTCTGAAAAACAGTATTTATCTAAAAGTGGGATTCACTGCACTTTTCAAAAATACATTTATATTTTTTTATAAATTTTATAAAATTAATTTTATAAAAAAATAGTTTTACAAATATATATTTCAAAATAATCATTGGGTGAATTTTTTTGAATTTTCTGAAAATATTATTTATTTTGATGAATAATGAAAAGTAATGACTTATATTAAAAACTACAATTTCATTTAAAATATATAGAATGTTAAATTATATTTTAAATTGGTTTTAAATTAACAATAGTTAAATTATATTAAAAATAAACTAATTTTATTCATTGGAATCAATTTCATTTCAATTCTGATAGATTTTTTTTTAAACTTTTGAAAGTTTTTTTTGGGAAACAACCATTTATTGATGTACCTGTGGGTTTAATTTAAAATTGAACTCTACCCCTTTTGTGATTTGAATTTTAAAAAATGGATTTCAATTTTGGAGTTAGATTAATTTATATTATCTAAAAATATGAACTTCATCATTGAATTTGATGAATAGTGAATACAATAAATATTAATTACCATAGTTATGATAAAAATAGGTTTACAGGGAGTTAAACTAAAAATATAAGGATTACAAATTACCAAACCCATATTTAATTCCTATTTTATGGTCATATATACATACTATATCTAATAATCTTCTAAAATGGTCAATTTTACATGCTTTTTTACAGAGAAACATATGGGTGAAAATCTATCTTTTTAAAAAAATTCATGTGTTTCCTCTCCCCACTTATAAAAGGAAACCCTCTCTCATATCCTATTCACACTTCCAAAACCCATTTTTTATATAATAACTTGAAAACTAACATCTTAAATTACCTAAAATAATCATATAATCATTTGATTTATCATAAATCCTTCCCATTATGGCTTTTGGTTCAAACCTAAAGAAGTTGTTAGAAGAAGAGGTAAAATCCTTAAAATAGAATTTTATTTTATTTCCTATTACAAATAATTAAAATCATATTAAACCATTATTATATAATAATATAATTATCTTCCATATACTTATATTATTTTAGGATAATTTGTTTACCTAAAACCATCACCTCCTCCCATAAAATGGAAAATGAAACCACTGATCATGTGTATGATGAATTGTCGTCTCGCAAAACGATGTAATTTATTTTCCATCACCAATTATCATGGTAATATATAATTATTTATTTTATACTCATCTATGATATTTTTTATTTAACTATAATTAATTTATTATAATATCACATACTCTTTAAATTCCATTCTGTAGGAAACTCGATAATGTCGCTCGTGTATACAACATACTTCCGCCTCATGAAATGATGTGATTCATTTTTCACATACACTCTACATAAAACGTTATTATTGTAAATTTTTTGTTTATATATATGATATTAATAAAATATTAATCATTTTATATAATATATTTCATATATTTTCTTACCTTACCATCTATTAAATAAACGATAACATCATCCTTGTGTATGATGGACTACCACCTCACAAAGTGATGTGATTCATTTTTAATACCGCATAACATTGATGGAATTTGTAAGGTATTTAATGAAATAAAATGATATCTCTGACATAAATATCTCCCTATAAATATAGAACAACATGTACCTTATTTTAATCATGGTAATAGAAAATTGGGAACATTACTATTTTTGATGCTTTTATCAGGGCACGTGTATCCGTCTATCAAGGACGACAAGAACACAATGAATGTTTCCCCACATTCTCTCTTTCCAAAGGCTGGTGACATCTGTTCCTTATTTAGGGATGTTTTCTCTTTGATCGAAACAAGATGATGGGATGTCAGATCTTCCTTCTATGGATTCCTCCTCGGAACTCGTCACATAGTCCGGGTCTCCCTTATAGACAAGATGTTGTTCATGAAACTCTTCCCAGTGTCATATCTTCATTGACGCTAGTTAATTACACTACTTTGGTCGGGACATTCCAAGGGGTCCGGTTAGGGATGCAACCTTCAGCCGGGGGAGTAGTCACGTTGGACATCACTCGTGTGTATGGATGCTGGAACACTAGAGCATCCGGGTTTCTTCCTCCTATTATAGGGATTCTCGAGGGTGCGGATCCTGAGGCATCCTATGTTGAATACAAGGAATTATATGCCATAGGCATTTCTCTGAGGTTTTCCTCAGCTTCCCATGTTTAATACATGGTATCCTGCAGGTTTAACATCTATCGGAGAGAGATTGGACTGATAGAAACACTAACTAGAGTGGATTAGATGGGTGAAACCCTAGAGGGAACACTGATGTCGGGGATAATGTGTTTTTAGTTACCCGATCACTGCTAGGGGCAGTGGAGAAGTGAATTTTCATGATCTCAAAGGGATATGGCGGCTTGGGTAATATTCTAGAATAGATAATGGATGGTCATGTGAAGTAGATGGATAATGATATTGATTCAACTCGTGGGTGATGGTGACATTGTTCTTGAGCCTTAATGAATTTTGATATGTATCCTCATGGAAGAGAATCAATGTTTGCATAGTTCGTTGGGGCAATGGGACACCTGAGGATGCGGCATGCGGGAATGGACGCATGGATGGTATCCCGGGGAAGTGGAACCTCTAGCTTGGGGGCATGACCTTCCCGAAGCACATAGGCTCGAGCAGGTAGATCAGGATGGGACATGAGTAATGGTATTGAACCTCAAGGAGTCTTCCTACATATCCCTATGGAAGGGAATCAATGTTTTTATATCATCTAACAATGGATTACCTTCAATTGGGGACTTTAACGGCATATCATCGAATGTGGTTGACAACGATTTACCGTAGGATGAGGGTGTAATAAATTACTGCTGGATGGAGGCACAACGTCTTACCACTGGATGGGGTCCCAACAGCTTACCACTTTTTGGGGGCACAACAGCTTACCACTAGATGGGGTCACAACGTCTTACCGCTAGATGGGTGCACAACGGCATACCGCTGGATGGGGGCACAAAGTCTAACCGCTGGATGGGGTCACAACGGCTTGCCGTTGAATGGGGTCACAACAGATTACTGCTGGATGGGGTCACAACAGCTTACCACTAAATGGGTGCACAACGGCTTACCGCTGGATGGAGGCACAATGGCTTACCACTGGATGGGGTCAGAATGGCTTGTCGCGGGATGGGGTCACAATGACTTACCGCTGGATGGGTGCACAATGGTTTACCGCTGGATGGGGGAACAACAGATTACAACTAGATGGGGTCACAATGGATTACTATTGGATGGGTTCACAACGGCTTACCATTGAATGGAGTTGAGCCTCATAGAGGCTTCCTACGTACCCTATCTAGGAGACAAGGATCAAAGCCCACATAGTTTGGGATGGTGGATGCAGTTTAACGTCGTGCATGATGAAAAGGGGGCATGCAGTTCAACGTCATGCGGGACGAAGGTGGTCCGACGTAAAGGGGGTCGGAGCTAGTGGTTGTTGTACTTGAACCTCGGGGAGGCTTCCTACATACATTGTCATGGAAAGGATCAAAGTCTATGTAGTTCATAATGGGTTGGTGAACTGACGTGAAAGTTGTTGGGACCAATGGGTGTTGGGATTCAAACTCGAGGAGGCTTCCTATGTACCTTTGATTGGCAAGGATCAATGACCAGGTAGTTCAGAAGTGGTTGGTGAACCGATGTGAATGTGTTTGGGACTAATGGGTGTGGGGATTGAACCTCAGGGAGGCTTCCTGCATACCTTTCCTTGACAAGGATCAAATTCAACGTAGTTCAGAAGGGTTTTCTGTACAAACGTGAAGGTGTTCAGGACCAATGGGTGTTGTGATTGAACCTCAGGGTGGCTTCCTGCGTACCTTTCCTTGTCAAGGATCAAAGTCCACAGAGTTCAGAAGGGGTTGGTGAACCCATGCAAAGGTGGTTAGGACTAATGGGTGTGGGGCTTGAACCTCAGGGTGGCTTCCTACGTACCTTTCCTTGGCAAAGATCAAAGTCCATGTAGTTCAGAATGGTGTTTGAGACTTACACTCTAGGATTTCTAGAGAGGATGTCATGGTCGATGCTTACTCTAAGCCCCTGTGAGTCATGCTCGGTGTGAGAAATAAGAGGCAACAAAGGCCAGACAATCACATCGTGGAAGGTGAATCTATGGGAAGTGGAATGGGGCTTACACATGGTTAGCGGCCCAAAGAGGAAATAGGATCATACGCATGGTTAGAAGCCCAGGGGCGGAGATTGGGACTTACTTCAGGATAGATGCCTTGTGGTGACAAAGCCTAATGGGAGAGGGATTTGGCATGGAATAAAGGAGGTCTCAGTTGCCCAACCCCCTCTGGTCTTCGTCCAAGAAGAGGATAGGAGGAGTAGGGGTGCTGCCTCCTGCAAGAAAGGTTAGGGTCCTACACCAAGGTGGTTTCCCTTTCCCCATGGACAGATGCCGCTCCGATAAGAAGGATCTCATTCCATGTGATTAATGATATCACTCCCATGGAGACCAATGGGCATAGGTAATGTCCAAGATGGGGCACCCCGCATATGATACATGGGGCGGGGTCACATTTTAATGTCATGTGGTGAGGATGATGGCACTTGGAAGTTTAACATCCTGTATCTTGGAAAAATTGGGTTCACTCTGATTTTCTTAGGACTTACATAACTGATACCGACCCACCCTTGGGGAAGGGAAGGCATCAGCAATGATATAGTGAGGGGGAGTTATGGAGTGATCCATTGAGGGGTCCAAGTTAGCGTGGCTATGTGAATAAGCAATAGTTGTTAGCGTGCCTATGCGAAGAATCATGAGTTGAAGAAACTCAATTGGAAGTACCACCCTAGGGACATTGAAATCACTTCGTTAAAACATGTTGGGTCGCATGGGAAAAGGCTTTTTGTAGAAATGGGGTTCATGGGTAGAAGCCTCGTGATGTTCTGATGCTCCATAAAGTGGAGGGATTTGCGAAGGGGTTTGCTTCGCGACGTGAAGTGTCCTAGACTAGGCATAGGTAATAGGTGCATATGGAAGGTGCTTTGCGAAGTGGAAATGCATTCACAGAGCAGTGCATTGTGAAGCAAGGGTGCCTTGTGAAGCGTAGCAGTGCGAAGCGTAGCATTGCGAAGAAATTTGCTTCGTGAAACACAGTGACCCTACCTTAGCATGTGGGTCACATGTGCATGGAGGGTACATTGTGAACCATAGGTGCTCTGTGAAGACCCATGTACCTTTTGGGATCTCCTTTTTTGTGGAGGCCCATCAGATCTATGAAGGGCATCCCTCTTTGAAGAGGGGCTGAATTCATGAAAAGGGGGAGGCACATCGTGGTGAAAAAGTAACTTGAAAAGATCATGGTTCGCTGAGTGGAAATTTCTTCATGATTTCAGAACTAAGAAGGCGAATTGTTGGAGGATCCATCCTTTGGGATCAAGGGGAACGTAGTATTTATAGGTAAGGGGCACCGTGATGTAGATCCCGCTTGGCGCGAAGACAAAGCTTGCTCTGTGGCGGGTTCGCGAATGTCAAATGGGTTTGTAGAGCATCCCACCTCCGTGCTGTACGGAAGCTTTACGAATGTCAAATGGGTTCAATGAGAATCCCATCTCCTTTCCCCAAATAAGCTTTGTGAATGTCAAATGGGTTCATGGAGTATCCCTCCTCCTTACTCCATGGAGGCTTGACGAACGTCAAATGAGTTCACGGAGCATCCCACCTCCTTGATCCGCAGCAGCTTCGCAAACGTCTAACGGGTTCATGGACCATCCTGCATCCTTGAAATGTGGAGGATTCATGAAGGGGGAGTTGTGCTCCGGCCACAGGGCTATGGGGGCTCTGCGAAGGGGCTTCTGGAGGCACCACCTAATGCTTTCCATTTGTTCTTGTTCGTCCTAAATTTTGGCACCAAAAAATTCCCCCTCTCAGACTAGTATCCAGGAGGAAGTGAAGGTCAAATTCTGAGGGTCAATCGCCAAAATCCCTCAGTCAATCGCAAATCTGACTCATGAAAGAGGTTCGCGAAGTGGAGCAGCAACATTTGGGCTGGGCATTCCGCGAAGATAACCGCGATTGGACGCACCGTGAAGTGCCAGGGGTCCTCGCCAATAATTAGGCGAGCTGACCTCTTTTTTTCCTTTCTCTTATCTACATTTTTGGAAACTATTGATATCGATTCATGAAGGTCTGCATATTTCGTGATTTCTCTCCATGAATCAGGCCTTCTTCTTCGTGGTGCATAACAAGTCTTTCACTTCGTGTAGGCATGCTCTGTGACTTGCATCTAAAGGATAGGGTAGGGCTCTGTGAACTGCCTTCGTAAATGAGATCCATGATCGATATCCGCAAAAGAGCTTCGTGATCCAAAACAAAAAATGTACACTTCTCAGAAACTAAATATCTCACTAATAGGATTTCGGGGGGCCTTGCGGATGCTGCTTGGAGGGAGGAGATGTCGAATAACTTGGGTCTAGGTGAGTCTGTTTGAAGCCATTCTGACCACAATTCGCTGGTGGAGATGCTGTCAGAAAGAAAAAAGAACTATCTATTGTTCAAGAGGCTACCTCTATATGGATTTGTACTGAGGGATGACATCTTCGTCCCTAAAGCGAATAGGGATGAACCAGCTTATTGGTTCTGGAGCACGTCGTGTCAGCGCCATCAGTTTATGGCGGCTGACAGCCATGCCAAGGAGGACACCACACCCATCAACGTTGATTGTCTATAAAACCATTTGAATGGTGTTGATGGGAATGAACTTCAGCCATAGACATCTCCCACACTGTACCAAACTATCTTGAAGGCAGCCCTGAGGAACCCAAGGAAGGGGTGGTCCGATGAGTGGGGTATGTGCCAGGGCAGAAACTTCACAGATGACTGGGACTGGGCCTACTAGGTAGGTGCTTCGTATGAAGAATTTAGGGCATAGATGAGAAGATAGGGCATGTATGAGGTGGCTTGGGCCTCCAAATTCCATATTTATCAGCCAAAGTAGCTGATTCCATAGCTTTTGAGACGATGGTCATTGAATACCAATACCTTCCATTTTGAACATGGAGAGGTCAACATTAGTCTATGGGATCTACATCAGATCTCGGGGGTCCCAATATTGTGGGAAATGTATGATGTGGTCCTCCCCGTTATGAGTGCGTGGGAATACCTAGAGTATATGGCACCGCCAGCGATGGAGTTAATGAACCTAGTTCCAGGAGAAGACAAGGAAGCAATGAGGGATGTCCATTTCAGATGATGGATCAAGCAGTTCCTGAACTTCCTGGAAGATAGGCAGTTTCCGGTGAGGCCTTGATCTTTCCCGAAGGGGGATCAATGAGTCAAGGAGCACTCATACTAGTGGATCTTGGAGGATATCCAATAGAATATGTGAGGGTTCATCGTCAGTACAAAGCAGCAACTGATAGTCAAGTGGGCTACTTTCATTACAGCGCTCATCTGTGGTTGGATCCTGTCGGTGAGGGATAATAACATGGACAAGCGACTGAGAACATTTATCATGGCATCCATCCTATAGACAGGAGGGTGGTTCAACCTTGGGATCTCGATGCTCGCCAAGTTGTACAAGTTTTTGTGGTGTATTAGTGAAGGGAAGAATCCATAGAGAATATGTGGACCATTCCACCTCCTGTACGGGTGGATAACGGCGCACATCAGGGGGGGTCTATGAATATCTGAACCCCATCTCCCCTCTGGGATCAAACTTATGCCCGTCTATTCTAAATTTCATAGGGATCTTTCCAGCCAAGCTGACCATGCAGTCTGTACTGAACCAGGTCTGGAAGGTAGAGGAGTTAAACATTCACCCATTCCTTTTGCCAACGGGGGTATTTACTGATGATGTCCAGGGAACGGAAGAGCATCGGTCCTACCTCATGGACTTTCGAGGCAGATTTTTGGTGGCATGGACGGACCGTGAGCCCCTCTGTGAGCCGTAAACCCCGCACTAATTTGCAAAGCAATTTCAGTGCATGTAGCGACTGACCGAGTAGGTCTATTTGGGGGTGTTCCATGATGATAAAATGTGCGTGATGAGATAAAGGTGGCTCATGTTCACACGGGAAGATGGGAAGATGTGGACCCAGCTTCCTCCACCCACAACCCTCTTTAAGTTGGTGAAGGCATACACCAAAAGCTGGGAGATGGCCTACCTGGGGGAGATGCTGAAGCAGCAAACCATTAGGGTCGATGATGGTGTGCCTTCCCAACCTTGAGGTTGGGTTTGGAAGGTGGAAAGTATATCCCACGTCGGCGGGGATACCATGGTAGCGAGGCTCGTACTAGTTGAGGAGGAGGCAATGATAGTGGTTCCAACGGTGGCAGCGGACCCGACAGTCCAAGACGAGAAAAGTTCTCTGGAAGGGAGGCCACCAAGAGGATTCTGTAGGATATCCACTCAGGATTTGGGGAAGCTATTTCACCATATAAACATGCCAGAGAGTGTTGTCTTCCCAGAGGAATGGGACATCTGGAATGTCAACAGAAAATTCCTTGGCTCATTCGAGAAGTGGAAACACTTGAACCACCTCGGGATGGATTTTTCTTGAATTGTCCTCATCAAGGATGGCTTTGCAGTATCCTAGGTGGATGAAGAGAAATACCTAGATGAGTCAAAGGACTTCGTGCACTCCCAGGGTGCCCCGCATCCAATGAAAGACTGAGTGAAGGTGTTTCTGGATCGAATGGCCCCTCTATAGTTTTCAGGTGCATAATTAAGGGGGAACTTCCCATTTATAGGATAATCAAAAAATTTCTCTTGGGGGGGAGGACAGTAGAAGGATCCCTCTAGAAGAGGGAGAAGTCGTTGATCAAGGCTTAGATCTTGAAGAATTTGCAGCGGCCCTTGAGGTAACATCCCAATCCCCTTCCTTAGGGTCTGCTTCTAGGTCATTTTGAACACCTTACGAATATTTGAACTGTGTAGGAGAACCTCATACACAGAACCCATTCCTGCCCTACAGTAAATGTAGATGTAGGGCCTTTAGGATCTGTGCCCACTGCTATGGCGATTAGTGTGTCCAGCGGGGCCAGGACACCCGAGGTGGCTCCTATGGAGTTTTTAGTCTTTCTGAAAATATAAGGAGGGCCACGCCTCAGGGTCTCTTTGGATTCAACCCAATAATGAGACATGGAATTCAAGATCTGTATGTTTCATCTACAAAATTTATGATTTCCACCCATCGATCAGGTTAACTGACATCCATGCAATTCTCGGTATGCACATTTCTTCAAATGGAGTGGGCTGCCTTGGCAAGGTTGGTTCGTACCACTGGCAGCGCTTTTCCCAGGGTAGTTCTAGTGGTTGTAGAGGTGGATATCAAGACTAACCAAGCGGCGATGCTCCCGATCACTGGTGGGACCGTCAGTAGGGCTGGGAATGAAATTATTGAAGTTGGATCCGACAATGAGGATCAATCGGGCAGCACGGGTCCTTCCATGCATGATCAGACACCATATGCGGACCCTGCTGAGGAGTACTTGTGGTTTTTCCTTATGTATGATCTTTCCATCCCCAGAGACTAGAACGAAAAGAACACTAATGAATAGGATAGTAAAATAGTTCATCGTCGGTTATGGAAGTTGATCAAGAACTTCATCGATGAAACCCTTTAAGAACAATGGATATACCAGATGGAGAGACTTCATTCATGATTGCGTGAACTATGTGCTGGAGGGTTGAACAATCAATGTACCCACATGCTCGTCTGATATATCATGGCAGAGAAGATTTGGTACTATGATCGTGGTCTTGGCATGGGTTGGCAGTGGAGAAAAGTAGTGAATATCAAGAGGCTCCATGAGGCTGAAAAGGAGATTCAGTGGCTACACATCTGGGAAAATGAACATTCTTCTTCCCTCTACATGTAGTCGAAGATTATATTGCAGCTGAAGTCCCAACAGGAGGAGGCCGAAGAGCGCATGAGGAAAGCCTCCAAAGAGATGACTATAACCTAAACCAATGAGGAGTATGCCCAGATCGCAGCTGACGAATTACAACCCTTCGCAGCCAGAGAGGAGTGGGAACTGAACATGCAACAATGAATCCTGGATTACACAATCCATAGGGTGGTGGAGCAACAACGTTCATTTGACGGGGTCAACCCATCCATTGGAGGGGTCGACCCTCAGGGACTATGATGCATGTAACTTTTTAACACACTTTCAGGCTTTGACTATTTATACTAGATGCATGCATGGGTAATGTTATTCGTTTTTGGTCTATTTAATTTTCATTATATTCATGGAACATACGATGATTATTCCCTAAGCTTACATGGGTCGAGCTCGATGCGAGAAACAAGGGAAGGCCACCTTGTCATTCCACCCGAATATAAGAGTGAAAACCAAGATCTTGGCATCCGAGGTTTGAACAACCAATCTGGATTCTTGAAAATAAAGGGAGAGGGATAACTAGAGGATGAAGCTCTCAGAACAGTCGAATCATCACATTCCATGTGTGCTCTAGTTCACAAGAAGGGTAATTCCAGGGGCATTGGAATTAATCTGAACATAGTGAAGTGGAAGTTGTGAATCATGATACCGAAAATTTGTAAAACCGTATTGATGACATGATAATGAAGAATAGCTGTTGACCGTGTTCGAAACACAATATCCTTATTGCGTTATCCTAAAATGGGGATAACAAATGAGGGCCGACTACTGTCCATGTTCGCAACATGGGGCCTGACTCGAAATGTCTTCCATTAGTCTTCCAGAACATTGGCCCATGATAGTAGGCAAGCCATAGGCTGAGCATCCATGCTATTAGGGGGTTATATTATATGTGAAAGAGGATGAGGTTCCAAATAAAGGGCACACAATGCATGGAGTGTAGAGTGATTGGTTGTTTGAATGGAGTCCAACACTCTTGAAATCATGCCACCGTGGTGAAGATACATTATGTGGGTGCATCGGTTGGATCAGAGATCATACATACTTCCAAACAAGACTTCTCTGGTAAGGATCTGTAATGATATGTAGTTTTACGTCATACCAATGAGGATTATTGAAATTTATTTTAATGTCGTACGGTGAGGACAGTACACATGGTTTTAAAGTCATACTACCTAGACCAAGGTTAACAGTTTAAAGTCATATTACATGGACTGTAGGCTCCTGGTTTATGGTTATAGAGACTAGAACATGATCGAGGATGAAGGTCCAGGAGGGTTAATGAAACTGGTGCTAGGCCTGAGCCCGAATGATTGGTTGTCTTTATGTATCCCATAAGGACTAGAATCAAGACAAACATAGTTATTAAGCACAGTGTGGCTGGAGGTGAACAATGATAGGGTAAATACTCTCTAGAAAGGGATTCGGTGCATCCCAAGACAAACATGGGGCATCATGAACTTGTTTAGGGTAGAACTGTAGTTTAGTGTCATGCATAAATGACATTTGGGATCATGCAGTTTAACATCTTATGATAGGAAGAAGAGTGAAAGGGTAGATCCCAGGAAGGTAGTCTGTGGTGAGGTATCCATAAACCCAATGTGAATGAGAACATAAAAAGTCTACAATACACCACGTATCACTACTACAAAAAAGGGGAAGGGAAGCGCCCCCTTATACCAGCGCTAAGAAAAACAGCTGATAAAAAGACCCTTTATCAGCGCTAGAAAAGCACTGATAAAGACTCCATGTATCAGCGGTAAAAGTTTAGTGCTGATACAGTAAGGATTTATCAGCGCTTTTTAGCGCTGCTAAAGGGTACTATTATCAGCACTAAAAAATCACTGATAAATGACACCTTTATCAGTGCTAAAATGTTAGCGCTGATAAAGTTAGTCTTTATCGGTGCTTTTTTAGCGCTGATAAAACTGTAGTGCATTTTTTTATAAATTTGGTCGCACAGTTCCCTCGTTTTATCGCGACTTAAAGCTCTTTCAGTACTGGAACTCTGCGACTCCCCTCTGCCGCCCACTGAGATCACATTGTCAGACCTCCTCCGCCCTCGCTACTCGTTGCCGGACCTCCACCTCCCACTGAGTTCGAATTGCCAGAACTCCGCCGCCATCGAGCTTCAGTTTTCCGGACCTCCGATGCCCGCAACACTTTCAATCTTCGGTTTACAAGACCTCCTTTAAGGCATGTTTTCCAAATCTTTTTTCAATATGGTTCTCCTCTCCCATTTGTATGTCATTTTTTTAACATGCTTTTTTATTCTATGGTTGAGTATTATGGATTGACCTATTGAAGAAAATGGACCATACTTTATGGAAAATGATGTAAAGGGGATGATTCACATGTGTTTACTAATTTTCATTATATTTCTCAAGAACATGGTGCTTGTTTACTTTTATTGATGAAAATCATAATTTTTTTGGTGGGGTTGTTTGAGATGTTTTTTATTAGTTTGGTTGTGATAGATTCCATTGGGGGAAAATGTGAGATGGTTGAGGTGGTAAATCGTGCAGTGTGGAAGCATCAACCATTCCATTGTTAAAAAGATGTAATGAGTGGGTTATTGTGGGATATGACATCGTTACTTGATATGGTTTTTCCTTTTAGTTTCCCAGTGACATAGAATATAGTTGTTAATGATGAAATTGAAAAGGGTTTGGTGGGAATTGAATAACTTCATGGATAAAAATGAAATGGTGGATATAAAACTATGCTCACCCCCTACGCGATGAGTGTATCGGGTGGTTCCCTCTTCTAAAATTCAAATATGTGAGTTCCTTTGCCAAGATATAAACCTATGACCATTCTTAATTCAGGAAACATCCAACTCAAGGTGATAATCCTAGGTTGCCTTAGGTGACGAGAATATGAAGTCCCTATGTTATGGGAATACGAGATCTTATTTATCTCGCAAATAATGTTCCCTTGATTATACCTCATGAGATTATAAATATATTCATTAAGGGATATGCCTAAGAATACCCTAAGTTAAGATCATAAGATCCCTTATTCATCTCCTAGGTAATGATCCTAGGATTATACCTCACATGAGGAGCATGAGATTCCATAGGCGATGTGCCATAGAATCCCATATGTGATGAGTATACGATCTCTAAACACTTCCCTTAGTAGATGATCTTATGTTCTTACCTGGTCTGATAAGAACCCGATTCATTATTTGATGAATATAGAAATCCTTATGTGCTATGAATATATTTTATGAACCAAAATGGTGTAGATTCCTTACATGAAAAATGTGATCCACCTTGTGTAAAGAGCCCAAATATCCAATTCAAATGGGCCTTATTCTATGGGAACCATGCATATTAGACCATACTGTAAATGAAAACATTCCCACACATAGAGGACCATATTCACTTAATGGTCCATACTCCTACTAGTTGAAGTTGGTTAGACATGTTTTGATCATTTTGAAGCACAAAATAACCCTATTAATGAAAATAATATATGGAATGGACGGTATCTTGTTGTGAATTAACCTTTTTCATTGAAATAAATTAGGTTTCCTTCTAGCCAATATGAAATCCACTAACCTATTCTCAAATACAATGTTTTCCATCTTGTTTGGGGTATTTTGATTCACTCCCCCCTTTTGGTTTCCATTTCTTCTTGGCATGATCATCAGGAATGGTTTCACTTCCACCAGTAGTGAGTATTTAGGCATGATGAATAAATACTAATGGTTAGGATCTATTAATCTCCATTTTTATAAGGATGTGGTTCTCTTATACTGTATTTGGAATTATCGTTTTGTGTACTTGAACCATAAATACTAATATTTGTGATTCAAATAGGATGGAGATGAATAAATATTGGATGGATGCTAATCGTTTAACAGTAGAGTATGAGAACAGAGTGAAAGAGTTCATCAAGTTTGCAAAGGATCACGCAAAGGATCCTTCTCAAATCCTTTGTCCGTGTTTATGTTGTTGTTATTCTAGACTACTTACTCCATAGGTGTCGGAAGAACATTTTATATGTCACAGAATATATCGGAGTTATAAATTTTGGAATAAACATGGAGAAAAAGCGAATGTAGCTACTGGCTAGGATAAAACTGTGTTTTATGGATCATCAGATATGAATAAAAATATGGAAAATGAAGAAGACCATATGGAGGATGTGATTACAGATGTTAATGATGATGAAGATCATATTGAGGAAATGACAAAGACAATTCAAGATGAACTCCGTGATTGCCAAAAATTGTTTGAGAAGTTAAAGAGTTGTGCAAAGACGCCATTGTATGCTGCTTGCACTAGGTATACAACATTGGTAGCTGTACTGAAGTTGTATAAATTGAAAGTAGGAAACAGATGGAGTGATGTCAGTTTTATGGAACTACTTTCTCTATTGAATGACATACTCCCGGAAGATAATGAGCTCCCAAGCCGGACATATGAAGCTAGAAGAATGCTACGCTCGATGGGAATGATTTTTGAAAGAATACATGCCTTCCGGAAAGAATGTATATAGTTTCTCAAAGAGAAAAAATCACTTATAGAATTCCCAAAGTGTGGTGCTTCTCGATATAAGAAAGATAAATCCAATCCTATGAAAGTTGTATGGTACTTTCCAATTATTCCAAGGTTTAAGTGTCTATATGGAAGTGAAGAAACAGTAAGACAATTGTCATGGCATGCAGATAAAAGAAATAAATATGGGTTATTACGTCATCCGGACGACTCTCCTCAATGGAAGAAAATTGATCCTGAGTATCATGAATTTGGAAAAAATCCGAGAATCCTTCGTCTTGCATTATCTACAAATGGAGTGAATCCTTTTGGTTTTCAAACCAGCACTCATAGTACATGGCCTGTTATGTTGGTAAATTATAACTTGCTGCCCTGGTTATGCATTAAGTGGATATTCATCATGTTATCTATGCTTATATCAGGACCACAACAAACAGGTAATGATATTTATGTTTATCTGGCTCCTTTGATCAAGTATTTGAAGTAATTATGGGAATCAGGTGTAATGTTGTATGATGCTTATAAAAGTGAATACTTCATGTTGAGAGCGATGTTGTATGGGAAAATAAATTATTTCCCTGATTATGGAAATTTGTCAGGCTATAGCAGTAAAGTAACTCAAGGATGTCCCATGTGCGAAGAAGATACAGAATCAATTAGGTTGAAACATTCATTGAAATCCGTGTTTCTAGGACATCGTAGATTTCTACCTCATCGTCATAAGTACCGATATTGGATGACATCATTCATTGGAAGTTCAAAAAAATGTGCAACACCATCTCCACTAATAGGTGATTAGCTATTTTAGAAAGTAAAAGATCTGAACACTATTTTTGGTTAACCATTTTCGAAAAACCTTACGAAAATCGGTTGGAAAAAGAGATCGGTTTTTTTTTTGAATTACCATACTAGAATGGTTTGTACGTCAGAAATTTTCTTGATGTGATGCATGTGGAAAAAAATGTATGTGGCAGTGTTATCGGAACATTGTTAAATTCCCCTGGAAAAACAAAAGATGGAATTAAGGCAAGTTTAGACATGGTTGACATGGGAATACGAGAAGAGTTGGCTCCCGTGAAGGGTGAAAATCGAATGTTTCTTCCTCTAGCTGCTTATACTCTTTCTAGGGTGGAGAGATATCAGTTTTCCAACGTCTTCAATGATGTAAAGGTTCTAGAGGGGTACTCATAAAATATCAATAACATTGTTTCAATGAATGATTTGAAGTTAAAAGGGTTGAAATCACATGATTTCCATGTTTTGATGCAAGATCTAATTCCTATAGCTTTACATTTCATTTTTCCCAAGAATGTTCGTTATACGTTAACCAAAATTTGTTTCTTTTTAAAAGCTATATTTAGAAAAGTTTTAGACCTGGAGAAATTCCCAGCTATGGAAAAAGAAATTGTCATCATATTATGTGAATTAGAAATGTTCTTCCCGCCAACATTCTTTGATATGATGGTTCATTTGATGATTCACTTGGTGAGAGAGATTCGACTTTGTGGTCCTGAGCACTATATATGGATGTATCCTGTTGAACAGTATATGAATATTTTGATAGGGTATGTCAAAAATCGAAGTCCGCCAGAGGGTTGTATAGTGGAGCGATATATTGTTGAGGAAGCCATTGAATTTTGTACTGAATACCTATATGGTGTTGAAAGCATTGGTCTCCCAAAATCTCTTCACACTGGAAGCATTGAGGGTGAGGGAATATCTGGAAGAGAAGTTGTGACAATCAGTATTACAGATCGGGAGTAGAATCATCTTTATGTTTTGCATAATAGTTGGGAGGTTGCTCCATATATTAAAACTCACAAAGAAAATCTTAGGCAGTTGAATCCATCGATGGCTGAAAAATGCTTATCAGATACACATAATCACCAGTTTATAGGATGGTTTCAAGACCATATTTTTAAGCAGTTGGATGAAAATCCGAATTCAATTTTAAAACGTCTTCGATGGCTAGCCGCTGGACCAAGTGTGTATGTATTATCTTACAGTGGTTATGTAATTAATGCTTATACATTATATACAGATGAACATGATGAAGATAGTACCATGAAAAATAGTGGAGTTACACTAGTGGATGAAGCGATGAATGTTTCTGGTAGTAAGGACATAAATACAATTTATGAAAATATGTCATACTTTGGCATTATCGAACTAATATGGGAGTTGGATTATATGACATTCCAATTGCTGATTTTTCAATGCAAATGGATTGATAACAACAGTGGTGTTAAAATAGATGAATGGGGATTTGTGAAAATTGATTTTAGTAAAGAAGGGTACAAAGATGAACAGTTTATAATGGAATCATAAGTGGTACACATTTTTTATTTTCCAGATCCCACAAACCGAAAGTGGTCGATTGTTCTGTTATCATCCAAAACTACTGAAGGTTCATATGAAAATTCAGTTGAGTATGATCCTTTTAGTGATACGTCGCAATCATTTCGGAGCGGTCCCAATGAAGATGATGTTTTGTATGTTACAGGAGACCATAATGATGGGATTTGGATAGTCGATAGAGGTGTCAAATCCCTTCAACCTTTGAAAAAAAGAAAAAGAGTTACGTAAATAGGTTATATTTTGATTATAATATAGATCTTGTTATCTCATGTTATTATCTTATCATTACTGAAATTATGTAATCTGAATTAACTGTTCAAACACTTTTGCAGATAATGACTTCTGCACATTCTGATGCTTTTAACCTTGAGGCTGAACAAGTCTCTCACGCAACTGCTGTTGTGGCTGCTACTGCTGTTGCAGCTCATGCTACTGCTTTTGTTGCTCCTTCTGCTGCTCCTACTGCTCCTACAGCTCATGCTGCTGCTGCTGTTGCTGTTGCTCCTGTTGCGGCTCCGGTTGCTCCTATTGCTCCTCCTACTGCGGCTCCTGCTGCTGCTGCTCCTCCTGTTGCTCCTGATGTTGCGGGTCCTGCTGCTCTTATTATTGAGGTCCAACAACCATCAACACATGTCGTTGATACCATTATAGATGAACATATATATGATTTTTATATCGATGAAATGGTCGGGAATGAAGGACCAGCGTCGCAGAAATCACAGGTGCGTCGTAGTTTGACGGTGTTAGCCAAAATTCTTAAGGTGAAAAGCAAAGGCATCAATTTTGAAGTCGGATGGAATGCACGAGGCCAACATGTGAATCCCAACAAGGCTATGTTTAGAAGCTCAATTGGATTTGTCACTCGGCAACGCGTGCTGATTGACATAGATTCATGGCACCATGTTGTGTTCGGGAAGAAGGTTGTGATCTGGGAAGAAATTACCGTAACATTATGAATTTATTTCTTTAATTTACTAGCAAATAAAATAATGAAACAATGTCTTACTCTTCTCAATCTCTTCCAAATTACATTTATAGTAGACGATTCACACAAGGATTATGTACTAAGGCTTGCAGGAAAGATTCATCGAGGTTTTCGCACTATTTTAACAAGATGTCACCTCAAAGATTCTAAAGGTAAAATAAACCCGCACCCACCCATTGTCTACACTCACCTGATATCCCAAGAAGCATGGGATGAATTTATTAGCCATAGTGGGGATGAGAAGTTTCAGGTACATTGTTAGTGATAATACGTTGTTTGAGGATACCTGTATTCATCACTTTGATTTTCAATATTTCATTTATGAAATAGAAACTCTGTACTGAAAATAAGGAACGTGCTTCAAAACCAACATACCCCTATTGTAAAGCAAGGATGGGGTACGCATCATTAGAAATGAAAATGGTATGTATTTTAAATTTACAATAATATTGTTAGGTGACAATAAACAACATTATAATTATTTTTCTATGTTTATATATGTAGATTGATGAGTATAAAACCAAATGCACTTCCATCCCACATCATGTTCTATGGAAGGAGGCACGTGTGAACAAAAATGGGAAGTTAGTAGATGAGAACACACAGAAAGTGTGGAAAATATGTGTAAGTATGACATGACGATAAAATAATTTGTTTAAAATTTCCATTACATAATAATTAGTTATTTTCCTATATCCGACAGTCAAATAAATCAGCTACTCCTGTAGCTGATACAGACCTATTATCGACGGCTTTAAAGCAGCCAGAAAAATACGGTCGTGTCAGAGGTGCAGGGTTTGGGGTGACACCTCGAGTATATTTTGAGAAGAAGAAAAAAATGGATGATACAAATGAAAAATTGGAACAAATGAACGAAAAAATAGCAACCCTTGAAGAACAATTTCAATGGCAGAGAGAGTTTCTAGCAACTTTTATGGGTGGGAAGCAAAGGGAAGCTGCAACTCAAGAACAACCACCGCATGAACATCCTTCCCCACCCCCCACCAGCTTTGAGGCGAGCCATTCGCCTGAAAGAAATGTCTTAGCTGTGGTAATCAATATTATAATATTTTTTCCCATGAAATATGAATCAGACAAACACTGATAATTTTTATGTACTCATCTTCTACAGGGTGATAATGATTATGATTTATATCTGTCAACACCCACCTATTACCTTGTAGCGAGGGCTACAATGTTCAATATCCCAGATGCCACACTGCATAATATACCACTTCCGAAAGATCATCTGAAAGTGATTATTACAGTATCTCATGAGCCAAAGGCATAGCTACCTATTCCACTTTATGACGATGATATTCATACAGTTGAAAAGGCTATTGGGACATTCATTGCATGGCCATCACAACTTGTAAGAGTACAGGCGGACAAAGAGGTATTTATTTACTTTTCTTTTCAAGCTAAACCCTTAACAATTAATGAAAAAAGGGTCTGAACCAATGATTGTTGTTATAGATGGAGAAAGGGAAGGGGGTGACAAACCTCAGCTCAAAACCATCTAAAGGATCGACCAACCGATCCCAACGAGCTACTGAAAGCACAATAACACCACCTGTTCTCTTTCCACATTTACTACATTGGATGACTCATGTGGATATGAAGCTAAAAGATGGTAATAGTCATATAGTGGTTTTCTAAGAGAATATATACGGAGAGAAAAGTCAATATTTTGTTGCTGCTGAAAATGTAAATGAAATCCTTGAAAACGGTTGGCTAGGCATTACAGTTGTAAATGTATATATGAGGTATGTTTCCATGAATTGATTTTCCAAAAGCTGATCTAGCATGAAAATTATGACTAAATGAATTTTATATTGTTTACAGATGCATTTATGAAAAAAAATTGAAGGAATTTTCCCATGAGAAAAGATTTGGACTGGTTAGTCCTCATATAACATCAACACACCTAACAAAAATAGAGCCATCAAAAAGGAATGAAATAGTGAACGGCTTGCTGAAAACATTTGAACGCAAGATTACAGATGACAGAATTTTCCTAATACCAACCATGCAGGGGTAATACTCTACGATTAAAGCATATCAATTATATTTTCACATATTTTATTACTTATTCCTTTTTGTGTTTTTAGGAAACATTGGTTGCTAATTGCGGTGAACTTGGATACTCTGAAGATTTATTTTCTGGATTCAAAGAAAGGATATCCATCAAACCGACCACACATGATGGAGTTTGTGAATCTGTAAGACACTACATCTTACGTTTTAGGTCTAAACATCAAGTAATATAATTTATATTATCTTTTACTGATAGGGAGGTGTATCATTATTGTCTAAAAAAAGGAATGAGGCCAGGGGATAAGAATAAGGAGGCGAGAAAGTACTACGTATGGACAAATATCAGTGTATATATAATAAAATTTCACTATCCAAACACATATCAACACAAGTTAATTATTCTTTTAATGATCAATTTTTTTGCAGTGTCCAAAACAAACAAACGACAATGATTGCAGTTATTATGTTTGTAAATTTATGAAGGAGATCATTTTTCATCAGAAAACTAACATCCATAAAGAGGTATTTTTAAAAACAACTACTAGTTCGTTTAAGTTATTTATTAATTCTTTATTTTTTATTTGGCAGTACTACTATTACTGCCGAAAAGCCTCATACTCACAAGACGATATAGATGTGTTCAGAAACGAGTGGACCGCATACCTGATGGAAGATTCTACACAAATACAATGAAGATCTGACTTAGGGACATGTAAAATTTGTGGTCATTTTTTATAGGGGTTAAGGGGATAAAAAGATGAAACATTGTTGTATGTAAATGTTCGTAGGAAAATTGTAATTGTTATTAAATAAAATAGCCTTTCACCAATGAGTCATTTTCCCATTTTAACAGATGATATGCACCAGCAACATGCAAGAATGCATCATCCTTGATGGAAGTAAGATAGAAATTCACATGGATGTTCTTAACTATATGATTTTTTTGTATATAGTGAAAGGGTGGTGGATGTTCATTGTTGATGTTGTTTATCTATGAGACTTTCACCTTCTCTTCTCATCTCACTATGTCTTGGACATCATGCAATAGCCTTATATCATGTGGGGTAAATTGAGTTTTCTGAGAAACTATGGAACCACATGATCTTTCATGTCCACTGCCCTCAGGATTGGTTTTCTGAACAAGATACCTCTGATCATTAGTTGCATGTAAAGGTGGTGCGGCATCCTCCATGATTGATTGGAAGTTGACCAATCCATTTGATGAATAAGATGGGATGCTAAATCTGACATTAAGAGCATCTAATACAGGAAATTTTTCCAATGATTTGTCATGTGAGGCTACATTTAAAGATAATTCCTGTGTTTCATCAAGGGAGTTAGTTACTAGTACCAAAAAGCATTCACAAACATCACTCATCAGTTTCCTCAAGGATAAACTTGGGTTGATGTCTTTGTATGATCAAAGAGATCTATCCTATACTGTTTTTACAACCTATGTGGTGCATGTTTCAAATTACTCCAGGAAAAAGGAACAAATGTGGTGAGTTGTAAGCCACATCTATTTGATGTTTTGAAATGTTAATTATGTTTTGAAAATGAGTTCAATCTTTGTGGAAAAGTTGAATTTTACTTGATTCATGTATGGATGATGGATTCACATCCATTCCAAGTGGTTTTGATGGAAAGGATGTGTAACACCCCGAGCTTCCACAATACGCTTTTCATTCAATAATGCAATAGCTTGCATTGTACGCAACTTCGAGTTCTAAAACACCGCGCCTAATCAAAATAGCCGTTATGAATAGTAATAACCACTTTTTAAAATTATAGAAATTTTATATTTCAAAATGGACTTCATTTTTGTATTCGTAATATCAAAATTATCCAAAGTTGAATTTTTTGTAATTTTCTGAGAACTTCCAATTTTTTATGAATAGTGAAAAATACTTAAAAACAACTTTTTTTAATAAAAGTATTTTATAGTGATAAATTATAGTATTGAGTGGTTTTAAAGTATAATTTGAATATATTTTTACTATTTTATCCAATGGTGGTCATTAGAATTAATTTCACTTTAAAATTGGACATAAACAATTGCCAATCTTTTGATATAAATTGTTTCTTAAAAACACTCTATTTGTTGTGACAGCGGGAATTAATTATAAAATTAATTAATGAAAATTATATGTTTGGAATTTTTTAAAATAGACATCACTTTTGAATTCGGAATATCAATTATAGCTTAGGGTGAAATTTTGGCATTGTTCTGAAAAACTTCAATTTTTGATGAATAGTGAAACCACTAAGTGGTGGTTAAATAACTGATTTTTCGTTTAAATGAAATATTACCACTTCTGTGATTTGATTTTCAAAAATCCAACATACATGGTTGTCATTAAGAAGTAAAATTTGGTTCAATGAGATTAAAATAATTTTTTGGTGAATAGTAACTTTTAAGTTCTTAATCGCGATTAGAGGTAATTAGTGTAGTTTAATGTAAAAATAATGTTTTAATAATATGAGATGAGCATGACACATGTCCTACTCCTATTGGATTAGTCATGTCCGACCAAGACAACCCATGTGTCAACTTGGGGACCCCATGGAGCCACTTTGGTTGGAAAATGATATTAATATATATTTATTTAATGTTAAAGTAAAAAAATGACACAAACATGAAATGTTTTACTAAAACAATTTTTACATGGGGTTATACAAGTCATATATTTGACTATAAATATTCATTGGAAAGCTAAAAAGATTTCCTACATCATATTATTTTTTTTATAATTTTTAGACATTAAATAAATTAAATTATTTACGACATCATTATGATGCAGCGATGACCTCATTATTTAATGATTTTAATAAAATGAAAAGATAATGTAGAATCCAAGGATTACACTTCTCCAAAGACTATTGTATGGGTATATTGAGAACCCTTATCACCTTATACACGAATTTTATAAGTGTGGGACCTTTAGAATCCGAAAAGCATTGTATAATAATGTAAAATTTCCTTACTTTCCAAGAGTGCCCCTCCTCTCCTCTTATAAAAGGCCCCCACCTCTACCACCTCATTCACACTTTCAAGCCATTTGGCTCGGCCAACCTCTGCCCAAATACTCTCCCAACTTCCCCCTCTTACTCCTAGAAGCCTCACTTTGGGCATAACACTTCCCAAGGAAGCCTTTGGCTCAAATCAAAAAGAGTTACCCGACTTTGAGGTAATGTCTTCTCTAATGTTGTTTTGTTTTATTTTTCTTCTCCAACCCCCTAAAATCTTTTTATTAATTTATTTTGTAACAACACCAGTATCCTCAATATACTAGGATATTTTTATAAGAAGGATTAGAGCTACACTTACACACACCTACATCTAATGGTTAAAGAACATACTGTTTCTATTGATGGCAAATTTCTGCCTCACGAAACGATGATTGTTCAACACTCATATAACACCTTCAAAGGTGGCCATTAAGATGTCACTATATTTATATATGATATATAATATGTTTATGTTTTACTTATTCTTCTTTATTTCTCATTTATGGCATACTTTATGATTTCATCCCATTAAATACGAAATAGAAATGAAAGTAGCGTTCATGCGTACGTACGGCTTACCGTCTCCATGAACGGTGCATTTCATTTCTTACCTCTAAATGTTACGTAATATTATAAATGAATGTATATAATGGATATATATGATATATATTACATCTAAATAATGAATATAATTCTGGAGAAAATGGATATTCTACCACATAAACAACTTGTAATTATAAGAAGTTTATTGTTGACTCAAGTACCAAAGATCGACAAAACGACCGTTATTAACTTAAATAATTACATAATGTTCATATTATTGTAATAAGTGATATAAAAAGGTTAATGAAATTAAAAATGGTTCTTAATAAGTTATATATTAACTCTAGTTTATTATTTAGGAGGTTAAAGAACGGTTGAGTCAAGCCAGACAAGAGGTAATGGAACTTCTTAACCCAATTTCTATTCTTTGGGTTAATCTCCTACTTTCAAATTATTTCATGATATTATTATGTCCTATATTGTATTTTTACATTATTTATGTGTAATTATAGTGAATACACATAATAGACCTACTTAAAAAATGATCTTTTTAAGGACTTCATCTCAATCCCCTTTAATTGAGGCATATTTGGTTTTATACACAACTTTCTTTTATACAGTGTATAAACCCCTTTGACTTTTACGTTTATTCAAAAGGAATCTTTTTATACGAAGCGTTTTTCTAAACAAAAAAAGGGAATGTTTTTCTTTTCCGTACTTATGCGGTGACAACGACTTCTCCACCGCCGTGACCATTATTTGAGTTTCGGCTTCCTCTACAAGCCATCTTTTTTTTAATGAAAAATAAATACAAAGTTTTAACTTTCTTTTATTTTGGTATTGAAAATGGTTTTGAAAGAGTTTTTATTATATCAATGTGTTGTATTGATATCTTGTGATTGAAATGTGGAAATGTTATGTTTCCTTTATGCATGTTTTATGTGATACGATTATGTTATGTTTTATGATATGTTTAAACCTATTCATATGAGGAATGTATTGGACTTAATAAGTGAGGGGTGGAGCCCGCTATAGCTCCTCGATGCATCGGTAGGTCTCATGAGAAAACTAGACGTGGAATTGGCCGAGACCCTTTCCCAATTTGATTTATGGTTTTGGCCAAGACCTTAATCATTTTAGACGTCTTGGCCGAGGCCTTGACAAAATGCTTCAGAATGTCTGGAATTATACATTCCCTCATTATGAAAGTGGTTATTGATATTGCATGTGATTATTCGACCAGTAGAATATCCATGTGAGTAAGTAAAAGGCATTATTTAATTTTATTTTTTCTATATTATGCTGAAGTTCAAGTTTAAAAAGGCTTTTGTTTTAGTTATACATTGCCTTAAATGTTAATGTTTATTTATGAAAGCTTCTGCAATATTGTTAACCTTACTGAGAATCTAAGCTCACTCCTTTCAATGTTTTAATATTTTCCAGGATGTGAAGAAGTATTTTATGAATGACCTGCAGGGATTTTCAGAAGAGTATATGAGTGTGGACTATGGAGACTTTGTTATTGTAGTTTTTCACTTTATGATGTAATGTAACGTTTACGAATGTATCTAGTGTTTCCAAGGCTACTAAACTAATCGGTCTTTCGAGACTTGATCTTTTTTGATCATTCCAATGTTACGAAGTAATGCACCGACTCTGGGTAGCTGGGGTCGGGGCGTTACAGTTGGTATCAGAGGCAGTTTATTACTCACCTTGGAAGCTAGATTTAGATAAACTCTGATTAGAGCACATAGCCCAAAGATAGAATTTGAGGATTAGTATAGAATAACTTTCTAGAATTTTGTTTATTGTAGAGATTTTGTGAGTTTTCCAAGCAATACATCCCTGTCTGGATACGAGCAGGTAGAGGCGGCTCTGGAACATATGTATCTAGGGGTAAAACTTGAAAACACCGCTTTGAGCTAGACTCGAACGGGAACTAGTGCACGACAACGGGCCTTGCTGCACTCTTGGTTACGACACTCCCGGGGGATATGCTTAGGATAATTCTCATTTTCTTTACAAACCACTATGAACAGTTATGAGTATATACTTTCTCAAATAAAACCTTTTTATGATTATGGATTATATCCATAAATAGTTCAATTTATGTTAAGTATTTTACAAGTATGGAATTATGTATTTTGATTCATAAACTAATCTAGTTTATGACATTGTTTAGAAATGGCGCCTAGTGGAAGGAATGGAAACCATATCAATGCAAGCACTCCGTGTAGGGATTGCCCTCCTACTCAAGATAATTATTGTGGATCTGGAGATACAACTGGTGCTGATCAACTTATTACCATACTGGGACAACTCACTCAAGTTATGAATAATAACCTTACTCGTATGGATCACCCTGATCCACAACGTGGAGGATCAATGTTAGACCACTTCATGAGGCAATAACCACCAACATTTAATGGTGGTACAAATACGTTACTAGCTGAGCAATGGATAAAATCCTTAGAGAAAATATTCCATGCCTTGGGGAGTAACGAAAAGGAGAAGGTTGTCATGGCAGTTTACCGCCTCACTGAAGATGCCGATCAGTGGTGGTCGCTGATTCAAAACACAAAGGAAGATGATGAATTAACAAACAGGGAATGAGAGGAGTTCAAATAGCTGTTCTTAGAAAAATACTTTCCTCGAGACCATTGAGCAGATATGGAATGGAAATTTCTGAGTCTGAGGAAGAAGGAGGATGAGAATGTCGCAAAGTATGATGCTAACTTTACAAGGTTAGCGAGGTATGCTGCAGATTACATACGTAACCCAAGAAGTAATACTGATCTTTTCTTTGATGGGTTAAAACCATTTCTACGTCAAGCATTAGTCTCACAAACATTCTCGTCATACGAAGATATTGTCTCGTGTTCTATCAAGACAGAAAAGGAATTCTCTAAGTCTTATGACAACAAAGTAAAGCAAGAGAAGAAGAGAACGGTGGAACAAGAGACAGATAAATGGAAAAAGGGAAAGAAGGATTTTCCATTATGTGATAATTGTGGGAAGAATCACCCTGGTACTTGCCTAAAAGGAATGGGAGTTCGCTATAAATGTGGGGAAAAAGGTCACCAGGCGCGTGATTGCAAGGGAAAGAAAGAGGCTATCAATGTTGAATGCTACAATTGTAGGGAAATGGGGAATTATGCAAATGAATGTCCTAAGCGTCAGGGAAACTTACCTTAGAAAAGGCCAAGGGATCCAGGACAATCTTATGCTGTTACTACAGTTGAAGCGGAATAATTAATGTATTGGTGTTTTTGGACTCATGGACTATATTCTGGTTATTAGAATAATGTGATATATATATAAGGATTGTACTGCAGTACATTTTTTTTTCATTAAGAATTTAATATGATGAAGGTAATCATATTTTTAGTATGTGACAATAAGATAAACTTTAATTTGTTTGGGGAATCTGATAAATTGATTTTGGAATTAAGAGACCTTTTATAGAAAGTCTGGACAAAGGTATTTTGGATAACTATAAAGGTTGGAGTGGATTAAGTTGATCTTTGGATAGTATTGTTTAAGGTTAAAAAATTTATGAAGATTATTTTTGGAATATTATGATACTATAGTTTTAGGAAAAGGATAACCTGCAGGGTGGAGCATAACCCATCGCGTCGGACAAAGCTGCAGGAATCGAACCCACAATCATAGTGCG
Source organism: Viscum album (assembly GCA_963277665.1). NCBI lineage: Eukaryota > Viridiplantae > Streptophyta > Magnoliopsida > Santalales > Viscaceae > Viscum > Viscum album. The sequence goes on from OY728126.1 coordinate 771,891,045, forward strand.
ACAGGCCTTTATTTCCTACCACTAGCCTACAAGAAGTCCCTGGTTATTACAAAATAATTTTACTAATCTAAATGGTATGTGTTAACATTTGGAACCTTATACAATTAGAATAAGTATAATATTTTTGAGTTCTATTATCTTTTTGAGTGAAAGATGAGTTGATGGTTGAAACTCTAATTGTCAAGCATAAATATATATATACCTATCTCTTATTCAATGAATAAATTAATTCTTAAACTTTAGTAAAGGGATATTAAAACAAAAAAATGTGTTATCCTAATACCTTATGTCTTGTTGAACTGATGATATTTTAAATCAACATAGATTGAAGGCTTTGAGGCCCTCCATTTGACAGTTGATTGTGATTGATGACCTCAATCACTCCCTACAAATATTTACGTTTTTCCTCCAATTATATGTCTCTAATTTCCACCAATGTTCTCATAATCGAGATCATAATTGGGTGGTGACTTTTTCATTTCCCTTTCCCTCTTATTAAGGCTAAATTTTATTAATCTTATTTTCGATGTGGGTTTTCCTCAAAGGTATTTTCTCTTTTCAACCTTTTATTTTCAAAGAAAAATTTCAAATTTCGAGGGTGGAATTTATTGAAGGAGGGGAGAATGTAACACCCCGAGCTTCCACGATACGCTTCTCATTCAATAATGCAATAGCTTGCATTGTACGCAACTTCGAGTTCTAAAACACCGTGACTAATAAAAGTAGCTGTTATGAATAGTAATTAAAACTTTTTAAAATTATAGAAATTTTATATTTCAAAATGGACTTCATTTTTGTATTCGTAATATCGAAATTATCCAAAGTTGAATTTTTTGTAATTTTCTGAGAACATCCAATTTTTTATGAATAGTGAAAAATACATAAAAACAACTTTTTTAATCAAAGTATTTTATAGTGATAAATTATAGTATTGATTGTTTTTAAAGTATAATTAGAATATATTTTTACTATTTTATCCAATGGTGGTCATTAGAATAAATTTCACTTTAAAATTGGACATAAACAATTGCCAATCTTTTGATATAAATTGTTTCTTAAAAACACGCTATTTGTTGTGACAATGGGAATTAATTATAAAATTAATTAATACAACTTATATGTTTGGAATTTTGTAAAATAGACATCATTTTTGAATTCGGAATAACAATTATAGCTTAGGGTGAAATTTTGGCATTGTTCTGAAAAACTTCAATTTTTGATGAATAGTGAAACCACTAAGTGGTAGTTAAATAACTGATTTTTCGTTTAAATGAAATATTACCACTTCTGTGATTTGATTTTCAAAAATCCGACATACATGGTTTTCATTAAGAAGTAAAATGTGGTTCAATGAGATTAAAATAATTTTTTGGTGAATAGTAACTTTTAAGTTCTTAATCGTGATTAGAGGTAATTAATGTAGTTTAAGGTAAAAATAATGTTTTAATAATATGAGATGAGCTTGACACTTGACCTACTCATATTGGATGAGTCATGGCCGACCAATACAACCCATGGGTCAACTTGGGGACCCCATGGAGCCACTTTGGTTGGAAAATGACATTATTATATATTTATTTAATGTCAAAGTAAAAAAATGACACAAACATGAAATGTTTTACTAAAACAATTTTTTACATGGGGTTATACAAGTCATATATTTGACTATAAATAGTAATTGGAAAGCTAAAAATATTTCCTAAATCATAGTATTTTTTTATAATTTTTAGACATTAAATAAATTAATTTATTTACGACATCATTATGATGCAGCGATGACCTCATTATTTAACGATTTTAATAAAATGAAAAGATAATGTACAATCCAAGGCTTATACTTGTCCAAAGACTATTGGATGGGTAGATTTCGAACCCTTATCACCTTATCCACGAATTATATAAGTGTGGGACCTTTAGAATCCGAAAATCGTTGTATGATAATGTAAAATATCCTTACTTTCCAAGAGTGCCCCTCCTCTCCTCTTATAAAAGGCCCCCACCTCTACCACCTCATTCACACTTTCAAGCCATTTGGCTCGGCCAAACTCTGCCCAAATACTCTCCCAACTTCCCCCTATTACTCCTAGAAGCCTCACTTTGGGCATAACTCTTCCCAAGGAAGCCTTTGGCTCAAATCAAAAAGAGTTACCCGATTTTGAGGTAATGTCTTCTCAAATGTTGTTTTGTTTTATTTTTCTTCTCCAACCCCCTAAACTCTTTTTATTCATTTCTTTTTTAACAACACCAGTATTATCAATATACTAGGATATTTTTATAAGAAGGATTCGAGCTACACTTACACACACCTACATCTAATGGTTAAAGAATATACGGTTTCTGTGGATGGCGAATTTCTGCCTCACGAAACGATGATAGTTCAACACTCATATAACACCTTCAAAGTTGGCCATTAAGATGTCGCTATATTTATATATGATATATAATATGTTTATGTTTTACTTATGCTTCTGTATTTTTCATTTATGTCATACTTTATGATTTCATTCCATTAAATACGAAATAGAAATGAAAGTAGCGTTCATGCGTACGTACGGCTTACCGTCTCCATGAACGGTGCATTTCATTTCTTACCTCTAAATGTTACATAATATTATAAATGAATGTATATACTGGATATATATGATATATATGACATCTAAATCATGAATATAATTCTGGAGATAATGGATATTGTACCACATAAACAACTTGTAATTATAAGAAGTTTAATGTTGACTCAAGTACCAAAGATCGACAAAACGACCGTTATTAACATAAATAATTACATAATGTTCATATCATTGTAATAAGTGATATAAAAAGGATAATGAAATTAAAAATGGCTCTTAATAAGGTATATATTAACTCTAGTTTATTATTCAGGAGGTTAAAGAATGGTTGAGTCAAGTCAGACACGAGGTAAGAGAACTTCTTAACCCAATTTCTATTCTTTGGGTTAATCTCCTACTTTCAAATTATGTCATGATATTATTATGTAATATCTTGTATTTTTACATTATTTATGTGTACTTATAGTGAATACACATAATAGACCTACTTTATAAAAAAATGATCTTTTTAAGGACTTCGTCTCAATCCCCTTTCATTGAGGCATATTTGGTTTTATACACAACTTTCTTTTATACGGTGTATAAACCCCTTTGACTTTTACGTTTATTCAAAAGGAATGTTTTTATATGAAGCGTTTTTCTAAACGACAAAAGGGAATGTTTTTCTTTTCGTACTTATGTGGCGACAACGACTTCTCCGCCGCCGTGACCATTATTTGAGATTCGGCTTCCTCTACAAGCCATCTTTTTTTAATGAAAAATAAATACAAAGTTTTAACTTTCTTTTATTTTGGTATTGAAAATGGTTTTAAAATCATTTTTATTATATGAATGTGTTGTATTGATATCTTGTGATTGAAATGTGGAAATTTTATGTTTCCTTTATGCATGTTTTATGTGATACGATTATGTTATGGTTTATGATATGTTTAAACCTATTCATATGAGGAATGTATTGGACTTAATAAGTGACGGGTAGAGCCCGCTATAGCTCCTCTATGCATCGGTAGGTCTCATGAGACAACTAGACGTGGAATTGGCCAAGGACCTTTCCCAATTTGATTTATGGTTTTGGCTGAGGCCTTAATCATTTTAGATGTCTTGGCCGAGGCCTTGACAAAATGTTTCAGAATGTCTGGAATTATACATTCCCTCATTATGAAAGTGGTTATTGATATTGCATGTGATTATTCGACTAGTAGAATATCCATGTGAGTAAGTAAATGGAATTATTTAATTTTATTTTTTCCATATTATTCTGAAGTTCAAGTTTAAAAAGGATTTTGTTTTAGTTATACATTGCCTTAAATGTTAATGATTATTTATGAAATATTCCGCAATATTGTTATCCTTACTGAGTATCTGAGCTCACCCTTTTTAATGTTTTAATATTTTCCAGGATGTGAAGAAGTATTTTATGAATGACCTGCAGGGATTGTCAGAAGAGGATATGAGTGTGGACTATGGAGACTTTGTTATTGTAGTTTTTCACTTTATGATGTAATGTAACGTTTACGAATGTATCTAGTGTTTCTAAGGATACTAAACTAATCAGTCTTTCGAGACTTGTTCTTTTGTGATCATGCCAATGTTACGAAGTAATGCACTGACTCTGGGTAGCTAGGGTCAGGGCGTTACAGGATGGATGATAACATTGGTTGGTGTTCTCATGGATGTCTAAGCACGGTAAGTTAGAAAACATGTTGGGTATTTTGTGGAGTTTTAGTTGGGGTTCTAGTGGTTCTTTCCCGATGATGGAGGTGTTAAACATCAGATGGTGGTGTTTGTGAGCTAAAGAGTATAGTGGGGAGCACCATAGAAATTAAGTGGTCGGTTTATGACATGATCAACATTTTGAATTAGATAGTCTTGGGTAAAATCCATCTTGGTGTTTAGATCGGTTGAGTACATTGAGATGAAGGTTGTGGTTGGGTTGTGTTATGGGTGTTTGGGGCAATGTAAGTATTTAATGGTACCTTTATGTTTTGCATAATGAATAATTAGTAGATCAAATTTTTATTACATTGATCTTTTTTAAGAACGATCCAAGGGTCCTTGGTGATGTGTATGAGTCAACCCCACCTCAATCTGAGGCACGGTGTGGCCGCTAGCACTCAAAGGGTCTCTACTTTGTTTAAAATGGACAAGATTTTAAGTGAAAACAACAACTGACCCACGGAAATCTGACTAAACGCATTCAGATTGCATTGATCTTTTATAAGAACGGTCCAAGGGTCCTTGGTGACGTGTATGAGTCAACCCTGCCTTAATCCAAGGAACGGTGTGGCCTCTATCACTCAAAGGGTCTCTATTTTGTTTAAAGTAGACAAGATTTTAAGTGAAAACAACAACTGACCTACAGAAATCTGACCAAAAGCATTTGGATTGAGTCGATATTTTATAAGAATGATCCAAGGGTCCGTGGTGATGTGTACGAGTCAACCCCGGCTCAATCTGAGGCACGGTGTGGCCGCTAGCACTCAAAGGGTCTCTATTTTGTTTAAAATGGACAAGATTTTATGTGAAAACAACAACTAAACTACGAAAATCTGACCAAATTCTTTTGGATATCATTTATTATTTATAAGAACGATCCAAGGGTCCTTGGTGACATGTACGAGTCAACCCCGCCTCAATCCGAGGCACGGTGTGGCTGCTATCACTCAAAGGGTCTCTATTTTGTTTAAAGTGGACACGATTTTAATTGAAAACAACAACTGACCTACAGAAATACAACCAAAAACATTCGGATTGTATTGATATTTTATAATAACGTTAAAAGGGTCCTTGGTGATGTGTACGAGTCAACCCCGCCTCAATCGGAGGCACGGTGTGGCCGCTATCACTCAAAGGGTCTCTATTTTGTTTAAAATGGACAAGATTTTAAGTGAAAACAACAACTGACCTACGGGAATCTGACCAAACACATTGGGATTGCATTTATCTTTTATAAGAACGATCCAAGGGTCCTTGGTGACGTGTACGAGTCAACCCCGCCTCAATCCGAGGCATAGTGTGGCCGCTAGCACTCAAAGGGTCTCTATTTTGTTTAAAATGGACAAGATTTTAAGTGAAAACAACAACTGACCTACGGATATCCGACCAAACACATTAGGATTGGATTGATCTTTTAAATGGGGGGTCATGGAATGTGATCTATCAGGGGACTCATATATATCAAGTCATGGTTTTCCTGGTATACTAGGGTGATCATGTGTTTGGGTCTATGATACTTATGGGCTTATATCTGGATGAAAATACTCCCATTTGGGAGGCTGGATATGCTTATGGGTCTTATTCCTTAAATGAGAATACCCTTATAGGGGAGGGATGAGATGTATATAGGTATTATTCCCCAAATGAGAATACAACCATAGGAGTGGGATGAGATTCTTATCGGGAATATTCACTAAATGAAAATAATCCCATAGGGGAGGGCTGAGATGATTATATAGATTATACCTCAAATGAGAATACACCCATATTGGAGGGTTGATATGCTTATATGGATTATTATTTGGATGATAATACTACCATATGGTAAATAATATATGCTTCTTAGTATTATTCCCTAAATAAGGGTACTCCCATAGTATAGGGATGAAATCCTTGTAGGTCTTATGCCTCAGAATTGGAAGAACACATATGGGTGGTCTGAGATACTATTGAGGGTATTCCCTAGATGAGAAAACTCCCATAAGTGTATTTCCATGATAGTGTATAAAAAAACTCACATATTGGAGGTCAATGATAATTATTTATATAATGGGGAGACCATGGTATATTATATGTTTTGTGTGGTTCCTATGATGTACTTAGAGAAACTGTAACATTGGATGAAGTAGGTATGGTGGATCAAGCTTTAATACTTGAGAATCAATGTGTCTTGATGTAGATGAGGTAGGACTTGGTCAAACTATATTTTTATAATGTCGACACGATCCTTGTGAAATTCTTGGTAAAATTTCAGCACTTGGAAAATTAATTTGGGTTTAATCATGGTCATGGATTTGAGGATAAATGAAAATTTTTTATTAGTCTTATTCCAGTTCTTTCTCAACCAGGTTGTGCATATTGCCTTATCATGCACATAAAATAGCCTATTGCAGGTTTAATATTGGGGGTTTATTAATGAGATTCATCCCCCCCCCAAGTATGTGCACTTTAGTGTGTGTACAAACCTTATAACTTCTTTGAGGTTGAACTAGAAAGCCCCCCAGACACCCCCTACCCCCCCCCCCTTGGACAGCCACCCCAAACCCTTGAATAGCCACCCCAAACCCTTGAACACCCCCCAAACCCCCTAAATTCTGAATTGATTTCTTTAAGTACTTGATTAACTTATAAAATATGTGTTAATTTTGTATGGGTATAATTGTTGTATGGGTATAATTGGTCTAATTTGCTTATGATTTATGAGTTAATTTTTTATGGGTATACTTTCTTTAATTGGATTATTGAGATGCTGTTTTTTTTGTAGGTGTTCGGGTGTGCTGCTGCAGATTTATCGTAGTTGAAGAGAGGGCATTTATCAGTGCTAAAAAAGCACTGATAAAATACACCTTTATCAGCGCTAAAGAAGCGCTGATAAAAGATAAGTTTATCAGCACTAAAGGAGCGCTGATAAAATAGTCATTTATCAGCGCTAAAGAAGCTCTTTTTTAGCGTTGATAAAGGGTTGTTTTATCAGCGTTTTTTTAGTGCTGATAAAGGGGTACCCCCTTTATCAGTGTCGAGATTTACAACGCTTTTTTAGCGCTGTTAAAGCCCGTTTTTTGCGCTATTAATGCCCGTTTTTGTAGTAGTGTATCCCTGGAGGAAGTTTTTTCTGGCCAAAGGACCAAAAGTGAAAGTTAGGCTTGGCCCAAGGTAAGGTGCCTAGGCATTACTACGTACCCCATGAGAATGGGAATCAATCCATACATAGTTCTGATAGCGCAGTTTAACATCATGCGGGACGATGAAAGGCATGTGTGGCATGGCTGCGCCAGTACACATCCTACTAGAACTAATAATCCCACATGATTCATGCTCGATGTGGGAAACAATGAGTAGTTATGGGACTTCCTAGCATGGAAAGTTGCATTCTTGGGGTGATGGGATGCTAGGTGAATGTTGTCACAATGATGCTGACCCCGCCTCTATAACACACCTAGATGCACGACGGAGTAAAGTCGGGTATGTTGGAATTCCACTTGAACATAAGGAGGTGGAAATATGTGACCCATGATGCTCGATATATAGACTACAAGGATAATGGAGTGACGATAAGGGATAAATGCTGACCATGTTCGAAACACATTATTTTTTTGTGTTAGAATATAATGGGGATAGACAAATGAGGGTCGATCACTGACCATGTTCGAAACATGGGACTCGTCGCAAATGTCATCTGAGGTCCTCAGGGACGTTGGCCTGGGATGGTAGGTAAGCCTGTGTGGCATGAGACCAAGACAAAAATGGAGTCCCTTCAGACATGGAAGAGGATGGGGATCCAAATAAAAGGCTCACAATGCTTGGACGTGGAACAAGGGAATGTCCCTATGAAAATTCCACACTTCGGGCACTTCCACAATGCATCTGAGTATGACAATAAGACATATCATAGAGAGGGAGTCGAGTCCCCCTCCATGGAAAAGGTTCCTGAGGTTCCACGCATCCAACTAAATGGTCACAGGATGGTCCATTAATGGGGGGAATTGATTCAATGGAATGTGCGTAGGGTGGAGAATTAGGAAAACATGATGTGTAGTTTTCATAGAGAGATCTTATTTTTGGGTCATAGAACTCAGACCAGGATGGGAAAAGGGATGGGAGGCACATGGTGGGACTATTGAAAAACCCGACGTGAATGAGGAACCATGAGGTATTCGCCACAACACATGTTCCCAAAAGGGGTTCGGGCATAGGGGCCAAAATAGAGGGGACATGATTCTAGATTCCTGGGGATGGACGTGAAGACGATATGTCTGGGTGTTCCTTCATATCCCATGAGTATGGTAATCAAGATTTACGTAGTTCTGGAAAATGTTGTGTAGTTTAACGTCTTGCGGCAAGGACACATAGTGGTCTTAGTTTATGGTAATAGAGCTTAGACCATAGATGGAAGGGAATGCGGGAGACTCATGGTGAGGTTATTTTAAAACCCAACGTGTATGAGGACCTAGAGTTTGGATCACCATGTGTTTCTCAAGGAGGTTTTATTTCAAGGGACCAAAAACAAAAGTTAGGCTAGGACCAAAGTAGGGTGTGTGGGCTTTCCTACGTATCCCATAATAATTGGAATCAATATATACATAGTTCTGAAGGTGTTATGGTAAGGCACCAGTGCCAGATATAATAAAGTCGTGCGGATCTGGCTATTTCACCAAAAGAAGCATCATTTGATAGATCTTTTTTTCCCTTTCGGATGAATGCGTGTGTGTTTTTTGTGAAGCGACAGACCCAGGATTGAAAGTCTACACATCGCCACAAGAATGAATCCTTATGCAGGCATTGAAAAAATTTATGGTGGGTGACCGATACCAAACATGATAACCCCTCGAGTGAGGACACCACGATGCAGTGCTGTTTTTGGTCATGTGGCCAGGACGATAATGTCAGATTTTAGGGTCATGTGATGGGACCAACCATGAACTTTTAATGTTGTGCAGTATAGATGAAACAATTTAAATTTATGTGGGAATAGGTAGCAGAGTTCAGAGTCATATCGCTCAAACATATACAAGAGAGGTGAGGTTTAAGAGGGAATGTGAACGACATGATAAAGCACACCTGACGTGAATGAGGATAAGTCCCACATCACACCGTGCGTGATTCCAAGAAAGAAACCTCGGGCCGAGGGGCCAAAAAAGGTTGGAGGATACGGGACAAGATAGACTAGCTCTCAATTGATCTGGAACCTAATATGTGATGTCTGAGCATTCCTCTGTATCCCATAAGGATGGGAATCAAGCCATACAAAGTTCTAGAAATTGCAGTTTAATGTCATGCAGGACAAATTACAGTTTAATGTTATATGGGATAGGAGGTAGGAGGGATTAGATCCTTTAAGGGGAGTACATGTTGTGGAAATTGTAAACCCGACGTGAACGAAGGCATAAGCCCATAAACTCCACATCACACAGTTTTATAAGAGATGGGGCCTAAATGGATTAATTGAAAAGATAAATTAGTAAAACTCAAGATGGACCCAAAGACGAGATGTTTTGGAATTCTTATGTATCCCAGGAGGATTGGAATCAAGACATACATAGTTCTCAAGAGGGTGATGTACAAATAGATCTTAGTTTAAGGTCTTAGAGCTCGGACCATGGAGAAGTGGAACTCATCCAAGTAGGTGCAATCCTCAATCCAATTTCTAAGCCCACGTGAGTCAAACTCAGTGTGGGAAACAAGGGTGGAAGAGTTTTTTTGCAAAACCTGGAATACACACCAAGGGAAAGTCGGTGCGGAGCCCCGAATGATGCCTTACCGTGTCTTTGTCCTCCTAACATGAAAATGGGCACTGAGGGATAGTGACAGGAGTATCGAAATCCCACATGGACATGATGAGGTGGAAAGTGATGTGAATCATATAACCAACATTCATGTCTTAAAGGTGTTGGCATGATGATGAAGTCTAACTGTTGACCGTGTTCGAAACACATCATCCGTATCGCGTGACCTGAAATGGGAACAACAAATGAGCATCGACCACTGACCATATTCGCAACATGAAACTTGTATCAATTTGTTGTCTGAAACCCTCAAGGATGTTGGCCTGTATTGGTAGGAGAGCCCTTGGTTTGAGCATCCATGCTATTTGGGGGTCCCTTTGTATGTGAAAGATAATGGAATCCCAGATGAATGCGAACAAGAAGCCTAAAAAATCAGTAAAAGCATGTCCATGCAGAATCCGACACTCCAGCCTCTAAACTAGAGTACTTCTGGGCACATTGGTGAATCACCGAAGAGGTTCAAGGGAACCAACTTAAGGGAAGCTTACTCGAAGAGATGAGTTTAGGGAAAGGGAGGGAAGGGCGCTCAGGAGAGAGAGGGGTATGCAGATTAGTTTTTATTAGCCCAATGTGAATGGGGACATAATCCCATACCACACCATATACCCCTCTTCTGGAAGAACGTAGGCCATGGTTCCAATATGATAAAGATGTATCTAATAGATGGGGCTGGACCTAAAGACTAGACATTCGGGCGGTCCTACGTATCCCATAAGGATGGGAATCAAGCCACACATAGTTCTAGAGAAGGATGAAATGTAGTTTATTGTCATGCATCAAGGATGAAAATAAGGGAAATATACCCCCATGAGGGATGTGTACGGAATGAAGAGTAACCCGGTGTGAATGAGGACATAATCCCATACCGCACCGTACAATCCTAAGTGAGAACTTGGGCCAGGGGCCCGAGAAGGCCGATGGACCTGAGGCTGGGCCACAGACAGAATGTCACAGCCAGCTTGCAGTTTATTGTCTTATAGTGAGGAAGATGGTGATCTTAGTTTAAGGTCATAGATCTTGGATCATATATGCCTAGTTTAATGTCATATTAATGGGATAGCTGAGCAGAGAGGGTGAATCATCATTCCTATGAAAGACCATAAAGCAGAAATGATGATAGATGACAACTTTTGACGAGGTTCGCAACACTTTTTCTTCCCTTCTATGACCGGAGTTCAGGGAAATCAATTGAGTGTCAAACATTGACCATATTCACAACATGGGACTTGTATCACTTTGTTTCTCACATTCCCCGAGGTCATTATCCAGTAATGGTAGGAGAGCCCTTGGGCCGAGCAACCATGCCATTCGGGGGGACCTTTTGGATATAGAAGGTGATGGAAACCCAAATGATGGGGCTCACGAACAATGGCAGGCCGGTGCTCGCTGGAGGGATGATAAATGAAGGGAGGGAATTATCAAGGGCATATGTGTGGTGTGGCGAAATACCCGACTTGAATAAGTATGTGAGTCCATACCACACCGCATAGTCCCAAATGAGCCTTCGGGCCAGGGGGCCAAAGGGGTCAAAGGACCTAAGGCTGGGCACCCCAGCCAACTATATCCATATATCATCTCATTCGGGCAATGCATCTTCATAGATCCTAAGACCATGTGAGCAATTCTCGGTGTGGGAAACAATGAATGGGACTAGGATCTCCCCATCACATAAGCGTTCAACAGCTGGAATTACACTCCTGCTACAGGCGGACTAAGGTTTGGAGAGACTGTGGGGTAGAATGAACCACTACACTCCATGTTTGAGACATATGGGTGTAGTGACAATGAAAAAGGATAGTTTTTTACCAGGTTCTAAACACTGCATCCACATCGTGTAACCTGAAATAGGGAAAAAATGAGCGTCGACCACTGACCATATTCGCAACGTGAAACTTGTATCGATTTGTTGTTCAAAATACTTGAGGTCGTTGGCCTAAAACTATATAAGATCCCTTAGGCTATGTATCCTTATCATTCGGGGGCCCTTTTGGATGTGAAATATTATGGAAACCCAAATGATGAGGTGTGTGGAGTATAAATGTGCCTGTGAAATTTCAAATAATGTTAGACAGCAGAAGAGGTAGATATATTTAGGGGAGAGGGATAAATGGTACGGTCATGATGAACTCGATGTGAATGAGACAAAAAACCTACCCCACACCATGTGTTTCATCCCAATGGGAGATCCTGAAGTTTGGGGATGGGCCAACAGATGAAATGTCCAGGAAGTCCTACGTATCTCATGAGGATGGGAATCAATCCATACATTATTCTAAAAGGTCCGTACAATTTAAAGTCATGTGGTAAGGATGTGGGATGATTAGAAGAATGGAGAGGGGCACATGGACCAACCTTCGTAATCATGCCATGAGTGGGGCCATAAAAGCATAGGGTGTGTCGCATGAGATCCTCCAAGGGAACTACACCTATGAGGGGTATCCAAACGAGAAGAGCATGGGGATGAACATGGGATGAGGCGTCTGAGCGTTCCTATATATCCCATGGGGATGAGAATCAAGCTATACGTAGTTCTTAAGATGCAATTTAACGTCTTGCAGGAATACACTCATTTTAATGTCATGTGGGACATTTCACAGTTTAAGGTCATGTAGGATCGGACAGTTTAAGGTCATGTAGGAACCTAATGCAGTTTAGAGTCATGCACTACCATTATGTAGTTTTGGGTCAAGCAGGACCATACAGTTTAAGGTCATGTAGGACCGTAATGTAGTTTGGGGTCGTGCAAGACCATACAGTTTAAGGTCATGTGGGATCCTAATGCAGTTTGGGTTCGTGCAGTACCATACAGTTTCAGGTCATGTGGGACCATATCAATTAAGGTCATGTAGGACCATACAGTTTAAGGACACGCGGGACCATAGAATTTAAGGTCTTGTAGGATCGTATAGTTTAAGGTCATGTCGGACCATACACCTTCAGTTCATGTAGGACCGTATAGTTTAAGGTCATGTGGGATCATATAGTTTAAGGTCACGTAGGATCGTACAGTTTATGGTCGTGTTGGACCATTTAGTTTAAGGTCATGGAGGACCGTACAGTTTAAGGTGGGACCATATAGTTTAAGGTCATGTAGGACCGTACAGTTTAAGGTCATGTGGGACCATACAGTTTAAGGTCATATAGGACCGTAAAGTTTAAGGTCATGCAGGACCATACAATTTAAGGTTAGGTAGGACCATTATGGACTCATGAAATGTATTGCTTGAGGAACTTGGAAATAGTGGGAGGAGTTATATGCTCACTATACATGGTAACCAGTGAGTATGTGCCATTGGAGTAAACCTTTTGAATGATATAAGTTCCTTCCCATCTGGGCTCCAACTTGGGTAGTTTCCTTCCAGGTATCATTGGTGCCCTCAGATCCAACATCAAGTCATTTTTCAAGAAGGATTGGAGGAGAGATTTCTTGTTCATATCTATTTCTATCTTGTCCTGATGCCTTTACATATTGTGTAGGGAATGAAGCCTGTTCTTGTCGAGCGATTCCAACTCTTCCAGATAGATTTTAGCTAGTTCATCTGGTGATTGCTGATCATAGACAATTGTGCACAATGAGAGAAATTGAATCTTCATGGAAAGGAAGACCTTTATTCCTCACACCAGGGAACATGGGGTCACCTGGGTAGAATTAGGAGTCATCATCCGTTAAGCCCAAATGGTGTTCGGGAGCTTGTCCATCCAACTCATTTTATTCTAACTAACCATTTTTTGTAGAATTTTAGAGATATTTTTGTTGAATGCCTAAATATTTCCATTTTCATGTGCATGATAGAGGGAGGTATGGTTCGAATGAATGTTGTGCTAGTGTACAATTTCTTCAGCTCAGTTGCTCCGAAGTTCGTGTTGTTATCAGTGAGGACGACTTGAGAGACTCCAAATTGAAATATGATCTTGGAGATCACAAATTAAACAATGGAATGGGAATTGACCTCATTAAGTTGAACTACCTCTTCCCACTTGGAGAAGAAATATGTAACAGTCAGGATGAATCTACACTGGAGGGATATCAATGGTGGATATGGTCCCATGATATCGAGTCCCCATACCACAAATGACCAAGAGTACTTGGTGGAGTGGAGAGGCACTGGTGGGCTATGCATGATGTTAGCATGAATTTGGCATACATGTCACCTTTTGGAGAACCCGATTCAGTCATGGATCATGGAGAGAAAAAAGAAACCCAGTCTTTGGATCTGGTGAGATAGCTTCGGCCTAGTATAATGAGCCTCGCAGGAACCTGCATGAAATTCTTGCATGACTTCAGAAATCACGACTCCTTGAATGAAATAGAGGAGAAGCCCATCAAATCCACTCTTTTAGAGGATCTTCTCATGACCCTGACCATCCTGGATGGTGAACTATAATGCACAACGTCATATTCTCTCGTGCTCGGACCGATCTTCCAGGAGATTACTATTCTGGAAATACTCAGTAATGGGAGTTCTCTAATCGGGATTCACTTCAATCACTGCATCCCGGGGGCTAGGGGTCCTAACATAGAAGCGCCGATGGTAAGGTGGCTTACTTGCAGACCATCATCATCATCTAGAGTGATGGGAGAAATGACTCTTCGATGTTCCATGTGGATAATTAGATAATCCTATTTGGGCTCTCCAAGTGATGCAGCTGGGCTAGCTAAGGCGTCAGCTCGACCGTTCTAAGATTCAGGGACATTAATAACTTCTGGCTGAGATTAGAACTATTCCATTAGCTGGAGAGTGCATTCCAATGGTGGTATGAGCTCTGGATTTCTAACAACACAGTCACCATTGATCTGCTTTATGACTAGTTCAGAGTCCCCTTCCACATGAAAATGGGGCACATCAATCTCAAGGGCCACCTCGAGGACAGTAATGAGAGCCTGATACTCCGCCTCATTGTTGGTGCATGCTTCTAACAACAGGAATGAATACAGAAGAATGTCTTGTGCCAAGGTAATAAATAAAATACCCAAACCCACTCTGTTGAGTCTAGCGTCATTAAGACTTCTGCCAGTGGGGCTATGGGATGCACCATCGAAATGCATTTTCCAACTCGGGGTGGCTTGTTCTAACGACAGGATTGCCACATCAGGAAAATCAAGGTCTAGAGACTGGTCTGTGGGGATGAATGAGCAGCAAGGAAATATTCAAATGCTTTACCTTTAATAGCCTCATAGGAGACAAACCAGGTGTCTAACTACTGGAGAATCACTACCCACCGAGCTAGAAGGCCTGTCAACATGGGGAAGTTTAGTATGTACTCCATAAAATCTACATGAAAAAACAGTTATACCTCATGGTTTTACAAGTAATGTCACAATTTCTGTACTGAAAATACTACTGTAAGGCAGCTTTTCTCGATAGGGAAGTATCTGGTCTCTGTATCATGGAGCATGTGGCTGAGGTAGTAGAGGCTATTCTATATTCCCTCACTGTTCTTCTGGGTGATAAGGGTGCCAAGAGATCGCTCCAAGGTGGTCACATAAAGGACCAATGGATTTCTGCATATGGGTGACATTAAGACCAAATGATGGAGTTGATACTTCTTGATTTTCTCGAAATCATCAGGACACTCTTCTTCCCAGTCATAGACGGTGCCTTTCTTCATGAGACAATAAAAGGGATTACAATTTCTGGCCAAATTCATGATGAATCGGCGTATTTAGGCTAAGTAGCCTTGGAAACATTGAAACTCCCAAATTTTTCTCAAAGGATACATCTTTCTAATCGAATTAATCTATGGGTCGATCTCAATGCCCCTGTATCTAGAAATAATGCCAAAAAAATTTCAAGATGTGACCCCAAATTCACACTTTAATGGTTTCATCTTCAAGTGACATGAACAGCGGAAGCTGAAAAGTTTCTCATGGTCTTCGAGATGGTCCTGATGTTGGAAAGATTTGACCACCAGATCTTCCATGTAACATTCCACCAACGTTCTGAGGATTGGCTTAAATATGTGATACATATCCTGCTTATAGGTGGCAACTGAATTACTTAAACCGAATGGCATGACTTGGTAAAATAAAGTACCTTGTGGTTCCCTAAAGGTTGTAGACTCCTCATCCTTGGGGGACATTCAGATTTGGTTATACCCAGAGTACCCATCCTTGATGGATAGGGCTTGGAACCCAGCAGTTGCATTGATCATCAATTCCATCACAGGAAGGGGGAAATCATCTTTCAGAGAGTGGCGGTTGAGATCCTGGATGTTGATGTAGACTCTGATCTGTCTGTTCTTCTTCCTTTACTGGCATAATGTTGGCTAGCCACATAGGGTACTAGTCCTCCTTAATGAAATTGGCTCTAATGATCTTATCAACTTCTACCTCAACCATGGCACTGTGAGAAGGGTGCATCTTTATATGAGGCTACTTGAACACACATTGATTTTCCAGGAGACTGAGGCCATGGACGGATACCTGGGGATCTAGTCTTGGAATCTCATTATAACTCTAGGAGAATAGATCACGATGTTGTTTATGGAAGTCTATGTACTACTGTTGCTCCTCTAAGGGTAGGGCGGCACTGATCAACGTGGGTTTCGGGTCTGCCTCGCTACTAAGGTTCACCTGTACCAACTCATCAACCATGGCAGAGATTCCCTCTTCAAAGGTGGAGGGAGAATCCTATAAAATCTATTATTCACTTATGGAGGGGGGATCCTTGACGGGAGGATTTTCCTCTAAGTCGGAAGTTCCTTATGGGAAGTTGGTACCAGCTTGAGCAGCGGTGGACACTGCATCAGGGAAATCATGTGCTACCACATCCATAGCGATGAAGGTTGTTGATTCAATCCCATATGGTCATCATCCCAAGGGTCTACACTTGATAATATCGAAGCAATAGTGATACGTCAGCATGAACCGGTTAATTCTAGCCTGAATAAACAAGCATGTATGACATATTTTCATTGCCATGGGGCGGACATCCTAATACCTTATGGGAGTATGAGGCTCTGAGATCACCTGATCCTGGTTAGTGTAGGAGTATGAGGTGATCATATGACATCACTTAGACTTGGGAATTTTTCCCCCCTCATCCCAGAAACAATGAGGCATTGTCCCATGTCATGGTTTGTAGAATCCAATCGGTGTATTGGAAATATGTAGGCATCATCTAGGTCTTTCCATGGGTTTGTCGCAGTTGTGTCATGCTCGACCTCGTTAGTCTGAATCTGCTTTTCTTTGTTCTTGTAATAGTCGGCATCTAGATAGCAGGCTTCACAAGAGGAAAATGGAGGCGGATCACCTTAGAGTACAACGAATCGACCATTGAGGGAGTACTTGAGGCATTAGTGATAAGATGAATAAACCACCACATGTAGGTGGAGCCCCGACCTACCCATCAGTACGTTGTAAGCAGTGTCATGCGAGACAATCATGAACTCGGTAATAGAAACTAGTCCACCGAACTGGGTTTTCAAACAGATCTTGATGACTAGTGTATATTCTGTCCTATCATAACCTTGTATTCATAGGTCAGAGGGACTCAGATCATCTTTGGACAATCCCAGTTTTCGTAGTGTCCGAGTTGGGATTAGGTTGATTCTAGAGACCGTGTCGACAAGGCAGCGGTAAACCTACACACCATTGAAATTCTAGTGATGTACAATGGGAGAATGTGCCCCTATATCAGAAATCCTTCATCTTATCTACAGAATGAGATGATGTCCTGAAATTCATCATTATTCACTACCTCAACATTAAAAACTTTTGCGGCTGATACCTCCATCTAAAACTGGAGGGGGCTTCGTAATGCCTCGGCGAGGGTCTCACACATATTTGATGATAGGAGAAGGGCCTCCATAATGGAGAGATTTTCTGGAATGATGGCAATATGTTTGAGAACATCATACATCTATGCCATGTGGGAACTTCTGCTTATAGGAGGTCGCTCAATGACATGGGTATGGTGGCCCCTGCCGATAGGGTCGATGGCTGACTAGTGGTAGGAATATCCCGTTACTCACTAGTCAAAGCCTACAAAGTGATTACTAGAAGCGGGCCAGATAACTAAGACCATGCTATAGAAATTCATGGATGGTCATGACACAGTCGAGCTGGCTCTGCCTGATCCAACAACATGAACGACAGTGAAGGCGGACCTGATGTCCCCATATGAGAATGCTGCATATACTGAGCTCTACACTGGTCCAACTGCTTAGTTTCGGTCATGTGCATAGCCTGGCTATAAGTACTAGACGAGGCACCCCAATGGACCATGTTTTCATGGCTTCATCGACGCTGATGATAGCTGGGGACAATTGGAGGATCCGCCTGGCGCTCTGCATCGTCAGGAATCATGTATGGATTCACAAGCTCTATTGTATTAACTGAGGCATACCCTTGACTATCACTTGAGGATTATTCCACTACTGGACAGATTCTGGGAGGTATTTCCATCTCCGAGGCATGAAGTCGCTGAGAGTACGGGATGGCAATGACATTGGCGGGGGACTTTTCATTCCCTTACGCCACCGGTGTTTTCTCTTCTGGGAAGAGGATGACTGAGACGAAGATTTAGAATTATTTTTTGTGGCTTATGAAGGCTCTGGATGATTAAGGAATGAATAGATAACACCATGGTAATGAGCGACTACTTTAAAAGCCATCCAATCATCATACTTCTAGGATCCACAGTTTAAAACCTGATGCCACTCACCTTTGTTGTCGCTGCTGCTGTCTGGCCCCATGAAGATACATGACACCTATGCTGGAGCTGGGCCTAAACGGACTATGTTGTTTTCCACCTAGTCATTAATATAGTCATTAAGAACATAGAACTGTTTGGTGTTGAGCCCCAGAATATGGTGGTAGGGGCAGTAATTAGGGTGATTGGTGTGTTTTGCCTCTTCTGACCTCTGTCACTCTAGAAAACGTACAATCCCCTGCTCTATGGTAGTTCGGAAATAACGAGGGACTTATGAATCATTGAATGATTAGGTTGAGTTCCTCTAGTCTGAAAAGGGGGCCCTTGGATCTTGACCTAGATGAGGAGCCGGAGGAGCCTGTCAAAGAGGTGGAGCTTGGTCATCTTGCCTAGGTGGTGGTGGTACATTGTGTGGGGGCACCTACCGATTATGAGGTGGGCGCTGTAGGGACAGAGGCTGTTCCTAAGCTAGAGGGCCTCTGCAAGGCTGTGGAGGCGGCTCCACTGGTAACAACTCCAGTTTCCTAGGGGCCTCTATTTGAGCCACTACGGTGGGCTTGTCCCTAGATTCCCTTCTCATGGGGATTATATGAGGCAATAGACGTTCCTACTTATCCTGTTGTAAGGCATATTCTAGGAGCTAGCCCTTATCATAGAAGTCTCGAAATCCCCTGAGGTAGTTTTGGGTGATCATAGTGGGGACCATTTCCATATTTTAATTCCCTACGCACATCGTTAGCAATTTCTTCTGAGTTAGTGACATGTTAAGAGAGTATGTGAGTCCTTTCCACTGGGTGACAAATTCTGAAATGCGCTCATCAGGCCTCTTCTTGCACTTGAAGAGGTTTGTGATACTCATCTTTTGAGTGGTGGAACTAAACTGGTAGAGGAATTGCCTACAGAGGTCTTACCATCAGGATACTGATCCGATGGGGAGCTGGGTGTATCAGATGAACTCTGGACCCTCCAATGTTTGTATGAAACACCAGAGTCTGGAGGCTTCCTACTGCACCAGAGATCCCAACATGGGTCCACCCATTGAGATAAAGTGGTCCAGGTGCTGTGGCGTGTTCCCTGTCCCATTGAAGGGAGAAAAGGTGGGATTTCTGAAACATGGGGGTGTTGTCGTATCATCAACCCATGTTGGGTATGACTTTCCATAAGACAAGATTTCCACCTAGAGAGTCTCTAAAGCTTTGAAGCGGGCGATGAGTGCCACCATTGGATCATCTGGGTGGGGATTCCTGTCGTGCCGGGGTTCCCTGACCCCCAGTGCATTGTCAGGTTCTTCAACATGATAAACAGAGCCAGCGGCACGTGGAACAGCTGGTGGAATGACCTTTGGAACATTTGGGGGAACCTGAGCCGTGTCTTGAGGATTTTCACGCCGTTCGAGAGGATTCTGTGACACATACCATTCCCTCTTTCTATAAGTTCCAGCCTCAACCCTATCTACGTAGGTAGTATGGTCAGAGTCACCTGGGGGAAGTTCACCAAGGGGATGTTGTTCATACCCCTGCTGCTCTAGCTAAGGATCACCATAGTCTGGCTGTCGCTCCATAGTGCGTTCAGCAAAGAGTTCATCGACCATTTTCTTGTGTTCGGAATTGTGTTGGCACAACCCATCTTTTTCGAGATCAACTTACACCTTCTGTACTATGCCAGATGGGTCGGAGGCGTTTACGGCTCCGAGGTGTTCCTTTACCTTATTGGGATTCCGGCTAAGGACTAGTGCCTCAGTGGGAACGGGGAGACCTAGTAGGTTTCTCTACTGGAAAGTGACCCTTTCTGACGGATCTAATAGTTGTGGGACTCCCTCACAGGGTAAGTCCCCATCAAGGAGCTCCATCTCATTCTCTCTCTCTAATAGGTCATCTCTTATAACCGTGACCCTTCCTGGAGGCATATCCTTTATATCTCCTGGAAAATCGGGCTGGCGCAGGATGGAACATAAATGGAGGGTCGTGTACTAGCCCTAGCCACATATTTGAACATGGGGATAAGCCTCCTTGACTATCCTGTGGAGCACTTCAAAGCTCTGGATGCATCATTACTGGAGGGTCTTATGGCGGCCTAGTGACTTAGGGTGTTGGGCCATGGGAGTGCGGCCAAACTAACCAAACGAAATTGTTGGCCGATATCATTTAAATGTAGAGGACTCTTGGGGTAGGACACTCTTTGATGTTGAAGGTGGGAATGAGTCGCTCAGAGGGTCTAGAGAAAGCATCCAACCTCCTCCTAGGTGAGTGCTTTTGGTGACCTAAAATTTGGCACTTCAACTGGCCATAACATCTTAGGGAAATGGTCCTCTGCGAGAATATACCACAAGCTCCTCGGTCTAGATTAAAGGTAAGGCCCTTCATTTCCCCACTCATCTACCGGAGGTAGCTGGGGAACCGTTAGTGGTATTGGTGCTGACTTTTGAAATGGTAGGATGGATGGCGGAGAATACAACGAGTGATCTAACAAGCCACCACATCATGGGCTATCCTTCGAAGAGTGTAGTGACTTAGACACCACATCATGATAAGGTGGTCTA
This sequence comes from Viscum album, assembly GCA_963277665.1. Classification (NCBI taxonomy): domain Eukaryota; kingdom Viridiplantae; phylum Streptophyta; class Magnoliopsida; order Santalales; family Viscaceae; genus Viscum; species Viscum album. Next base: position 771,912,307 of record OY728126.1, read on the forward strand.
GTGACTGCAATTTATGGTTCTTAGACTATGGCTTCTAGCGATGGGCTATGCTTATTTTCATCCACCATTGGTCCCTAGAATAGCTCTCTATGATCTCTAGTCTAGGTAGACAGCTCTTCTGGTAATGATTGTGGTGATTTCCCAGCCGAAACCTATGGGGTTTCCAAATATCTGTCTTCCTAGATGCACCTAGGGAGGTAGGAAAGAATTCAATGTAACTCACATTTTGGAAGTATAATGATGATATGCCTTGTTCTTACCCCGACCCTTGACACAGAGGATCTAGGAAAGGGTTCTATCACTGAGTCGTATGCCACCTCATTATCTGATAAGCAGACTATTTTGATCTCAATATGAATCTTCTCGATGTTCTTTTTATGGTGGTGATGACCCTCCCTCATTCCCCAGGACGGTGCTTCAGGATAGGGTTTAATTCCGACATGAGGAGGTCCTTCGGCCGTACTGGTGTTGGGGTGGAGAGGACATCTACCTGAGTGAGTTGGGGTGTGAGGAGCACCTGGAAAAATATAAAAGGGAACAAGGGGAGGACCTCAGTTTCCACTAGCTGATGTGTGGAGGGGACCTCCACCAGAAATGATGGAGTGGGTAGGACCTCCTCCGGAGCTGATAGGAGCATGGGTGGGACCTCCATGCATGCTTCCCCTGGTAGCATCAGCACGAACAGGGTCCTCATACTGGTCAAGATGAACACTGATAGGACCTCCGTGTTAGGTGCCAATAAAGTGATTTTGACCTTACCACCTCTTATTACTAAGGTGAGGAGGTCCTTCGTTGGCAGCTGTAAAGTCATGGGGAAGCCCCTGGTACTAGAGATTGACCGGATGTGTAACATCTCTATATCGGCTGTCCGTGGAAGGGGGAATGAACCCATACCTGATGTAATGAGCATGGGAGAGGCTTCTGTACTGAGTGTCACTAATGTGGGGAGTACCCTTGTTCAGATTGAAGGTACCATTGGGAATACCTCCATGTCGAACATGGAAGCCGGGATGACCCACGTTCTCCATGATGGCCGTATGAGGAGGACCTCTATACTAGGTGTCGCTACAATGGGTCGGTCCGCGATGAGTGCTCCCTGCACCGGTGGCCGAGAGAGTTGATCCAGCCTGCCCGTGGGGTAGTTGGGGCCTCGATCAGGGCTGGGTATATATTTCCCCCTACTCAGTGTGCACAACAGGCTGATGATACACTCCAACGGTGCCCCGAGCCATAGTAGTTACTGATGTCAACACCCTTTTGCGGGCATCCTACTCGGCCTACGCCCGACACTGGTATCAAGTCAGCCAGACTGGGGCCAGTGGTGCAGGTACATAGCTTACCTTCTCTTCATCCAATGAGACTAGGTGGTGGTGCTGGCGCAGCCTAGTTGGGGCCCTCTTTGGGGGCCCCTAGAATGGGATCTTGGTCGGGCTGGCCCAGACATCCCCTACCCCATCGGCATAGGGGAGGGAGTCTTTGAGAAGTTCTGGGGAGAGGCTCCCGAAACTATTGCATGTTGGGGGTGGGGAGAAATGGCTCCCTACGCGGCCCTTGGGGGAAACGGTGGCTACGAGGCACAAATGCCTCTAAATTGTGGCGGGCCATATCCTGAGTCGGGATAATCCCATCCTCCTCATATCAGCGTACGATCTCACTTATCACCTTTTTCGTACGAATTCAGAAGGGTAGATGGGGCGTGGGCACCCAACAGCAGTGGATGTGGAAGTCTTCATAGAAGCGGTAGATCCACGTGGGATTTCCGCGTTGGCGTTGCCCTTGCCCCTATGTTAGTGGGCAGGTGGCGATCAGATTCCTGGTGCAGCAGCTTGGTTCCTTAAAAGAAGGTAGATTAAACCATTTGTGCTGAAAAAAAAACCGACATTCAGCACCCTAGCTCCATTCCGTCTCCCATGGCTGGTAAGAAATAACCACACTGACAACGTCGCAGACCGGGATGTCCAACTTTTTGATTGCCCTAACTTCTGTTGAGTTCACGCTAGGCTCTCTATTTTCTTAGTAGGACTCAGCACTAAATAACATGATCTGGTGACATGCTATTCTACCAATTTCTTGAATGCTACTAATCACCACATTGGGGAGAAGAACTTCACATCGGGTTCACCATTTCTGTTTCTGACGCTTTCGCTGGGTCATGCGCATTCGTCTGTCAATAACGATGAGGACACACTAACTATTTCCCCAAATTCCTTCTTTCCAAAGGCGGGTGACATCTATTCCTTATTCAGGGACATTTTCTCCTTGATCGAAATGGGATGATGAGATGTTAGTTCTTCATTCCGTGTATTCCTCCTCAGAACTCATCACCTAGTCTGGGTCTCCCTTATAGACTAAGACGTTGTTCGTGAAACTCTTCTAAGTTCCAAATCATCATGGATTCCAGTTAATTACACCGCTTCTGTCAGGAATTTTCAAGGGGTCCGGTCAGGGAAGCAACCTTTGGTCAGGGGAGTAGTCACGTTGGACATCATTGGTGTATCTGGATGCTAGAACACTAGAAATTTTGGGTTTCTTCTTCTTATTATAAGGATTCTCAAGGGCACAGAAGCCCAAGGCATCCCACGTCGAATGAGGAGAATTATATGACATAGTCATGTCTCTGAGGTTTTCCTCTACTTCCCATGTTTAAAAATGGGTATTCCATAGGTTTAACCACTAGTAGAGACAGATTGGACTGATTGGAACACTGACTAGAGTGGATCATACAGGTGAAACCCCAGGATGGAACACTAATGTTGGGGCTAAGACGTGGTTAGTTACCTAGTTACTTCTATGGGAAGTGAAGTGGTTAATTCTCATGATCTCACCGGGATGTGGCAGCTCATGTAAGAATCATGATGCATAATGGATGATCAAGTGAAGTGAATGGAGAATGATATGGATTCATCTCGTGGGAAATAGTGACATTGGGATTGAGCCTCGAAGATACATCATACGTATCTCCCTGGTATGGAATCAATGTCCGCATATTTCGGTGGGGTGATGGGGCACCTGAGGAGGTGGCCCACAGGAATGGATTCATGGATGGTATCTGGAGGAAGTGTAACCTTCAGGTTGGGGGAATGACCTTCCCAAAGCACATAGGATCGAGCATGTAGATCAGGATGGGACACGAGAAATGGGATTGAACCTATGAGAGGATTCCTACGTATCCCCATGATAGGGAATCAAAGTCTACGTAGTTCATCTGACAAAGGATTACCATCAATTGAGGGCTTCAATGACTTACCATTAATTTGGGACTTCAACGTCTTAACGTTGAATGGGGTTGACAATGGATTACCAATGGATGAGAGTGAAATTGCATACTGCTGGATGGAGGCACAACGACATACCACTGGATGGGGTCCCAATGGAATACCACTGGATTGGGGCACAACAACTTACCACTGGATGGGGTCAAAACGTCTTACCGCTGGATGGGTTCACAACGACATACTGCTAGATGGGGGCACAACGGCTTACTATAGGATAAAGTCACAACATCTAACTGCTGGATGGGGTCACAACAGCCTACCGCTGGATGGGGTCACAACCGCTTACCATTGGATGGGGTCACAATGGATTACTGCTGGATGGGTGCACAACGACGTACTGCTAGATTGGAGCAAAATGACTTACCGCTTGATGGGGTCTCAATGGTTTATCGCTGGATGAGGTCACAATGGCTTACCGCGGGATGGGTGGACAATGGCTTACTGCTGGATGGGGGTACAATGTCATACCGCTGGATGGGGTCACAATGGATTACCACTGAATGGGGTCACAAAGGCTTACCGTTGGACGGTGTTGAACCTCGTGGAGGCTTCCTACATACCCCATCTAGTAGATAAGGATCAATGTTTACATAGTTCGGGATGGTGGATGCAGTTTAACGTCATGTAGGACAAAAAGGGAGCTTGCAGTTTAACATCATGTGGGACGAATTTGGTCCGACTATAAGGGGTTTGGAGCTAGTGGTTGATGGGATTGAAGCTCAGGGAGGTTTCTTACGTACCTTCCAATGGAAAGGATCAAAGTACATGTAGTTCAGAAGGGGTTAGTGAACTGACGTGCAGGTGGTCGGGACCAATGGGTGTTGGGCTTGAACCTCGGGGAGGCTTCCAACGTACCTTGCCTTGGTAAAGATCAAAGACCATATAGTTCAGAAGAGGCTGGTGAATCGACGTAAAGGTGGTTGAGACCAATGGGTGTTGGGCTTAGACCTCGGGGAGGAATCCTACGTACCTTTCCCTAGAATGGATCGAAGTCCACGTAGTTCGGAAGGGGTTGGTGAACCGACGTGATGGTAGTCGGGACCAATGGATATTGGGATTGAACCTTAGGGAGGCTTCCTACATACCTTTCCATGGAAAGTATCAAATTCCACATAGTTTATAAGGGGTTGGTGAACCGATGTGAAGGTGGTCGGGACCAATGGATGTTGGGCTTGAGCCTCATGATGGCTTCCTACGTACCTTGCCTTGGCAAGAATCAATGTCCATGTAGCTCAGACTGGTGTTTGGGGCTTACACTCTAGGATGCCCAGAGAGGATTTCATGGTCGATGCTTACTCTAATCCCACGTGAGTCATGCCTGGTGTGGGAAACAAGATGCAAAAAAGTCCTAACAATCACATCTCGGAAGATGCATCCATGGAAAGTGGAATGGGTCTTACATGTGGTTAGCTGCCCAAAGAGGAAATAGGGGCTTATGCGTGGTTAGTATCCCAAGGGGGTGGAGATTGGAACCTACTCTAATATGGAGGCCTGGTGGATACAAATCCCAACGGGAGAGGGATTTGGCACATAAGAAAGGAGGGATATATTTTCCAACCCCCTTGGTCTTCGGCCAGGAAGAAGATAGGAGGAGCAGGGGTGATGCCTCCAGTAAGAAAGGCTAGTGGCTTACCCCAAGATGGGTTTTCTTTCCCCGCGGATATACTCTTCTCCGATAAAGAGGATTTCATTCCATGTGAAGAATGATCTCACTCCCATAGAGACTAATGGTCATATAGAACATTAGAGATGGGGCACCCCATGTATGATGCACGGGGTGGGGTCACAGTTTAACGTCATGTGCTATGAATGATGGTGCTTGGAAGTTTAATGTCTTGTAGATCAGATGAAGTGGGTTCACTTTGCACCCCTTAGACTTACATAACTGATACCCACCCGCCCTTGGGGAATGGAAGGCATTAGCAATGCCATAGTGAGGGGGTGTTATGGAGTGATCCATTGAGGGGTTCACGTTATTGTGGCTATGTAAAGAAGCAATAGTTGTTAGTGTTCCTATGCGAAGAAGCATGAGGCAAAGTAACACAATGGGAAGTAACACCCAAGGGACTTATAAATCACTTCGTGCAAACCTGGAGGGCTGCACGAGAAAAAGAGTTACGGAGCAAAGGGGTTCATGGGTAGAAGACTTGTGAAGCTCTAGTGCTCTATAAAGTGGAGGGGCTTCACGAAGGGGCGTACTTCGCGAAGTGAAGTGGATTATCCTAGGAATAGGGAATTGTTGCATATGGAAGGTGCTTCATGAAGTGGAATGGCATTCATGGAGCAGTGCTTTGCGAAACAAGGGTGCCTTGAGAAGCAGAGAATTCAAATGCACTGTGCTTTATGAAGCACACTGACTTTGCCTTAGCATGTGAGTCACATGTACATAGATAATAATTTGTGAAGCATAAGTTCTATGAAATGATCAGAGTCCCCTTGGGGATATCCTTATTTTACGGAGGCTCGTGGGCTCCGTGAAGGGTATCCATCTTTGAAGAGGGGCTGAATTCATGCAAAGGGGGAGGTACTTCACGATGCAAAAATGAATTGAAAAGATCATGGTTTGTGGAGTAGAAATTGCTTCATGATTTGGGAGCTAATAAGGTTAATGGTTGGAGGATCTATCCTTTAGGCTCTAGGGGAGCCTGGTATTTATAGGTAAGGGGCACTGCGAAGCAGAGCCCACTTGACACGAAGATAGAGCTTGCTCCGCGGTGGGTTCGCGATCATCTAATGGCTTCACAAAGCATCCCACCTCCTTGTTCTGCATCAACTTCATGAATGTCAAATGGGTTTGTAGAGAAACCTACCTCCTTACTCTATGTTGGCTTCACGAATGTTAAATTGGTTCGCGGAGCGTCCCACCTCCTTGCCCCACGACGGCTTCGCGAACGTCCAATGGGTTTGTGGAGTATCCCTCCTCTTTGCTCTACGGAGGCTTCGTGAAGGGGGTGATATGAGTCAGTCGTGCGGCTATGGGGGCTTCGTGAAGGGGCTTCGAAAGGAAGCTTCTAATGCTTTCCATTTGTTCTTGTTCGTCCCAAATTCTGGTTCCAACAATTACTCATATTTACGTACAAACTTCCATCTCAATGATTGTACCATAGATTTTTTCATAACCATATTTCATGGTTGGTTTTAAATGTATAATATATATATATATATATATATTTATGAAAATTATGAAATTACTAAAATATTTTAGATGATTCAATAATAATATTTTTGACCCTAGTCAACTTTCCCAAGTGATTTTGGACATATGAGTCATTTATCGTCAAAACATCTAGTGTGAAATTAATTGGTTATATAATTGAATATGAAATAGTAAAAATAATGTAAATGTAATAAAAAAATAAAAGTTACTTAATATAGTATTTAATTAACAAAAATTTATTATTTAGGATGATAAGATACATACATGATGATTTGGGCTCACGGTAAATGTTTCCATCTCAAAAACCTATTTCTTTGAGACACATGTTCTTTTTAGAACTTGATTTATTATATATAGTATATATAATGATACATTACATATTATATCATGAATCATTATTACTATATGCTATTTTAATATACAATTCAATTACTTCATAAGTGAGAGTTATGATTCAAAAGTTACCAAAATAGTAAGGGTTTTTGTTTCAATCCCATTTTAATGGGGATTGTTTAAGCATGAATATACATGGTTAGAAATATTTTCATCATGGAATAATAGAACCCACAATGTTTATTATAATTTGAATAATCAATAAAATTTCACGTAATAGTTCCATTTTCCTCTCTTTTGTACCTGAAAAGATTGAGAGGATTTTTTAAAGGAAAATCAACTTTATTTCTCTCTTCGATTGAAAACCCATTCTCTTCATTCTCCATGTCTTATGTAAAGTGTTTAAAAAAATATTTCCAGTATTATTCTATGATTTTTTAATATTGTTTTTACCACTATTAAAATTTCTAAAATGGTTTAATGGGAATCTTCCTATTGTTTTCTAAACAAGTTAATTCTTGACTTTTAAAACAAAATATCAATGGAATAATTGTTTTAACATGTACAACATGAATGGTATTTTACATGATCATGTGACTTGAATATTATTTTATAAGATTCCATTTCTATTTTTAAATAAAATTATTTCCACAATATTATGTGAATTTTAGTTTTTCAAAAGTGATTTTCAAATTGGAAAGACTATCTTCCCCAAGAATGTTTTTTATTAATTTATATTTATTTATATTACTCAAAAAAATTACATTATATGTTTTGGAATGATTATAAATACTATATATCTGTCCCTTAAATATATACCTTTCTCACACTCCCTTAATTTGATAGGGTATTGCATTCCTTATGTTCATCTCTCAAACGCCTTCATTATGGAATTTCCATTAGTGATGATATGAGAAAAGATTATAAACACATTCCTTTTAATGGGACATTCCTATTTTTATTCCTTACGATTGATCTCCTATTTTCACATATAAATTATTAACATGTTATGAAGGGTGTTCCCAAATAGCATCAGGTGATTCTGGTATAGCTGATATGATGGGTTCCCCCAAATACTACTCCAATTCATTAGGTAATGTTTTTAGTCACATGAGGCGTCATTTAAGGGATTAGGGAGTAAAAATAATCCTTTATGAAGCTTTGTACACAATGTGATTTTTTCTATCTATTTATCCTTCAATCATGTTTATATCATGTTAATGTAGGATAAAAATAACGATGTAGATGCTCAATATACAAGAGGGGGGGTGAATTTTATACTTTAAAAATTCCATTAGAACCTTTAAATTTTGTTATGGATAACTATGTCTTCCTTAGACAAGGAAAATATAGGTTTAACAAAGTTAAACTAAGAAAATTCACAACACCTCTGACCACCAATTGAATAATTGGAACCAAGGTTTACAATATAAGATTCTACCTTAAAGTGTATAGAATCTTAATCTAATCAGAGTACAAGTTTATGAAAATACAATAAGGTTATACTTTCCTTACAATGCAATATGCAGCGGAAACAAACAACTAGAAAAACTACAAGTAACAAACAATAACTCTTTTAACTGAAAGAGAAGGGTATCCAACAACCTTTGATAAAGGTCTCTTGATTTATACTTTCAAGAAAGTATCTCTTAACCACACCAGGATAAGCCCTCGATACGAAGATCGGAATCTCTGTCTTGCTATCCCCGCAAGCCCTCAACTTCAAGGTAGTTGGAAACTCTGTCTTCTTCAGCAAGGAAGCCCTCAAACTTCAAGGTAGTCGGCACCTCTGTCTTCCTATCCCCGAAAGTCCTCAAATGTAATCGACAACATCCGGAGTTGCACAAAGCAATCTGAACGATCAGTTCAGTACGCACAAGGAATGAAAAGCTTCTCTCTCTAGAAATCACCTTAACAGCGTGTGTTCTCTAGATTGATTAACTTGTGTCTTAATTTTTGAGCTCTTCCAAATGAGCTCCTAGTTATAGGAAAATTTCCAACGGTCGGCTCCCTCTTCCAACAGTCATATTTTCCATGAAATTCGAAGGGACCTGTACACGTGTAACTCAACCAATGGTTAATTAGAAACAGAATAGACGACATCGTTTTATAATAAAACATATATAACTGAATGTACGACATCGTTTTGAAATGAATCATATGTAGGTAAAATCTAATCAATATTTCAGAGTGTAAGCAAGTCAAAAGTTCAGAGTCTAACCAAAATGAAATTCAGAGTCTATGTTAAGAAATAATCAGATTTTGTTTTATAGGAATTCAGAGTCTGGTATCACTAGAGATCGGAGTCTGAACTTGGAGAGTTCGGAGTCGAACTGCTTAAGAGTTCAGAGTAGAACTGCCTAAGAGTTTGGAGCCGAACTACTTGAGAGTTCGGAGTCGAACTTATTCAGAGTTCGGAGTCGAACTACTTCAGGGTTCAGAGTCTAACTTCTTCAGAGTTTGGGGTCGAACTACTTAAGAGTTCGGAGTCAAACATCTTCAGAGTTCGGAGTCGAACTAATTAAGAGTTCGGAGTTGAACATCTTCAGATTTCGGAGTCGAACTACTTCAGAGTTCGGAGTTGAACTACTTAAGAGTTCGGAGTCGAACTTCTTCTGAGTTCGGAGTCGAACTGGTTAAGAGTTCAGAGTCGAACTGCTTAAGAGTTCGGAGTCCAGAATTCGGATTAGAACTACATTATAGATCACATCCAGAATTTGGATCCTAAAAATAGAATGCTCCAAATATTTTCATTATATGGCTCCGGGATTTTGGGTATGAATCCGGTTTTTAAATTTAAGAATAATATTGCTATGTATAAGAAAATCCAGGTTAGGGTAAATTTCCTTAAAGAAGTAAATTTTCCTTATGGGGGTAAAAATAATATTTGCTTAAGTATAAGGTGTTTATGATTTTCAAAACAAGGAGGAATGGAAAAGTCATAAGGAAAACCTTATTGACTAAGCAATCTCCCCCTTTTTGGAAAGCACAAACATCCTTTCGAAAAGAATATAAGGATTTTGAAAAAAATTCATTAGACTTTGAAAATTAAAACTTATCTCCCTTTGTTCATCGATAGAAGTGAATAAAACTAACTCCCCCTTAGGCATTGAAACTCTAAGGATTGTATTCTGAGTTTCCGGAGTGGAGTTTTCATTATTGTAAGAATGAAAAACTTCTTAGCGGGAAACTTCCCCTTTCTTTAAGGATATTTCTCTTAGAAATTTTTCCTTTCTCCTCCTTAGGAGTACTTATTTTTCCTTCTGCCCCTTTTTGCTTTTCAAAAAGAATTGAAGGGAATGGAAAACAATGTATGGTACCTTAAACATTAGTATATAACAAGATACAACCAACTAGATAAACATTTCATTAGAGTTAGGAAAGAAAAAAAAATTACAAAGAAAGATAAGTACAACAAAAGATCGGAGTGGGTTCATTTGTCTTCCTTTTCCTTATTAATGAGCTGCTTCAACAAGGCTTTGAGTTTCTTCAAGTCTCTTTGATCTTCCTCTCATTGCCTCTCCAAGGCTTTTACATTTTATTCTTGATCTTTTAAAGCCTCTTCCTCAACCTCCAAGGCTTCTTTCTGAAACTTTAACAACTCATCTTTCTTTTCCATCTTCTACTGAAACTCAATCCGGAAATCTCTTTCAGTTTTCTAATTTTGAGATACTGAGTTAAGCTTCCCATTCAGATCCTTGACCTATTGATTTCAGAAATTTTGATCCTAGGTCAACTTCTCAAAAAAAATCATTAACCTTTTTATCCTACATTTCAAAAGCATTTTGAACTTCAGTCTGAAAATTCTCAAAGTAAACTAAATATTCATCAACTCTATTAGACCACTTGGTTGCCTTACTGCAGGACTTCCTATTCACATAATAATCGATAGGAAAAATTTTCTATTCAGCTTCCAACTTCACAAACTTATCCATGACCATGGATAAAGATTCCAATTTCTGATTCACATATTGTTACAGTAACTGGCATCTAGAATCTATTTTTGGAAGAATCGGAATTGTGTCCACCAACATTCTCAGAGACTGAACCACAAAATCATGTCTGTGAGATGATGATTCTGAATTAGAAACTTTTCATAGAGACTGATCTTCTTCAGCTTGCACCAAATTTCTTCTAGAGGTGCCACCAACTTCTTTCATCATGATGACATCTTTTATAGGTGTCTCCATGAGAGTTTGCTTCCCCTTATCAGCTCTTGCAACAGGCTCCTTGTTAAGGGATACTTCCTCGGATTCAGATACTTGAACGATCTTCTCTTCATCTAGTTTTTGTTTTTCTTGTTCTTCCTCAAGAAAATTCATTTCATAGGATTATTATTCATCTTAAAACACATTTTATTCTTCTTCTTATTGCTGTTACTTGCTAGCTTCCTCATCTCCCTTTCCCAGAGTAACTAACTTTGCAGATTCGACCTTATCTTTATAGTCATGTACTTGCTTTATCAGAGTATCCAGATCCTCACTCTCCTCCTCTTCTTCTTCATCTTCTTCATCTTCTTCATATTCTTCAGCAACTTCCTTCAGAGCTTCTACAATAATTACTTTACCCTTATCCTTTTCTGGAGTGACATAGTTTTTGGCTGGAGTTTCTGGTAAAGAAGGTTCAACACCAAAAGATTCTGGAACTGGAAGCATTTCAGAAGCCAACTCTGTATCTTTTAGCAAAGATCGCACCAGTTCAGCTTCAGACATATTCTTTATCATTTTCATTTCCTTAACTTGTCTCTATAGCTCCTCAACAGCTTTTTCCTTTAAGGCTTTAGCCTCGGTAGGGTCCAGTACGAATTGAGAATACCCTTCCTTCCACATTTATTTATCTTCCCTCCACTTTGCTGCTACTTCATCCGTATATTTTTTTTTCTTCTTTGGCTTGGGGGGAGCAGATTGAGTTTCCTTAGCCTGAGGAATTTCTTCATCAGTAACCACTTCCTTATATTTTCTCTTCTTCCTTTGCTTTCTTGATGGTTCCAGAGATTGTGTTTCTTTTTGAGCTACTTCAAACTCCTCCACAGATAAGGGGTAAAATTCTCCGGATTCACTGGAAAATCCCATTTTCATCCTTTTAAGAGTATCATCACTGACTAGCATGAGCCTGCAATTCCGGATCTTTAATTTGCAGGCAACCTTGAAATATTCTAAGCATCGAACTATCAGCTTAGATAACAAGGCAGGAAACATGATAATCTGAGCTCTCAAATTTCCTTCTTTGATATTCTTGATCATAACCAAGACATGCCTCATCATATTTATCTTCCTTATATTTACCAAAAAATCGAAACATAGATATCACTCTTCTTCAGATTGTATTTATCACCTCTTATTGGAACCAGAAAACCTTGCACCCATAGTTGAAGGATTCTATTTTTCGGAGTGAGATAAGAAATGTTAATTGTTGAATCATCCTTAAGCCCAAGACACTTCATTGCCTTATCCTTATTGAAACTCCCTTGCACATCAGTAAGTTTGTGATAGTAGAATTCATCTTCTCCTTCATATGATAAGCCAACCAGGCTCACTACCTTAGTGTAAGAAAGCTTATAAGTCTTTCCATAAGACTTAAAAGAAAACCTCTCTCTTCCATCTTCCATCAGGAAGGAAACTGACTCATAAAACTCTATCAACAAATTAGTATAAACCGGATCCTGTTTATCTGACTTTGCTACTCAGACATCTTCCCATCCATTCAGCCTAATATTCTTTAAAATAATAGAATCAATCTTATAAAAATCCGGGTGAACTATTCTTTCCCTGAAAACTAACCACTTTGATATTGGTTTCGCAGTTGACATATCTTGATAAGTTTCTTCAATAGACATTTGGAGTGAAGTAATCTGTAAGATTTGGATCAGCTTCACAGGGTTCAGAACCGGCCTTAAGAAGATCAGTAGAGCTTCGAGATGAAAAATCTTGAAAGACCGATGTGGGACGAGTCTCGGGGTCCCCTTTATATAGGCGAAGAATTTGACCGTTGGTCTTCCAAAATCCATCTAACAGTTGAAAAAGATTTGATCTGATCTGACGGTTGAGAACAATCCCGCAAAAAAACTTGACTCCGATCTTTTGAGGTTTTTAAAGAAAACATCCATATTTGAGGAAAAAATAGAATCCGACTTTTTTAAAAACAAGGAAAATACCAGTAAGAAAAATTTGATAAAAAAACTATAAGTAATAAAATCATAACTTACATATTAACAAGAAATATTGTTCGTAATTGGTAATATTCTTCTTGAAGGAAAAAAACTCCATTATGAATGTTCTATTACGAAAATCTCCATTCCGAAACTTATCAGTACGAAAATTCCATTCCGAAACTTATCATTATGAAAATTTCATTCCGGAAGTTTAGTTCCGAAAGGTTTTTTAAAAAAAAACAGTTACACTAACAATCAAATGTACTCCCCCTATAAAGAGGAGTTAATTACTATTAGGAGAATTTTTCAACAAGAAGTTAATGGAGAATGATTACCTTACAGTTATCATTCCAAAATTTTGTTTAATGTATTCAAATCTATCAGAGGGTAATGATTTTGTGAAAATATCAGCAAGTTGATCATGCGTTCCGATAAACTGAAGAATGATATCTTCTTTAAGTGTGTGATCCCAAAGAAAGTGATGCCTAATATCTATGTGGTTTGCACGAGAGTGATGTGCAGGGTTCTTACTTAGGGTAATGGAACTTGTGTTATCACACAATATTTGAGTCTTAGTAAAACTCAGGCCATAGTCTGTGAGTGTGTGTTGCATCCACAAAACATGAGCATAACAACTTCCAGCTGCTACATATTCGGCTTCAGTAGTGGAAAGTGATACAGAATGTTGCTTTTTGCAGGACCAAGAAACTAATGAATCTCCTAAGAAATGACAAGTTCTGGATGTACTTTTTCTCTCCATTCTACATCCACCAAAGTCAGCATCAGAAGATATTTTTAGAACAAAATCATTTCCATAAGTATAAAATAATCCTAGATCCATGGTTCCCTTTAGGTAGTGAAAAATTCTTTTCACTGCCTCTAAGTGAGATTCCTTAGGATTGGATTGATATCTTGCACACAAGCACACTGAAAACATTAAGTCTGGTCGACTAGCTGTTAAGTAAAGTAGACTTCCTATCATACCTCTAAAAGACTTTTGATCTACTTGTTTCCCAGCTTCATCAAGATCTAAAGAGTTTGAGGTACCAATGGGAGTACTAATACTCTTAGTGTTGTCATAACCATACTTTTTGAGAAGATCATTAATATACTTATGTGGAGATATATAGGTTCCTTCTGGTTTTTGAGAAATTTGAAAACCAAGGAAAAAATATAACTCACCCATCATACTCATTTCAAACTCAGACTTCATTAGACATGCAAAAGAATCAGTTAAAGATTGCTGAGTTAAACCAAATATGATGTCATCAATATAAATTTGAACAATCAAAACATTTTTCATATCTTTCTTTATAAAAAGGGTTGGATCTTCATTTCCTTTAACATAGTTATTTTGATGAAAAAATCCTATGAGTCTATCATACCATTCTCGTGGGGATTTTTTAAGACCATACAAAGCTTTGGTAAGTCTAAAAACATGATCAGGATGTTTTGTATCTTCAAAACCAGGAGGTTGTTCAACAAAAAATTCCTCTTGAACATAACTGTTAATAAAAGCACATTTCACATCCATTTGAAAAAGTTTAAAATTGAAGAATTATGTAAAGGAAAGTAGAATACGTATAGATTGAAGTCTAGCTACTGGAGCATAGGTTTCATCATAGTCTATTCCCTCTTGCAGATTATAGCCTTTAGCAACGAGTCTAGCTTTATTTATTACTATGACTCCATTTTCATCACATTTATTTCTGAAATCCCATTTTACTAAAATAACAGAAGTTTCGTTAGGTCTTTCAACCAATCTCCAGACTTTATTCTTCTCAAATTCATTTAGTTCATCTTGCGTGGATTTGATCCAATCATCATCACTTAATGCTTCATCAGTGCTTTTTGGTTCTAATTGGGAAAGAAATGCTAGATGTTCTACTTAATTTCTTAAGGAATTTCTAGTCTTTATAGGTTGATTTACATCACCAGTGATACTATCACTGGGATGATTCTTAAGTAACACCTGATTTGGGTTTTGTAAAACCTGTTCATCAACATAGGGTAGAAAGTTTTATGGGGTAAATATTTCAGATGTATATTCTTGAACATTTTCCTTATCAGAAGGATCTTCTATCAAGGGTTGAAAATCAGTTTTTGAAAACACATCTGAGGATGTAGGTTGGGATTGTTTAAAAACAAAAGGATCAAATTCATCAAATTTTACATGCACTATTTCTTCAACAGTACAAGTGTTTTTATTAAAAACTCTATAAGCCTTAGAAGTTCTGGAATAACCTAAGAAAATTCCTTCATCGGATTTTGGTGCGAATTTATGTAAGTTATATTTAGTATTCAGAAGGAATACTTTGCAACCAAAAACCTTAAAGTATGATAGTCTTGGTTTTTTACCATTCTATAACTCATAAGGAGTTTTATTAAGAAAAGGTCTAATCAAAACTCGATTTATAGTATAACAAGAAGTACTTACAGCTTCAGCCCAGAAATGTCTAGCTATAGAATATTCACTCAACATGGTTTTAGTTATCTCTTTAAGAATTCTATTTCTTCTTTCAACTACCCCATTTTGTTGAGGAGTTCTAGGTGATGAAAAATTGTGAGTAATACCTTTCCTACTAAAAAAAGTTTCAAAATCAGAATTTTGAAATTCTCCTCCATGATCACAATGAATAGTTTTCAGTGGAAGATTTTTCTCATTTTTAACTTGTGATCTAAAACTTTTGATATAAGAAAAATCATCAGACTTCTTTTCTAGAAAATAGACCCAAGTAAATCTGGTGTAATCATCCACTAGAACAAACACATAGTATTTTCCTCCAATACATCCAGTTTGTCTTGGACCAAAAAGATCCATGTGCACTAAATGTAATGCATCAGTCATTGAGACTTCACCAATTGAATTAAAACTAGATTTATGTTGGTTGACATATTGACAAGAATCACAAACTTTAGAATAATAAAATCTAAGCTCCAGTAGATCCTTAACTAGTTTCTTCTTAGAGTGTTTACATAAGTTTCCAAGGTTACAGTGTCCTAGTCATTTATGCCACAACCAGGAATGATCTTCCATTGCACTTAGGCAAGGTAAATCTTGGCTCCTTAGGTCTTATAAGTTCAAAGTGTAAACATTCTATTGCATATTGGCTGAGAGAATAAATTCTTCCATGGATTTGTGTACAAACACTTATCATTCCTAAAATTCACAAGGTACCCTTAATCACATAACTGACTTATGCTAATGAGGTTGTGTTTAATACCCTTAACAAATAAAACATTTGAAATCAAAGTTTTACCTAGCAGAACAGTATTACAAATACCAACAATTTCTCCCTGTGCATTATCTCCGAAATTTACCTTTCCTCCATTCATTTTGATAATATTTTCAAAATAGATTTTGTTACCCGTCATGTTCCGGGAACAACCACTATCCATGTTCCATGTATTGTTGTTGTTACTTCCTCTATCTTCCTGAAAACAAGAAAAGAATTACACTTTCGGAATCCAAACTTTCTTGGATCCGGAATTTCTAGACAACAAAATTTTAGGAACCCACACTTTCTTAGAAAAATAGGCTTTATGAAAACCTAGAGATTGGGTTTTATTTAAAGAACAATTCTTTGCCCAGTGACCACCACATTGACACTTGGTAAAAAATGGGGCACTTTGTGGAACAAAGTAGTTGTTACTAAAAATTGGTTTTTCATGGGTATAACCAAATCTGGATTTGTTTCTTAAAGGTCGTATTTGAGAATACATTTTATCAAAATTTTCCTTACCATGGGTAAAGTTTGATAAACAGTTCTTTAAGGAAAATATTTCGGACTTGAGTTTTATAATCAAGTTTTTATCTTCAAAATCATTAGATTTAGAACTAGAGCTAGGCTCGAAAACACTTTTCTTAGAAATTACTTTTTCTAGCTCTTTAGAAAGTTTGTTCCTCTCAAAACTTACTTCCTCAAGATTTTTCTAAATACTTATAAAATCATCATTTTTCCTATCAAGATATTTATGAAGATCTGATATCTCTTTTGTAAGAATAGAATTCCTAGAGTTTTCCTTATCAAGTTTCTTGTTGAGCTTAGAGTTCACAATCTCAAGAAGTTCAGAAAACCTAGAAACTTCTTCATAGGTTGGTGAAGTATTTTCTTCATCAGAAGATGATTCTTCATCTGAGGAGTTATAATACTTTCTATTATTAGGATTTAAAGATACATTGGTCAATGATTCAGAATTTTGTACCTTAGCCATAAAGAAATGATCATCAATAGGTAATATAGCTATAAGACCAAGATTCTTCTTTCCTAAAGATTCATAATCAGATGATTCATCTGAAGAGTCACCACCACTGGCACTCCAGGTGTCATTTTCTTTTAGAACTTTCTTAGCTTTGGTTTTGTAATACTTCTTCCTGCTCCTTTCAGAATGACTTTCTTTCCTTTCTTTCTTTTGGAGTAGAGGTAAATCTGGTCTAATATTTCCAGCTCTCTTGCATTCATAACAAGTAACTTCTCCATCTTTCCTATCATTCCTTTACTTTTTCTTATACTTGGATTGAAAATTTCTCGGGCTGGCTATCTTGT
The DNA here is from genome assembly GCA_963277665.1 of Viscum album. Lineage (NCBI taxonomy): Eukaryota > Viridiplantae > Streptophyta > Magnoliopsida > Santalales > Viscaceae > Viscum > Viscum album. The sequence continues at coordinate 771,929,770 of OY728126.1, forward strand.
TCATCCTTCGAGAAAGATTTTCTAACTCATTTTTTGAGATTTCACTTTCACTAGAATCTGATTGAACAACCACCTTCTTAGACTGGGATCTGGTTACTCTCTTAGGAGTCTTAGCTTTCATATGATTTGATGTTGTTGTAAAAGCAACAGTACCATTCCCATTCTTCTTTTTGATGTTGTCAGCATCTCTCTTCATTCTGGTCTCATATTGGAGAAGAGTTCCGAATAACTCATCAAGAGAAATTTGAGTGACTTTCCTGTTCTCATCTATAGCTGTTCTCTTTGATTCCCACTCATTGGGCATAATATCAATTATCTTATCTACAAGGGCTTCATCATCTAACCCTTTTTCTCCCATAGACTGTAAGCTGTTGACTATAGTCATAAACCTCTATTGAACTTTATATATTGGTTCTCCATACCGAAAATTGAATCCATGGTATTCAGCTCTAAGAATAGATCTCCTAGTTTCAATCACTTTAGAAGTACCAAAGTGTGTAACTTCTAACTTCTTCCAGATACAATTAGCTGATTCACAAGAAGAAATTTAGCTATATATATTTCTAGTCATTGAACATAGTAAAGTATTGTGTACCTTATAATTGAGTTGATACTCTTTCTTTTCCTGGTTAGTGAAAGTTCTAATTTCCTTATCAGGAATTTTATAATCACCAGTAAGCATAACGAAATTGTCCACTCCAGTGTTGATGACAAAAGTCTTCATTAGATCTCTCCAGTACTCATAGTCTTTACCATCAAATATTGGTGGTCTTGTAGGATTTAGATTAACTATAGAACCAAGATTGATTCCTTCCATACTAAAACAACTTGGGAAACCAAACTAGTTAGTAGAAAAAGTTTGTAACCACAAAGTTCGGAATGAAAAATTTCGGAATGAAAATGTTTGGAATGAAAAATTTCAGAATGAAAAATTTCGGAATGACAAAGTTAGGAATGAAAAAGTGAGCAAGAAAAACTTATACGTGAGTACGAGTATTTCAGAGACATGCTCTGATACCAATTGTAGGATCTAAATAACAATGTAGATGCTCAATATACAAGAGGGGGGTGAATTGTATACTTTAAAAATTCCTTTGGAACCTTTAAAGTTGGTTATAGATAACTATGTTTTCCTTAGACAAGGAAAATCTAGGTTTAACAAAGTTAAACTAAGAAAATTCACAACACCTCTGATCACCAACTGAAGAATTGGAACCAAGGTTTACAATATAAGATTCTACCTTAAAGCGTATAGAATCTTAATATAATCAGAGTACAAGTGTAAGGAAATACAAGAAGGTTATACTTTCCTTACAATACAATATGCAGCGGAAACAAACAAGTAGAAAAACTACAAGTAACAAATAATAACTCTTTTAAATCAAAGGGAAGGGTATCCAACAACCTTGGATAATGGTCTCTTGATTTATACTTTCAAGCAAGTCTTTCTTACCCACACCAGGATAATCCCTTGATATGAAGATCAGAATCTCTGTCTTGCTATCCCCAAAATCCCTCAACTTCAAGGTAGTTGTAACCTCTGTCTTCCTCAGCAAGGAAGCCCTCAAACTTTAAGGTAGTCGGCACCTCTGTGTTCCTATCCCTGGAAGTCCTCGAATGTAATCAACAACATCTGGAGTCGCACGAAGCAATCTGAACGAGCAGTTCAGTACGCACAAGGCCTGAAAATATTCTCTCTCTAGAAATCACCTTAACAGTGTGTGTTTTCTAGATCGATTAACTTTTTTCTTGATTATTGCGCTCTTCCAAATGAGCTCCTATTTATAGGAAAATGTCCAACGGTCGACTCCCTCTTCCAACGGTCATATTTTCCATTAAATTCAGAGGGACCTGTACACGTGTAACTCAACCAACGGTTAATTAGAAACAGAATAGATGACATCATTTTATAATAAAACATGTATAACTGAATGTACGACATATTTTTGAAATGAATCATATGTAGGTAAAAGCTAATCAATATTTCGGAGTGTAAGCAAGTCAAAAGTTCATAGTCTAACCAAAATGAAATTCAGAGTCTATGTTACGAAATATTTGGATTCTGTTTTATAGGAATTCGGAGTCTTGTTTCACCGGAGATCGGATTCTAATCTTGGAGAGTTTGGAGTCGAACTACTTATGAGTTCAGATTCAAACTTCTTAAGAATTCGGAGTCGAACTACCTAAGAGTTCAGAGTCGAACTACTTGAGAGTTCAGAGTCGAACTTCTTCAGAGTTCGGAGTCGAACTACTTCAGAGTTCGTAGTCGAACTTCTTCAGAGTTTTGAGTCGAACTACTTTAGAGTTCAGAGTCGAACTTCTACAGAGTTCGGAGTCTAACTACTTAAGAGTTCAGAGTCTAACTTCTTCATAGTTCGGAGTTGAACTACTTCAGAGTTCGGAGTCGAACTACTTAAGAGTTCGGAGTCGAACTTCTTCATAGTTCGGAGTCGAACTGCTTAAGAGTTCGGAGTCGAACTGCTTAAGAGTTCGGAGTCCAGAATTCGGATTAAACTACATTACAGATCACATCCAGAATTCGGATCCTAAAAACAGAATGCTCCAAATCTTTTCATTATATGGATCTGGGATTTTGGGTATGAATCCGGTTTTTGAATTTAAGAACAATATTTCTATGTATAAGAAAATCTAGGTTAGGGTAAATTTCCTTAATGAAGTAAATTTTCCTTATGGGGGTAAAAATAATATTTTCTTAAGTATAACATGTTTGTGATTTTCAAAACAAGAAGGAATGGAAAAGTCATAAGGAAAACCTTATTGACTCAAAAGTTAATGTTTCTTACTCATTTCCTATGTTAACAATATCATATGATACCATGTTCTTTTTGTTATTCTTCCAGGTGATTAGTCCTGTGACTTCTTGTAATATCCCCCAATCTGGAACTCTCTCACATGGTCGAATTAGGTTAGTTACAGAACCTCAAGTGCACCCTCATATGCTAGATGTTATCGACTAGAAGATAGGGTGTGATAAGTATTGTGGGGAGACTATACCCCCTAGTTATAGATTTACAAAATAACATAAATCTAAAATATAACAATAAATAAATATCAAATCAATTGAAATAAAAAACATTATAATAAAGGATAAATAAACAATAGTAAAGGACAACTAAATAATCCAATATTTAATAAAGGATTAATTTAATGTCTTTCTAGAATGTAAATAAATTTCATGAAACATTTAATAAAATTAAAAGAATTGAAAAATAAAATAAAGACTCCAAATTCCCCAGTCCCAATCCCCATGTTGGTCCTGTCTCCAAACTCCAAACCATCCTGCAAGTAACAATCCACTGCCTGGCCCATTGCCCTTATCCAAACCTGCTACCATTTAATCTGCTCAAGTAAAAAATGGTGGCCCACATAGGGTGTGAGTATAATATAGTATGTTCAAATTAACTTTTATAAACATAACCATTTTTATAATAAGTGCATGTAATAATAAAATAAATATGTGTATTAATTAATAAAAAAAATAAATTAATAACACTTCAAACTGCTTTAGAACCATTCCAGAATATCTATGATCATGTATCCTGACCATGGAAAACATAACCATATAACCATTATAAATCATGACTTTCTTCACCACTATGCTAGAATAACTCTGATCATGTCTCACAACTACACCAACCATAACCATATATCTCTAGAAAAAATTCCACAATTTTGGGTCAAGCCCACCATATAAGAATTTCAGCACTTAATAATGGTCATGCCCAATATATAATAATTTCAACACATGTCAGTTCCAATGTTGGCATATAACAATTTCATTATTTAATTGGGGCTAAGCCAAGTATATAATCATTGAACTACATATCAAGGCCAAAATAAATTTATTATTTAATCACAATGATTCATAATAAAAAAATATCACAATATCACATCAAAATTGTTAATGGTTAATTATGAAAATTGGTATTTATCTTTCAATTTCAAATTTGTTTTATCATTTGGCCATAAAATAATAACATTCCAATCATTTCAAAGATCAAGTAAAGCTAAGGGGAATATTTATCATGTAATACCTCAAAACTCATGTCATGGTAAACACACTTTAGGAATTTCATAAATTCAATTATAATCAACGGTCTACTCACCTGAATGATATCCCCAATCTAGGCCATAATCCAATTAGATCCAAATAGATTATAAGAAATAATTCAATTAATCATTTAAATAATTTAGGAACACTCTTTGTTGGTATAATTTTAATATTCCACATACTTGTAATTAAAAGACCATGGGGTTATGGTTTAGACAACTACCTTTAACTGGTGATCAACCAACAGTTTAATTAGGATTCTATAATAATAATTAAGGTGAAGATGATCTCAATATGGATCTTGGAATTGGGTGATCAAATGAGATGTTTGGATGGGATGAAAAGGCTCTAAAAAAGCCTAGAACCTGTCCTAGGTCAAGGAAGGAAAGGATTCACTAAAGGAATGGGGAAATATAAAACACACATCACACATAAAAATAATTATTGTGATATTACATGATGTGTAATTCATTTACACATTGTGTATTAATATTTAAAGGGATATACTAAAAAAGCAGTCGTCTTGGGTTAATAATTATCCCAATCAATTACTAAGTGACCTAAAAAATTTACATGATGTGTAACCATTTCAAAATCTATACTGGTTAAATGATATGTTTCTAGATTAGTGTTCCCATTTTGCAACACCTTTACATGGTGTGAAAATCCACTAAAGATAGCTTTCTGGTAAAAATCAAAAACCGGAACCAAAACACCTCTAAAGCCTTCCATGTCATGGAAAACCCTTGAAAACTCATTTAACTTGTTTATAATATGGCTCTTTTAAGTAAAAACACACACACACACACACATATATATATATATATATGAATTTTGGTAATTTTTTTCAATAGGTATCTCTATCTCTGAACAAGACCTATCAACCAATGCTAAAAAACTCAAATAGGGACATACCTAGAAAAAGATGGGACCTTATAACCTCCCCAATATATAAAAGTTCGTCTGTGAACTGCTCCAAGCATCACTATGGGGTATCAACAAACAATTCTGGTTACTTTTATCACATATCAAACTCCGTATCCTAGTTTTCCTCCAAAAACTCATTGTATCTTCGACAAAACTTGAACCAAAAGGATCACCCTACTATGAAGATACTTCTCACTACAATCCATAATCAGTATTAGATGATCCCCAAAAGACACATCATAACTATGAAAGATTCTTTCAATGTATATCACATGATGATTACTTAAATAATATCTCCAAAGCTGCAACATGTGAAACACATCATTCATGACACAGTTGCACCGTGGAAGGGTTAATCGGTACACCACTGGACCATCCCTATCCACTATCTCAAATGGCTTGACAAACCTAGGCACTAGGTTTCCTATTTCCTAATAAGAAATTTCCCCAACAAATGAAACACCAAAAGTAAAACAAGATGACCAACCTCGAACTCCATAGGACATCCTTGATGGTCATCGTATGATTACTTCCTACTCTATGTTGTCACTAACTGCTACCTAATCAACTGTACATACTCATACATCTCTTGCATGAGACTTGGTCCAACAGGAGATGACAAATCTACCTGAACCAAAAAAGAGGTGAATAACATGACCTTCCAAACAACACCTCACAAGGATCCATCTGGATTTCATCTTAGAAGCTGTTATTATATGAAAACTCTATGAGTTCCATATATTACTCCCATGGAACCACCAAAATAAAAACATAGCCTCATAATATATCATATAGAACCTAAATAGTCCTCTCAAAATGACCATCATTCTTATGATGATGGTCTTTACTCAAAAGAACCTGTAATCCTAGAGCCTACTGAAAACCCTACATGAATAATATTGTGAAACTAGGATCACTATCTGAACTGATACTCCTCAAAACATCATTCAGGTGAACTACCTCACACACATAGAGACTACCGAAATAATTAACTTTGAAGTCAAACTTGATAGGATATAAGTGGGATTCCTTTTTCATTTGATCCATAATCACCCATACAACATAACTCTTATGGATTTTCCTTTGAAATCATACCACAAAATATATAGTAACATCATCCCATTTCTACACATGGATGGGAAAATACTAAAAAATACCAACTGGCCTCTTATTCTAAGCATTCAGCTTCTTTCAAGTGAAGCATCTCGTCAGAAATCATGTTACCTCATTCTTCATTCCTAACCAATGGTACTGTCTTTTGAGATAATGATAAATATATTTAAAACTAGGATGTTTCATCTATCTAGAAGCCAAAAAAACTCTCATTTTCTCCTCATGAAACCTGTAAGAACCCATACTCATCCATATAATAGTAGGGAATTTCTTCTAACAATAGAATATCCTGATGGTTTCTCCCCAGGATATAATATGTCTCCCAGAACTATGACCTTTAGATTATCTAACCTCCCAGTCTTAATCCAATCCAAAAATAATGAGTACAACAAATGTATAAGTTAGACCTTTTCATCCCCGAGACTTCATAACATCTAGAGGCATGTCTACAAAGTGTTCCATCATTCCCCACTCATCTCAAAGATCCCATACTACTTCTATCTGTATATTTTGAATTAAATCATCGACAATAATGTTGCCCTTTCCCAGTTTATAATCTAACTCTAAGTTGAAAGACTACAGATACTCAACCCACCTCCTTTTCCAATGGATTATGTCCCACTATGAAAAAGATGCACTTGAGTCACCTGTAGTCTCTGTATACCACAAAACTCTCACATATGACATAATTCCTATAATATATCATGCAATGTGCCACTAATTCTAACTCAAAATCGTGAGTAGGGTAATTCCTCTCATGTTGTCTTAGCTATCTGGAGCTGTAGGAAAATACTCCATCCTACTCTATCAAAACTGATCTGAGTTCATATTCATATGTGTCAAAGTACACGGTATATGATTTACATGGAGTAAGAAAAGTGAGGATAATCTCTAACATCATCCTTCCATTCAGCTACTTAAAATATCTCTCGCAAGAATCAGAACAAAAAAACTTCACTACTTGTTGGTTAACCCTAACATTGGTGTCGCCAAACAGAATATTTCTTGGATAAAGTACTGATAATAACCTACTAAACCAAGAAATATCTGAATATCAAATACTTTCTTCGGATTAATCCAAGATAACATGATTTCAAATTTCTCTAGGTCTATTGACATTATTATCTCTGAGATAATATGTCCCAAGAATTTCACTTTATCATTCCATAAATTTCATTTGGTTAGCTTGGTGTGAAGATGATTCTCTCTTAATATACTCAAGAATATTTCAAGATGTTGGGAATGATCTTCTATAGACAAGATTTACAGTAAATTGTTTTCTCAAAAAAAAACCCATAAATCAGTCTAGAAAAGGGTGAATGATCTGAATCATCAAGGTCATTAATATAGATGGTGGATGAGTGAACCCAAAGGGCATCACTATGAATTAATAAAAGCCATAATTTATCCTAAAACTACTCAAAGGTATGTTTAATGGTATCACCCTCAATTGATGGTATCCTAATATCAAATTGATCATTGAGAATATCTTATCACCTCACAACTTATCGAAGATATCAACAATTCATAATAGAGGATACTGGTTCCTGACTGTCATCTAGTTTAATATATGATAATCCACCTAGAAGTGCAAAGTACTGTAGTACTTCTTAGAGAAGAGAACTAGATAAACTCAAGGAGATATACTAGTACATACAAGAACATTATCTTCCAAGTCTTCCAACTAAAATTTCATCTCTTGATGCTATTTTAGTGTCATTCTATAAGGTGGGATAGAAACTAGCTCTACTCCCAACACTAACTCAATCGTAAACTCACTCTCTTTCTCGAGTTCTAACCCATATAACTCATAAAGAAACAAATCCAACAAATTTTTTACCACTAGTGGAAAATAATACTTATTCATTCCAACATAATCTAAATAATGACCAGCTATATGAGCCACGAGACAATAAAATTGGCACTAAATTGGTTCTATTCAATTAGTATGAGGATCAAACTCACCCTAGTAAAAATAGATTTCTTCTTCTAGAGATATAAAGGAAACTCACCTTTGATAAAAATCAATATGATCCTAGTGTAGAAATTTTTAATCTATACCATGTATTAAATCAAAACCTTTCATTTACACCACATATGGTTCCAAAAAGAAATGGTAACCACCAATATCTAGAGAACACACCTTGAAACATTTGATATTCTCTGACCACACTCCAAATGGTGTGTCAATGGTCAAACACATTCCAATTAATCTATATCCAAGCCCAATCAGTTTTAAAAATATAGAATAAAAAATAATGAGAAGCTCCTATATCAAACAAAATAAAAGAAAAGGTAGATGATATAATAATTGTACCTCTAAGAGTAGATGATAGTTCATCCACACTAGTTGGAGTAGTCTGAATAAAATGTAATTGACTATCCTATCTTCCATGGGATCCATCTTGAATCCCCTAATCTATTCCCTCTTCCTAGTATTTCCATTTCAAAATGGGGGTACCAAATCCCTTACCTCTAACAGAAAGACCTATGGAATTCCAACTACCTATCTACTAAAGAGTAGATAATTCCTTCCTAGACCCCAATGGAAGTCAGTTTCACCTATCATTTATCTACTACTAAATTCCCATACAAAAAAATTTAAGGTTGACCAATTTGAATCAATAATGACACTTCAAAGTGGGGTTCAAACACTGAGGTTGTTTGTGGACCATCATTCCACACTGATAGCACTTCAATGAAACACAATCTGGAAATGGATACAAAAAATCCCTGACTTCTCTACCCACAGTCTCCTTGGTAAAAACTATCCTAGTAGTGATTTTTCCCACTAGAAGAAGATATCTCATTTCTCCATACTAAAATATCCTAGTTGCTTCTTGGAACTTCCCTCAGACCCCCCTCCAGGATGAGAGTCTGATTTATCACATCCAAAAACTGATCATATGGACAAATTTCACCTATAACCTAATATCATATTGAATCCTATCATTAAAATGTATCACTCTATAGATCTCATTAGTTTCTAAAGATGGTGTAAAGCATTCCAAGTTATTGAAAAATTCAGGGTAGTCCAGAACATATATTCTATACTGCATCTACTTAATGAACTCACAAGCCCTCTCATCCCACAACATATTAGTATTGAAATGGTTTAGGAACATCCTAATCAATTTCTTCTCTGATTTCTCATCCTTCTACCAAAATTTCTCCAAAATATCCCACCAATGAATGGATGGTCCATTAAGGATATATGTAGAAATATTTCCCCTCATATTTACAGGTGTCTCAAGATTCTCAAAGATCACCTGGAATGACTCAATCCATAACTGATATTCCTAGGGGCCTCTCTCCCAGTGAACATAGGAATATACTATAGTTGTAACTCTCTCGTTATCTCAAACATCTAAGGAACAATGTGAATAGTCTCTCATTCCTTGGATCGCCTGACCCTCAAGAAGAATTCATTAATCTAAACATCTGTATGATCTATGAAGCTACGTGATGCTCTGAATCAAATGTTCTAGAAGTATAATGATTACCACTATCCTAATTATCAACTCGAAGATGATGAGGTGTCATTTTCTCTTCAATACAAACACACTTCTTAGAAAATTGGCTATAACAACAAGGTCAACCTAAATACGTGAATAAAATTGAGAACCACCCAGTCTTGGTCTCTCTAAACATTACTTAAAAGTGTTTTAACATGACATAAGAGTTCATTTCATTTCATTTCTCATATATAATAGGTATCTCATATTACATTTCAAATATCCAAGTAGTTATCACATGCAAAAATTATTTCCCTATCATGGGCAATGCATGTCAATATATATCCCAATGTTCCTATCTTGATGCATGCATACTCATCAAACTCTATACTAGGCCATGAGTATCAATATAAAAAACTAATAACATAATGAAATAATAACCTCACACAACATGCGAATTGCCCAATGTGAAATAACATCAACTATAATATGAAAACAACTTGAGTAGAAATCTCATCCCTGACCACTTGGATTTCCCCCTGTACTTGGGTTAGTTACTCCAACACCCAAGATTATTACCAATTCTCGACACATACAATATTCATTTCTACCTATTCCAAATAAAAAATATATTGAAAATAAAAAGATGAAACCTTTGAAATCACATTTTAATATCCCTTAATCTGGAAATCTCTAATGTGGTCGAATTGGGTTGGTTATGGGACCTCAAACGCACCACCCTATACTCTAGAGGATTCCGACCAGAAATGGGGGTGAATTAAGAATACCGGAGAGATCAAAACACCGGATCATAGAGTTAAAACATAACAGAAAAAATAAATATGAAAATAAATAAATATCATATTAGTGGAAATAATGGAGACAATACAATATAGATGAAAAACCAATAGTAAAATCCAACTAAATAATCCAATAAATAATAATGGAACAATGTAATTTCTTGTGTGAATATAACTAAATTTCTTGCTAGAAGTAATCAAAATAAAATACTAGAATACTCAAATAAAGACTCAAAATTTGGCAGTCTCAATCCCCATGTCAGTTCTTCTCCAAACCTCATACCATCCATCAAGTAATAATCAATAAAAAGGTCCATTTCCCTTTTCCAAACCTGTATCCATGTAATTTTCTCAGGTACCAAACGATGGCCAGAATATTCTTTGATTGTAACTCATTATGTTGACACCACCATTTCTATACACGAGTAGTATGTTAATAAGTACATGCAATAATTTAATGAACAAGTCTATTAATTAATTAAAAAATTAAATTAATACCACATTAACCTGCTTCAGCACCATGTTGTAATATCTATAAGCTTGTCTCATGGACATTCTAACCATAACCATATAACCATGGTAAATCAAAATCTGCTTCAGTTCCTTGCTAGAATGTCTCTTAGCATGTCTCACAACCATGCCAACCAGAACCATATATACATGGCATAAATTACAAAATTATGGGTTAAGCCTACTATATAATAATTTTGGATTTATATTAGGCATTATAATGGTATATAATATTTTTAGAACATGTTAGGACCAATATCAGTATATAAGCCTTTTGGCATTTAATCAAGTATTACCTTGGTATAAAATAATTACAACACATGTCTGGTCCAAGCCTGATATATAAGAATTTTTTAATTTAATCGTAATCTGTCATAATAGAAAATATTCTACAATATCACATTATAAATCTCAATGGTTAATTATACAAATTACCATATATCTTTTAATTTCACATTTAGTTTACCATTTGGTTATAAACCAATAACATGTCAGTCATTTAAACAATCAATCCAAGACAAGGGGAATCATTATCAATAAATCCCCCAAAATTAATGTTTGGATAAACACACTTTAATCCAATCATCAATTTAATTATAATCAAGGGGTTTCTCACCCAAATGAAATCCCTAAGCAAGGACAACAACCTATTAGATCCAAAGGGATTTCAAGGAATAATATAATTCATTATTTAATTATTTTAGGCACACACTATGTTCAATTAAATAAACCAAAGGGTTATGGGTTAGACCCCCTACATTTAACAGACAATCAAACTATGATTTTAAAAGGATTAACTAACAAGAAAAAATGTGCAGATGATCAAAAAAAATATTCAAGGATTGTTTTCTCAAAGGGTATATCTGGAAATAATGGGAAGTCTCCAAAATCACCAAGATTTCATCCTAGGACAATAGAGTCAAGGATGCATTGAAGGAATGAGAAAATATCAAATGCAGGACACACTTAAAAACACTACATACGATATCATATACTGTGTAATTCATTTACATGTCATGTACGCCTTTTTAAAGGGATACACTGAAAACCCCATCACCTTGGATTAATATTTATCCAAATCGATTATTACACGGTGTTAAAAGTTTACATTATGTGTTACCATTTCAAGACCGGTAATAGTGTCATAACATTTGTCTAAAATATTTTACAAATTGTGTAACACATTTACATGGTGTTTAAATCCTCTATAGATAGCTTTCAGCCCAAAATCAAAAAAAGGACCTGAAACACCTCCAACGAATTCCAAAGCATGGAAGACCACTGAAAACTCATTTAATATGGTTACACCTGGACTCCATTAATTCAAAAAACATACATCCCTGAACATTAGTTCAATTTCCCCAATAATTCTCTCCATATTTTAACATGACTTAGCCACCATGGCTCAAATGAAAATTCTCAAAGAAGAACATACCTGGGAAAATATAGGATCTTACACATATCTTTAATGATATAATGTTATACCCTTGACTCACGTGTTATGTTTCATTATTATTTTTATTCCCTTATATTTATTTTTAGCTCACCCATTTATTTTATCTATTCCCTAGGTCATTATATATAGTTTTTAGAGATCAAATGGATTTATGAGCACATTATGGAATAGGAAAAAAAAATAAAGATTCCAAGTTTTTTTTGATGTGTTATAATCAATGTCCTATAAATACACTCTTACTCAAATTTATTGGCTTCTAATTAATGTATATTTATGTTTAAAATCATGTAATAATATGTGTAAAAGTATTGGATCTCTATAGATGGTATCTGAACAAAGGTTTAGTTTAACTTTAGAACTAAGATGAGAAAAACAAAGTGATAGACCTAGGGATAAGTATAATGATATAAATAAATATATATAAATATCCTAGAATCTTGATGAATTATAGAGAAAGTGATTTCTATGAAATTAAATTATTATCTGGATATTACAGGTGGATTTGGTTCCCACACAAATGTACCTAGGGGTAACATTTTTGAAAACGGAACATAAGGCGTGAATCTAGAATCCCTTGGTATATGACAACAATATTTATAGTGAAAAATGATTGACAATCCCAAGATATATTCTATAGAAAGTCAAAAACTCTTTATGAACCATCATGGAGGATTTAAATGAATGTTAAGGTTAGAAAACCCAATATGAATAATTATAATGGATAACGTTGATTAAAACATAGAGGCCCATAAGTCCATACATAATTTTCATTTATTAGTTATTTCTTGTAGGTTTATAATTCTCCCTTTGGTATGTTAATGCATTCACAACTTGTTTCTTTTAATATTTTCAGTTAATGGTGGTAAACAGAATAATGAATCTCGACGACCAATGTTATGGGAAAGGTAATAATTTTCCCAATAAGATACCTAACATAATAGGAATGGTTGTTATACATATTTTGATCATTCTAAATGGGTTTTCTTGAATTATGATAAACAACTGGAACATAGATGAATTTAAAAACATATCAAATAAGATATGGATAGAGTCTCATTAAGTATCAATTTTTAAATATGGAAAAGAAATAGATATTCAATTTCCTAAATGTTAAAAATTTGGGAATAATAACCTATAATAATATCTCAAATTTAGGGTAATATGTTTTTGATGTGAAAATAATGGGAATAGAGTAATGAATTTCCAATGAATTAGATGTATTATATATGGAAAACATGGTCATTATCTAGGTCAATTCCCTAATTCAAGGATTTCTTCCAAATATCCTATTTTACAACAATTTTTGAAGTGTAATGAGTGATGTGTTTACTTTTTAGAATTCATGAATCATGTTATTGAGTTATTTAAATTGTATTATGGTTATAATAATAATAATGAATCTTGTCAGTTTTTTTTGAAATAGTTCTCTTTATGGATTTTCATGAATATATTGAATGGTACTAGTGACCTATAAATGTTATTTGATGGTAAGGTGATATTCTATATAAAAAACATAATTTAGTAAAAGATAATATTTTTCATGTTCTTGATATTTTGGTAATTATAGTTGATTAAAATTAGTTGATTTTATGAAAAATAATGATATGTATTGAAAACCATAGTGGTTGAAAAATTGATTTGATGACTAATGTATTTTTTAGGATATTCATCATATTATTTGGATCATTATAAAATAAATTTGAATCAAAAATATGATTACCACATATTTTTCCATAGTATTTAAAAAAAATACAAACCAAAATCCTGGAGAAAACTCATCATATCTAGTTAGGTCATGAGGATTGAACCCATAAATAAAGGGTGATAAGGGTTAGGTGCCTACCCAAAGACTATGAAAGGTACAAATTATCATGATTTTTTTTTACTTAAATAATTTTAAGAATAAAAACTAATTTGATCAATTTTTTTGTGGTGATAAATGATATTTCGAGTGGGGTTTTATTGCGATAAAGTATATAAAACCTTTAGGTTTAACTTAAATGATTATTTTTTATGAATTCTAAACTATTTTTGGAGATGCAATAAGAATGTTTTTAAGTATATACGCTTATTGGATTAATTTGATCATTGTGTGATACTATTTACATATTAGATATAAATGTATTATATGGGAAAATATAATCTAACCATTTTGATTTTAGTTATTATTGGAGGAATATATTGTTATTATTTTGTGGAATATATGATCTTTTATAAGTTTATTATTTAGTTTTTTGGTGATGAAATATTTTTCTCTAAAACACATGATTTAGAGAAAAAATTAGATTGTGGTCAAAATTGGTTGAAGGAAAAAAATTCTACTTATAAATTATGTATATTTCCTTTTTTATTCTATATAATAAAACAATACATGAAATCTCAGAAAAGGATTTGAAACAAAAATGTTATCATATTACCTTCACATCCAGTGAATCAATTGCCTTTTCTCTCTATACAAATTTTTGGTTGTGAGGTCCTTAATTTTTGGTTGATCATTCATATTATTGAGATCAATGATATATACCACACTCTATAATTATTTATTTTTTTCCTCCATATCCATATAATTACATCCCTCTAATGTTTTCCCACATAGAAAATAAAAATGTGTTATTCTAGATAAAATTAATTATACCCTTTCTATCTTATCAATATATTGTTTTATTATCCCATTTTATGATGTGGGATTTCAATAATTTTAGTTTCAAATGTCGAACCCTTGATTACCGAGATCAGGATTAAATTACGAGGACAAAATTTATTTAAGGGGTGGAATGTAATACCCTCTGTTTTTTTAAAGAGGAACATCATATTTGACACCAAATATAACACACCGCACAATGATTAAAGGAGAATGTAACACTCTAAAACATTATGATATATATAATTTTTAATTAAATTCAATCTCTTCGATAGCCTATAGAACATGCAATATCGAGTCTAAATGAACAGCAATATAGAATTCCATTATAACCTAACCCTCAAATTAGTGTGTATAAATATGAATAAACTAAACTAATAAAATTATATGTTTTATAGATTTATAAAATAAGTCCAATGGTTATCTACTAATTTGAAATAACATAAGAATCATTTGAAAGAATTTTTTTTAATAAAATAGTATTTTTCTAAAAAGTATTTTCATAACACTTTTCACACATATTTTAAAATTTTATTTTTCCCCATTTTATAATATTTATTTTAAAAAAATTAAAATCTAAATTTCCAAATTATCATTGGGTGAATATTTTATAATTTTCTAAAAAGATTAATTTTTTAATTAATAGGGAAAAATTATGATTTTTCATGGGGTATATGTTTATGAAACCAGTTTACCTATCATGGGTTATATACTTATGAAACGGCTTCCTTTCATGGGTTATTCATTGATAAAATGGTTATGAAACATGTCTCTTTTTCATAGGATATGATATGACTAAATATTTATGATACACATTTCATTTCATTGGTTATGTTATGATTTTTTATGATCATTTGGCACATGTATTTATGATTTTATTATGTGATGGGTTATACCAATATCTGCCTACAATGCATTGGGTAAAGATTTATATCTAATGAGATAATGACGAGATTCATGTTGATGGGATTAATCCACATTGGAAGATGGGAAAACTTGATCCACTATGGGAATCTAGGAAAACCCATTCCACTTTATGAAGATGGGAAAACCTGATCCACTATGTGAATATGGGGAAACCCAATCCCTTATAAGGAATGAAATATGACTGGGGATGGTGGCGTGTGCCTCCCAGTAGGTGTATTCCCCATGAAGTGCCTTAATAAGTTTTGAAAATGAGCCTTGACTTATTGGGAATGTATTTTTTATTCTTATGTGTACTCCAAAATTCTATGCATAATTTCTATGATATGTACACATGGTTCATGTCCTTTATCATCTTATGATTAATGTCTTATAGCTATAAATATTTATGACATGTCTCATGATTATAATAATTTATATGCAAGGTATGATCTTCAAATGTTATTATCATGGTCTCATACCATTATGTTCATGTTATGTTTACTCATTTACTTTATTATCCCTTACTTAGCATTCAAGATAACCCATTTATTATGTTTACTTTCACCGTGTAATGAATAATGTTTTTATGTAGGGAAAGTAAAGAGGAAGATATTTAAGGGAGATGTTAAAGATATTTCACTAAACTAGAAGAATGTGTTCAATGTTTCCAAAGATACTAAACTATTACATTCCACAAGAATTTACTTTTGTAATGTGCTGAATATGTATATAAATTGATGTAATATACATTTATGTTAATCATGTGTAGTTATAGTGTTGGTAGTTTTCTTATATCTCTAACAACACACAGTACTATCTCAATAAGTTTCTGATCCACTGGAGGATTTTTCACGATGTTTTATCAGTAGCTTCCCCCTAGGGCATAACCACATGTCTTATCATAGGAATGATTCTACAAAACCTAATAAACAACATTTAATACATAAAAAAGTATACATAGATCAACAAATTAGATAAGATATATAGGAATATAAATTCCATCAAGTAGAATTTTATGATTTGGATTTCAACATACTCTGACAAAAGGAAGAGGAAATACTAGAATCATATTAAAAGGTTATTCAAAAGACCTTTTACCAAACAACCATGGTGACATAAGGCTAATTATAGTGAGGTATGATCAGTAACTCACTCACAACTACCTCACATATCATATTAAGACATATCAAACTGCATACTACTGTCAATGAAATATACTAAAACTACACATATGATACCACTTTTCCATGAACCAGCCTGGATACCCTGGTACCTTGATACTCGAGCTGACTCTCACAAACCCTAAATGCAATTCTAGATCCCTATTTATTGATAATTATCCCCTGGAATCATTTAGGATCAAATAGGGAATGATTTTTACAAAAAATAGTAGAAGATAAAAGATACAATTCAGTATGCTCAAAAATATAAAGGAAAAAAGTGATAGAATCAAATAGTATAAAAAGTAATGTTATAGATAGATAAACATCCCAATGGAAACAGAAATTTCACCTAGTCAAAATTATCAAAAACTTTTATGTATCAAGTGGACAATATCTCCACCGATCACCATCATCACTCAACGGTCCTAATGATCAAGAACATCTACCACCCCTTGTTTCACTTTCCCTTTTATCGAACCTAACATTAGAAAATTTGAAAATTCATGAAGGTAAAGGTAGGGTGTGAGTTAGAAATCCTAGTAGGGTCTCACCATGTGTTCTATAATCAATTCCATAATAATTAAACAAACGAAGATTTAATTTTAAAATTAAACAAGTCATGGTACATTATTCACATGTTTTAAACAAAAACATGATTTACATTAAAAGAGATGGTTTATATATCAAACATGTATTAAATGAAAATTTTATATAAAAACATATATAAAGAATATGGAATCAATAAAATGTCTAATAATAATTAGCATGTATAATCAAGTCAAAAAATCATATAATTATGTAAAAAATCCCAATAGTATGTTAATTAATGTAATAGTTTCCTCATATACCTCAATAATGATCCTAGATCAAGATAGGTGTGACCTGTCAAATCAATTTACAACCTAAATAGGGAATCCTCATGGGTCATCCATAGCCCCAAAGGGGAACCCTCTTGGGAATTCATTCCACATTTTATTATTTATATTATTCATCATCAATCTATTTCTAAGGAGTAAAAGTACTCGCATGATTTTCCAAGTTACCACTAACTACCCAAACAAATATGTAACTAAAAAAATAAATCAATTAAAAATTGAAAAAATAAATCAATTAAAAATTGAAAAAATAAATCATATAAAACCAACTCAAATTATAATTTCTCAGTTTCAGTTTTCAAAATGGGTTTATTTGTTTCAAAAAAATATAGGTTTTCATAAATTATTTACTTTTCAAATAATATTTCACTTTATGAAATTTTACAAAATTATAATAAAAAAAATTGATCAAAACAATTACAAATTCAATCCATCTTTTCTCGAAAAATCACCCCCACATTTCAATTCCATTAAAATTGATATTTTTTTTCTATAATTTCAAATCTATGTTTTTTAATAAATTAAATATTAATTTCAATACAATAAATCAATTTATATTTTCAACTATAGGAAAAACCATAATGGAACAACCTACCATTAATCACATGGTCAAAGAAAACACCTGCAATGGGATCACCAATGAAGAACGAGGCGAAACCTAGAATCAAGATCCATCACATTGGAGTGTACTTCAATCAATAACATGATGATAAATCACTCTCTATGGGGGATATAATGGTACATTAGATGATTCTATATGAGCAGGTACCCACTCACTCAGAGGAGATCGAACCAGATCAACAATGCCTTGATCAACCATGAAAATGGGATTAAGGAGTCAAAATAACCTCTCATGAGCCTTCAAAGACCAATGATTCAAATTAGAGTCTAAATAGAGTGAAATGGGGCTAAAAATGCGGTTTTTTGATATTAATAAATTTTTTATGGGAATTAAAACTCACGTGCACTTCTTTTTGGGTAGGGCCGCATGATTAGACAAACTATGAACCCATGTTATTAGGGTGCATGGTTTCTCCTAGGAGGCAACAAGGTTTGTGAAACTGTGTGAAAATAATGAAAACACTCATTATATGAAGTTTCATGGTTTTTAGGGACTGGCCACACTATTTGAACATACTGTGCATCCTATTCTAGTGGCTCAATCTAAGGCTCATGGTTTCCTTGTCCAAACCACATAGTTTTCCTTAACTGTGCACCAACTGTGTATAGACCCTTTGGCTTCAAAAAATATCCTAATTTCAAATAAAACACCCCATGAAAAGACCCATATAAATGAATATCTAAAAAAGGTTCAAGGAATTCTTGAATTAAGGTAAAATATGTTACAATCCATCGGTAATAATAGACCAAAGAGTACACCGAAGTAAGAAAAAATATATTAAATGTAATTTAGAATCAATACATTCATACAAGGATGATTTCCCACCTAGATGATCTCATGTAAAAAATATATAATATATTAATAAAATAAAATAACCAGAGAATCAACTACATTCCAAGACTCTCTTAAACCCCATTCTCTAATCTTGATCAAGATGGTCATCTTGATCATCAACATCATATCATGCCACTGCCCAACATGTTCCTCTGATAAGTGATAGATCTTCTTAGGCCCCAAAATTTCATGGATTCACAAGCATGGTGTGATTACATAACTCAGAAAGGTTCCAATATTTTTTTCCCATACATCTTGGGTTCCAAAAAACCTCCAATATTCACCCAAAACACCCCAATACAAGACCCAACCAACTGGAGATCTAAATAGGGGTCAATGAATACTTGAAAGAAGGTAACATAATGTTAAAATACATCATCAATAATAGAAATAATAGTACACATAAGTAATAATGAAAAAAATAAAAATAATACATAATCAATACATTTATAAACGTATGGTTTCCCACCTGGATGATCAAATATTAAAATAATAATTGAATAAGATAATAATATAAAAGTAACAGAGGCTAAACAAGTTCTGAAATAATCTCCTTAAACACATTCTCTATCCTTTATTGAGTTTCTCAACTCAATTATCAGCATTATATTGGGCCACTACAAAACATGTGCCTTAGATATGTATATATCTTCCCAGTTCTTCAAAGGTCATATATACTTAAGCACGGTGTGATTACATAATGTAGCATGGTACTACTAATGTCGTATTATACATAACAAGTATATGAATTGTTGGTTAATCAAACATGATCAAATGAAATAAATAAATAAATAAACTATAGAAAAAATAACAATGATACTATATTATTTGGCCATTGTTGGGTTGTCTCTGAGCATGCCATAATGATTAAGCAAACCATGACCACGTAGAGGGACCAATTCCTACATTGGTATCAATAAGAACTATTGATCTAGAATTCTATGACCCTAATCGACCATACCTATGTCAGACCACACTAGGTTGTCTCTGAGAACACCACAATATTCGGGAAACCAAATTAAAACTATATTATAGGGTGTAACCCTAGAATCCTTAATTCACATACTCAAATGAAAAAGCATCTTATCAAAAATGTTTCAACAACTAGATCCCAGGAATCATGGGAATATCTACAAACTTAAATATCCAAAATTTATCAAAGCCAATACCTAATAATCCTAGGTATTCACTAACCCAAACTCTATCCTCCATGTCACCAAGCTAGCTATCCACATCCTAGGCATTCTCGGAAACCTGATTAGGAACACGTAATATCATCAATCTTAACAAGATGGATACTAGGGGAAATATTATAATATAATTATAAAAAAAGTGATCATAATGAAATCCCAAAGAATGAATATCTAGATATTATACATAATATAAATCCTATGGATCCATAACATTTAGGGCATCCCATATTGACATTAGGAAAAATCATGACATCCCATAAATTCATACATGTCTTAATAACTAGATCATAGGAAGCACATCCAGGAATCCACAATAATGCCATCTCATTAGTTGTATCACAATGTCATCACATAAGGCTCAAAATCATAATCCCAAGAACTGCCTATGGCCATCCCCAATAACATCATTACACCAGGATTGGCCCAAAATCCATGTCCCGAGAAACATTTCATGGAATATCTGAATACATCAAGAATAAATAAGTCAAATAATAAGAACGAGTTCAAGTTTGGGTGAATTTATAAAACCATAACTTTCATATGCATACTCTTGGTAACTTAACATCTGTATGGGTTTGAAGGTGACTCCATGTACCATCTCTAGTCAAAACCAATTACACATTCTCATAAGGTTCACAACTCATAGGGGAACCTACTATGGCACCCGTGGATCTCAATGACGTCTCTTTGTATTACTATGAATGTCACACTAGAGATATGTCCTCATTCTCTTTCCCATTCCCAGGGATTCTGGGTTAGCATAAGCACCCGACTCGTCCTTTAGTCTCGAAGGGTCTTACCACCCATAGTATCCATGTCCCTGTGGGGGAGGAACTGTAGCACCCTAATTTTTAATGGACCTTTTTTTTGAATGAATTAATTTTAATTAATGTCTTTCATTTTACTATGTAAACCATTCAGTTCACATGGAACTGACTTGACTTGTGCTACATGCAACACCAACTTGTTGTATGATACATGTAACACAACATTTGTAAAATACATCATAATTATTGTCATTATTATTTAAAAAAGATAGTTATATACTATCCATTAAACATAATAATATAAATTGTAATAACTACTTTTCAAAATTTTTATATTAATTTTTTTATAAATAGAAAATATTTATAACAAAAAATATAATTTTTACTAAAGAATTTATATGTTTAAAAATGAAATTTTGTCGAATGAACTATTTTTCATGTACTTCTATGAAAAAAATAAAATTAATTTTAGACAAATTTAGAATATTGATTTGATAAAATAAACATAATTTTTTAATTTTTAATGTTGAAATGTTCTTAGGGTTAATTTTAGGGATTTTTCTGTGAAATATAATTGGTGGATGAATAGTCAAAATGGTGAATTTTCATTCAAAACTACTTATTCATCAAATTTATTTATATATTTTAATTAGATTTTAAATTTTTTATAAAGTATAATTAAAAAAATATAAATCAATTAAACCTATTAAAGTCATTGAAACCAATATCACATTGAAATTGGATTTAAAAATTTAGAAAACTTTTGATCAAATTTACTTTAAAAACATGCAGTGTCATCCTGTCTGTAGGATTAATTTTTAATTAACTTCTACAAATTAAGTGATTGAATTCTATAAAATGGATTCCATATTTGGAATTATCATAATTTATAATCTATAATAAGTTCAACTTATATTTTTACCAAAAATATTAGTAAATGTAGATAAAATTAATTACAATGATTAAGGTAAAATTAAGATTAACAAGGGAATAAACCATAAACTTCAAGACCCAAATGACAGATAAAATTTTCCAAACCCCTTTTATGAACATAGTTATGAAATAAAACTTCTATTTTTGAACTTTTTTGTTGTTTTTGAATTTTTTTGGTAGAAACATAGGTACACCTAACTTGTTTTCTAAAATTTCAAGTGTGTCCCCTCTCTTAATTATAAAATCCCACTACCTATCCCATTATTAACAAATCTCAAACCACATAGGTTTATAAAATATATACCCAATACACTACCCAAAATCCATCCATTACTCATGGTTTCCTCCCTTTGGGAAAAAAATACAATGAATCCCTTTGGTGAAAACCAAAAGGCGTTACCCAAAGAAGACATAACATCCTTCTCACGCTCCTTTATCTTATTTTTATTATCCACACCCTCCACTATCATTATTACATAACTATAATACAAAAAAAATATAAAAAATATACTGATATGTTTTTATGATATGTATTTTACCTACACTTACACATAGTTCTTTCTAATGGGTAAAGAACATACTATTTATGTATACAAAAAATGATCGCCTCACAAAATGATGATTGTTCATTTTGACTTGACCACATTTTATGGTTGGTAAATATGATGGAAAATATTTTTATATATGATATTAATGATAATTATTATATATTTAAGATTCTATAATTCTTTTACAACACATATCTTTATACTTTCCATTTTTTGTAAGTACAGTAATTTCATTTGTGGAAGTGTGGACTACCTCCCTCTCAAACCTATGTGATTCGTTCACACACTAAATGGGATGTATTAAGGATGGTTTTAGTGATATTATATGATATATATGAAATAATAATTCTACTTTAATGATATTATATATATACATATATGTCATTTTAATTTTTTCATTCAATATTACAAATAGAAACGGAAACTACATTCATGCGTACGTACGACCTACTATCTCCATTAATTATATATTCTATTTTATTTTTATAAATTATATAAATCATTAAAATTAAAATATTATTAATATAAATGATATTTATATCACCATTTATATTCTATAAATCATTATATATGAATAATAACAACATATATGAAATGTTAAGACATATACCAAAAACAAAGGGAATATTACAAGAAGGGTAGCCCTAATAGGGAATTGTTAACAAGATATTAATATAAAGCCCTAATAAAAAAATATGTTATTAGATATAATAATGTTTCTCTATGAATGATCTATAATAATTTTATATTTATTAAATAGGATGTTTGAATGAGTATGATGATAATAAAGACATAAGTTAATGGAATTGCATCTCACATTTTATTTTCATGAGATACATGCCTTATTCACCACTCATTAATTTTTTGTGTTGTGTATATTGAACATGGATTTATTATATGAATCTTATAATTAAATTTATTTGTTTTTAAATATATATTTTATGATCCTTCTTTCATGGGTTTTATGTTTCAAAAGTTACAAAATTGGTAAAGTAATTTTTCCTCAATTTTTCTTCTTTAAGACGCATGCCATGTTATACACCTATATTTTTTAATAAGGTGGATATGATGTCTCTGAAATTTTATACAATGAATATAATTATTTTCATGATATTTTAAGCTTTATATAATCTCATTTTCTTACATGGGGATTTTGGTTCAAATTTAGTAATTGGTAAGAGTTTATTGAAACAATCATATCGTTTATCAAGATTATTTATTATTAGGACTCCATTGATGAAAACCTATGATCCATCATTCAATAAAATTAATTATTTTTATTATAATATTTTTATTCTTTATATATTCATTTATTGGTAACATTTTTTCCTTATTTGGTACATTATTTGATTAAGGAAGTGTTTTTAAGAATGTCCGACTTTACCTCTCTCTTCAGTCAATGAACTATGTTCTTTCAACCAAATATTTTCTAAATATGTTTTCAAAATGTTTTCAAGAGTTATTTATAATTTTTCAAAGTATTTTAAAAGAATTGTTCTTCAAAAAAATCAATAATCCTTTAAAATTTTTCATGGTATTTTAAAATAATTTTTTTTAAAATGTTTATATTCTTATTTTATATGTTTTTAAAGAAAATTGTTGTAAAGACCCATAAAATTCAAGGAATTGTTTTTCTTAATTTTCTTTGGAATTTTACAAGAACGCAGTTTCTGACGGTACCTGATTCCGAGGCCCAGTGTGCCCAGAATCATTTTCCGAAGTTTGGCTCGGGTACGTTCAGTGAACGGGCGAGCGAGTTTTTCTAACTTTTGAACTGATGCTTGGAATCAAATTACGAGGGCACTGATGGAATCACAACACCAGTAATTTCTTAGAAATGCATCTTCCAGAGTTGCGTTTGCTCGGGTGTGGTTTTTAATTTTTGGGCTTTAAGTTAAGAAATAAAATAAAGTGGTGCGAAAAATTTATTTTTATTTCACTTAGGCAACTTAAAAGCCACTTAAAACTACTTAAGCTAAGTTAAAGTAGATAGGGTACAAATCAAAAATATCTTACCCTCTTGGTAGGATATTTGTGGGGTGGGGCCCGCACGATCCCACCGTTTCTTTTCCGCTAAGTAACGCACCCGCCAAAACCCCTATTGATTGAAGGTAAACTCGAGTGTTTCTTAAACAATTAAATGCTCTTATTAATTGGGCGGTTTTATTCGTTGAATTAATGGGTTGTTACTTAACTTATCTCTTTTTTTTGTTTGTTGGAATGTTAACAAAATAAGACCAACACAATTCTTATTAAGTGTTGTTCGTTGAGAGGATTTGACAGAAACCTCAAGTTCTTCATCCTCCTTCGTGAAGAACGCGAAGAAGACGAAGAACGCGAAGAACGCTGGCCTTTGATGAAGGGCGACGAAGAACGCCAAGCCCTCGGAGATTGACGACGCGACACCAAGTACCGCGACACCGACGATTCTTCTTCCGCGACATTCTTCCGCGACAATCCAACCCCGCGACAACCTTCGATCGAAAACGACTAGGTAGGGGGGTTGCGCTCCTTTTTAATTCTTTGTGGATTATTAACAACAATATGGATTTAATTATTAATAATTAAATCTGTATGTTTTGATCCTTAGAGTTCATCGACGCGATGCCAAGTACCGCGCGACAGCGACGCTCTTCCGCGACGCGACGATTCTTTTCTTCCGCGATGATCAATTCCGTGAAGAACGCACGCTCGACGACTACGGCGAGGTAGGGGTTTGATTCTTTAAATCTTTGTGATTAAATCCTCGATCGTTTAAATACTGTTGGGTAAATATCTTTAAGACTGCTAACGCGGTGGGTGAGGACTAACGAACAAGCCTGAACCCACCGCACCTTTTCGTTCTTGGTGCGCAAAACGGCGGACGACGACAAACGGGGCCGAAAGGGCAATTCGAGGGCCTGGCGGTGAAGATTGAGTCCCGGGAGGACTACTGGCAAAGACCGAATGCAAAACGGACCACCGGAGCGCGTCTGGTGGCCCGCGGAAGCTCTTGCCGGCGCGGCGGCCGGCAGCGGCCGGTTGCGGCCGCGCGGAACCGGGAAGAGGGATGCGGCCCGGCCGCCGCGTCTGTTGGCGAGGCGGCCCCAACAGGGGCCGCGGCGTTACATCCCGCGGGGGCAGCACCCACCCCGCGGCTTCCTCTGCGCGGCCGGCTCGGCCGAGCTGAGCCGAGCCGACCCGCCAGGCCGGGTCACGCCCAGGCCGGGCCGGGTCGCGCCAAACCGGGTGGGTCCGGGCCCAGACCCCCCGTCTCCGGACGTTTTCAGTATTTTGCTCATAACATGAGCTACGAGCCTCCGAACGACGCGCCGTCAGCGGCGATGCGATCCTTGGATCGAGATGGTCGTTTTGATATATCACACTCAAAGTTTAGGAAATACTTTGGGTTCGGCCGGGTTGGTTCGTACACGAAACCAACTGGGCCCTTGGAGCGGAAACACTCATATCTTGAGCTTCAGAAGTCCGTTTGACGTGCCATCGACTTTGTTGTTTTCCTCTAAGTGAGACGGATCTTTTGGCATATTCCTCCCAAGGTTTGGACACAGGTGGAGTATGGTTGGGTTGGTTGTTCCTTAAAAACCAACCGGGGCCCTGCGACGAAAACGCCAATAACTCTCAGACCGGGCGTCCGATTGACGCGCCGTCTGCGACGTTGAGTTCCTGTTGTCGATACGGAACTTTTGGATACATCAAATCTGGACTATGTTTCAGTTGATGTATCAGCCTCTCGGCTCGTGGAGCGGACCCTCCCGAACGAGCTTGCTGTGTGCGGGAACCCTAGAGCTGGCTGCGACTGCTACTGTGACGATGACGACTGTGCAGAGATCCTCAGTGGATTCGACGGCGATGACTACAGCACTCAGCGATCCTTTGTGGTTTAGTGCTACCGATCCTGTGTGGGTCTGATCCTGTGTGGGTCAGCGCTCAGCGGTCCTGTGTGGGCCCGCGCCTACAGGTCCTGTGTGGGCCCGATCTTGTGTGGGTCTTTGCGGGGGTTAGTTACCTATCGATCTTTTGTGGGTCAGATACTTTGTGGGTCATTGAGGGGGTTAGTACCTATCAATCATTTGTGGGTTCGATGACTTAGATAGATCAGTGATCATCTCTATCGTCATTCCAAGAAGTATACCTGTGTGAGCTAAATCCTGTTTACTCTTCTTTGTGGATTGTGTTGTGATATCCTATGTGGATTACGTTTTTCTTTCCTTTGTGGATTGTGTTGTGCTATCCTGTGTGGATTTACGTTTGGATTTCTTGTGTGGACTGGGTTGTACTCGAGCTCGGATGTTGGAGCCGAGCGAGAATTGATGACTTAGGTATATGTATGGGCATATACCTAAGCCATGTTGTACGTTACTTCGTGATTGTATCTTTCCTTTGTGGTTTATCCTTTGTGGATTCTAGGAGACCTTCGGGGGTCTTGGGGTCCCTACTGAGTAGCTTATACTCACCCCTGCACGGGCTACGCCCACACTACGTTGTGTTGGTTGCAGATGACGGACAACACTGATCGTGGTGGAGGCTTGCGGGGCAGGACGGTACGTGGAGGTGGACCACTGGGCGGGACGTACTCGGAGCGGTCGGCTGGACCCGAGGAGCAGTGGAGGCTATCTGTACCCACCCTTCAGGTGGGACTTCCAGTGGACGGCTCAACATTGCGGCTTTAATTTTCAGTTGCTGTTTTTCCCCTTTCAGTTGTACTTTACAGTTGGGCTTGTATTTCCGGCCCCCTTTACTTTCTACACCTACTGTTGTACCAGCTTTTACTTAGTTTTTACTTTTTCCGCTTTCTTACTCTGTGGTGCTTGTTTACTTTACAAAGGCAATGCCTTCCCTTTTTACCGGGATTTACGCCTTGGTGCTAGTCTCCAGCCCCTGTCCTATGGAAGGAGGGCTTGGGGTAGTCACGGCATGGGCCCCGAGGTTGGGTCGTGAAAAATTGGTATTAGAGTAGTTCAGTTCTACCGCAGACTCTGACCTTTCTTCTATGTGAAGCAATAGTGTTTAGCGTATTGGGTGTGGTTTTCAGTCCTGGGATCCCAGTTTTGGTGCGGCGACCGACGTATCCGTACACCAGGACCTTGACTTCTGATTCCCGACTTAATGCACAAAAACATTGATTTCATGTGTGTTTCAATTTTTCTTTGTGATTACTTTGTATCAGCTCACCAGGTATACTGTTCTGACCGTGGAACACCTGTTTCTTTTCAGGATGGCCCCACGACAGAAGCCAGCCAGGGTTCTGAGAGTTGTACATGACGACAGCCCGTCGAGCGATGAGGCCTCGGTACAGGGCCCTTTGACAGCTGAGGCACCAGTGGTACCTCTACCCACCGAGCCACTGATGCTTCCAGCACCAGCCGCTGACGATGCACGTTGCCTTGGCGCACTGCATGAGTTCCAGCGCCAGCGACCGCCCAGGTTCTGCGGGGAGACGGACCCCTAGGCATCCGAGGACTAGCTGGAGGCAGTTGTACGAGTTTTCAGGCTAGTGAGGACACCAGCAGACCTCATGGTGATCCTCGCAGCGAGCCTACTACACGCAGCAGCAGGGTGATGGTGGAGCTTGATGCTCCAGGTGAACGATGAGGCATCTCTTCTCTGGACATACTTTGAGAGCCTCTTCCGCTCGGAGTTCGTCCCAGCCACCCTCCGTGCGGTGCCCACCCAGGAGCTTCTTCAGCTGCGGCATGACAGCTTGACGGTCACCCAGTACTCTGCGAGATTCACTGATCTCTCGTGCTACTCGACAGACATGGTACGTGACCCATTCTTCCGGGCCTGGACCTTTGAGCAGGGATTGAGACATGAGATCAGGGCATCGCTGATCTCCCTCAGCATTCCAACTTAGGCAGGAGTACTAGAGCAAGCTCTTTTGATTGATAGCTTCCTTGTTGAGCCTTCATCAACAGCGAGACGTACCGCAGGGTGGTAGGTAGCAGAGTCTTCCGCAGCAGGCAGCCGACGGATGACTCAGGGGTCTAGGCAGACCAGACCATCAAGTAGACGACCTCAGGACACTAGCTCAGCCGTGCGGGGCACACAGCGCGGAGCCAGTCTTTCGAGAGGCAGGTACTGTTACACATGCAGCGGGCAGGGCGACATGGCTCGTGACTGCCCGACCCATCGTGCCTAGAAGAAGCAGACAGTGGAGGGGCCACCCAGGCAGAGGCAGAGGGTCGACAGTGGTGGTCCGCAGGGAGGAGGCGGACGAGGCAGGGAGCTGGCGGGCAGAGACAGGCATAGCTCCAGGCAGCGGAGACCTATGACCACGGCGCGCCCGAGATGATTCGAGATATGATCTGTGTCTATTCCACCCTTGCTGCAGTTCTTATAGACACAGGAGCTAGTCACTCTTTCATAGCCACTGCCCTTGTTCGGAGCTCAGAGATTCCGACAGAGCCGTTGGCTCGATCCTTACGGATAGAGACTCCTACGGGAGAAGACTCGATGATTACGCACTGGTGCCGGCAGTGTGAGCTTACTCTAGGAGGTGAGAGGTTTGGCTGGGATCTTCTTGTAGCGGCGTCGAGGCCTTACGACCTCATCTTGGGCATGGATTGGTTATCTATAGTCCATGCACATCTTGACTGTATTAGGCGCAATGTGCGATGTGTATGCACCGATGGGAGTAGGTTCACCTTCACCGGTGAGAAGGGAGCCCTCGCAGCATAGGATGGACTACCACAGAGGAGAGTACAGCCCATCACTCATCAATTGGCTAGCCTCATCCTAGGAGCAGTTGACGTGCGGAGTCCTAGTTTTCCTGCAGTGGTGGATCAGTACGCGGACGTCTTTCCCCACGACGTTCTGGGGATAACACCTCACAGAGAGGTAGACTTTCATATCGACCTGTACCCCGGGACAGCCCCGATATCGACTCCAGCATATCGGATGGCCCCCGCTGAGCTTAGAGAGCTACGGGTACAGTTGGAGGACTTGCAGGGAAAGGGATTCATCCGACCCAGTGTTTCACCCTGGGCTTCCCCGATATTGTTCGCCAAGAAGGCGGATGGGAGCTTGCGACTTTGTGTCGACTATCGTCGCCTGAACTGGGTGACAGTGAGGAACAAGTATCCGCTACTGAGGATTGATGACCTCTTCGATCAGCTCAAGGGATCATGGTGGTTCTCGAAGATAGACCTCAGGTCAGGCTATCATCAGCTCAGAGTTTGAGATGAGGACGTGCAGAAGACGGACTTCAGGTGTCGGTATGGCTACTATGAGTTCTTGGTTATGCCATTCAGCGTAACCAATGCTCCAGCAGTGTTCATGGACCTCATGAACAGTATCTTTCAGCCATACCTCGATCGATTTGTCGTGGTCTTCATCGACGACATTTTGATTTACTCGACGACTGAGGAGGAGCACGCCTACCACTTGCGGGTTGTACTAGACACGCTCTGAGAGCACCAGCTTTATGGAAAGCTCTCGAAGTGTCATTTTTGGATACATGAGGTCCACTTCTTGGGACTCTTCATCTCTGAGGCGGGAGTTACAGTGGATCCTGCGATGATCGAGGCAGTGCTAGCTTGGGAGCCACCCAGGAGCCTGACGGAGGTGCAGAGTTTCTTGGGACTAGCTGGATACTATCGGAGATTCATGCCAGACTTCTCCAGAGTTGCGTCACCACTATCAGCTTTGAAAAATAAGGGGGAACCCTTTGTGTGGTCAGACAGATGTCAGCAGAGCTTCCAGGAGCTGAGACAGATATTGACCAGCGCACCTATCTTGAGGTTGCCTGAGGAGGGAGTAGGGTACGTAGTCTACTACGATGCATCAGGGACCGGACTTGGATGTGTCCTGATGTAGGAGCGGGAAGTGATCGCCAATGGATCACGTTAGTTGAGGCCTCATGAGCAGAACTATGTTACCCATGACCTGGAGTTAGCAGCAGTGGTCTTCGCTCTGAAGACATGACGACACTATCTGATTGGTGAGCGCTTTACAGTCTTTTCTGACCACCAGAGTCTCAGGTACATCTTCTTGCAGAAGGACCTGAACCTGAGACAACGGTGATGGCTCGAGTTCCTCTAGGACTATGACTTTGAGATAGTCTATACTCCTGTGAAGGGGAATGTGGTGGCCGATGCTCTTAGTAGGAGGACGGGCATTCAGCTACTTGAGGAGGCGACATAGCATCTAGCCGCTTTGCAGATATCCTTCGTGGATAGAGATGGAGAATCCTTCCTTCAGTCTCTCACAGTAACTCCTCCACTACTGCAGTGGTTCAGAGAGGCACAGCATGGGGACACCGACTGTGAGACGCGGCATGTGCAGTTATCCTCAGGACAGACACCTGATGGCTTCTCCTTTGGAGCAGAGCACAACATCTTTTTCAGAGGACGTACCTTGGTACCAGTTGCTTTACGAGAGGAGGTGCTGATAGAGTTTCACACTTATCCTTTGGCGGGACATCCTGGAGTGGCGAAGATGTACCAGGATCTCAGACGACAGCACTGGTGGCCAGGCATGAAGAAGGCTGTGGAAGAGTTCGTTTCTCGATGCCTCACCTACCAGTAGGTGAAGGCAGCGCATCAGGTACCAGTAGGCTTGGTACAGCCCTTGGAGGTCCCGGAGTGGAAGTGGGACGGGATATCTATGGACTTCGTGACTGGACTTCCACGCACTTCCAGAGGTCACAACTCCATCTGGGTGATTGTTGACCGACTCACCAAGTCGGCTCACTTCTTACCCATCAGTGAGCAGGGCTCAGTGGAGAGATTGGGGCGTCTCTACGTTCAGGAGATTGTACGGCTTCATGGTGTTCCATCATCTATCGTATCCAATCGAGATGCTCACTTTACTTCCCGGATTTGGAAGGGGTTGCAGGAGGCATTCGGGACACAGCTACATCTGAGCACCGCCTTTCACCCTCAGACGGATGGTCAGACGGAGAGGACCATTCAGACTCTCGAGGACATGCTCCGCGCATGTGTCATCGACTTTGGTCGCAGCTGGGAGGAACACCTACCCTTGGTGGAGTTCATGTACAACAACAACTACCACTCCAACATCGGGATAGCACCATACGAGGTGTTGTACGACAGACCTTGCAGATCTCCTTTGTGCTGGACAGACCCTGGGGAGTCAGCACTTGTGGGACCAGAGATGGTCCGGGCCACGACAGAGAAGGTCCAGGTCATCCAGGAGTGGATGAGGACAGCTCAGAGCTGGCAGAAGTCTTATGCTGACAGGAGGTAGAGGCCATTAGTGTTAGAGGATGGTGACCACATCTTCTTGCATGTCTCACCTCGACGTGGATTACGAAGATTTGGCCGAGGCGGCAAGTTGTCTCCATGCTTCATCGGACCATTCTAGGTCCTCAGCAGGATCAGCGAGGTGGCTTATCTCCTGGCTCTACCACCTCAGTTGCACCAGGTGCACAACGTCTTCCACGTATCCCAGCTGAGGAGATACGTGCATGACCCGACGCACATCATTGACCATGGGGAGCTAGACGTGGATGATGGGGTGACTTTTTCGGAGGTCCCGGTGGAGATCGATGATCGACAGGAGCGGGTCCTATGTGGACGGTCGATTCCTCTAGTGCGCATCAGATGGCAGCACAGGAACCTCTAGGAGAGCACTTGGGAGCGGGAGGCTCAGATGCGTGCTAAGTACCCACATTTGTTTCCCTAGTTTATGATGTATCTTTACGAGGAAGTAAAGCCCTAAGGTGGGAGTGATGTACAGACCCGTAAAATTCAATGAAATTTTTTTCTTAATTTTATTTGGAATTTTACAAGAACGCAGTTTCTGATGGCACCTGATTCTGAGGCCCGGTGTGCCCGGAATCATATTCCGAAGTTTGGCTCGGGTACGTTCAGTGAACGGACGAGCTGGTTTTTCTAACTTTTGAACCGGTGCTCAGAATCGAATTACGAGGGCACCGATGGAATCGTAGCACCGGTATTTTCTTAGAAACGCCTCTTCCGGAGTTGAGTTTTCTCGAGTGTGGTTTTTAATTTTTGGGCATTAAGTTAAGAAATAAAATAAAGTGGTGCGACAACTTTATTTTTATTTCACTTAAGCCACTTAAAAGCCACTTAAAGCTGATTAAGCTAAGTTAAAGAGGATAGGGTACAAATAAAAAATATCCTACCCTCTTGGTAGGATATTTGTGGGGTGGGGCCCGCACGAGCCCACCGTTTCTTTTCCGCTAAGTAACGCACCCGCGAAGACCCCTATTGATTGAAGGTCAACTGGAGCGTTTCTTAAACAATTAAATGATCCTATTAATTTGGAGGTTTTATTCATTGAATTAATGGTTCGTTACTTAACTTATCTCTTTTTTTCATTTGTTGGCATGTTAATAAAATAAGACCAACGCTATTCTTCTTAAGTGTTGTTCGTTGAGAGGATTTGACAGAAACCTCATGTTCTTCATCCTCCTTCACGAAGAATGCGAAGAACGCCGGCCTTCGATGAAGGGCGAAGAAGAATGCCAAGCCCTCGGAGATCGACGACGCGACGCCAAGTACCGCGATGTCGATGATTCTTCTTCTGCGACGTTCTTCCGCGACAATCCAACCTCGCGACAACCTTCGATCGACAACGTCAAGGTAGGGGGGTTGCACTCCTTTTTAATTCTTTGTGGATTATTAAAAACAATATGGATTTAATTATTATTAATTCAATCTGTATGTTTTGATCCTCGGAGTTCGTCGACTCGACGCAAAGTACCGCGCGACAGTGACGCTCTTCCGCGACACGACGATTCTTTTCTTCCGCGACGATCAATTCCACGAAGAACGCACGCTCGAAGACTACGGAGAGGTAAGGGTTTGATTCTTTAAATCTTTTTGATTAAATCCCTGATCGTTTAACTATTTTTGGGTGAATATCTTTAAGACCGCTAACGCGGTGGGTGCGGACTAACGAACAAGCCCGAACCCACCGCACCTTTTCGTTCTTGGTGCGCGAAACGGCGGACGATGACAAACGGGGCCGCAAGGGCGATTCGAGGGCCTGGCGGTGATGATTGAGTCTCGGGAGGACCGCTGGCAAAGACCGCACGCAAAACGGCCCACCGGAGCGCGTCCGGTGGCCCGCAAAAGCTCCCACCGGCAGCGGCCGACCGCCAGGCGGCGGCGGCGCCCGGCGCGCCGCCGGCAAAACCCGCCGCGACTGAAGCTGCGACGGTGAGCCGGTTCCGCGGCCGCGCGGAACCGGGAAGAGGGACGCGGCCCGGCTGCCGCGTCCACTGGTGAGGCGGCCCCACCCGGGGCTGCGATGTTACATCCCACGGGGGCAGCACCCACCCCGCGGCTTCCTCCGCTCGGCCGAGCCGAGCCGGGCCGACCCGCCGGGCCGGGTCGCGCCCAGGCTGGGCCAGGCCGCCCTGGCTGGGCCGAGTCGCGCCAAACCAAGTCGGAACCGGACCCGTGTCGGGTCGACCCGGTTCGGGCCGACCCCAGGGGGGTTGGGCCGGGTCGGGCCCAGACCCCCTGTCTCCGGATGTTTTCAGTCTTTTGCTCATAACATGAGATACGGGCCTTCGAACGACGCGCCGTCAGTGGCGATGCGATCCTTGGATTGAGGCGGTCGTTTCGGTATATCACACTCAAAGTTTCGGAATACTTTGGGTTTGGCCGGGTTGGTTCGTACACGAAACCAACCGGGCCCTTGGAGCGGAAACACTCATATCTTGAGCATCGAACGTCCGTTTGACGTTCCGTCGACTTTGTTGTTTTCCTATAAGTGAGACGGATCTTTTGGCATACTCTTCCCGAGGTTTGGACGCACGTGGAGTACGGTTGGGTTGGTTTTGCCTTAAAAACCAACCAGGCCCCTGGGACGAAAAAGCCAATAACTCTCAGACCGGGCGTCCGATTGACGCGCCGTCTGCGACGTTGAGTTCCTGTTGTCGATACAGAACTTTTGGATACATAAACTCTGGAATATGTGTCATTTGATGTACCATCCTCTCGGCTCGTGGAGCGGACCCTCCCGAACGAGCTTGTTGTATGCGGGAACCCTAGAGCTGGCTGCGACTGCTACTGTGACGATGACGACTGTGCAGAGATCCTCTGTGGATTCGACGGCGACGACTAAAACACTTAGCGATCCTTTGTGGGTCAGTGCTACCGATCCTGTGTGGGTCCGATCCTGTGTGGGTCAGCGCTCAGCTGTCCTGTGTGGGCCAGCGGCTATAGGTCCTGTGTGGGCCCGATCCTGTGTGGGTCTTTGTGGGGGTTAGTTACCTATCGATCCTTTGTGGGTCAGATCCTTTGTGGGTCATTGAGGGGGTTAGTACCTATCGATCCTTTGTGGGTCCGATGACTTAGATGGACCGATGATCATATCTATCATCATTCCAAGAAGTATACCTGTGTGAGCTGAATCCTGTTTACTCTCCATTGTGGATTGTGTTGTGCTATCCTATGTGGATTACGTTTTTCTTTCCTTTGTGGATTGTGTTGTGCTATCCTGTGTGGATTTACGTTTTGCTTTCCTGTGTGGACTAGGTTGTACTCGAGGTCGGATGTTGGAGCCGAGCGAGAATTGATGACTTAGGTATATGTATGGGCATATACCTAAGCCATGTCGGACGTTACTTCGTGATTGTATCATTACTTTTTGGTTTATCCTTTGTGGATTCTGGAAGACCTTCGGGGGTATTGGGGTCCCTATTGAGTAGCTTATACTCACCCCTACACGGGTTATGCCCGCACTACGTTGTGTTGGTTGCAGACGACGGACAGCGCTGATCGTGGTGGAGGCTTGCAGAGTAGGACGGTACCTGGAGGTGGACCACTGGGCAGGACGTACTCGGAGCGGTCGGCTGGACTCGAGGAGCAGTGGAGGCTATCTGTACCCACCCTTCAGGTGGGACTTCCAGTGGATGGCTTGACGTTGCGGCTTTACTTTTCAGTTGCTGTTTTTCCCCTTTCAGTTGTACTTTACAGTTGGGCTTGTATTTCCGGCCCCTTTACGTTCTGCACCTACTATTGTACCATCTTTTACTTAGTGTTTACTTTTTCCGCTTTCTTACTCTGTGGTGATTGTTTACTTTACAAAGGCAATGCCTTCACTTTTTACTGGGATTTACGCCTTGGTGCTAGTCGCCAGCCCCTGGCCTATGGAAGGCGGGCTTGTGGTAGTCACGGCACGGGCCCTGAGATCGGGTCGTGACAACGGTTCTCAAATTTTTTTCAATATTATTATATAAGTTTTCAATTAAAGTGGATTTATAAATGTCTTCATGTTTATTTTAATAGTTTTTTAAGAAATTTTTTTTCAAAATATTTCCAATCTTTATTATAAGTATTCATGTTTATATTCAAGAAAATAGTTTTTAAATGTTTTATGTTTTAACAAAGAAGAAGGATATTTTCCTGAAGAATTTTTTTAAAGTTATTCAACCATTATCTTCTATATATGAATGCATACATTTATGTTACTTATTATATTATAGAAAATTAACCAAGGGTTATATTCATATTCTTTCTGGAATGGTTTAATTTTTGATGGAATGGAGCTTATGAAACTTGGTTCATATGCTTTTGAAACCCACTTCATTTCATGGGTTCTGTTTTAATGAAATTATTAGGAAATCAATATATTTTCCATAGGTTATGATATTGTTAAATGTTAATGATATACATTTCATTTCATGGGTTATGATTTTATATTTATAAAACCCATCACTTTTCATGGGTCAAGATATCATGAATGTTTTGTTATCTTGTGGAATAATTTTTTATGATTTTATTATGTGATGGGTGGGACATATACTTCAATAAAATTTATTGGGTAATGATAATTTTTATATGATATCAAATGGTACATGGGTTATATACCAATCTATAAAACAAGAGGGTACATGGGTTTTATCAGTAACTAGAAAATAAGAAGGTACACAGGTTGTATCCCAAGCTTGTAAGTAGGAGGGAATGTGAGTTGTAGCCCAAGCCTGAATGTAAGAGGGAACACATGTTGTAGCCCAAGCCTAAAAGTAAGAGGGTACTTTGGTTGTTAGCCTAAGGTCTAATTAGGTACATTGGTCGTATCCCAAGCCTAACATTTTATAAATGCCTTGGTAGGTAACCTTGACATAAGATTAAATATTCTTATGTGTATGCCACAAATTCTAAGTTATATTCCTCAATTATGATTTCACGGATTATGTTCCTTATTTCCTTATGATTCATATCTTTTGAGCTTCCAAGATTTATTCCATGATTCATGATTATGATCATATGATATGCAGGGTATGATCTTATAATGATAGGATCACATTCTCATACCCTTATACTCATGTTTATGCTTACATGTCTCACTTTTTTACCCTTAATGAGCATATAAGATCACCCCTTTTATGTTTCATTTACCAGGTTATGAAGATATGCATTAAGTA
This sequence comes from Viscum album, assembly GCA_963277665.1. NCBI lineage: Eukaryota > Viridiplantae > Streptophyta > Magnoliopsida > Santalales > Viscaceae > Viscum > Viscum album. The sequence continues at coordinate 771,966,950 of OY728126.1, forward strand.
TGATGTTTCTAAGAAGTGTTCTAGTCATAAAGAACATAGTGGTAGATAATGTAGCTTTCTTACGTACCAGTGTTTATGTTTCCTTGTTTCCAAATGAACTAGAATAATACGGTCTTTGGGAATATGTTTGATTAATGTTTTAAGTATTAGGAATAATTTTTGTAATGTTATTGTATGTCAAGACTAGGTTGTAACATTTGGTATCATAGTAAAGGTTTAGTTAACTTTTTGAATCAAGGATGAGAAAACCTTAGTGATAAGCCTTTGGTCATGTCAAAAAATAAGTTTAAGGTTAAGTAAAAGTATTGGAAAACGTTCTGGAATCCTAGTAAAGGATAGAGAAAGTGGTTTAATAGAAATAAATACATGTCTATATATGAAAAGTGGATGTGGATCTAGAACATATATAACTAGGAGTAAAAAATATGACAAGGTGTGTCAGGCTTGACTCGGTAAAACCTGGTGCATGACGACAGGCCTTGCTGGACACCTGGTTTGACACTCCTAGGGGATATTCTTTGAGAATTCAAAATAACATCACATAAAATAATGAATTATTTAAAAATATTTTGGATATGAATATCCTAGTATAAACTTATGGTGTCATATATTAAGGATGGTGTCATAATTTTGATATTTTTAACTGGTTTTTCAAGATTATGTGATTCCTAAATATGAAAAATGTTTATTACTCTATGATTTTTGGTTTTAGTAAATGGATGGAACCCAAAGTAACCATGTTAATTTTTACTAGGATGGAAAATGAAACTTTTTCCCCCTATGCATCTTAATTCTATGGGATATTTAATGAAAAACCTTGTTTTTCTGATCACCCGGCTTTCTCAAGCAATGAGCCATGCTGAGATTCCATACGAGAAAATAAGGGAACTCCATTTTGTTTTTCCATTAATGAGGAAATTCCCACCTTATTTCATCGGGCCTTCTCATCAAATTATTCCAGAACATTGTATTAGTACCACTAAAAAGATACTCTTCATTATCTAGTGTTCATAACATGAGAAAGTCATTCTAACTATTTATTGACTAGAAGGTGAAGTTGACCAGTGGAGGAATCTAATTAAGAATTCAATGAATCAAGATGAATGTGAATATATATATTGGAAAGATTTCAAGAAATTATGTTTCAGAGAATAAATTCCTCATGTTCTTCATAAAAACATGGAAATGTAGTTCCTTAATTTGAACCAAAAGGATGATGAATCTGTGAGTTATTACGAGGATAATTTAACAAGACCTGCAAGGTAAACATCTAGAATTATCATCAAACAAGAAATTAAGTTGATAAGTTATTTGGTGGCTTATGTAAATGTCTCAGAAGGGAATTGTCCATAAGAGACATCAGTAGCTACAAAGATATTGTGCATTGTGAAATCAATGTTCAAATGGAGGTTGGAGTTACATATCAATCTCATGGTTTTAAAATGAAGAGGAATATAGATTTTGAAGTAAAATCTAAAAACCATGGAGATAAGAAGATCAGTCTCACTTTATGCTCTAAGTGTTGAAAAAAGCATAGAGACAATTTTTTTAATCGGACTAGTAAATGTTTTAAGTGTGTAAAGGAAGAACATAGAGTGGATAAAATGCCAAAGTGATTGAATATATATATATAATGAGGAAAATAATGAGAAAACTCCATAAAATTCACCTCCCAAAATTCAATGTTTCTTTTTTTTGGAGTTTTGGATTTTCACCAAAAAAGTTTCAAAATTCAAGGGTTAATAATGGTGATTAGTTCCAACAACCTCTGAATACAAAGGAAAAAAGTGAAATCATTTGCAATCACAGTGGTTTAAGTGAACCATGATAATTGGGGAACTCCATAGTTTTTAATTTACTATGGGATTTTGTAAAAATAATATCTATGAAAATATTTTTGGCCATCCGATAGTAGAACTTGATATGAGTCTAAACATTGATTCTCTCTCTACATGAATTTTGGATTAATAAAATCACATAGATTTTCTATATTTACAAGGATAAACCAAACATTCCAATTAAAAAATTTAATTATATGATCTGATTTAAGGAAAAAGGATTAATTATCTTTTAGGAGAATATATGTTTTCAATAGGTATTTTTGTAAATTCATATTATGACCATGTTTTCAACAGATTATATGATGATGGTATTCACTTGTTTAGTATGTAATGACATATGGGGGTTCAATTTTATGTTAATATAATAATATTATTCTTAATGTTTTTGATTTTCCTCTTAAAGAATGCTTATAAGGTTTTCTAATTATGGAAATTTTAAGTCAAACTTCAGTTGAAGTTTGTGATATTAATGAATTATCTCACCACTTGAGGATTTATTCATATCGGATAACCTTTTCTAACAGTTTTTTGTTGATGATAACTTATGATAGATGGGATGGATTATCATATATCTCATGATATTCTAGTACTTTAGGAATAAAAAAATCACCATCCTTTTTAAGAGAAAGAGGTGAGGTTGAAATTGATCAAGGGGAAACAAATTGTGAGATTATAGTGAATCAAGTAAGTATATATTCTCATGAAAATTATTCAACTTTGGGAAAAGGATCTCGAAAATGAAAATATTATACTAGAAACTTTGTTTCTAATGAATCAAATTTCCTCGTAGATCATCACAAATTTATTTCATTGTGGTTATTTACATTCTTCTAACCATGTTTTCTAACACTCTCTATCAGAACTTTATAGAAACATTTCTCTTCCATGTTCATGAGTTCACTTCCCACCTTTGTTCTCGTAGGTGAAAATATAGTTATGTGATAGTTTCGATAACTATTATGTTTCCAACTTTCCTTTTTTAAATTAATGTTTTAGTATTAATTTTTACAATGTGGGTTTCTATGTATTTAACTTTCAAGTATTAAACCTTTGATAACCTAGATGAATTTTTTTGGAGAAATTCATTTAAAGGGGAGGGGGAGAATTTAACACCTTGGGTTTTTATAGGAATTTTCTTAGAATGAATTAATTTTAATCAATGACTCTCGTTTCACTAATTTAACCATTCCTTTTGGACAATAATGAATTGGCTTGCGCTATATGCAACACTGACTTTGCGTACATTACATGCAACACTGAGTTTCTACAAAACACCATTTTATTGTTATAATTATTTTAATGAGAAAGCTATAACCTAGATATTAAAAAAACTAATATGAAGAGTAAAAAATACTTTTAAAATATTTTTTAATAAAGGTTTTATATAAATATAACATAATGATAATGAGAAATATAATTTATAGTAAAGTCTTTATATATTTAAAAATAATTTTTTCTCAAATGAACTGCTTTTCATGTCCTTCTATTAAAAAAATAAAATTAATTTTAGACATATTTATAAAAATAATTCTATAGAATAAATTTCATTAATGAATTTAAAAATTCAAAATTATCATTGGGTGAATTTTTGGGATTTTTCTGAGAAACTTCATTTCTGGATGAATAGTGAAAAATTCTAAATTTAAATTCAAATATTCTTTTTCTATAATTTAATTATATAGCTAAATTATATTTTAATTTGTATTTAATATATAATTATATTAAATATACATCGATTAAACCATTTTTTTTCATTTTAACCAATATCACATTTAAATTGGATATAAAAACAGAGAAAATATTTGACCATTTTTACATTAAAAACTCGTAGTGTCATCCTATCTGTGAGATTAATGTTAAATTAATTTCTTCCACATATGTGATTTTAATTTATAAAATTTTATTAAATATATATAATCATAAAAATTTATAATTTATTATAATATCTACTTAGTTCCTGACCAACAATATTAGTGAATGTAGTTAAAATTAATTACTACGATTAAGGTAAAATTAAGCTTAACAAGGGAATAAACCTAAAACTTAAGAGACCAAATTCCCTATCCACTTGTCCAAAAAATATTTTTATCTACATATTTCGTCCATAAACCTTAAATTATAGATTTTGGTTTGTTTTTATGACTTTTTTAAGGATAAAACATTGTTTCACCTAACTTGTTTAAAAAAATGCCATGTGTGTCCCCTCTCTTCCCTATAAAGGCCACCACATTTCTCCCTTATTCCCACCTCTCAAACCACTTTGTATTAATGAAATATGACCAATAAAGTTCCCAAAATCCCTCCAATAATTCCATAATACTCCCTTTGGTCATAAAGTAATCCAAGTATTCATTTTGGTAAAAACCAAAAGGAGTTACCCAAAGAAGAGGTAACATCCTCCCTCAAGATCCTTTAACTTATTTTAATTGTACACTCCATAAAATCTCCTTATTAAATTATTATAAAACACCCATTATCCGAAATATACTGATTTTTAATGCTAGTGGTTCTAACTACACTTACACACGCTTCCATCTAATGGGTAATGAGCAAACTATTTATGGGTACGATAAACTACCACCTCACTAAACGATGATTGTTCATTTTTTCCTTCACCACCTTTCATTGTTCGTAATTATGATGGACATACTGTTTATATATGATATATATGATAATTATTATTTATTTAACTTTATATAATCTTTTACAACCCATATTTTTATACGTTTCATTTTATGTAAATATGATAATTTCGTTTGAGGAAGTGTGGACTACTGCACCCTCAAAGTGATGTGATTTTTAAACAAAATACAAGGAAGGTATTAAGGATGGTTTTAGTGAAATTATAAAAAATATATAACATAATAATGATATTGTAATGATATTATATATATATACATAAAATTTATTTACATGTTTTTACTTTCAATTTTACAAATTGAAACAGAAACTGCGTTCAAGCGTACGTACATCCTACCGTCTCCACGAAGGGTGGATTTAATTTCATTTTATATATTATATATATTATTATAATAAAAATATAATGAATATAAATTATATTTATATCATGTTTTACATTTTGTAAGTCATAATATTTTTATAAGGACCATATATATAACAAATTAAGACACATGCGAAAAACAAATAAAATAGTACCCGACGCATAGCCCTAACAAGCAATTATTTACAGGCGGGTAATATAAAGTCATCAACAAACCATATATGGTATTAGATAAAATAATGAGGTTATTTGATAGATATATAATAAATTTATATTTTTTATGAAGGACGTGTAAATGAGTACGATGAGAGTCAAGACACAATGTAAGGGAATCTCATCTCACTTTTTATTTTCATGAGATATATGCCTTATTCAACACTCATTTATTTTGTGTGGTGTTTATACTACACATGGATATATTTTAATATTATTAATATTAAATTTATGGTTATTTATATATCCATTTTATGATATTTATTTCGTGGGGTTTATGTTTCAAAAGTTACAAAATCGGTAAAGTGAATTTGTCTCAATTTGCCTTCTTTGAGACACATGCCATGTTCTGGACCTATATTTTTCTATAAGGTGGATATAATTCCTTTGACATGTTATATCACAAATATAATTATTTTCATTACATTTTAGTCTTCATGTAATCACATTTTCTTACATGTGTTGTATGGTTTATTGTTAGTAAGTGGAAAGAGATTATCGAAACAATTTGATCATTTAGATTGTTTATGAATATTCTTCCATTGGTGAAAAATTATGATCCATCTTACAGAACAATCATGAAATTTATTATCCTATGGTTTTTTATGAAATCTTAATGTATTAGAATAATTTATCCACTCTTTGGTACATAATATGATTAAGAAATAAAGTCCATATTTACCACTCTCTTTGGTCATAAATTTATGTTATTTTAAAACCATGTTTTATAAAAATCTTTGAAATTTTTTTTCAAGAGTTATTCGTAATTTTTCAAAGTATTTTCAAAGAAATTGTTTTAAAAAAGATTTTCAATATTTATTAATATGTTTTCAATTTTTTTTAAAAGAAAAATGTCTTTATGTTTATTTTGTATGTCTTCAAAGAAAATGGTCTTCAATATGTTTTCAAACTACTTTTATAAGTTTTAAAAGAAAATGTTTTTCAATATTTTTTCAAACTCCTTTTATGAGTTTTTAAGGAAATTTTTTTTCAAAATGTTTTCAAGATTTACTTATATGTTTTCAATTTTGTTTTCAAGAAAATATTTTTCAAAAGTTTTTATGGTTTCAAAGTTATATTTCAATAAAGAATGATATTTTCCTAAAGGAATGTTTTTAAAAGATATTTCAAAATTATTTTCCATATATGATGACATCTGTTGATGTTACTCATGCCTTTCTGTGAAATGATCAAAAGGTTCCATTAATATTATTTCTTTAATGAGTAATATATTGATAGAATTAGGTATATGACACCAGGGTCATATGATTTTGAAACTCGTTTCTTTTCACAGATCATGATTTAATGAAATGATTAAAAAACCTATCTATTTTCTATAGGTTAAGATGTGGTGAAATGTTAATTATACCCATTTCATTTCACGGGTTATGATTTAATATTTATAAAACCCATATCTTTTCATGGGTTATGAAATAATGTATGTTTTTTTCTCTTCTGGAACATGTGTGTATGACTTTATTATGTGATGGGTGGGACCTATACCTCCCTCAAATTAATTAGATAATGATAGTTTTTATATAAGTTTAAAGGGTACACGAGTTTCAGACCAAGCCAAAAAATACGAGGGTATAGGGGTTATAGACCATTCTATAAAACAAGAATGTATATGGGTTGTATCCCAAGCCTGAAAGTAAGAGGGAACATGGGTTGTAGCCTAAGCCTGAAATTAAGAGGGGACATGGGTTATAGTCCAAGACTAAAATTAATAGGGTACACAGGTTGTTAACCCAATCCTGAAGAAGGTATATGGGTTTTATCCTAAGCCTAACATCTTATAATGGTCTTGGTAGGTAGCCTTCACATAATAATTTTTATTATTATATATATGCCACAAATTTTATGTCTTATTCCTCAGTTATGATTTCATGTATTATGTTCTTTATTTCATTATGATTCATTTCTTATGAACTTCCAAGATTTATGACATGATTCATGATTATGATCTTATGGTATGCAAGTTATGATATTTTAATGTTATTATCACATTATCATACCCCTATGCTCACACTTATACTTACATGTCTCCCTTTCTTACCCTTACTAAGGATCTAAGATCACCCTTTTTATGTTTCATTTCCTAGGTTATGAAGATATGTGTCAAGTATGATGTGTATAAGAAGGGTTCTAGTCATGAAGAAGGTAGTGGGAGATAATGTAGCTTGATGTTGTACCAGTGCATATCTTTCCATAATTCCAAAGTCACTAGAATAATACGGTCTTTGGGAATCTATTTTTATAATGTTTTAAGTATTCCAAAAAATTGATGTAATGTTTATGTATTTCAAGACTATGTTGTTATAAAAATGCTCACCCCAAGGTCATGAAAATGAGCATGGTGGTTCTAGGGTATCTCCCATGTCCAATACCTTGGCCATGCATCCCAAACCATCACCCCACATTACCAAGAGGACACTAAGTTATCTATCACTAGGTCCAAAAAACCCTATTCATTAAGATCTATATCTTCAATCATCATTTTTTCACAAGTCCATCCAAAACATGATGGTCCATCGGGGCCCTCAACACCTTGTGCAATGCATTTTCAGGCTTTAGTTTTTATTAAACATATTTAACAATTTAAGGAGGCCCACCCCCCAAATTAGTGGGGCTACATAAGAAACATGAATATAAAAAAATTCATATTACTAAAGGGTAGATTTATAAGGAATACCTACCATATAATTAATAAAAAATCCTTTTTATATTAGCATAGAAACTCATGTTTATGCACTTGAAGCCCAATCGACTGTCATCTAATAGAACATAGGTATTCTCTAAAAAAACCAAAAAATTAATTAATTATAATAATATGATAATTAATTAATTTAAATTTATTTAAAATAAAATAAAAATATAATATAAATTGGAATAAAATTCTAATTGATTATTGGTCAGCCTTTTCACACTAAAATTGCAACCAGCCACTCACCATCAGTTAACGATGTACACTCGTCCCTATTTAAGAACAAATACATTACATGTGATGATAGAAAACATTAATTTATTTTAATATAATCTCAAAATACCAAAAAATTTACCATTGATGTATACCTCAATGAAACAACATGTGGTGAAGTGTTGATGTAATCTCAGGATTCCCTCTACAAAATAAGTAGAAATGCCACTTGATGCTCAATTGATACAACCGTTCTCATATGTAATTAGAATTGAAATCCGAATTAGGAGAATCCATAAATTATAACTAATATATGGGGGATATGTGAGGTTACCATAGGTATTATTATACCTAAAATCACCAAATAATGGCTTAAAACCCCCTAAAAATCAAAGTTAAAAAAAAATAGGAATACGGGGAGACTTCAATCCATGCACAAGAGAGGGAGGAAAAAGAGGGGAGTCCACATAAGAAACTATGAGGGAAAACATGATTTTACATATTTAATGAGTTTCATGGTATTGATATATAGTTTTCCAATTTGGGAACCAATCGTGTGGTAGGATTTTCTCTAGAATGAACCTCTCACATGTTTAGGCTACACAATTTACCAAATAGTGTGATGAACATGTGAATTGGCATTGTCCCAGTCTAGAACATTTTTTCACAGTTAATCTGAAGCCATTAAACAATTGTGCACTATTAAACATGTTCAAACTAATTCAAACAATTTACACGGTGATATACATGGTTTCCTCAAAACCATGCGCTACCATTCTAGGAAACTATGTGATATAGGAATTAAACAGATAACAACCTCATGATCAAGGGATAACATGGTTTCCCCTAAACCATGCACACCTAATCGTTCACCCACATCATAGTTTCCCAAAAGCCACCAAAATTCATCCCAAATATTTTTAGGCCCACTCAAGTAGCTAAGATACTTTCTGATTCTCCTTACATATCCAAAATATTCACTTTAATATTTCCAAACATTCATAATCCCATTTTGAATCCCAATTCAAAATATAGAATATCCACTAAATGAAAATTCATATTCCATAAATAATTTCACTCCTGTATTGACACAAGGTCTTTCATCATAGGTTTATTACATAAATTTTCATATATAAATATTCAATGAAATGAAACTTTACAAATTATTACTAGTGTGTATGTCCTCATAATCTCCATCCTTAGAGATTACTTGGTGGAAACTTCATGATATGACAAGTGATCCACTTATGAGTACCCATACATGATATCATGTATCATATTTTTCCCATAAAATGATTTCATATGACCATATGACATATAGTTTAAGAATATAATCATAGCACTTTATGGTTCTTATCATAGAAGGGAACTGCTATAACATTTTTAGTGTAACTGATACTCAATTACATTATCAAGTAACATTTCAAAGAATATCATTAAATATGTGATAATGTATTTATTAATATTCAAGTCTATAAATATATAGGTTATGTATAGTAAAATGTAATTAGTTCTATGGGATAAACTATAATAGATTAAAACTTTCACTAGATCCCACTTATAACATACTAGTTTGGTGTAACATGAAAATCATGCTTCTATTGGGTTTTTTATAGCTTTCGGGTCTACCATATTTTCATGCCTAGGAATAGTTCAAAAAAATATTTTTTTTAAAATATGATTACAATGACCTCACTACCTTGAGAAAATACCACATGAAGTAATATACAAAAGTATATATTTTGTTCCTCCATCATACGCTTGATTTATTAAATAACATCATAGTCAACGATTATCATAAAATTGTAATACTCTTACCCTTTGGGTATAAACCAAAATTTAAAAATTCATAAATAAAATTGCTTCTTTAGATATTTTAAAATACAGAATGCACAAAAATTTTATAGTAACAACATACATAAACTATAATAATTTAGTCTTATAAATTACCTTAGCCTCACTACAATATTAGATCAAATTTTTTTAAAGGAAAACTAATGTTATATCCCCTTGAACACTTGTATTCACATTCCTACTTTCACTAAGAACTCCCCTAATTTTACTTTCAAGCATTATCAAATAGTTATAACTATAATTATATATATTTCCACTGGTTTTTGTTTGATATCTTCACTTCATAAATATTTCATAAGTAATATCATGCACTAATAAATATCAAGAAATATTAAATATATTCCAATAACATAATATTTTAAAATTCTATTTGTATTCTCTTCCTTTTACTATACGCATTATCATGGACATATTCTATACCAAGTGACTTAGGAAACCATTGGATTTTTAATGTTTAATTTATATATTTTAAATACATGTTCAAAATATATACAACTACTATATTAATAAACATCATAGAACTAAATATTCATATAATTTTCACTAGAACTGGGTTTCTATTTTAATTCATTATTTTTAATTTTTATATAATTAGTCTTAGAAAGATGGTATGATTTAATATCTATTTTCATATTTTATCAATGTGACATCCTAGACGGGGTTCTACTCAAAGGTGACCTAAATTTGGGTGGCCACATGGCCTCAAATGTGCCTCCCCACACTCCATAGGTTTCAAATTAGCAGTAAGGGCCTAGGATGTGTCTATGGAGAGACTATTCCCTAATTAAAAGAGTGGATCTTAGAGTATAAATATAATAATAATTAAATAGTGGAAGCATATGTAAATACATGGCATGATAGAAATGACAACTATAAACACTAGACCAGTAACCCATCATAACATAAGAAGTCATAAATGTTAAATAATAGAATAAACCGATATTAATACTCAAATATGATGAAATTTTTTATCATATATCTACAAAAATGGAAAATAAGTATACTTGTATGGAATAAATACAAGCTATACAAAAGGATAAAAAATAAAAAAACTATCCAAGTATCTCGAACTCATGCTTGGTCATCTTCTAGCCAGCTCCATCCTAATAAAATCAATCAAAAAAAGGTGTATGAAGTAGGATGGTTCACCTTGTCATCAACTATATACATATAATCTTCTTATGTACCAATGGAGGCCCGGATGGGGTGTGAGAAAAATTTTAGTAGGCCACCCCCAATAGTGTCAATGTCATGTTGTCTATGTATATAAACTGACTAGCGTGATGGTATATAAATATAAGTAGTACAGTAAGGTAAATACCCTAATACCTACTTCTTCCTGAGCTGGTAATGTCTCTGAACATGTGATCATTTAATCAATTCATTTAAGTTCATTTTATATTATTATGTCACATGAGATGTATCCTGTATTGACAAAGTATCTTGATAATAATAATTATAAAGGATCCATGGTGTAACAAGGAATACTGTATTGATAATAATAATGGAAGAGGATCGAGGTAATAACCATGGAATCCTTAACCTTAGGGGTTGACCTAAATCAATAACAATCTATATCATGGATATAAGGGGTATAAGTGTAATACAAGGGTCTTCTCCTAGGGCATTACACCGTAATATGATTCATATTGATTCCAAGGATCTCATCCAAGTTAAAATGAGATAACCATTGATTGGGCCCAGTGGGTGTATCTATGGTTCCACATGTCTGTATATGTCAAGCTGTATCCAAGGATTATATCCATGGAATCCAAGTATCTAAGTAGTAATGGAGGGATACTACAACATTATGTCACGAATCCACAGGTATATTGGGACTAGGTTCCATGGTGGGTATCTCCCTTGGTAACCAGAATCCTTTAATTGGAATGGTATCCATGAGTGATAAAGTCATTACCTTAGGAATCTAAGTCTGGATCGAGTATGAACACTCTTATAATGGTAAACAGGTCCATATACAATAGGTACCTTATACTTTATTCATATAATATATTTTTCCATGTAATACTCAATCTATTTAATAAGTCAGTTTAGTTTATTACATACATTTCATTAGTGTGACAAGGTATAATAAGTACGTGAAACCATTTATCATATCACTTACTTAATCATTAGTTAGGTTCAATCTATTACCATCAATTCCCATGGAAAGATGTGATTGTCATGAACCGTCCCCTGAGGCCCATGCCCTGACTACCCAAACCCACCTTCCAAAGACCAGAGGTTGGCGACTAGCACCAGAAAGTCATATCCATAAAATGGGGAGACATTTACTTTAAACCTATACAAACACACAACCCAAGAACACAACAAGATACAACAATGAAGTAAACTGCAGTAGTAAAAGCATGTATTGTAAGTAAAGGGTCCAAAATACAAGCCCAACTGAAATGTATAACTACAACTGAAAAATAGAAAACAGCTCCTAGAATCATCCCCCAGGTATCCTACCTAAAGGGTAGGTGAAACTCATCTACACTGCTCCACATGTCATCCAATATCCTCTATCCACCATCAGCTCTTAGCTCCCCGAGTCTCAGTCAATGTTTATCATCGCCTGCATAAGACATAATAAGGTTCGGGTGAAGCCCGTGTAGGGGTGAGTATAACAATACCCAGTAGAGAACCCTGAGACCCCCGAAGGTCTCTCAGAATTTCACAAAGGAAAACCACAAAGCATGATCTCAATTACAAAGCACAAAACAAAGGACTCAGCTCAAACTATGTATATGTAAAGCACAGAAGTATAGATGATTAGTCGAGAAGCTAGATCATCTTAATCTATTGAGAGGCATTGCTGCAGACCATACAGAGTCTGAACCACACAATATCAATACGTATTAACCCCCGCAATACAGACACAGGATCTGACCCACTCAGAGTCGATAGGTATTGACCCTCTCAATACCCACATAAGATCTGACCCACACAAGATCAATATACACTAACCAACACAAGATTGCAGAGCACTGACCCACACAGGATCAGTATGCCTTGACCCACATTGGATCACTTAGTGCTAGTCCACACAGGGTCTGACCCACACAGGATCGGTAAGTGCTAACCCACACAGGATATCTCGGTATTAACCTCTGTATGATCTGTCTCAAACTTATGCCTCACTACAAGCCACTGGATTCCTGCTCATAGTATTCTTGATTTTGGGAGAACTGATACTCAAGGAATCAGTCATATTTCAACTGGCACAAAGTCCCATGAAAAAATAACCCAATGATCCATCACGTCATAAGGGTTTCAAATTAACATACAGAACGTCAATCAGATGCCCGGTCTATTAGTTATTGGCATTTTAGTGCCGAGATCCCGGTTGGATTTAGAGTCAATCTAACCTATCCATACTCCAACTTACTCCATAAATCGCATGGAGTACCTAAAAACTATTTTCTCTCTCCAAGGATCCCAATGTTGTAGATGGTTCGTCAAAAGGATGTATGGTTTGCAAGTTACGGTCACGTAAGGGTATCTGAGACCGAGAGGGGTTTGGGTCCGGTCCGACCCGACCCGGACCAACCCGACCCAGTTCGGGTCATCCAGACCCTTTCTAGGTCTGACCCGGCCTAGAAAGAACTATCCCGGGTGGCCTTGTTGGGCTGTTCCGTGACGGGCCTGATCCCCTAGGCCACAGACCGGCCTGGACTACCGGTTGGGCGTAGTCCGCCCATCGATGCGGCCCAACCTGTCGGCACGCACCGCGCATGGCACACGGTCTGCCTAACGAATGGATCAACGGATCTATTCTCCCCCCTTCAATCAGTGGTGGCACATAGAGCCGCCACGTGGTCCATGTGACCCATAGGACTTGGGCCCCCTCACCTTCATCGCGACTTCCTTCGATGTGGTGTGCGACGGTGTGACTCCTACTACCACCAAAACTTGCTGATGTCGGCTACCACAATCTCTCTCTAGCCCCGATAGCCGGCTATGGAGCTTCATTCCCACTCTCGTCTGTGCCTACGTGCCTCCCGGACAACCACCGTCAAAGCGTGAACCTCAATCTCGTGTTGCCGTCGAATTGGAAGACCTTCCTCCGATGAACGCAATGAAAAAATGTGGTGGAGGATCCAAGCCTTATTCTTTTGGCATGCTCCCACCACGTTAACATGATAATAGGTGGGAGAATAATTCTTCAAGGATAGGATTTAATAAAATAAACCCCCTTCCTTGAGATTTTCTGGAGGTGTCACGGTTACGGTGGGAGAAGCGACCACATTGCATGGATTCGTCAGTGTTCGTTGACCCCAGATCATTACCCCCCAAGCATCCATCCTCTGTCTATGGATGTTTCTACAGAACTTCTCTAGAGTTTCTTCTCTTGAAGTAGTTGTTCCAAAACCCCACCTTGAGCTCCATTTATATAGGAGGGGAAAAGTTGAGTAATGCATTGAGGAATTAATGAGGTTCATTAAATGAATTAATGAACCTCTTTTAATTCACAATGGTGGAGTTACACAGTTGATGAGTCAATCCATTAATTCGCTTGACAAGTCATTAGACCCACCACCACCGATCATTCACAGGAGAAAAAGAAATAAATTAACTTGTTAGGCTATTTTATTATTTTTCTATATAGTCCAAAAACTAACTTGTTCTCCCGACCCACTATTGTTGAAGTGAAGCTTCCCTTAAGAAAATCCGGGTGTTGTGGATTCAAGGGTACCCTTAGATTTTTAATCTGAGGAATGGTTCAGAAGATAGAAAGTGTTGCCTATGAGTTTACTGAACGGACCATAAAAAAGTTCAAAAATTCATTCCAGCCATACCGGGGCTTGGAATCACACACTATCAATTTCCACAGACTAGTAATAATCCCAAATAATTTAAAAAAACTACATGGATTTTTTGAGTCTACATTCTACCCACCTTAGGGATATTCTTCCTCAAAAGCTACAAAAAAACTAGGGGAACAAATGGGGGTACTAAGCACACATCTGAGCCTCCTGCTCCCATGTGCTCTCCTAGAGATTACCATGCTACCAACAAACTTGCACTAGAGAAATCGACCACCCATGAAGGACCCGCTCCTTTCGATCCTCTATCTCCACTGGAACTCCGCAAACATCGCTCCATCATCGATGTCTAGATCACCTCAGTCGTTAATGTCTGATGGATCATGCATGTATCTCCTCAGCTACAACATGTTGAAATCATTCTGCACCCAGTGCATCTATGGGGGAAGGGCTAGACGGTACGCCACCTCGCCTACTCTGTTAAGGAAATGGAAAGGTACGATGAAACTCATAGATAGCTTGCCGCCCCATCCAATCCTCTGTAATCATCATTGGGGTGAGACCCTTAAGAAGACATGGTCTCCCTCCTCAAACTACAAAGGTCTCTGTCTCCTATCGGCATAAGACATTTCCCGGCTTTGTGCTGTCTTCATCCGCTCCTGGATGACCCTCACCTTCTATGCGGTAGCCTATACCAACATTGGACCCATAAGTGCTGACTCCCCTAGGTTTGTCCAGAAAAGAGGTGATCTGCATGGTCACCAATACAAGGCCTCAAACGGTTCCATGATGATGGTGGAGTGATAACTGTTGTTGTATGAAAACTCCACCAATGGTAGGTGGTCCTCCCAAATATGGCCAAAATCAAGGACCCAAGCACGAAGCATGTCCTCGAGTTTCTGCATTGTCCGCTCCATCTAAATGTCCATCTGAGGGTGAATGGTGGTGCTCAAGCATATCTAAGTTCTGAATGCCTCATAAAATCCTTCCAAAAGTGGGATGTAAAACATGTGTCATGATCTAAGATGATAATCGATGACACTCTATGAAGTCGCACTATCTCTTATATATAGAGGCGTCCCAAGCCCTCTACTGATCCCTGCTCTCAGATGGGTAGGAAGTGGGCCGACTTGGTGAGTTAGTTAACGATCACCCAGATGGAATCATGGACCCTAGACGTACATGGTAGCCCTATCATGAATTCCATGGATATACCACCCCACTTCCAATTCGGTACCTCTAGTAGCTGAGCTAAGCCTGCTTATACCTGATGCTCGGCCTTCACTTACTGAGAAGTAAGGCATCGAGATACAATCTCTTCCAATTATTTCTTCATCTCTGGCCACCAGTAATAACGTTGGAGGTCTTGTTATATCTTCACTAATCCTAGATGTACCACCAAAGGGGATGTGCGGAAATCCCTCAACACCTCCTCCCGAAGCATCTGTGGTACCATAATGCATCGTCTGAAGAGTAAAATGTGCTCCATGCCTTCAGAAAATCCATCAGAAGCTTGTACTGATGATATCTGAGCACGTCGGGCCTCATAGTCTATGTACCCAATATGTGCCTCTCAGGATCTCTAATGAAGTGGGGGGGAGTGATAGTCATAGACTATAGGCAGGCTGCTCCATCTGTATCTACAAAGGATATCTACAACATGGCTAACTTCCCTGTCACCTCACTCAACAGTTGTAGACCAAACCTTCTGCTGAGTATGTATACTACTACGTTCCCCTTCATAAAAGTATAGACTATCTCAAATTCATAGTCCTGGAGGAACTTTATCCATTGTCGATGTCTCAGGTTCAGGTCATTCTTTGAGAACATATACCTGAGACTCTTGTGATAAGAGTAAACAGTGAACCATTCACCCATCAAGTAGTGTCGCCACATCTTCAGCACAATGACCGCTACTACTAACTCTAAGTCATGGTTAACATAGTTCTGCTCATGCTGTCTCAATTGCTATGAGTTGTAGGTGATCACCGCTTGCTCATATATCAGGATACAACCCAGTCTGGTCCCTGATGTGTCGAAGTAAACTAAGTATCCAATGCTCTTTTGTGGAAGCCTCAAGATGGGATCACTTGTCAATATCTACCTTAGCTCCTGGAAACTCTGCTGGAACTTCTCTATCCATAAGAAATGGTTCCCCTTCTTCGTCAAAGCTAACAAGGGTTCCTCTACCATGGAGAAGTCATGTACAAATCTTAGGTAGTACCTAGCCAATCCAAAGAAACATCGCACCTCGGTCACACTATTGGGTGGCACCTAAGAAAGAACAACCTATATCTTGGTCGGATCCATATCAACTCCAGCCTCCAAGAAAAAATTCCTTAGGAAGTTGACCTCCCATATCCAGAACTGGTACTTCAAGAGTTTTCCATAAATCTGGTCCTCTCAGTGTATTCAAGACTATTTGTAGGTGTGTGGCGTGCTCCTCCTCTAACACCGAGTATATCATGATGTTCTCGATAAAGACCACCACAATGCGATCGAGGTATAGATAAACATTACTTTTCATGAGCCCCATGAACAATGTGGGGGTGTTGGTCATGCCAAAAGGCATCACCAAGAACTCATAATGGCAATACTGACATCTGAAGGTTGTCTTCAGTATATCCTCATATCATACTCTGAGCTGATAATAACCTGATCCGAGGTCTATCTTTGAAAACTATCGAGCCCCTTTCATATGGTCTAAGAGATCATCAATACTCTAGAGTGGATACTTGTTCTTCATGGTCACCTGGTTTAGGTACCAATAGTCCCCAAAAATCCTCAATCTCCCATCTTCCATCTTGGAGAACAAGATCGGGGATTCCCAAGGAGAAACACTGCTCCTTATAAAATTCTTTCCTTGCAATTCCTCCATCTGTACACGCAACTCCCTAAGCTCGACGAGATCCATCTGATATGATGGTGTAGATATATTTCTCATCCTGGGGTACAGTTCGATGTAAAAGTCTACCACTCTACGAGGAGGTAGTCCCGAAACATCATCAAGAAAGACATCATCATGCTGGTCCACGGCTACAGGATAACTTGTACCCCTCACATAAACATCTCTGAGGGTGATGCTAGCAAACTAATGAGTAATCAGCTTCACCCTCCACTGAGATAGACCATCCATTACTAAAAAGGTTTCCTTCTCATCGGTGAAGGGAAACCTGACCCCATCCTTATGGACACACCACACTTTGCACCTAAAATAGTCAATATGAGCATGGACTGTGGATAGCCAATCCATATCCAAGATGACATCAAAAGGCCTCGATGATACTACTAAGAGATCCCAACTGAAGCTCTCACCTCTTAGAGTAAGCTCACACTATTAGAAACAGTGTGTAATCATTGAATATTCTCTCGTTGGAGCATCCAATAGAAAGGATAAAGCCAATATCTTCATTAGGATCTCTGAGTTCCAAACAAGTGTTGTGGAAATGAAAGAGTTACTAGAACCTACATCTATAAATACTGCAGCTAGTGAGGAATAGACACAGATCATACCCTTAATCATCAATGGAGCATCGTGGTCATAGGCCTCTACTGCCTATAGCTATGCTCTCTTTGTCCAGCTGCTCCCTGTGGTCGGGGTTGACCTCCTAGTGGTGATGGCAGTAGAACCTCAAATTGCAGCCCACCGCATGCTGCATGGCCTGCACCTCTACCTCATCCTCCACCCTGCAGACCTCCTCGCTCGAATCTCTACCTCTTCCTTGGTGGTCCCTCGGCTGCTTGCTGATCGTCGGTATGACGGTTCGGGAATTCACAATACGTGTGGCCCTGCCCGCCGCATGTGAAGAACAATATGCCTCCAAGATGGCCTTCTCTACCTCGCGAGCTCTGAACCTCTGACCTTACATCCTGGGGTCATCCACCAGTGGGTTTGGCTTGCTTGTACCTCTGCATCATATGTCTACTACCTCCTATAGATGACTCCTCTACCTGTCATCTGGTGGTGGATCTCATCGTCGGTTCTTGATCAACTATGATGCTCTCCACCGATACTGCTTGATCGAGCACTCCAGCCTACGTCGGGATATTCAGTGATATCATTGATGCTATGATCACTCATTGGAGACCCTATTGAAATGTATTAGATTTGAAGAATGGATCTCATACCATGTTGGTGGCGTAGCGTGAGAGGTCAATGAATCTCTCCTAGTACTTGGCCACTGATAATCTTCCCTGCTATAAGTGCAGCAACACCTAGATATGCTCTGAGCGTTGTTTAACTGAAACAAACTCCACCTTGAATAGGCTCTCAAAGTCCATACAAGTGAGGGTCTCCTCATCATGTGACTGGATCTTCAGGCTCCACTATCTCCATGTTGTTCCCTAGAAAAGTCTAGCAAGTATGATAACCATATACTCTGCTACTGTCTCAACTAAGAGAAAAACTCTTGCTACAGCCTCCAGCCAATCCTTTGCTTCCTGAAGATTTGTCTCGTCTCAAAACCTCAAAGGCCTCTATCTCTAGAACCCATGAAACATGCTCAGTCGGCTTGCACGGTCTACTGGTGGGGTTGGTGTAATCTTCTGCCCAATGGGTAGTAGTGCTGCTAGTGCACCACCTGAAGGTGCTACCATAGTAAGAGGGCCCTACACCAAAGACTAATCATTCGGTGGGCCGTCATCATGTACTCTCTTAAGAATCCTGGCTGGCTATCTACATGAAGACATCTTAAAAAGAAAAAGATTCACCATGTTCAATAAGTTATACCTGGTGAGCTAACTGAAAGGATATCAAAGAAAAAAAATCATTTCCAAAACACACGCAATCAGTTTTTTCGTGCACCGAGTCAGAAGTCAGAATTCAAGGTCCTGGTGTATGGATATGTCGGACACCACACAAACATTGGACTCCCAGAACTGAAAACTATACTCAAAATACATAACACAATTTCTCTATTAAAAGATCAGAGTCATACTTCTTTAGTAGAACCAACTTCTCTAATACTACTTTGTCACGACCCGTACCCCAGGGCTTGTGTTGTGACTACCACAAGCCTGCATTCCATAGGCCAAGGGTTGGAAACTAGCACTAAAAAAGTGTAACCCTAAAATGGGAAGGCATTTCCTTTAAACCTTTACAAACACAAAACCTAAGAACTCAACAACAGGAAACCAAAAAGTAAAATTCAGTTGTTAAATTTTTTACTGAAAGTAAAGGGGCTGGAAAACAAGCCCAAATGAAAGGTACAACTACAACTGAAAAAAAAATAGCACTTGAAATAATCCCCCGATGATCCTATCTTAAGGGTAGGTATAGCTCATCTCCACTTCTCTCCATGCTATCCAATATCCTCCATCCACTGTCAGGTCCTAGCTCCACGAGTCTCAGTCAGGGCTGCTCGTCATCTGCACAAGACACAATAAGGTGCGGGAGAATCCTGTTCAAGGGTGAGTATAACAATACCCAATAGGGACCCCAAGACCCCCGAGGGTATCTCAGAATTAAACAAAGGAAAACCACAAAGCATGATATCAAACAAAAAGCACAAAGCAAAAGACTAAGCCAAAACCATGTATAACAAAAGCATAGAAGTATAGATGATTAGTCAAGAAGCTAGATCATCTTGATCTGTCGAGAGGCACTGCTACTGACCATACGAAATCTGACCCACACAATATCGGTAGGTAATAACCCCCATAAGAACCACATAGGTTCTGACCCACCCGGATTCGATATGTACTAACCCCCATAAGACCCACAGAGGTTCTGACCCACAAAGGATTGGTATGCGCTAACCCACACAGGATCGCTGAGCGCTTACCCACAAAGAATCTTACCCATAGAGGATTGGTATGCGCTAGCCCACATAGGATCTCTGAGTGCTAATCCACACAAGATCTGACCCACAAAGAACCAGTAAGTGCTGACCCACATAGGATATCTAGGTACTAACCTATGTATGATTTGTCTCCAACCTTTGCCTCAATACTAGCCAATAGATTCCTGCTTATAGTACGCTTGATTCTAAGAGAACCACTCCTCAAGACATTGATCATATTTCAATTTTCAAGAAGTCCCATGAAGAAGTAACTCGATGATCCATTGCTTCATAAGGGTTCGAAAAAAATAGTAGAGTGCGTCAACCGGACACCCGTTCTGTAAGTTATTGGCATTATAGTACTGAGGGCTCACTTAGATTTAGAGTCGATCCAACCCGCCCATACCCCAACTTTCTCCAAATATCTCTTTAGAGAATCTTAAAAAGACCATATCGCTCCTTGAATCCCAATGCCTGAGATGGTTCATCAAATAGACATTTGGTTCAAATGTTACAGTCACTTAAGCGTATCTGGATCCGAGTGGGGTCTGGGCCCGGTCTGACCTGCTTCAACCCCGCCCGAGACGACCCAACCCGGCACAAACCATCATGGGCTGGCTCAGTTGCACTTAGCCATGGTGGGCTCGGCCTAGTATGCTATGGACAAGCCTGGCATGCCTTGGCTGGGTTGGGTCGCAGCAGGCCTGATCCACTGGGCTGCAGATCGGCCCGGCCCGCCGTCTGGGTGTGGTCAGCTAGGCAACACGGCCCGACCTACTGGTGCACCCCGTGCGGGGCGCGTAGTCCGCCTGCTGAATGGCACAAAGGAGATGTTTGACCCCCTTCAATCAGTGGTGAAATGTGGCAACACTAGGTGGTCTGCAAGACCCATGGGATGTGGGTCCCCCTTTCCTTCACTGCAACTTCCTTAAATGCGGCGTGCGGCGGTGCGCTACCTCCATAGCTAGCTGATGTCGGCAACTGTCGGATCTTCTGTGGGGAACCAACGATTCTCCAGAGCTCCGTTCCCACTCTTATCTACACCTACGCACCTCTCGGACTGCCTCCGTCATAGTGTGACCATTTGTCTCGCGTTGCTGTCTAATTGGAAACCCACCTCCAACAAACATAATGAAAAACAAGTGGTAGAGGGTCTGATCCTTGTTTATTTGTCCCATGCCCAATGCGTTAACATGATAATAGGTGGGGGGATAATTCATTAAGGATAAGCTTTAATAAAATAAACCCCTACCTCGAGATTCATTGGAGGTGTCACAATTGTGGCAGGAGGAGCATCAACATTGGATGGAGTCATCGGTGCACGTCGATCATGGATTGTGGCTGCCCGAGCTTCCATTCTCTGTCAATGGATGTGGCTGCAGAAATTCACCAAATTTTCTTCGCTTGAAGAATCCATGTCATAACCCCACCCCAAGCTCCATTTAAGTGGGAGGGGGAAAGCTGAGTAACGCATTGAGGAATTAATGAGTTACATTAAATGAATTAATGAACCTCTTTTAATTCACAATGGTGGAGTTACACAGTTGATGAGTCAATCCATTAATTGGCTTGGCAAGTCGCTGGTCCCTACCACTACCACTCATCCGTTAGAGAAAAAGAAAAAAATTAACTTGTTTTTTTATTTTATTATTTTTCTATAATGTCCAAAAACTAACTTTTTCTCCTAACCCACATCGGTTGAAGTGAAGCATCCCTTAAGTGAATCCTGATGCTATGGATTAAATGGTGGCCATATATTTTTAATCTGAGCACCGGTTCAAAAGTTAGTAAACACCACCCTTGAATTTACATATTGTTCCTTAAAAAATTTAAGAAATTAATTTTGGGCACACCGTGTTGTGAAATCACGCACCTTCAATTTTCACAGACTCATAATAATGACAAATAATTTAAAAAAAATACATGGAATTTTTGGGTCTTTACAATGATGCACACATGAAACCAAGTCATTAAATTAGTCCATGTAATACATATAATAAACTTTAAATTTAAAATTGAGATTCATTTATGGTTTAATGACGCGTATTTTATCGGTTATATTTTTAGAAAATTCTTGGAAAAATTATAAGACCATGTGCTGAGATGGAATGCAATTCTGAGGCCTAGAGTGCCCGAAATGATCCGTTGAAAAATGTAATGTTTTAAAATATTCTGCAGAGGTGATTTTCATAAAAAAATGTACAATAACTATTAAAGGGCTTCCCATACTAAAAATCCAATGGCTCTATTGTGTTTAGGATGGTGGGTTTACTATAGGTTCATCTTAACTTTAGTCGACGCAGGTCTATAGTGAGAAAAAATTAAAATGGAATAATCGTAAATAAATTAATTAAATTAAATTCTTTTATTTTTCAAATCCTTATTACTCATAAAGAGAAACTTGGATTGAAAATCTGAGAGTACCATTGATCATGTAAGGATCTGATTTCCATAGGTGGAGCCTAACCTCAATTAGTGCGGGTTGAGGGTAAAAGTTATTTTTCGGATATTTTGAAGAAGAATAAAAAAACATAAAGAAGTTTATTTTTATTTCATTTTAATGATTCACAGTGCATAAGTGCTATGACGCAACGACAGAGAAACCCATTCCCCTTTCATTAATAAAGAAATGCACTGACACTCTTTCAAACCGACACGTTAATGCTAAAATGCATAAACGCATTAATGATTTTACTCTATTAATCTGGGACATGGTCCAGCCTTAGAATCCATAACACATGATAATTTATATGTAGTTTCCCTAAGGTAAGGAGGAGGAGGAGGTTATCTCTCCAATAATGATGGATCAAAGGTAGGGATTCAATCAAGCAGTGACGAATTGACGAATATGAGTGGAATAAGGATGGACGTGACAATGCGACATCAATCTATGTCTGCATGCAATCGAACATGAGGTAGGAGTTTTTATTATTTTAACATTCTTCTTTCCCCATTCTTGACATTCCAAGATGGAAGCAGACCAATTAACAAAAAAATTCTCCCACAGATTGATCGTTGTTGCGGGATGGGATTACTCTTGAGGGGTTTAAATGGGAGATTATCTTAGTGATTTTTGGTTATCCATTCTAATGAAAATGAACCCTGATCGACATGAAACTCGATCAAGGTATGTTCATCTTTGTTAATTCATGATTTTCTAACTCTCTTTTCATTCATCACAAATGTTCTTTGTTCGGCCCATGACTTGAATTATGGAAGTCGATCGATTGTTCCACAATCGATCATTGGCATAAAAATCAGGTATCGAAGATCCAGGATAGACACAACACAATTGTGGTGCAATGATTGTGAAGGTGAACTGATCAAGGTGGTGGGGGAGATATCACCCTTTGAGAAACATTGAACTAGAAGGGATTTTATCATGGATTCAGACCCATGGCGATAAAAAATGAAACCCGATGACTCAAGAACGTCTTCCGTATTGAATAATGGACCACCAGAGTGCATCTGATGTCCCGTAGAAGACCATATCGGTGCCCTAACACTGGTGGAAGCACACGAAGGTGGAACACCACAACGGTGAACGAGACCCATGGAATCTTCCCTGGGTGGTGATCATAGGCTGACGATAATGACTAATGGAAGTTTAGAGGATGCTGATGGAGGCCATGGTCCAGTTCGACTGTAGGTGGGACGTGGTGCCCGCCACATCGAAGGCATAGAAGATTTTCCCACTCCAACAGGAAAAGTTGGTCAGGCAGGTTGGCGTAGCAGGTCAAGCAGCCATAGTGGGCCGGGTTAGACCTGGGTCAGGTTGGAAATCCCCGGACTAGATCAGTTCTGGTTGGAGAGCCCCTGGGTTGGGTTGGTTCGGGTCAGTCTGGCCTGATCAAACCAAACATGTACCCAACCATCCCCTTTTCACTAATAGGATCATATCATTCAAACTGTATGTCTGATTGACGAGCCATCTATGGCTTTGGGTCCCTTACGATGAGGCAATCCTTTTGATATGGATTATTGGGTTTTTAGTTAGACCAAAATGGGCTATTGGGATTTACTTTGTCTTTTCTATAAGGTATTGATGCAGGATACCGATCCCATCATAGAGGGTGACATTAGAGATTGAGATGATACCCTTGGACTTCTCTATGAAGGTATGGTTCATGATATCATTCCTGTCATAAAAAATGGAACATATACTAAAGTGAGTTGGCTCAGATTAGATCTTGGTTACCCAACAGGCCTAAGTGATGAGTGTATCTAGGTGACCTAAAAAGCTGAAATGACTCAGTAGGACTCGGTTCCCTATCGGGTTTGTGTGAAGCATGCACCACACCGAGAGGCCCGGTCGGTCCTCACGTCTCTTAGTGATACATTATATAGGTTTTACAGCATTTGTGTGACCAATATATACATGGGAACCCATCACCTATCTAGGATGAAAATTACAATAGGGACAGGATGTCCCCCAACGATCCTCGGGTACAGGATGCCCTATCAATGTATTGAAATCTTTCATTATTTTATGACTTGACCAAACCAGTGTTCATCAATTTGTTCTTAGTGTGTCCTATTTGGGTGGGACCCAATGAAGAGAGACCTCTTTCGAGGGTCTCTAATGACATCATAGCTCAAGCAGTGAGTTCTCCCAGAATGATAATTCCTTGAGAAGAATCTTGTGACCATGGATTTGGTTGTGATATCAACACTCCTTGTCTCAATGAGACCAAACATCTCAGGGAAACATTGTGAGTTTTTAAGACTAGATGTTCTCTTGAATTATTTTGGTAGACCTGTTCTACATGGTTACTATTATATAGCTCATGGAGTGGGGTCTCCCAAAATCGAGGGTGCTGCAAGTTGAACCATATGGATGGTTGTGGATGAGACATTGCATCACGGAATCCATTATGAGTATACCACGATATTCTTGTCATATTTTTTGTTGAAATATAGTTTTTTGAGGTTATTGTACCTTATTGATGGTGTTTCCATTGAGTTATTTATATTTGGGTTTTGGAATCCCATACTGAGTATTATTGTACACACCCCTGCATAGGCTATTCCCACACATGTCATGTCTTCTGCAGTTGACCGCAACTTTGGGGGTGTCCTAAGAAGACTAACACCTAGACCATGATTGTACGGTGCCTTGTGATATCAAACAAGACGAGGTGTTTTCAGCAACTTCCTAAAGAAACTTCAGTGCCTTGTTTTCTTGTAAGACTTTATAGTTGTATCTATTTTAATGGTATCCTTTCTGGATTGGTTTCAATTTACTACTTTACTTGATTTTGTAATATATTGTTGGGTTTTATAGGTAATCATGCTTTTTCATTACATAGTGTTTTCATTATATTTCCCCACTAGCTAGGATTTGGGTGCATCTGTATAGGATCTTAGGCAGATGACTACCATTTGTGGGAAATGCCTACTCAGTGCTAGTCGCCAACCCCTGGCCTATCAGAGGCAGTATTGGGGTTGTCACGACATGGGCCCTGGGGGACGGTTCATGACATAATGGTATTAGAGGAGTTTGGTTCTACCCCAGGAAAAAGATTTGGTGAGACTAGTTTGGGGAAATAATGTTATGTGTTTTGAGTTTGGGTCTCAGTCTAGGGGCTCCAGTGTTTATGTTGTGGCTGACGTATCCATACACCAGGACTCTGGGAACCTATTTTCAAACATGGTACCAGAAAAACCTAGGTGAATGGAAATAAAAGTACATGTATCATATAGGAATGTTTTGTGTTTTCCATTTCCTTCTTAAGTCATCTCACTATGTATGCTCTTTTAATCGTGATATACCTTGTTCTCCTTAGGATGTGTTCATGATGCCATCCAGCGAGGTTTCCATAGTAGAATCGGGAGTTTTTCCTGATGCTTGATGAGGCCACCCTAATGGGAGCCAGTCGCAGAGTAGTTTTTCTTTAATATGGTCAACGAGTGACAGTTTCTCATAATTATCCATTATCATACCCAACTCTAGTAGTTCTGGTGGATACAGATTTCTAGAATGAGTTGTGGATGACTCTTTTAGAACTATATGATGAAGCATAGGGTATGAATGTGTGTCATAGGCTTCATAGGAAAGGACCTCCAAGGAAAAAGGGTCATCAGGACCTACCGATAGAAGTTAAAAAATGTAAGCAGTTTGACCATAGGTTTTGTTAGAAGTTCCAGCGACGTGCTAGTTCCCAAAAGGACAGGCTTTTCTATGCTTCTCATAAAAGGAGGAATTTCTCATGATAATGTCCCACTGTTCATGATATAGTTATAGATATGGTCGATAAAATACCAAGTAAGAGAAAATGGAAAGAGTAGGTGGGTCTGTCATGCGAAATATGTGGCTGGAGGGCTAGGGAAGTGGTAGGATGTGGCAAAAAATTTGACGTGTTACCCACACCACCTCCTGGTGGCCATAACAGACTCTAGGTGTTGGAGGTTAGGGGAGGAGATCATTTTATCCTATTGAGTTTTATGACCCCAGGGCTCCATAAATAATTCATGGAACTATTTGTGTCTTTGTACTTGAGCTATAGTATTGATAGACACATATACTGGTGATTTCCTTTTTTTACCACATTTCTTGTTTGATACCTAGAGGTTCTAGTTAAATTTTTGACTTGATCCTCATGTTTAGAGACTTCTACTAGAGGATACCCAATGACCACACACTGGTGTAGATAGTGTGACTTAACCCTTTGAGGTGATAGTTTTAGTTGGGATATCTGGTGGTGGTGTTGAGAACATATGATATAATTCTTGGTAGGGACTAAATCCTTAATTCATACTCATATTGATTGCTTTTGGAAATGGATGTGGTTTTTCCATGGTGATGGAACTATATTTCCCTTTATCGATAAAGGGGAAATCCATTAATCTCTTGATAGACTCAGGGAGAGGAGGGCACACCCAAATTCTATTTGGTTAGCTAGTCTGACCCTTAGTGAAGTGGGTGTTATGAATCCTCATGTTTCTTATTAAAGGTAGAGTATTAGGACGTCTTCATTGAAGATGTTCAAAGTTTATCTCTCTGTAGAGAGTTAGAATTCTACATTATTATACACCCCATGGTGTAACGCCCTGACCCCAGCTACCCGGAGTTGGTGCATTACTTCGTAACATTGGCATGATCACAAAAGATCAAGTCTCGAAAGACCAATTAGTTTAGTAGCCTTGGAAACACTAGATACATTCATAAATCATACATTACATCATAAAGTGAAAAACTAATAACAAAGTCTTCATAGTCCACACTCATATCCTCTTCTGACTATCCCTGCAGGTCATTCATAAAATACTTCTTCACATCCTGGAAAATATTAAAACATTGAGAGGGGTGAGCTCAGATACTCAGTAAGGATAACAATATTGCGGAAGCTTTCATAAATAAACATAAAAATTTAAGGCAATGTATAACTAAAACAAAATCCTTTTAAACTTGAACTTCAACATAATATGGGAAAAGTAAAATGAGATAATTCCATTCACTTCTTCACATGGATATTCTACTGGTCGAATAATCACATGCAATATCAATAACCACTTTCATAATGAGGGAATGTATAATGCCAGACATTCAAAAAAAAAAATTCAAAGCCTCGGCCAAGACGTCTAAAATGATTAAGGCCTCGGCCAAAACCATAAATCAAATTGGGAAAGGGCCTCGGCCAATTCCATGTCTAGTTGTCTCATGAGACCTACCGATGCATCGAGGAGCTATAGTGGGCTCCACCCGTCACTTATTAAGTCTAATACATTCCTCATATGAATAGGTTTAAACATATCATAAACCATAACATAATCGTATCACATAAAACATGCATAAAGGAAACATAACATTTCCACATTTCAATCACAAGATATCAATAAAACACATTGATATAATAAAAATGATTTCAAAACCATTTTCAATACCAAAATAAAAGAAAGTTAAAACTTTGTATTTATTTTTCTTTAAAAAAAGTGACGGCTTGTAGAGGAAGCCGAAACTCAAATAATGGTCACGGCGGCGGAGAAGTCATTGTCGCCGCATATGTACGGAAAGAAAAACATTCCCTTTTTGTCGTTTAGTAAAATGCTTCATATAAAAAAAATTCTTTTTGAATAAACGTAAAAGTCAAAGGGGTTTATACACCGTTTAAAAGAAGGTTTTTTATAAAACAAAATATGCCTCAATGAAAGGAGATTGAGACGAAGTCCCATACAAAGATAAATTTTAAAATAAAATAGATATATTATGTGTATTCACTATAAGTACAGATAAATAAAGTACAAATACAAGATATGACATAATAATATAATGACATAATTTGAAAGTAGGGGATTAACCCAAAGAATGTAAATTGGGTTAAGAAATTCCCTTACCTCGTGTCTGAATTGACTCAACCGTTCTTTAACCTCCTGAATAATAAACTAGAGTTAATATATAACTTATTAAGAACCATTTTTATTTTCATTATCCTTTTTATATCACTTATTACAATGTTATGAACATTATGTAATTATTTAAGTTAATAACGGTTGTTTTGTCGATCTTTGGTACTTGAGTCAACAATAAACTTCTTATAATTACAAGTTGTTTATGTGGTAGAATATCCATTATCTCCAAAATTATATTCATGATTTAGATTTCATATATATCATATATATCCAGTATATACATTCATTTATAATATTACATAACATTTAGAGGTAAGAAATGAAATGCGCCGTTCATGGAGACGGTAAGCCGTACATACGCATGAACGCTACTTTCATTTCTATTTCGTATTTAATGGAATGAAATAATAATGATATAAATGTATAATATAATTCCAGTATAATATAGTGTATAATACCATTTAATCCATCCTTTATACATCTCACATATGGCATTAACGATTCAAATCACTTTGAGGGGGCGGTAGTCCGCACTTCCTAAAATGAAATTATCGCGTTTACCCATAATGGAAATCATAAAGTATGCCATAAATGAGAAATAAAGAAGCATAAGTAAAACATAAACATATTATATATCATATATAAATATAGTGACATCTTAATGGCCACCTTTTAAAGTGTTATATGAGTGTTGAACAATCATCGTTTCGTGAGGCAAAAATTCGACATCCACAGAAACCGTATGTTCTTTAACCATTAGATGTAGGTGTGTGTAAGTGTAGCTCAAATCCTTCTTATAACAAAATCCTAGTATATTGAGGATACTGTTGTTGTTACAAAATAAATGAATAAAAAGAGTTTATGGGGTTGGAGAAGAAAAATAAAATAAAACAACATTAGAGAAGACATTACCTCAAAATCGGGTAACTCTTTTTGATTTGAGCCAAAGGCTTCCTTGGGAAGAGTTCTGCCCAAAGTGAGGCTTCTAGGAGTAATAGGGAGAAGTTTGGAGAGTATTTGGGCAGAGGTTGACTGAGCCAAATGGCTTGAAAGTGTGAATGAGGTGGTAGAGGTGGGGGCCTTTTATAAGAGGAGAGGAGGGGCACTCTTGGAAAGTAAGGAAAGTTTACATTATTATAAAATGATTTTCGGATTCTAAAGGTCCCACACATATATAATTAGTGGCTAAGGTGATAAGGGTTCGGAATATACCCATCCAATAGTCTTTGGATAAGTGTAAGCCTTGGATTGTACATTATCTTTTCATTTTATTAAAATTGTTAAATAATGAGGTCATCGCTGCATGATAATGATGTCATAAATAATTTAACTTATTTAATGTCTAAAAAATATAAAAAAAATACTATGATGTAGGAAATATTTTTATCTTTACAATGACTATTTATAGTCAAAAATATGACTTGTATAACCCCATGTAAAAATTGTTTTAGTAAAACATTTCATGTTTGTGTCATTTTTTTACTTTAACATTAAATAAAAGGTATTTATGTCATTTTCCAACTAAAGTGGCTCCATGGGGTCCCCAAGTTGACCCATGGATTGTCTTGGTCGGTCATGACTCATCCAATAGGAGTAGGACAAGTTTCAAGCTCATCTCATATTATTAAAACATTATTTTTACCTTAAACTACACTAATTACCTCTAATCGCGATTAAGAACTTAAAAGTTACTATTCACCAAAAAATTATTTTAATCTCATTGAACCACATTTTACTTCTTAATGAAAACCATGTATGTCGGATTTTTGAAAATAAAATCACACAAGTGGTAATATTTCATTTAAACGAAAAATCAGTTATTTAACTACCACTTAGTGGTTTCACTATTCATCAAAAATTGAAGTTTTTCAGAACAATGCCAAAATTTCACCCTAAGCTATAATTGATATTCCGAATTAAAAAATGATTTCTATTTTAAAAAATTCCAAACATATAAGTTGAATTAATTAATTTTGTTATTAATTCCCGCTGTCACAACAAATAGCTTGTTTTTAAAAAACAATTTATATCAAAAGATTGGCAATTGTTTATGTCCAATTTCAATGTTAAATTAATTCTAATGAACACCATTGGATAAAATGGTAAAAATATATTCTAATTATACTTTAAAACCACTAAATAGTATAATTTATCACTATAAATTATTTTGATTAAAAAATTTGTTTTTAAGTAATTTTCACTATTCATAAAAAATTGGAAGTTTTCAGAAAATTACAAAAAATTCAACTTTGGATAATTTCGATATTACGAATACAAAAATGAAGTCCATTTTGAAATATAAAATTTATATAATTTTAAAAAGTGGTTATTACTATTCATAATGGCTACTTTGATTAGTCGTGGTGTTTTAGAACTCGAAGTTGCGTACAATGCAAGCTATTGCATTATTGAATGAGAAGCGTATCGTGGAGGCTCGGGGTGTTACATTATCCCCTCCTTCAAAAATTTTCGTCCTCGCAATTTGAAATTTTTCTTTGAAAATAAAAGGTTGAAAAGAGAAAATACCTTTGAGGAAAACCCACATCGGAAATAAGATTAATGAAATTTAGCCTTAATAAGAGGGAAAGGGAAATGAAAAAGTCACCACCCAATTATGATCTCGATTAGGAGAAAATTGGTGGAAATTAGAGACATATAATTGGAGGAAAAACGTAAATATTTGTAGGGAGTGATTGAGGTCATCAATCACAATCAACTATCAAATTGAGGGCCTCAAAGCCTTCAATCTATGTTGATTTAAAATATAATCAGTTCAACAAGACATAAGGTATTAGGATAACACATTTTTTTGTTTTAATATCCCTTTACTAAAGTTTAAGAATTAATTTATTCATTGAATAAGATATAGGTATATATATATTTATGCTTGACAATTAGAGTTTCAACCTTCAACTCATCTTTCACACAAAAAGATAATAGAACTCAAAAATATTATATTTATCCTAATTGTATAAGGTTCCAAATGTTAACACATACCATTTAGATTAGTAAAATTATTTTGTAAAAACCAGGGACTTCCTATAGTCTAGTGGTAGGAAATAAAGTCTAGTCGCACTATGATTGTGGGTTCGATTCCTGCAGCTTTGTCCGATGCGACGGGTTATGCCCCACCCTGCAGGTTTTCCTTTTAATAAAACTATAGTATTATAATATTCCAAAAATAATCTTCATAAATTTTTTAACCTTAAACAATACTATCCAAAGATCAACTTAATCCATTCCAACCTTTATAGTTATCCAAAATACCTCCGTCCAGACTTTCTCTAAAGGGTCCTTAAATTCCAAAATCAATTTATCAGATTCCCCAAACAAATTAAAGTTTCTCTTTTTGTCACATACTAAAAATATGATTACCTTCATCATATTAAAACCTTACCGAAATCAACAAGTACTACAGTACAATCCTTATATATATATAAATCACATTATTCTAATAACCAGAATATAATCCATGAGTCCAAAAGCACCAATACATTAATTATTCTGCTTCAACTGTAGTAACAATATAAGATTTTCCTTGATCCCTTGGCCTTTTCGGAGGTATGTTTCATAGACTCTTAGGAAATTCATTTGCATAATGCCCCATTTCCCTAAAATTGTAGCATTCAAAATTGATAGCCTCTTTCTTTCCCAAGCAATCACGCGCCTGGTGACTTTTTTCTCCACATTTATAACAAACTCTCATTCCTTTTAGGCAAGTACCAGGGTGATTCTTCCCACATTTATCACATACTGGAAAATACTTCTTTCCCTTTTTCCCTTTATCTATCTCTTGTTCCACCATTCTCTTCTTCTCTTGCTTTACTTTATTGTCATTAGATTTAGAGAATTCCTTTTCTGTCTTGATAGCACACGAGACAATATCTTCATACGATGAGAAGGTTTGTGATACTAAAGCTCTACGGAGAAATGGTTTTAACCCATCAAAGAAATGATCAATATTACTTCTTGGGTTACGTATATAATCTGCAGCATGCCTCGCTAACCTTGTAAAGTTGGCCTCATACTTTGCGACATTCTCATCCTCCCTTTGTCTCAGACTCAGAAATTGTCTTTCCATATCTGCTCTATGGTCATGAGGAAAGTATTTTTCTAAGAAAAGATCTTTGAAATCCCTCCATTCCATATTCGATATGTCATCATCTTCATTTTTGTTTTGAATCAATGACCACCATTGATCAGCATCTCCAGTGAGGCGGTAAACTACCATGATAACCTTCTCCCTTTCGCTACTCCCGAAGGCGTGGAATATTTTCTCTAAGGAATTTATCCATTGCTCAGCTAATAATGGATTTGTACCCCCATTAAATGTTGGTGGTTGTTTCCTCATGAAGCTGTCTAACATTGATCCTCCACATTGCGGATCAGGGTGCTCCATACGAGTAAAGTTATTATTCATAACCTGGGTGAGTTGTCCCAGTATGGTAATAAGTTGATCAGCACCAGTTGTATCTCCAGATCCACAATAATTATCTTGAGCAGGAGGGCAATCCCTACACGGAGTTCGTGCATTGATACGGTTTCCATTCCTTCCACTAGGCGCCATTTCTATACAATGGCATAAACTAGATTAGTTTATGAATCAAAATACATAATTCCATACTTATAAAATACTTAACATAAATTGAACTATTTATGGATATAATCCATAATCATAAAAAGGTTTTCTTTGAGAAAGTATATACTCATAACCGTTCATAGTGGTTTGTAAAGAAAATGAGAATTATCCTAAGCATATCCCCCAGGAGTGTCGTAACCAAGAGTGCAGCAAGGCCCGTTGTCATGCACCAGTTCCCGTTCGAGTCTAGCTCAAAGCATTGTTTTCGGGTTTTACCCCTAGGTACATCTCTGCCAGAGCCACCTCTACCTGCTCGTATCCAGACAGGGATGTATTGCTCAGAAAACTCACAAAATCTCTATAATACCAAAATTCTAGGAAGTTCTTCTATACTAATCCTCAAAGTCTATCTTTGGGCTATGTGCTCTAATCAGAGTTTATCTAAATCTAGCTTCCAAGGTTAGTACTAAACTGCCTCTGATACCAACTGTAACGCCCTGACCCCAGCTAACCAGAGTCGGTGCATTACTTCGTATCATTGGTATGATCACAAAAGATTAATTCTCGAAAGACCGATTAGTTTAGTAGCCTTGGAAACACTAGATACATTCATAAATCTTACTTTACATCATAAAGTGAAAAACTAATAACAAAGTCTTCATAGTCCACACTCATATCCTCTTCTGACTATCCCTGCAGGTCATTCATAAAATACTTCTTCACATCCTGGAAAATATTAAAACATTAAGAGGGGTGAGCTTAGATGCTCAGTAAGGATAACAATATTGCGGAAGCTTTCATAAATAAACATAAAAATTTAAGGCAATGTATAACTAAAACAAAATCCTTTTAAACATGAACATCAACATAATATGGAAAAAGTAAAATGAGATAATTCCATTCACTTCTTCACATAGATATTCTAATGGTCGAATAATCACATGCAATATCAATAACCACTTTCATAATGAGGGAATGTATCATTCCAGACATTCTGAAACATTTTTTCAAAGGCTCGGCCAAGACGTCTAAAATGATTAAGGCCTCGTCCAAAACCATAAATCAAATTGGGAAAGGGCCTCGGCCAATTCCACGTCTAGTTGTCTCATGAGACCTACCGATACATCGAGGAGCTATAGGGGGCTCCGCCCGTCACTTATTAAGTCCAATACATTCCTCATATGAATAGGTTTAAACATATCATAAACCATAACATAATCGTATCACATAAAACATTCATAAAGGAAACATAACATTTCCACATTTCAATCACAAGATATCAATACAACACATTGATATAATAAAAATGATTTCAAAACCATTTTAAATACCAAAATAAAATAAAGTTAAAACTTTGTATTTATTTTTCTTTAAAAAAAGTGATGGCTTGTAGAGGAATCCAAAACTCAAATAATGGTCACGGCGGTGGAGAAGTAATTGTCGCCGAATATGTAAGGAAAGAAAAACATTCCCTTTTTGTCGTTTAGTAAAACGCTTCGTATAAAAAAGATTCCTTTTGAATAAACGTAAAAGTCAAAGGGGTTTATACACCGTTTATAAGAAGGTTTTGTATAAAACAAAATATGCCTCAATGAAAGGAGATTGAGACGAAGTCCCATACAAAGATCAATTTTAAAATAAAATAGATTTATTATGTGTATTCACTATAAGTACACATAAATAAATTACAAATAAAAGATATGACATAATAATATAATGACATAATTTGAAAGTAGGGGATTAACCCAAAGAATGTAAATTGGGTTAAGAAATTCCCTTACCTCGTGTCTGACTTGACTCAACCGTTTTTTAACCTCATGAATAATAAACTAGAGTTAATATATACCTTATTAAGAACCATTTTTAATTTCATTTTCTTTTTTATATCACTTATTACAATGTTATGAACATTATGTAATTATTTAAGTTAATAACGATTGTTTTGTCGATCTTTGGTACTTGAGTCAACAATAAACTTCTTATAATTACAAGTTGTTTATGTGGTAGAATATCCATTATCTCCAGAATTATATTCATGATTTAGATGTCATATATATCATATATATATATAGTATATACATTCATTTATAATATTACGTAACATTTAGAGGTAAGAAATGAAATGCACCGTTCAGGGAGATGGTAAGACGTACGTACGCATGAACGCTACTTTCATTTCTATTTCGTATTTAATGGAATGAAATCATAATGATATAAATGTATAATATAATTCCAGTATAATATAGTGTATAATACCATTTACTCCATCCTTTATACATCCCACATATGGCATTAACGATTCAAATCACTTTGAGGGGGGCGGTAGTCCGCACTTCCTAAAATGAAATTATCGCGTTTACCCATAATGGAAATCATAAAGTATTCCATAAATGAGAAATACAGAAGCATAAGTAAAACATAAACATATTATATATCATATATAAATATAGTGACATCTTAATGGCCACCTTTTAAGGTGTTATATGAGTGTTGAACAATCATCGTTTCGTGAGGCAGAAATTCGCCATCCACAGAAACCGTATGTTCTTTAACCATTAGATGTATGTGTGTGTAAGTGTAGCTCGAATACTTCTTATAAAAACATCCTAGTATATTTAGGATACTTTTTTTGTTACAAAAGAAATTAATAAAAAGATTTTAGGGGGTTGGAGAAGAAAAATAAAACAAAACAACATTAGAGAAGACATTACCTCAAAATCGGGTAACTCTTTTTGATTTGAGCCAAAGGCTTCCTTGGGAAGCGTTCTTCCCAAAGTGAGGCTTCTACGAGTAAGATGGGGAAGTTGGGAGAGTATTTGGGCAGATTTTGGCCGAGCCAAATGGCTTGAAAGTGTGAATTAGGTGGTAGAGGTGGGGTCCTTTTATAAGAGGAGAGGAGGGGCACTCTTGGAAAGTAAGGAAATTTTACATTATTCTACAATGCTTTTCGGATTCTAAAGGTCCCACACTTATATAATTCTTGGATAAGGTGATAAGGGTTCGAAATATACCCATCCAACAGTCTTTGGACAAGTTTAAGCCTTGTATTTTACATTACCTTTTCATTTTATTAAAATCGTTAAATAATGAGGTCATCACTGCATCATAATGATGTCATAAATAATTTAATTTATTTAATGTCTAAAAAATATATAAAAAACACCATTATGTAGGAAATATTTTTATCTTTCCAATGATTATTTATAGTCAAAAATATGACTTGTATAACCCCATGTAAAAATTGTTTTAGTAAAACATTTCATGTTTGTGTCATTTTTTTACTTTAACATTAAATAAAAGGTATTTATGTCATTTTCCATCTAAAGTGGCTCCATGGGGTCCCCAAGTTGACCCATGGATTGTCTTGGTCGGCCATGACTCATCCAATAGGAGTAGGACAAGTTTCAAGCTCATCTCATATTATTAAAACATTATTTTTGCCTTAAACTACACTAATTACCTCTAATCGCGATTAAGAACTTAAAAGTTACTATTCACCAAAAAATTATTTTAATCTCATTGAACCACATTTTACTTATTAATGACAACCATGTATGTCGGATTTTTGAAAATAAAATCATATAAGTGGTAATATTTCATTTAAACGAAAAATCAGTTATTTAACTACCACTTAGTGGTTTCACTATTCATCAAAAAATGAAGTTTTTCAGAACAATGCCAAAATTTCACCCTAAGCTATAATTGATATTCCGAATTCAAAAATGATGTCTATTTTACAAAATTCCAAACATATAATTTGCTTTAATTAATTTTATAATTAATTCCCGCTGTCACAATAAATAGCGTGTTTTTAAGAAACGATTTATATCAAAAGATTGGCAATTGTTTATGTCCAATTTCAATGTTAAATTAATTCTAATGAAAACCATTGGATAAAATGGTAAAAATATATTATAATTATACTTTAAAACCACTAAATAGTATAATTTATCACTATAAATTATTTTGATTAAAAAAGTTGTTTTTATGTAATTTTCACTATTCATAAAAAATTGGAAGTTCTCAGAAAATTACAAAAAATTCAACTTTGGATAATTTCGATATTACGAATACAAAAATTAAGTCCATATTGAAATATAAAATTTCTATAATTTTAAAAAGTGGTTATTACTATTCATAATGGCTACTTTGATTTGTCGCGGTGTTTTAGAACTCGAAGTTGCGTACAATGCAAGCTATTGCATTATTGAATGAGAAGCGTATCGTGGAAGCTCGGGGTGTTACACATGGGGTCCCCGATATGTACGCCAGTATATCATATGGATCCTAAAGAGATCTGTGAGATGGGAGTGCAGATGTGGGACTTGGAGAGGAAGGGATTAGTAAGACCCATTGTTTCACTCGGGGTATTCCTAGGTGATCCTTTTTTATGACGTCTTAGTTTACTCAGCGTCTAAGGTGAAGCAAGTGAGACATTTAAGGATGGTTCTATAACCACTTCGAGATAACAAGCTACACGGAAAGCTCTTGAAGTGTTTGTCTTTCATTTTTAAGGTCCCTTTTTATGGGACAATGCATGTTAGTGGTTGGAGTTGTAGTGAACTCAATGATATGGAATGTAGATGTAGATACTCCCAAAAAGAATCTAATTAGTAGTTACTAAGCAAGGAATTGGAGTGGTTGGCCTCATTGTAGTTATCCTTCGTGGATGGAGATGAAGCAGCTTATCTCTAGTCGTTGGTTGTTACCAATCCACTCTTAAATGTCTCAGGGAGACACAACTCAGTGATACCAACTATGATTCTTTATGTGCCCACATGTCCATAAGGAATACCCATAATAGATATTCGAATGGTGGTCCGCACATTGTTCTTTTCAGAGGATGTGCAATTGTATCAGTGGACACCTAGAGTGGAGAGATGCATCGGGGTATGCATGTGGGTATCAAGGTGGACATTGAGGATGATGGAACATGTTGAATAAGGGCTTACCTATTGAAATAAAAGTTGAACACAAGTTTGAATCAGTTTTTTGAATTTCCAACTCTTCTTATCAAGGCCCTTTTCATGGTAAGGGTTGTTCTATTTCTTTCTTAGGGTACCAGGAATGGTGGGGGAAGAAATGTTGGCGGACTTTGTGATTGGTTTACCATGTACGTCTAGGAGACATGATAACATTTGGGTGATCATTGACTGACTCTCTAAGTCAGCCCACTTTCTAAAAACCCAGGAACATAGTTTTGTAGAAGGATCTGGATGCCTATGTGTGTTAGAGATAGTTTAAATCCATGGAGTTTTATTGATGATTGTTTCAGATTGTGATACTTTCTTTACATCCCAGTTGTGGAAGGGAATATAGAAGGAATTTGTAGAGGTTGTTTAGGTCATCTAGGAGAGGATGAATTGTGTGTTGGTCATCTGATGTTTTGGGTTGGCAGACAGAAGAGACCTTTGGAGTTTGAGGAAGGAGACCATGTCTTCGTTTGGGTCTCACCTCAACAAGGGTTACAAAGATTTTTCTAGTGTGCAAAGCTATCTCCAACGCTACTAGTCCCTTTTCTAGTGTTGTGTAGAGTTGAAAAGGTAGCATACTTCTTGGATCTACACCGAAGTGGGACTGGGTAAATAGTGTCTTCCACATGTCTCAGCTGAGGAGATTCGTGCATAAACCCTCTGCATATCGTAATTTGGGGCAACCATGACATCGAAATTGAAGTGTTTTGGCTTAAATTGCCAATGAATATCAAGGATCCTTCATGGTTGATCTTTCCCTTGGTGTGTGCTTAGACGTAGAATAAGGATCT
The DNA here is from genome assembly GCA_963277665.1 of Viscum album. Classification (NCBI taxonomy): domain Eukaryota; kingdom Viridiplantae; phylum Streptophyta; class Magnoliopsida; order Santalales; family Viscaceae; genus Viscum; species Viscum album. Next base: position 772,006,017 of record OY728126.1, read on the forward strand.
TCAGAGGAGAACATGGGAGCGGGGGCACAGATTCATGCTCAGTTCTCTAACCATTTGTCCGAGTAAACCTTGTTTGGATTTTCAATTATGTAAAGCCTTATGTTGGGGAGAATTTCATGACTCAGATTTCATTAGTTATATTTTTTAAAAATATTTGGGAAAATTATGAAACTAGGTGCTGAGATGGAATGTGATTCTGAGGCCTAGAGTGCCCAGAATGATCCATAAAAAATGTTATGTTTTTAAATAGTGTGTGTGATCGGTTTTCTTGAAAAAGTGTAATGACACTTAAACAACTTCCCGGATCATAAACATGAGGTAGTTGTTTTGTTCAAGATGGTGGGTTTACCCTAGGTGAATTTTAACATTAGTCAGTGCAGGTCTCTGTTGAGAAAACCTGAAAATGGAATAACTGTAAAAAAATAATTAAATAAAATTATTATTTTTAGAATCCTTATAAATAAAAATGGTAACTCGGATTGGAAATCTGAATATTCTATTGAGCTCATGAAGTTGTTCTTTCCTTACACGGAGCCTATCATTGGCTGATGCTGGTCAAGGGAAAAAGTTAAAATTCAGACATTTTAATGGGTAATAAAAAAAACTTAATGAAGTTTATTTTTATTTCCTTTTAATGTTTCACAGTGTGTCAATGCTGTGACGCAATGATGGAACAACTCGTTATCCTTTCATAAATGAAGTAGTGTGGCGACGCTATTTTAAAGAGAAATAGTTATTATAAAATGCATAAAAAAGTTTACACCTTTCCTAGATTAATCGCTAATATGGTCCAGCATTAGAATTCATAACGCTGGTGAATTTCTCTAGAGTTTCCTTAAGTCATGGAGGAGGAGGAGTCTCCTTTGCCGAAAATGATGGATCAGAGGTTGAGATTCGATCAAGTGGTGATGAATCGACAGACACCAGAAAACCAAGGATTGACGTGATGACGTGACTTCAATATATGTCTTCAAGTGATCCAACTCGTGCTAGGGGTTGTTATTATTTGAATCTTATCCTTTCCCCATTCTTGATATTCCATTGTAGTCACAGACCAATTAACAAGCCCATTGGCCCACGTATCGATCATTAGTGTGGAATAGGATTACTCTTGTGGGGTATTAAAAGGAGATTTTCTTAGTTATTATTGGTTAATTATTCTACCAGAAATGACCCCTGATCGACACGAACCTCAATCGAGGTCTGTTCAACTTTTTTAATTTGTTATTTTCTCGCTCTGTTCTCCATTCTTCGCTGGTGTTCTTCATTTAAAACATGACTGGACTTAAGGTGATCAATCGATCGTTTCTCAATCAATCCTTGGCACAACGATTCAATATCGTAGATCTGGGATGGACATGACAAGATGGAGGTGCGATGATGGCAGAGGCGAATGGATTGGGGTGGTGCAAGAGATATCTTCATTCGATCAACATTACATCAGAATGGATCATGGCATGGATTCAAACCCCTGGTGATGAAAAACGTGACCCAAGGACTCTGGAATGTCTCTCTCATTGAATAATGGACCCCAGGAGTGCGTTCGATGGACCACAGAAGACCCCACTGTTGCCAAAACACCGCGGCGGTGAAGGAGGCCCGTGACATTTGTCGCGGGTAGTGATCAGATGCCACCAAAAATGACCAGTGGTGGTTCGATAGACGTGACTGGGGTGCCAGGTCATGCGGCTAGAGGTCACGGCCCAACTAGACTATGGTGGTGACCTACAGCAATGACCATAGGGGGGAGGACATGGCATAAACCATGTTCCAAGTGGATAAGACTGGCCTACTCTAGTGGGCTAGCCCTGGTCCGGACCCAATTCCCCGAGTCGGGTTGCCACAGCGGGCCAGGTTGGACCTAGCCAATCCCGAACAAGACCAATGGTCCGGGTCAACCTGATGGGTCAGGTCAGTGGACCTGGGTCTGGGTGGCAAACCCCATGCTGGTTTGGGTTGGGGTCAGACTAGACTTGGACCCAACCTATCCATTTTCACTAAAAGGTTCATATCTTTCAAACCATAAGTCTGATTGAAGAGTCGTCTACAACATTAGGACCCTTGAAACAAGGTGGTCCTTTTGAGATGGCTCAGTGGGGTTTTATTTGGACCAGTAGGGGATGGAGGGGTACTATTTTTCTTTCCTATAAGGTATGATGCAAGATCTTAGTCCTGTCATAGTGGGTGGAAGTATAGATTGACACGATACCCTTGGGATTCTCTATGAAGGTACAATGTAGGATCCCATTCTTGTCATAGATAATGGCTCTTGTTATGAAGTGAGTTGGCTCAGATTGGATGTTGGTGACCCAGCAGGACTATGTGACAAGAAGATCTATGTGACCCGGTAGGCGGAAATGAATCATCTTTTCTCGGTGCCCCAACGTGTTTATGTGGAGAATATACCGCACTGAAAGGCTCGTTAGGCCCTCAATTCTCTTCATGGGACCTTATATAGGATTTTTGGAATGAGTGTGAACAATATTTACAGAGGAAAAAATCCCCTATCTAGGATGATAATTCCAATAGGGCCATAATGTCCCCTAGTGAGCCCTTGGTGTAGCAACCCCTATTTGTGTACCTAGATCTTTCCTTCCTTCATGACTCAAACTGACCAGTGTTCATCGGGTAGTTCATAGTTTTTCCTCTTTGGGTAGGCCCCAAATAAGCGAGACTTCTTGTGAGGGTCTCTGATGACTTCATATCTCAAGGAGTGAGTTCTTTCTAAAAGAGTATGCCTTGAGAAGAATCATATTACCCTGGATTTGGATGCGATATCGAGACTCCTTGTATTAGTGAGACCTAACATCTAATAGTAACTTTCTGAGATATTGATGAAATTATTCTCTTGGATAATTTGGGTTGACTTGTTCTATGTGGGTACTGTCAGATAGCTCAAGATGTGAGATCTCCAGGAATCGAGCATTCTACGAGCGGAACCATATGGCTGGAAGTGGATGAGACATTGCGTCTTGGAATCCTTTATAAGTATACATGGATATTATTATCATATGTTGTTGTTGACATATACCTATATTGATCTGATTGTACCTTCTTGATGGTGTTTCCTTTGTGGTTTTTATCTTTGTGTTTTGGGTTCCCCCATCAAGTATTGTTTTTCTCACCCCTACACAGGGTTTTCCTACACGTTTCATGTCTTGTGCAGTTGAATGACGCTTTGGTGGAGTCCTAGGAGGAGTAGGTCCAGGACAAAAATTGGACATTTCCTTGTGAGATCAGATGAGATGAGGGGTTTCTGTATGCTTCCAATATCATCTTTGGTGCCCTATATTGCAGGTCAGACTTTACTATTATCTTTCTTTTAGTGGGCTCATTTCTCACCCAGTTTCACTTTACAGCTTTACTTTCTATCGTACTCAATTGTTGGGTTGTAGTGGTATGCATGCATTTTTTTACTTAGTGTTTTCATTCTCCATCCCATGTGTCTTGGAGTTAGGTGAATGTGTATAAGATCATAGAAATATGCCTCCCACTTGTGGAATATTCCTACTTAACGCTAGTTTCTAGCCCCTGGTCTATCCGAGGAAGGCTTGGGGTTGTCAAGGCATGGGCCTCAGGGGATAGATCGTGAAATATTGTATTTAAGAAATTACCTTAGAAGGTTCAAGTGAAAAATACACCTGCTATCCATTATCAATTCATAAATCATTTAGTTAATGATGTATTTCTAATAGAAAGGTCAATCCACACACCCAAACGATGTCATAGGTTAACCCACATGGGTCACCAAGGCATAATAGAGCAAACAACCTACTTGGGGAAGAAATTTTTGAGTTATAAAACTCCAACAGTGTGATAAATATGTCAATAAATTTATCTGAAATATGAAAATTATGATTATAATAATGGAATAAGAATTAAATAGGAAATACCTGATGAAATAGTCATGTGAACAATGACGGAAGTGTATAAAACTACATGAATTGAGGTATGAGTCATAGACCACCTACCTTAAGATCATAAAACTCTCCTCGTATAGTATATTCTATTAGTTTTCTCTTCATAAAATGAAATTTGAATAATAGATCAACACCCTAAAAATAGGGGTTATGAGTCTGCATCTAAATATCATCGTCGAAAGAAAGAAAAAAGAAAAATAGCTCCGTATTAATACATTACTTACCAATGTGCTTCTAACAAGACAAATGAGGATCAAATCAGACTTCTGACAGAAGAACGGGATCAAAAACTACCCAGAGGGAACTTGGGAGCTCAAAATGGCAGTGAAAGATCTCTCCAATATACTAGAATTAGAAAAGGAGGAATATGTTATGAAATTATACCATTAATGATATTTTGGTAAATTTAACCAAGAAAAATAGGGGTGAATAGTGTGGTAGAAGGGTTGGAAAAAACATGTTCCAACCATCCTTGGATCACTTCTTATGGAGGGTACCCACATGGTTCGGTCTCGCAGTTATGGAAAACGTTGACCAACCATGTGAAATGGATCTACTAAAAACTACTGACCATCCACACGTGTGTGCAGTCAAATATGCATGGTTTAATCAAACTGTTCATCCTCATGCTGCTCATTTTCAATCCCTACATGGTTGTGGGTAACCATGTGGTCTTTCCCACATGGTTTCTCTGAACCATGAGGCCAATATATTTCCCCCCAAAACTAGGGTTCTAGGATCCAAAAAATCCCCAGAAACCCATAATACACACATGATCTTATGATACATCCATATTAGGTCCAAAAAAATTAATTAGACAAAATTTAAAAGGATCTACACCTGAGGAAAAAAACTATATTCTTATAGTATCCCACTTAAATGAAGTCATCATTGAGTAAACCATCTAATAACGGTGAAATACTTTCTAAGAATAAATCTATCCACTAGTCATGTACATCGGCCTCTCGCTCCCAAGGATTATCTTGTACATGGTCATGCTCCCTTAACACCCATACTAAAGGGACAAAGAAAACTCAAAGAGCCTTATTGATCTATTCAATGATGCGTATATGATACTTATCATAAGAATAATCAGCATCTAACTCGACCTCCATTAGATGAAAAGTTTGAGATGGGCCATCATGATAACAGTGAATCTATGAAATTTATAAGACATCATGCATGGTACATTACCTCTGAGGTAGTATAAAATGATAAACTATTGGCCTGAATCTATCTAGAATCATAAAGAAATGAAAAATCATGATGATAGCTTCCCTTTCCTTTATATCCATCAATGATCATGTCTATGTGATACCCACATAAAAATGTGATCCCCAACATCAAACTCTAGAGGTCATGGATGACGATCAAAATAATATTTCTATCTAGAGTTAGAAGTATACATACACTTCTTGATTTGGTGAACATACTATGAAGTCTCTTTCACATGAAAAAAACATATTAGTGCTACGCCACCTACCTTTAACCACCACTTGGATGGATTGAATGGACTACCAAATAAGGCCTCATAGGGATCCATATGAATATTCTCCTAAAATATATTATTATAGGTGAAATAAATGATAGGGATATTATTCTTCTAAGAACCACCAAAATCAAGGACACATTACTGGAGCATTTCCTCTAAAACCAGTATCATTTGTTTCAACTAGAAGTCACTATGATGTTGAAAGGTAGTGCTCAGGAGCACATGTGTAGCCATATCCTTATGAAACCCCTACCAGAACTATGATATGAAAAAAGAGTCCCTATCTCAAATAATAGTATGAGGGACCCCGTATAGTCATATGATCTCATAGATATACAATCTACCTAGAACATCAATCGAGAAAGTCTCTCGAATGGGAATGAAGTGAGATAATTTCATCAGTTTATCAATAACTACTCAAACTGTATCACTAACTCAACGAATCCATGGTAAGACAACTTCAAACTCTATAGAAACATATTCCCATTTCCATTCTTGGACTAGAAGTGGTTATAACAAGACAGTAGTTCCCTGGTGCTTCTTTATGACTTGATGACGGGTGTAACACCTAGTGATAAAACCTAAAATTTGACTTTTCATCCCATGCCACCAATATGTGTGTCAGATATCTCAATACATCTTAGATATTACAAGATGAAATTCCCACTAGGAAAAATTTCACTCTCATATCAGTTCCTCTCTCAAATATATAGGTATCTAGTATTTCCATTCATATAGAGGTGATTATCTCTATCTATAGACCAATATTCAGCTGAGTCCTTACCAAAAATACTCTCCCATAGAACCAACCCCTTAGGATCTAAAAACAACCTTATATTCAACCTCTTAAAGATTTAAGAGGTAACTGGTAAGGCTGTAAGAAAATATTGATCATGAATCTCATGAAACTCTAGATGTAGATAAAAGAGGGGAATCAATTTCCATTCATCGTTGGATTCATGCCTGGCATGTACCAAAGTTTTCTAACTCAGTACATCCACTAGCAAATTACCTTTTCTAGGAATATAGGCAATCTGAAAGTCGAAGGAATGAAGATATTTGACCCATATTCACTGTATGAGATTCAATTCATGTTTTATAATGATATATTTGAGGCTATTGTGGTATGTATACACCACAATGTGCTCACCCATCAGATAGTGTCTCCAACAACATAAGGCATGGACAACTACTTCTAGATTCAGGTCATTCATTGGATATTTTCTCTCATGAGGCCATAACTACCGAGATGCTTATGCAATGACTCTATCCTCCTACATTATTACTTCTCCTAGATCAAGGCTAGATGCATCAGAAAAAACCATATAGCCTCTTCCATGATATGGAAGAATCAGAATAGGTAACAAGAAAATCCTTCCTTTCAGATCCTTAAAGGTTTTATCTCACATTTCAAACCTTAGAAATATAACACACTTCTTTGTAAGACTAGTATGAGGTGAATCAAGGTGTTATAAATACTATATTGAACACTTTTAATATCCATTCAGCCCCAAGAAACTTCTTATATCAAACACATTCTTGGGACACTCCCAGGAAACTACAGTACTCACCCTCTTTGGGTCAACTAAAAATCCTTATTCCAATATAATATGACCCAATAAATGAACCTTGTTGTTCCATAAGTGGCACTTAGATTTCGTGGAATAAATATGTTTCTCTCTCAGGGTATTTAGAATGATCTCACAATGTCTAGCATGGTTGCTCTGAGTACTAGAATACACCAAGAATTCATCCCCAAGGACCATAAAAAATAATTTTAAGAGGGATGAAAAACCCTATTATTCAAAGTCATGAAAACACTAGACATGTTCATAAGACCAAACAACATAATGAGATATGCATTCAGACTATACCTAATATGGAAAGTTGTATGAGGTATGTAGGAAGGTATGACTCACACCTTATGATGGTCTGATATCAGTTCAATTTTTGAGAATACCCTATCTCCTCGGAGCGGGTCAGATATATCATATATATGAGGTAGTGAGTACCGAATCATAATCATAACCTAGTTAAACTATTATCAATCCTTGTATAAATGAAGGTTCCCATCCTCCATCCTAGAAAATAGAACTGGTGAACCCCATGAAGAAGTGTTAGGATATATAAAACCATGGGCCTTTATATCCAACAACTATCTCTTAATCTCATGGATCTCAATAGGTTCCATCCTATACATTGGAATGGATAGTGGATCTACTCCTTAAACAAGCTCAGTTATAAACTCTACCTATCTCTTAGGAGGTGATCCAAAAAAGCATCAGCTAAAACATCCCTGAAATGGTATATTACCCAACGGAATTCATCCTGATGTAAACCCTGAACATCCATGAAGAGATTATAAATATGGGTGGTCACTACACTTATCCCATGATTCTCTTGTACAGCTTTACTGGCCTATATATTCCACTCACCCTTGTATAGATAACTATTTCCCTTTGGTGATGTAAATGACACCCTATGGAGATAACAGTCTTCAAAGGCGTGATATGGAACCAACCAATCTATCCCAAGAGTGACATATAAACTATTCATATTGACAACAAATATGTTCCATAAGAAGAGGTAACTCCCTACCTTGAGGGGAAGTCCCTTCATTGGCCTATTCCCTCTGACCGTACTCTTAATGGTGTATCCAAGGCCATCACACCACAGTAATAATGAATTTCCCAAAGAGACATTCCATAGTTGATAAACAGATAATTTAGTGTGAATCACTTTTATCAATCAATGAGTATAAAATAGTGAATCATAATTGAATATTACTGCATACTGCCAAATCTCATGCACTCTGATCCCCAGGTATCGACTATAATGCATGTAATTAGCCTAATATGCATCCTTATGCTATAGTTGGACTACCCTGAGAAGGTACACTCTATTGTTGCAGATAATCATATGTTCAGATACCATAACCATGAACTCCTCCATGGACACCTACTAGCTCTAATCTAACTCCCTTCCTGACGCAGTGTAAAGGATCCTTCTCATGAAGGTGGAGAAAGTGCAAAGACACTTACACTTAAAGCAGATGGAATGGTTTGACAGAATATCTAACGAATCCACTTAAGACCTCAATCCCGACACTCCAGAGTTTTCTATCACATTGAGGCTCCAGATTCCCTTATTGACCACACTGATGGCATACCACAGAACTACTTGTATGGGTACTCTGGCTGCCACTACCCTAATAAAAAACAATGATAGGATGCTTCCTTATAACGAAATAACTATTGGAATACCTCAACATTGATCCTCTCTTCCTAGTATTACAGCCCTCTCTCTAGTTTTTCTTAGTGGTAAGAGCCTAATTAACGGTTTCAAAAAATTTAGTAGGTGAAATACATTCACCTTAGTAAGGATGGAATACTAGATCCCATTCTCAAAACAACATTCTCATGATAGCTCATCGTTGATTAGAAACTGTAAAAAGCTATGTAACTCAGTAAAACATGCTGAGTAATTCATAACTGGCATAGAACCCATCCATATACACCTGAACTCTCTAGCTTGTTCATCTATCAACATCTAAGGAAATAAGTGATAATAGAAGAAAGTTTGAAAGTCTTCCCATACCATTCCCTGATGACAACTAGAAAGGGTAATCAAATCCCACCATCGCTTTAATGAAACATGCATAATAAAGGTGTAAAGATTAACCCTCCACTTTAAAGGTATCTCTAGATGGTCAAATATACTTAGGGTGGATTCAATAAAAGAATCAATATCCTTTAGACCTATATCCCCAGAGAAGATGGGAGGATGATGCTGCTAGAATTCACATGTCAGATCAGCCATTGTGGGTGTAGGTTGTAGAGAACCCTGTATAGACTACATCAGACATGGAAAACCGTCTCGAAGCTAAGTGTCAGTGTGCCCAGATCCAGTATAATAGGTGGTTCCTCAAGCGGTACTCTTGGAGGTATAACTGGTAGTTGAGGGACCACCATATCTAGAGAATGGTTTTCACCACCCCCTAGCACATGAAACGAGGATGCCATGGTGGCATTGGACTACAAACTCCAGGAACACACCTATGAACAAGATTTAAGATATTATTGAATAATTAGAAGAAGATAATAATAATAATTAAGACTCACTACATAATATATAATCATAACTACCCTTTTAGAAGGATAGGTTATTGGTAAGTACTCAAGTTTATTTTACAAGGGTTTCAAAAGATGAAGGGTCAACTATACATTTATTCTTAATTTACTAAAAACCCTTTATTTATAAATCAATAATTACATTCAAAACATGAATTTTATTGTATACATATATCATATTTTGATTAAAATGTATCTTCATTCCTAGTGAGTAAGTGTCCATACACCTTATCACTGAAAAAATCGCCCATTTAATTTATATTTAACCTTATCTACATTAGATTTTAGAAAGTATTAGGTAATATAAAATGTCTTGTCTCAGTAAAATACCCATTCCAATCTATGGGGGACCATACACCTCATGAATTGAAACTGGTAATCATTCAATAATAGATAAAGAGAAGATCATATAACTAGAGGTAATATATTTACGGCATAAAAAAATATAACTTTGATAGCACACTCAAAAATCATAAGAAAAAAAAGCAATTCAGGTACTAAAATGCACCTATATGCAATGGAATATGCATGGTATGTGAATTATAGGTGCCTATAATGAGGCATGGGACAATGTTACTTTCCCTCATCTCGTCATGTCAAAGATAAAATGAAATCGTAAATCATAATAATAATAATAACCCTCACACGGCATGTGAATCACCAAATGGTGAATGGATATCAACTGTAATGGGAAAAAATAAAGAATAACAAAATTTTCAATAGCCTCAGCATTTACCCCAAATGTGGGTTACCTACACCCAAGAACATATTATAACCAAGTTCCAAATCAATCCTAATATCATGTATATTTTCTGGAAAAAGTAAACCCAGAAAGAAACCCCCTATAATAAAACATTATGACATAACGACCCAGGTTCCACTCAAAGGCTCCCTGAAGTTAGGTGACCATATAGACTCAAGCAAACCTCCCCATATTCTAGAGGATTTCAACTAGAATCAAGGGACTAGGGTGCATCCGTGAGGGGAATAGGACCTCATTACTATAGTTGAACACAATGGATGAATATAATTATCATTAAATAGAGAAATCATATGTAAACAGATGTTATAGTGTAAACTTATACTATAAACACTAGACTAGATACCTGTTATAGTTAAAGAAGACAGAAATATAAATACCAGAAGCAATTGATAATAATTATCAATGATGGTGATGATGTTCATCATGTCAATACCAAACCAAAAAAATAGTTATATAGGTAAATAGACAATACATGAAATATAAAATAATGAAAAATAATCCAAAAACTATCCAAGATTCCCATACTCCTACTTGGTCATCTACTACCCAGCTCCATCCAAATGAAAGAAATAAAAGATAGGTATCTTTAGCATGATTCTTCCCCTTAGTAACACATGAATACATATAATTTTCATGTGTAAGAATGGATTCCAAGATAGGGTGTGAGATAAATCTTAGTAGACCACCACCAATGGAATCTATGTCATCCTATCTATGTATATAAACTGATAATTGTGCATTTATATTAATGAAAGTAGTGTTGTAATGTAAATACCTCAATGCATACTTCATCCTTAAATGGAAATGTCTCTGAACATGAGATCATTTAATTAATTTATTTAAGTTCAGTTTATATAATTATGTCACATGATATGTAACCAACCCTAACAAAGTATCATGATAATAATAATGATAAAGGATCCAAGGTGTAACATGGAATAATATAATGATAATAATACTGAAAGAGAATAGAATATAATAAAGTAAGTCATCATTGACCTCAGGGGTCAAGAAAACACAGTTAAAATATGCTTCTTGACTATAATGTGAATGAGTTTAATCCAAATATAATCACCCAAGGTATTCCACCGTAATATGATTCCAACTGAGTCCAAGGATCTCATCCCAAGTAAAATGGGATATGCATTAATTGGGACCAATGGGAATATCCATGGGGACACATGTTCATGGATGTTAATCTGAATCCAAGGAGTGCATCCAAAGTATCATAATATCTGAGTAGGAATAGAGGGATACTGCAACATCATGTTGCGAATCCACAAGTAGATAGGGAACTTGCTCCAAGGTGGTTATCTCCCTTGGAAACTGACATCCCTTAATCAAAATGGTGTCTATGATTGATCAGGGCATTCCCTCAGGAATCCAAGGCTAACTCTAGTCTGACCACTCCTATAATGGTGAACATGTCCACTTAAAATATGAAACTTCTACTTTATTCATTTAAAAAGTTAATCCATGTAATAATCATTCCATACCTTTCATTTGTGTGGAAATATATAACAAGGACATGAAACCATTTAGCAAATAAATTAATTAATCATCAATTAGGTTCACTCTACTACTTTCCATTATCCTGGAAAGGGGTTTTATGAACATGAAACTAAGTCATTCAATTAATCCAAGTGGTACATATAAGATACTTGACATTTACAATTGATATTAATTTATTGTATTTAAGAACATACCTTATAAGGGTCAATTGGAAACTACACATACAATCCATTAGTAATTCCTAATTCATTTAATTAAAAATTTATAACCTTTATCAAGTTCAGTCCACACATATGAATAATGTCAAAGGTCAACCCCCATGGGTCATTAAGGCATAATTGAGGAAAACTCCTTCTTGGGTTGGAAATCATTTGGGTCTCAATCTATAACGGTGTGATAAACATGTATAGTAAGGGCTCTCAAATATGATCATGATGATTATATGAATGAAATATAAATTAAATAGGAAACTCTTGATGAAATCGGTGTACGCACAATTATGAAAGTTTATAAAATGGTGATACTTGATGGATGATTCATAGACCACCTACGTTAAGCTCATATAACTCTCATCATCCAGTATCAGCCTTTAGTTTGGTCGGGATCAGAAGAAATATGAAGAACATATTAGCACCTAGAAAATAGGTCATATTAGACTACATCTAAATAGAATAATTGATAGAAAAAAGAATAATAAATGACTCGATATGAATAGATTACTAACTGATGCTCATCTATTGAGAATAATGAGGATTTAATCATACATTAGAAGATGGAATGAGATCAGAAATATCCAAAAGGGATCTTTGGAGCTCAAAATGGGAGAGGAAGAGATCTCTCATCTTCTAGAATGAGAAAAGAAGGAAATAGGTTAAGAAATTAGATCATTATGTGTATTTTGGAATATTTAACAAATAAAAATAGGGGTGCATGGTTTGGCCGCTCAGTTGGCCAAACCATGCGTCAACCGTGCTTGGCTCACTACCTAAGGAGTGTTCCCAAACGGTTAGGGAAACCATGTGCCAACTGTATGAAATGTCTCTACATAAAAATGCAGACCATCTGCATGGGCATGCGGTCCAATCTATATAGTTTCCTCAATATATTAATCCTCCTAGTTCTCACTTTCAAACACTGAATAGTTTGGGTTAACCGTGTATCTTTCCCCGCATGGTTTTGCCTAATGTTGTGGCTAGTTTATTTTTTCCAAAAAGTGGGGCTCTAGGTTTTAAAAATCACTCAGAAACCCTCGATACATCCATGATCTTATTAGGAATATATATTAGGTCAAAAATAAATAAATATATATAATTTAAAAGGTTCCATACCTGAGACAAAAATTGGGTTCTTACAATCAATATATATGTCATGAAAAATAGTAGTTCTCCCAAAAAACCCTTAGTAAACACATGGAACTCCATTATTCGAAATGAATTTTTTTATCATATTTTTTTCTTTTATCCATAAATGTATATGTAAATTTCTCATATGTTATTATCATTAATGGGATTCACAAACCCTTTTGGTTGTTTCATATAGAAATGTTCTATTGAGTCTCCATTAAGAAAACTGGGCTTGATAACCAACCAGAAAATAATTTAATCATAGAATGAAACTATAAAATATGAAATTAAAATTTATTTTATCATGATTATTTAAGTAATTGTTTTTTCATAGTACAATTTTTATTATACATCATATTAACAATCAATTATTCTTTATCGGTACTGACTTGTACCATCCATTTATTGTTTATCTTGAATACTCGTTAGTAGTATCTAGTCATGAAACATCCAAAATATAGTTCCCCTGAATTTTTAAAATGGATTCCACTTATAAATTCTTATATAATTTTCAATAATAGTATTTTTTTTCATTTAACACTTCATTATAGTATTATTTATATTGAATAATGTGGTAGATGTCATGATTAATATATAACCATTTTTGTTTTAACTTCCGCTACAATATGTTTCCCTTGGAATGAATCCTCCCACTAAACATAGTGAAGTGTATCTTAACTGTCTAACTCATATAAATATGGATTATAGAGTTCAAATAAGTCTATCTTGATCCTAATATAACAAAAGATAAGTTCTTACCAATTTTGTAAATATAGTCTATCTACAAAAATAAGGGATGTTACTTTTCATAGTGGCTATATAATAGTTAACATAGATTTATTTATTGTTTCATTGATATTAATTTATAGATAAAACAAAATTTTAAAAAAATATACCCATTAAACATTATAAGTAGTACCTAATGGATTCCTTATAATAATGGAATGATATACATTAATCAGTATAATTAGTGCATGGTTAGTTATAGTTTTTTTTAAATTTTGAAACATGTCATGGAAGAAATTATTGGAATATTTGTAATATATATAATATATTTCATTTATCACCATTTACTATCATGAAAACCTTTATGTATAAAGTATTGTGAGTTTTGAATTACTATTACTCCATATATTAATGATCTATGAATACTTGGTTATGATATACTCGAAAAATACATCTTAAAAGATCATGTATTCTTTTATAAGTGTATTATGTTATTCACTAATAATTACTAAAATTCATTAAAGGAATATAATGAATAATATGAACTTACCACTTAGTAATTCCTTTAGAATAATTTATACTGTATAAATGAACTAGGTTATAATGCTTTGTGGGATAGCTTTATTTCTAAAGGTTTCTTTGTTAAAAGAATGGAAATGAATTAGAAAATATACCTAGCATATTATGTCAAGAGATACTAAAACAGAATTTTAGTTATAAAATTAATAAATACTATGAATTTTACTTGAAAAATAAATAACTTTTTACAATTATTTATTTTAAATATTTTATGTATACACATCATTGATTGACGATTTAGAATATCTATGATTTAGGAATTACTGAACTATTAGTTAAGTGTGAAATACCAAAACAACATTTATTACAAATATGGAATTACCTATATTTTTTTGAATAAATAGACATTAAGATAATTTTTTGGGTAATAATTAATATAAAACAATATATTAACTTAAATTTATTGGGAAAAAATAATTCATGAATTCAACATACTGATCTATGAATTTCCCTTTTTAGTTTCATTAAAAATATACCTAACTTCTAGTAATATCTATATTCTTACTTGATTCCTTTATTTTCACTCAAATATGTAAATATATTATATTTATTACATAATAAGTAAGAAATAAGTATTACTCATGATGATGAATATTCCTGAAGTATATGTAATTGATTAATCCTTACATTCATTACAGTTATCGTCTAGTTTCTTCTCTTAGAACATGAGAAGAAAATAACCACTTGTTTATTACACCCCTCATGAATATTCTTTTTTGTTAGATGAAGATGTAAATTTCCCATGGACCTAAATTTAATCAAAAGATATTCTACCTTGTCTTTTATTTTTTTAATATAATGGATAAAGAACTTAGTTATTTCTAATCCTTATCCTCCTGAGTGGCTAATTCAAGTATTCATCATGTGATTATTGATGAATATAGAAAACATGGAATATAATTATTATTATATGATATTAACTTATAATTTATTTTCTATATGAAAACATAAATTCTCTAACTGATAAACATACTTCAGAATTTTGAAGTCATGATCACTATCTAAGTTGGAGTCTTATAGTTTACATCAGTATAGTGAAGTGAAATTCTGAATTATCATAAGCCACTATTTTTTCTAGGTCAAGGAGATGAGTTTCCATGTTGTAAGCATCCATGCCCTCATTTTTTATCATTATCTCTCTACCCATTACTAATAGTATAATGAAACATACATAAGAACCATATTCCATGAATCTCTGGTAAACTTCTTTTTCCCTTGCACTCACTCGATGGGTGGACTTATTAGGTATAGGGGATTCCAACACATTGAAAAAATTATCCTTTAGCACTACTATGTGTAAATTATTATCAAGTAGATTTGTGTCAGTGGGGATATTTCCTAAGTGAAGGAATGATCCTAGTGTTTTCATGGTTTAATTTTCCATTTTTCACAATAGTATAAAAGTTTATTATTAAGACATTACATTATTACAAAAATATATGAGAAAAAAATTAATTACATCATTAGTATCTCACTATATTATCAAGTCTCAACGACCTTCACCACTGGACGCATAATGTCTTATCGCATGGAAATTATAGTGGAAATGAACCCTATTTCCTATCCCATATCCCAAAATATGGACATGAAAATAATCAAAAGGAATTTAAGTATATGGTATTTCCAACATCAAGATTTCAATTCTATGATCCATTAAGTGGACTACCCAATCCTAAAATCATAATTCAGATTTCCTCAACACCTACTTCAAATTTATATTTAATAGATTTTTTTTAAATCCAATAAAATATATTTAGGCAGACCCAGTATCTGTGTTTATATTCTTTGATATATAAAATCTCCCTTGATAAAGAAATAAACTGCCACTTTAACTATGGGTACATCATAACTCAGATAATGGAATGATTTCAAAAAAATATAAACTTGTGGTACTTTTTGTTTATTATGCATAATTTTTATTATTTTATGCTTTTTATATAGCCTATTAATATAATATAGATTTTACATAATTAATAAACCATGTATCGATACAACATATTCAGAAAATACATTTATTTTAATTCAATATTTCAATGTTGTCAATTCATTATTTATGTGATCATGAAAAACGAATCCATAAAATTATCTATTCACTTAGAAAGAAAAAATAAATAAAAGGAAATGATCATGATATTTCTAATAGTTTATTTATTAAGTGTATAATAAATCAACTTACAATCCTAGTGAATAACACAATGCTTAGATTATCTTGAGTTACAGAATTCCACCAACGACCTGTGTATCTTCTTGGTTGGTTTCAACTCCAATCGAGTTTTGAACCACCTTATCTCCTTAATGACCCATCCTTTACAAATTATTAGTCACACACAGGTGAGGGTAACCATTGTACTGGTTAATATGTTCACCTAAACAAAACCATGGACCCATGGGTCTTTATATAATAAATGTGAGAGGGATGACATGAATACCATCATTTCAAATTAAAAAAAAATTATAAAACCTGTGAAATTAACTTTTAAAGAATATAGTACAAATTTTTGTCATTAAAATGATAAGACTAGTCACATAGATTCAACAAATACCTTTTACATCAACTAGAATTCATTTCAATCATTTTTTACTAAGATAGATCACCTGAATAAAGTAATTATCTAATTAATTAGTTAAATAAATTATCTTAATATTCTTCCAAATAGACTTGGATATTCCCATCCATTATAAATTTTGAAAAATTAAATATATTATATTTTAAAAATTTAATGAAATACACTATGTGTACTTTGTGGTAACATGGTGTGAACCTTTCCAAACTACCTAACATGTTTTTTGGGAATATACTATTCACTAAAAAAACATGTAGAAGACACGAAATTACACATAATTATATGGTTTTTACTGTATATTAATGATATATGTCATTCCATGTATGATTAGATTACATGGTGATTTATGACCATTAACAACATGATGGTCTAAATTTTAGGTGGAAACTAATTATGAATTTAATAAATTATAAAACCCATCACATGACATATACTATAAATTAATGACACATGAAAAAGTGTTGGTTAGGTTTAATTGAGTAATTAATTAATTTTTCGTTTCTATATAAACATGTAAGATATAAAAACATATAGAAGAAAGCCACACACTATTTATTTCAGTCACTGTATACTTTTGATACATACCTAAAAACTCAAAGTGTATTTTACCATTAATATTTTTGAGGTACATGGATTGTATTCCAGCTAAATATTGTATAACCATCTTTTTGGATGGCTTTTAGTCCCATGCATCAAGTAATAAATAAATTATGCAACTTTGAACATTTGGTTTCCATTAATTTCTCTACTAAACCTTGTGGATTACATGAAATGTATGCAAACATCATGATGTGTAGTTAGGAAAACTATATTTCAGTCTGACCTAGTTAACATGTTATGTGTAATGATGATGTGTTCTATTTTTTACAAGATGTGTTAGAATAAATTCACGACTCATCCTAGTGTAATTAACTAGGATACAATGTGTGTAACTTTTGGATACATTTTTTTAACCCCATATAATCCAAATAGAATCCACAATATCTCTTGATGGTTTCTTTGGATAATATTCACGCATCTTTATCCCATTATTGATAATATGAAGCTGAATAATGAGTAAATATTAAATTTTTGATTAAAATAAAAATTTATAAAATTGAAAAATTAACAATTAATATATAAAATGATCCAAAAATTAAATAATTATAATTTTTAATTTGATCACTATGAAACCACTTGAATGTTTCGGGCACAATGGAACCCTATTTTTCCCATGCCTAATGATGGATTTTCATTATATATAATTATTAAGTCATAAGAACATAATAAATAATGACATGTCTCATTACTCTATCTGAAGACCAATGAGAAAGAACCATGGATCTCTGAGAGAGGATTTTTCATGATAAATTTAAAATTTAATTAAAAGAAAGAATAACCTCGTTCTTCAGTGCATTTTTAAAAGAATATTTTTATTGTAAAAACGTCATTAGGGTGTGTTTCCCTCTTAATTTGGGGACGACCTCCTTGATTGAAGGTTTAAACATTCCAATCAGTTTCTAATGGGTTTGTTCGTAGAATCGGAAACATCCAATGATTCCACATCCATTTTGACCTACTTTCCAAAGGTAGGCGCTCATTAGTTTGTAGACTGATGAGGCTTAGGAATTTGCATTGGTCGAGAGGATGGGAGGTCGATCTCATCACACCTTTTGAGGGGAATTATTGTCTACTCTGGGACTCTCTTTATATATTTAAGTTATGTTCATGAATCCTTATTACATTACCAAGTATAAAATGAGATTTCCTTTAGATCTGACAATCAATGATTGATATGTAGGAAATTTAGAGAATCTTTTATATGTATTTGAGGTTCTTCATCGATAGAGAATCGTCTATATTTATTAGAGATTATTATTCAATGGTATCCTTTGAAACATAAAAGTCTCTTGGTCATTCTGATGACCATACTGGTTTTAAAGCCACTCAGTGGGGGCACTTGAGGTTTATTTTCATTCAGAAGGACATGGATTATTTCAAAGTTGGGATCGTACCCGCAGATGGGCTACCTACGTATCCTTTGTTTTGGAAAAGGAATCAGAACCCACGTAGTTCAACTAAGGGAGTATGATGTTTATTATTGATGGCTCAAAGAAGTATGTCATAATTACTTTTACACTCTATGCTCACGTGAGTCATGCTCGGTGTGAGAAACAATAGGTATTGGTAAAAACCAGACAATTGTGCCATGAAAGATGCAATCATAAGAAATAATGTGGGGATTATGTATGTGTGACTGCCCAGATAAATGATTATTAGGATTTACTTCAGGGAAGAAATCCAGGAACATGGTCCATAAAGGTATATGTGCTTCATAGAGATTTGAATACTCTAACTTGGGGCTTACTCCTAAAAAGGAGGCCCAAATTAGGATAGGAAATATGATTGGGCTTTAGTTTTGAGAAGGAATCCCAGATCAAAGGTAAATTAGGACTGGTTAATAGAAATTAAGACTGAGGCTTACTCTTGAAAAGGAGGCCCAGGTTAAGAGACTTGAAAAATTAAGGGAATTGGGGCTTACTCATGAAGAGAATGCCCATATTTGAGACTAGGGATTATTCTTGAAAAGGAGGCCCAGGTTAATGATTATGATTGGGTCTTATTCCTGAAAAGAAGTCCCAAATTAGGGGACTTGGGGATTACTCCTGAAAAGGAGGCCCAAGTTAAGAGAATTATGATTGGGGCTTACTCCTGAAAAGGTGTCCCATATTAAAGGGTTATCTCATCTTAAAGGATGAGGTTGAATGAATGTAATCTCAATATTTAGTGACATAAAGATGTGTAAATCACTAGTTTTTGAGAGATATTCCATATAATTCCTTTCATATAAGGAATTTAAATCAAGAAATCATGCCATAAATGGATTTGAAGAGTGTCTTGAAGACTGAATCTTGAGTAGGAGAGGTTCAATGGCTTAACAGGGGTAAAATGGGCAAGAAGAACACCCAAAAAGGCAGGGGCGCGTATGTCTTGACATGCGCGCAGGTACTGCATGGGCGCACAAGTCCTGGCCACGCAGTTATACCTGCGTGACACATGGGAACTTGCGCGACGGTTAACCAGTAGGGTAATACTTGAGAGACTCATGGTTAAATCCTTTAGAATCATCTTGAGGTTCTTCCAGAAGTGTGGCGCGCAAGTTCTATTAAAGGAGTTAGGCGGCGCACAAGTGTGGAAATTTCTCTTAAGGGATGGCCACTCAGGCGCACTAGTGTTGATGAGTTTCAACACTTAGTCCTTCCTCCCCCTCTGTAGATCTTCCGTTCAAGGTAAGAAATTACCTTAGAAGTGTTTCAGAAGCTTTGAGAAGAGACTAGGGCACCAGGAGATCAAATCTGAGTTTCTGGAAATATTCCTCCCTGAATGGGGGGCCCACAGGGTCTATTTATAGGCTAGAGAAGACCTCAGGCAGTTATCCTTTAGGGCGCGCAAGTCACTTGCGCGACCATTAGGCGGTGCACAAGTGTACTTGCGCGACCATGAGGGAACTTGCACGACCTATGGGCAATGTTCGCCTTGTTCGTCCCTTTGTCGATTTTTGATGTTTCTTCAAAGGATGAATCACTTTGTGTGAAGTCATTTCCCTTTCCATTCTTTTAGACAATGTGACAAAAAATGAGCGTCAACAAAAGTCCCCCCTCAGAGTTGGATCTGAAAGAAATGAGGATTTGACTCTGAGGAAAAGAAGAAAACCAAAGGAAAGCGGTGCGCAAGTGTTGATGGCACAGATGAGATTCAGGCGCACAGGGTCTGGCGTGCAGGGGTACGAACTTTGGTCACACAGGGTATGGCGCGCAGGGTCATGGCCACGTCTATAAATAGAGGGCCTCACTTCCATACAAAGCATATGGATTTGAAACTTTCGAGCTCTCACCGCGCAAGTTGCATTTGCCGCACAAGTTTCTCTGTTTACCGCTGTTTCTTTGATGTCACACTACAGTAGAGGTATCTGGACCAGCGTTGTGATACTTGCGTGCCAAATACTTGCGCGACACCTCCATACTTGCGCGCCAAGTTTAGACCTGCGCGCCTTAATTCCTTTTCAATTTTTTCTGAAATTCCTTCACAAATTTGATGAAAAATTAACTTACTTAAAAGTTAATTTACTCAACTTTTGTGCAGAATCAATGGCTCTTAGAACCGGAATAGCTGATGAACTGGCTAGCAAGCGGATTGATGATATGATGAACATCATTGTCCATGATTATTATACCTTCAAAAGTAGCACTCTTCCGGATTTGGCTAAGTACTTGAAGAAATATCATCTTAATTTCTCACAGGGCATCTATCTTTCTCTGTGTGGTCATGGTCATCTGCAAGGAGTCAACATTCCAGATGCAAAGAATTATACGCCTGAGATGCATCTGCACTGCTACTCCTCTATTTCGGTTATGTTGTGCATTAAAAGCAACAACATTGGCATGAACTTTCAAATTTTTCCTCCATGTCATTTCCTTGTAGATAAGAAAATGGAAAACCCATGGGTAGAAATGTTTTCCGCTGTCGGTTGGTGGAGAGAAGACAAACATGGAATTAGAGCAATATCTGAAAAGAGTACTCTCTCTAAATGGATATTTACATCCAATGCTCCAATCTCAAATCCATGTATCCATCTTTCAACTCTCTTGGACAGAAACAGAGTCACTGTTTGATCAGCAGAAAATTTTCTCAAACCACACTCAAGAACATTCTTTTACAATTGTTCCAAGAAGAGTTGGTATCACTGCGTCTCTTAATGTATCCAATTGAATGAATGAATTCCAGGTGTTTGTTGATGAATATCGGGATGCCGTAAATCAAATGAAGAGTTATGTTGAAAGTATTTTTTAATTTATTGGAAAAGAGAAGAGACTTCAATCTGTGGATGTCCTTCTAATTCTTGTGCATCAAATGGAAAGAATGATTTTATCTTCAATCACTTGTGCACATATTTCCCTGCTACCTGCTTTAAATTTTACCTAAGCCAATGGTCCTAGTAAGCATAGTTTGGTTTTTACTAGGATTAATGTAAATAACCCTACAAACTTTGAATCTTTTAATTTCTCAATATTACCTAAATCATACAAAATGTATGTTTAGTGAGCTGGAACTTGACTTTTATTTAGAGTTCCTTTGTCTTTTGTGGGTAGTTTAAAGTCATGCACATCAGACATAAATAGGCTAATGTTTAAGGTCTAAATAGCTTTGACCGAATGAATTAGAATTGACTCAATTCCTTGACAATTCATCTGAAAACATAGTTCCATACTCATGTATGAGGGAAAATATGTAAACTATGAATTAAGAATATTTGAACTTGAGGAATGATATGAAAAAGAGATAAAAGGAATTAGAAGGAGTAGTTCCCAAGAATGAAGTTACCATTATTTAACAAACTCGTTAGGGGGTTGAATTATGCAGGGCCACCTAAGGGCATTGGCTGCATAGTTAAATAAATAATATATTTTGGATAAAAAGTCTGTTATGTAGACTGTTTATGCAAGGACACCTAAGGGCATGTGCTGCATAGTCAGGAAAAAGAACTCTCAGAAATTTACTTTCCTAGTGCTAAAAATCCAGTGAACGTTTATGGAGATTCAAATTTTACAAACTATAGAGTTCACTGTATGGAAAGAGGTACTTGAATATGGAGAAGATATTTCCCAACAAGATTATCGAAGAACTGGATGGATATCATTCCTATGAAGGTCTGACCCAAACGTAGGGAAGGAGAATATAAACCATAGACATGAATACTTTCAGATCATGAAAAAGGATATGAGACAAATATGTTAAGGATGGCTATTTTTGCGGATCCCTAAATACTGTCATTTAAGACCAATAAGGACAAAAGATGATTTCCTTCCAAGAATGAAGTTACCATTATTTAACAAAACCATTAGGGGGTTGAATTATGCAGGGCCACATAAGGGCATTGGATGCATAGTCAAATAATAGTATCTTTTGGCTGACAAGTCTGTTATGTAGACTGATTATGCAAGGACGCCTAAGGGCACATGCTGCATAGTCAGGTAAAAGAACTCTCAGAAATTTGACATTTTTGTGACTAAAAGTCAAGAAAAGGGTTATGAAGATCTGAAAATATTTAAGGTTAGGATTATGACACATAAATATGGGTATTTTACAATGTATACAAAGATACACAGATCAATGATAACCATAATAATGTTGTGGCTGGGTCCTGAATTGAAATGTTGGTCTTCACTACGTATCCCATAAGGAAGGAAATCAAGCCATACGCAGTTCTTGAACTAATGTTTAATGTCGTGTGGGAAAAAAAGTATTAGAGATCTTAGTTTAGGTTCATAGAGCATGGACCATTATAAGAAATACATAGTGTGTGTTTTCATGGGGACTTTTCAGCCAAGGGACTGGAAGTGGAATTTGGGGTTAGGCTGAAAAGACTTGGGGCTGGATTCGAGCGACACTCGAATGTTCCTACGTATCCCATAAAGATGGGAATCAAGCCCACATAGTTCTAGAAATACCCTCTGTACAAATTTGGTTCGTACATGTGAAGGGTTAAAAGGGACTTTAGTACAATGATGGTTTAACCCGAGATAAAAGGTTTGGGCATTGCCATGTATGCATGTAGTCTTTGAAATGAAACATGATTGAAAAATCAATGTAAATAATGGTTCCATCTCAGGTGAGGGTATCAAAGAATATTGTAGTTTATTGTCATACTGGACAAAAGTGTTTTATAGTATAACGTCGTATAATAAGGACAAAAGTGAACCAATGTAAATATATTGATTCTAGAGGACAGTTTCATGAATCAACATCGCATAAGATAGAGGTGAACTGATGTGAAAAGATTGTTTTTGGGCTTGAACCTTGGGAGGTTGCCTACGTACCCAGCCTAGAAGGCAAGGATCAAAGTCCGCGTAGTTCAATTAAAGAATGAATTAATGAACAAGTTATTCTTGGGGACAACGACCTAAAAAATGATGGTGTTGGGACTTACACATGGTTAGTAGCCCCGATAGAGTGTTATGGTTTGAAGATTGCTCTAATCTCACGTGACTCATACTCGGTGTGAGAAAGAAGAGGTAACAACAACCTTAACTATGCACAGTTTAATGTCATGTAGGACATATAAAGGGACTATTCAGTTTAAAGTATTGCAGTTAGGACTATTGGTGCTGCACAATTTAGTGTAATGTAGTAGGGACAAAGTACAGTTTAATGTCATGTAGGACGTATCAAAGGACTTTCTGTAAAGTTTAGATTCATGTAGTTAGGACGATTGAGACAACACAATTTAACGTCATATTGGACAAAAAGATGACTGTGCAGTTTAATGTCATGCAGTAAGGACAAAAGAGTACACCGTTTAACGTCATGTTGGAAATATTGGTGATGTTTTTTCACAGTTTAATGTCATGTTGGATGAAATAGGGATGATTCAGTTTAGCATCATGTTGGAAAAACGTGTGAATAGTTTAAGATCATATGCATGGACCATGGATGGTGCAATTTAATGTCTTGCTGGACGTAAGGGACTTCTGTACAGTTTAGCGTCATGTAGTTAGGACGTCATAGTTTAACGTCATGTGAGACGAATGGAATAAAAATAGTTTAATGTCATATGTATGGACCGTTGCTGTACAATTTAACGTCATATAGCAAGGACGATGAAGGGGAAACAGTTTAACGTCACGTTGGATGTATGCATAAATTTTTTTGGGTCATATGCTTGGACCGTTGATGATACAGTTTAACGTCTTGCTAGACGGTGGTGCAGTTTAAGGTCATACCAAACCACGGATGATATATTTGTGTTTATAAAAAATACTTCTTCAAAAATCTGGCATTGGTTGGAGTAGTGATGAGTTCTCCATCCATCGAGATTAATGAATAAGCTCCATTGGAGTTGACCCTATATATTGAGTAAGGTCCTTCCCATTTTGGCTCTAGCTTGGGAGGTTTCTTTCCTGGTATCATTGGAGTTCTGAGAAATAATACCAATTCTCCCTGAGTGAATGAATGAAGACAATCTTTTTTGTTAAAAGCTCATGCTATTCGATTCTGATAGACTTCCAAGTGGTGCAAAGTGCACAATCTTTTCTCATCTAACTATTCTAATTCATTCAATCGCTTTTGAGATTGTTCTTCTGTAGATGACTGATCACAAATGGCTACTCTGAGCGAAGGCAATTGAACTTCAATGGGAAATATGGCTTCCGTTCCATATACCAGTGAATATGGAGTTGACCGAGTTGTAGTGCAGGTGGTAGTCCGATAATCCCATAAAGCATGAAAGAGTTTATCAGGACATGATTTATAATCTTTATCCACCATCTTTTTTAGTATATTTGAAAGAGTCTTGTTGAAGGATTATATCTGTCCATTGGCTGCTGCATGATACCGAGATGAATGGTTGGATTTGATGTTGTATTCTTGATACAACTTCTTCACCTCGGATGAACATAAGTTGGTTCCATTGTCCGTCAATATGGTATGAGGTACACCAAATATGGTAATGATGTTAGACTTGATGAAGCTAACAACGCATTTAGAAGTTACTTCCTTGAGAGGTATTTCCTCTGCCCATTTGGAAAAGAAGTCAGTAGCAGTTAGAATGTAATTAAAATGATTGGTTGTAGCCGAAGGGTAAGGTCCCACCACATCCATTCCCCATGTGGAAAATGTCCATGAGTATTTAGTTGTATGAAGAAACTCTGGAGGTTGATGAATTAAGTTGGCATGTACTTGGCATGAATGACACTTCTTTGTGAAATCAACACAATCTTGTATCATTGAAGGGCAAAAGTATCCAAGCCTTCGAATCTGATCAGACAGTCTATGTCCAAACTGGTGGGCACCACAGACTCCTGCATGCACTTCTTTCATGACAGCCATTGTCTCTTCACCATCAATGCATCTGAAGAGAACTCCATTAAAACCACGTTTGTAGAGAATTTTCTCTAGGTTATCTGGGCTATCATAAAGAGTAAAATTGACCACACATCGCCGAATTTTTTCTTTCTCGGCTCTATTAGGTGGAAGTGTTCCATTTTGAAGGAATTTCCTGATAGGTGACATCCATCCTGTAGTATGACCATACAGTTCAGGAATGGGACTAATTTCATTAATTTCCTCTGTTATGATTCGAACATAAGGTGAAATTGCACGACGGTGGGCAATACTGATGGTTGTCTCGTCCCGATTTGGATCTTCCAGAGCTGTGGCTATATTAGCCAGTGCATCAGCTTGATCATTTTGTGATCTTGGGACATAAGAAATTTTCAGTTCCGAAGCGAATTCCACCATTAACTCTCAGATGTAATTATACAAAGGGATTGTTTTTTATTTTCAGATGGAATAATCCCCATTGACTTGTTTGATTATCAGGTCTGAATCACCTTTCACCTTTATGTGATTCGCTTGTGCTTGAAGCGCTAATTCCAAGCCTATGATGAGAGCTTGGCATTCTGCTTCATTATTGGTACCACCTTCCCACAATAAGAATGAATAAGGTAAAACTACCTTTTCTGGAGAAATGAGCACAATTCCTAATCCAACCTTGTTGAATTTAGGATTTTCCATTTTCCTACCTATTGGACTTATGGAAGAACCATCAAAATACATTTCCCATGCTTGAGGACTTTCTTGAATAGAGAAGACTTCCTCATCAGTGAGTTCTATATCTGAAGATGTGTCTTCAACTAAAGGGTGTTCAGCCATGAAATCAGCCAGATCATGGCCCTTTATCACCTTTTGAGACACATACTGAATTTTGAATTGCTACAAAATAACCTCCCACCTTTCCAGACATCCTGTAAGCATTGGACGACTAAGGATGAATTTGAGCGGGTTATTGCAAGATACCAATTGGACCTCGTGATGTTGCAGGTAGTGTCTCAACATGTGAACTGCAAATATTAATGCCAGGTAGCACTTCTCAATACTTGAATATTGGGTTTCTTCTTCAAGCATAGTTCGACTGAGATAGTAGAGGCTGTTTTCATTCCCAGAATCATTCTTTTGAGCAAGAAAGGCACCCAATTATCGCTCTAGAGTTGTCACGTAGAGGATAAGTGGTCTTCCTTCAACAGATGGCATGAGTAACGGTGGAATCAAGAGGTATTTCTTGAGAATATCAAATGCTTTTGACATTCTTTAGGCCACCAGTAAGTGACTCCCTTCTTCATCAATTTGGTGAAGGGTAAACTTTTTCCTGCCAAATTGGCGATGAAACTCCGAATATAGGCTAAGTGTCCTTGAAGTCCTCTTAATTATTTCAAATTTTGAGGAGGTGACATACCAAGGATTGACTTGGTCTTCTCAGGATCTGCTTCAATACCACGATGGCGTATAATAAAGCCGAGAAATTTTTCTGAGGTTACCCCAAAAGCACATTTTAAGGGGTTCATCTTCAAATTCTGTTGTCGAAGCTTGCGGAATATGACTTCCAAATCATCCAAGTGATTAGAATGTTGTTTGGATTTAACCACCAAATCGTCTATATAGCATTCAAAAAACTTCCCTAAGAAGGGTTTGAATATACGATGCATGGCACGTTGATATGTTGCACCTGCATTCTTTAATCCAAAGGGCATTACCCTGTAGCAAAACACACCCTGAAAGGCTTTGAAGGCTGTGGATTCCTCGTCTTCTAGGGCCATTCAGATCTGATTATTCCCAGAATATCCATCCATAAAGGAAAGTGCTTCATATCCATCTATTGCATCAATTAAAAGTTCTGTAATCAGAACTGGGAAATCATCCTTAGGACAATGCCGATTAAGATCTTTGTAATCGATGCAAACTCTAATTTTTCCATTCTTCTTCTTTACAAGGACAATATTAGCTAGCCACTTGGGATACTGAACTTCTCTAATGAAGTTAGCTTTGTTAAGATTATCCACTTCAGCTTCAATTTTGGAAGCATAAGTTGGGTGTGTTTTTCTCGCGGCTTGCTTAAATCCTCGATGTTCTTCTGGTAAACCCAAATGATGAGTAGAAAAAACAGGATCAAGACCGAGCATTTCTATATAGTTCCAAGAAAATATATCTCCATTTTTCTTTAGAAAAGAAATATACATCTTTTTCTCTTCAAGAGTCATGGCTGAACTGAATAAAGTGGGGTGTGGATCTTCTTTTGTACCCAGATTTATTTCTCTGAGTTCATCCACAGTGGTAGAGATACCCTCTTCAAATGTTGGAGGAGCATCTCTGAGATCTTCCTCTTTTTCTTCATCATATGTTATTTCTTTTATGTCTACTTGCATTTTAGATGATAAAGTAGAATTTTAATGATCAGAAGAGATGTCAAAATTTTCATATCTTGCAGAAGAAGCTTCCATTTTCGACCCGATTGATGATAAAGGGTCTTCTTTGGGTAATAAAGAGGAGATAATGGATTGAGAATCGACATCATTGTTCACCTCCAATGTTGCTATAACTTCTTCTGTCCTAATTGGTGAAGTATAGGCTTGTTGTATTTCAGCAGATGAAATGAAGACATCACCATTTGTGCTTTCATCACTGCTGGGTGGGTTACCAATTTCTCCCAAGTTGTCTGGCTCGATTTCCGTAATTGACATTATGGATCTTTCTATAAGAGTATTTTAATTTGGGTCTATCTTGTCAATTTGACTGATAGGCAACACATAATCTGTACTCACATGTGTAAATGGATTTACTGTAATTTTCTCCAAACCATATGGAGCATTAACTTTGGTAATCTCCTTTGTTGTGGATTTCTCCCTTCCCTTCATGTGATTGAATTCCGCCTCAACGTATTGAGACTCACATGTCTTGAATGAGGCCTTATCACCATACAATGGCCCAAAATTACCATCAAAACAATATTTGAGACATTGATGGTATGATGAATGGATAACTGCATGTCAATGTAGCCAGGGTCTTCCAAGAAAGATGTTGAAAGTTGAGTCTTGATCAACAACCATGAAATCCGAATTGGATACAAGATCTCCAAAATGAGTTCTGAGTGTAACTTCACCCAGTGGTTCTTGTTCATTTTTATCATATCCTTGTAACATCATGGTAGAAGGAGATAAATCAGATTCCATGAGGCCCAATCGACGAAGTGTACGAATGGTAGTGAGGTTGACTCCTGAACCATTGTTGATGAAAGCTCTTCGAACGTCTATGCCATTGAACTTTCCAGATAAGTACAAAGGTCTAATATTCACATGCACAACATCATCTTCATCTTCATCAGTATAAGATATTATTTCATGGAATTCTACAAGATTATTCTCTATGTGATAGACTTCAGCTGCAGCAATTTCAGTTTCAAACTCCTGAGGACTCGACAAAGCCTCGACGGGTGCTTCCCGAAGATCTTTTGATAGATTCAGAGCATCCAGAATTAATAACATGGCTGGTACTTGGGCCAAGTGTTTCAATAAATCATACTTTTGATCCAGAGGTCTGCGTTTCCCAACAGGAATATGTGGTTTAGCAGGTACCTTGGAGGCAGATGCTTTGGAAGTTGATGTATCTTTTATTGGGATAGGAGTTGGAAATATTCCTAGTTTTAGAATATTAGAACATTTAGATCCATTTACATGATGAGAGGAATAAGATGGACCCTTCAACCGGTTTTCCAAAATAACTGTTCCCGGACTAAATTTTCTATTGGTAGAAGAACTTGCTTGTTCTTGTTGAGCTCGCTGAATGGATCTACCATGAGTTTCTATTGCGTACACAGTTCTAGCAGGGGTAGAATTGGAATAGTGGCTTCTGAAAGATCCACGTCATCTCCTGTATCCTGAGCCTCTAGAACTTCCTCTGATTCCCCTATTTGATACAGGGAATTTAGGCTCATCAAAATCGAAACTGTGACTGGCATATGGATCTGTTAATTGAATCATATTAACAGAACTGAATATTAACTCTTCATCTGATGAAGACTCTGCCTGATTATCCTATTTAGGTTGTACAATTTGGTGGGGCGGTGCCCGTGGCTTTCAATTAGATGGCATGAAGTCTTCCAGAGTCAAAGACAACTTAGGATTTGACACATACTCATCTTCTTCTGATTCTTTTTTTCTTTGAATCATGCCATTTATTTGAGGACTTTACCTCTGACGAAGAGGGTTTTGCCGCAATATTCATGGCAGAAGACACAATCGGTTTCTTTAATTGTGTTCGCAAAGTAGTAGAAGTTTAGTTGATTGTCCTTCTGACCATCCAATCATCATACTTCTATGCATTTTTGCTTTCAACTTCTTTCCATTCACCTTCCTCCTCTAGAACTGTAGTAGTAACATATGATACCTGAGCTGAAGAACCTTTCAGTTTGACTTGTCCCGAGTCGACCATCTTTCGCAGGCGGTCTTTGAAGACAAAACAATCCTTGATGGGATGCCCCAACATTTTATAAAAAGGGAAATAATTGGGACGGTCTTCATCTCCTTCCTTATTTGGCATCTTAGGCCTTCGTAATTGAATCAGATTATTTTACAGAGCCGAAATGAAGTAACCAGGAACTTGTTCATTTCAGAAAGAGTATGTTTTTCTCTTCAGATCCTCAAATTGTTTTCGTCTTTGATCTATTTGATCATCTGGACGAAAAATACTTTGTTGTTGGTGCTCAGAATGTGGATCCCTTCGAGAAGATGAAGGTTTTTAAGTAGAAACAGGTACAGGTGCTTGTTTAAGCATAACTGTAGCAGTTTCTACTTTACCCATTCTCCTTCCTGGAGCTGATGGAATTACAAAAGATTTAGACTTAGCCTGTATAAGGGAATCTTCAATCTTCAGAGCGATTGAAGTAAGGTCTCGAAACCCTCCTGTGTATTTCACAGGGATCAATGGGGTGCATAACTCGTCACGCAAATTTTCCACACAGATTGGAAACAATTCTTTTTCAGGGAGTGCTAATCTTAGGGAATATGTTAATCCCTTCCAGCGAGAAATGAAATATGAGACCCTTTCACTATCCCTTTTCTTACAGTTTGTAATATCAAAAACTTTTGTCTTTGGAAAAGTTGATCTGAACTAAAGAAGTAATTGTTGATGGAGATCTTCCCATCCAGTAATTGACCGGGATTGCAAGCATGTATACCAGACAAAGGTTGTTCCTTGTAAGGTCCGTACAAAGCATCTGAGTTTTACTGCTTCTTGCTGCTCTGGAGTTCCAATCATAGGATCAAAACAAGACACGTAATGAGTCAAATGCTATTCAGGGTCGCCTGATCCATTGAAAATTGGGAATACAGGGTTTTCAAAACTGAATGGAGGAGAGATTGAATCTACCCATTCAGGGTAAACATTCTTTTCTGGTTGAACCTGTGCAAGTTTCCCTTCCATAGTTTCTAACCGATATGTTAATGACTCAATGGTAGTTATTAACTTTTGAGAAACATCCAGTTTAACTTGGACTTGGGTAGGTGCAATGACTGGAGCTTGGAAAAATGTGGTGGTTGGTGCTGCAACTGATGGTAGCACTGCCAACTGTTGTTGCACTTGACCCGTAGGATTAGACCTGTGAGGGTGTACTGATAGAGGAGGATATTATTGACCCATCTCAGAAGCTATAGAAAATTTCCTTGGCTGACTGACACCAGCACGCTTAAGAAGAAGACTACCTTGAAGTAGTTCTTCATTCAGCCTCCTTAATTCCTTTATTTCATCCTCCTATTGTGGAAACCTTTGCTCTAGTGAGAGCTATTTTCCTTATCTAGAGGAAGGATATGTAACCTGATTCTTTCACCTCCCTTTGTTGGATCCTTTTCGGAGAGGGGGAATTGGGTTACTTGAAGGATTACCTAGGTTCTGAGTAACCCTTTGATTTCGTGTAGGCAAACCTTCTTCATTTGTGTCAGTGCGTACATCTTTTTTAGCAGGAATCTCTTCATATGATTCCCCTGAGTGAACCTCATCTGGTGGATCAACAACAAAGGCATTGATGACATTGATTGATGCATAACGCATCGCATCCCTTCTATCAGCATTTCTGTGAAATTGTCTTCTTCCATGTCTTTGATGATACATTGCCTTTTGTTGATTCGATCCCTCAGGAACTTCTTGATGAACCGTAATTTGGAGAGAATATCCTGATAATTGGCTCTTCATTCCTCTTGAGGCTTCTTCTCTAATCGAGAAAAGACCAACTTTCTCTGAGGAGGGGATTCATGATTTGAAAAAGTCCCCAGTCTGGTGGACTGGGTCTGTTCCTATTGTTCCCACTCAACTCCTTGAATCCTATTTGTTGATTCTGTGGGTTGGTTTAAAATAGTCCCCAGTCTGGAAAGCTGGGGTGGCTCTTGAAATGATATGTCTGAGACTTTCTTAAAATCTCTCTTGTTCTTACGAACCTTAGTCCAGAAATTAGCTGGATGCATTAACCTATATGCAATTTTATCAACTGGTTCAAAAGACCGTTGGATGATTTCCAACACTTTTGTCACTTGATGATGTGCTTTCTCCATATGAGAGGCATGTTCAATATTCTCGTTTTCTTGATGCAAGAGTAATTCAACAACTTGTTCTCTGTATTCCTGATTTTGAGAGGAACTAGTTGAGGCCTGTTCTTGGGAAACCTTTTGATTACAAAAAAAGCCCATTAACTGTGTCCGGCCATGGGCAATAACATTGCATGAGACCATTTTCGGCGGGCTTTGCTGACTGGAGAGAACCATGAAATGTAGTCCTCCATGAACACCCCATCCTATGACATGAATACCATATGGGGCATTGGCAATTAACTGACGCAATCTTCTTAGCGCGCCAAGGCATGGACGTTGAAGGGCTCTCTGCTGCTTTTCAGCCTTCGGATATCGAGGGACTGATAAACATGCCAAATCAATCTGATGTTGTAACCCTTCTATTATCATAATATGATTTTCATATTCATCACAAGATAATAATTTCTTTTTCAACTAACAAAGATATTTCCATATGTTGAGACGAATATCATGAATTTCATCTTCCAACAATATTTCTGTAATGTCATACTGAGAGTCAGCCAGAGGCCAAAACATGACTGGCACTTCACCTTTTTCCAGTTTTTTCCTCATGCTCAGAATTTCCTCTTTATCATTTGATGAAGATTCTTCTACCTGTTTTGACCAGAGCTTGTGCTTCCTTGTTGCTACATTAGATTCAACAAGATTGGTAGATAAATCACTAATCAAACTAGAAGATGCATGACTTAGGGGTGGTTCGAAGAATGACCTACACCCTGGGCTATCTTCTAATTGAGAAAGTATTTCACCTGCTAGTGATAAAGAATCAGACATGGCTGGTTTCTCATTTTCAAGTGCCTCAAGATAAGAGGGCTTTCTCGGCACTACATTGTCCACTGGAGCATTTTCCGGGCAATGTGCTTCACTACTGCGGAGAGGACATTCGCAGTGAAATTCATCATCACGGGGAGGACCAACATGATGGGTTACAGCAAAAGATGAGATCTCTTGCTCCTTGGTCTTCTGACCACATAGAGGGTTCTTGTGGCTCTCATCTGAATATGAAACTTCGAGATCGACCGAATTGTCATGAATCAAGCCTTCATGAGGAAGTGTATGTTGAAGACCTTCAGAATTAATGTTCCCACTATTGGAATATGAGGGAGTAGAATATTGAATTCCAACAGATAACTATCTGAGGGCTTCAAGAACTCTAGCATTGAGTAAGGCCTTGTTACAAATTGGAACTTGATCCCCTGACTGTGTTGGGCGGGTCTTTTTCTTAGACGCCTTCTTACTCACTTTGGAAACCACTTGTTGACGAAAGTGGCTGCTCTGAGTAGGTGTATGTGCCTGATTAGGAAAGATGGCCAGGTTAGGCTGACGATCTCCACTCAAATTAGGTGTATGTGCCTGAATTGGTTGTCCGTATGATATAGGGGATTATTCCTCACAACCCTCTTGGACTGGAACAAATGTGTGTGTCTGTTCCGTAGTGAACTGTTGATGTGTAACTCCACTGGTAGGGATAGATTTATGTGTCTTTCCCTGAGATGCTGCTGAAGCTGTTATAATATCCTGGAAAGCATCCATAATATGAGCAAGGATTTTGTTCTACTCTTTCACCATTAATAGAATATGCTTGGTGACATCAGCTACCGAAATGGGAATATACGTCCATTCTATGATTGGAGTAGGTGTATACGCCTGCTCTAGTCCTCCTTTTCCTGTCAGCGAATCCTGATGGTACTCAAGTGTGGGGGAAGAGAGTTGAGTTTTCCTCCTGTTTGTTGTCGGGGATTTCTAACTAACTTATCCGAATGCTACCAAGAGAGACTATTGGTAGGCTTCATTAATACTAGCAGGTGTATGTGCCTGCAGATTGCACTTCGCCGAATGTGGTTGACGAGCTCCAACATATGTAGTCAGACGAGCCTGCTGGCTAAGTGATGATGTATAAACAGGTGTATGTTCCTACCTATAGTACTCCGCCAGAATTGCCTGGCGGGATTGGCGTGATGCTGCCAGACGAGTCTGCTGGACATCGGAATTAAAACAGGCAGGTGTGTGTGCCCGCGCGTTGCTTTCCACCAAGTTAGGTTGGTGGACTTCTCTGGAGATGGAAGAGATGATAACCTGCTCACTGTTAACCGGATTTCGCCTCTGGCGATTCATCTTGCCTGCTCGGGTTCGAGGAACCTGAGCCGAATGCCTGGATTCGATATCCTCATCATGTTGAGGGTGCACTGCCGCATGAGTCTGGTGGCGATTGTTGATAGGAGCCCTCAGGATGGACTTCTGCTTCTTTGAATTAAGGCCCTAAGGGATCTGCTCATTCACCTCCCTAGAATATAGGAGTGAATGGTGATTGCGTTATGGGGATAACGACCCGAAACGGTTGGAGACGGTGGTTAGCATCGCCTACTTCTTGATCACTGGTCATCATTTTTCAGACAACCGGTGTGAGTTGTTCACTTAGAGGGCTTGTCGGGCAGCCACCAGAGTTAGGATGGTAATGTGTTGACGGTACTCCTTAACCAGAGCATTTGATACCCAGCGTTGAAGATGCTGAGTAGGTGATGTCATCCTTAGAGCGGATGACGATCCAGCAGGAGTAGCAGCAGTGGAATTCACAGCAGTGGTATTCACAGGTGTGAACTTGAGAGTAGTCATTCTGGAAATGCAGAAGATCTTGGAAAAGAGTGCCTGTTTTATATAACGGAAGTAATCAAGACAAATTCAACCACTATATCTTTTGGATGAGCACATATGTCAATGATTTTTTTGTTGGCCCTCTCATTGAGTTTTAAATAGGGGCCTAACAAATAGGTAAAACATCATTTTATCATGGTTAAGGATTCACATCAGGTTCACCATTTTTTGTTTCCCTCATAATTTGGGGAAGACCTCCTAGATTGAAGGTTCAAGCATTCCAATTGGATTGTAACAGGTTTTTTCGTAGAACCGAAAACATCCAATGATTCCACATCCATTTGGACCTACTATCCAAAGTTAGGCGCTCATCAGTTTGTGTACTGATGAGGATTAGGAATTTTCATTGGTCGAGAGGATGGGAGGTTGGACTCATCACACCTTTTTGAGGGGAATTATTGTCTACTCCAGGACTCTCTTTATAGATTTAAGTTATGTTTGTGAATCCTTGTTACATTACCAAGTATAAAATGAGCTTTCCTTTAGATCTGACAATCAATGATTGATATGTAATAAATTTAGAGAATCTTTTATATGTATTCGAGGTTCAATATCGATAGAGAATCATCTATATTTATTAGAGATTCTTAGTCAATGGTATCCTTTGATACATAAAAGTCTCTTGGTCATTTTGATGACCATACTGGTTTTAAAGCCACTCAGTGGGACATTTGATGTTTATTGTCATCCAGAAGGACATGGATTATTTTAAAGTTGGGATCGTACCCGCAGATGGGCTACCTACATATCCTTTGTTTTGGAAAAGGAATAAGAACCCACATAGTTCGAGTAAGGGAGTATGATGTTTATGATTGATGGCTCAAAGAAGGATGTCATAATTACTTTTACACTATATGCTCACGTGAGTCATGCTCGGTGTGAGAAACAAGCGGTATTGGTAAAAACCAGAAAATTGTGCCATGAAAGATGCAATCGTATGAAATAATGTGGGGATTATATATGTGTGACTACCCAGATAAATGAATATTATGATTTACTTCAGGGAAGAAATCCAGGAACAGGGTCCATAAAGGTATACGTGCTTCATGGAGATTTGAATACTCTAACTTGGGGCTTACTCTTGAAAAGGAGGCCCAAATTAGGAGAGGACTTATGATTGGGCTTTACTCCTAAGAAGGAATCCCATATAAAAGGTAAATTAGGACTGGTTAATAGAAATTAAGACTGGGGCTTACCCCTGAAAAGGAGGCCCAAGTTAAGAGACTTGAAAAATTAACAGACTTGGGGCTTACTCTTGAATAGAATGCCCATATTTGAGACTGGGGCTTATTACTGAAAAGGAGGCCCAGGTTAATGATTATGACTGGGGATTATTCCTAAAAAGGAGGCCCAAATTAGGGGACTTGAGACTTACTCCTGAAAAGGAGTCCCATGTTAAGAGAATTATGATCAGGGCTTACTCCTGAAAAGGAGGCCCATATTAAAGAGTTCTCTCTTCTTAAAGGATGAGGTTGAATGAATGTAATCTCAAGCTTTAGGGACATAAAGATGTGTAAATCACTATGTTTTGAGAGATATTCCACATTTTTCTTTTCAGATAAGGAATTCAAATCAAGGAATAAAGCCATAAATGGCTTTGAAGAGTGTCTTGAAGACTGAATCTTGAATAGGAGAGGTGGAATGGATTAAGAGGGGTGAAATAGGAAAGAAGGGCACCCAAAAAGTCAGGGGCGCACAAGTCCTGATAGGCGCGCAGGTACTGCGTGGGCGCGCAAGTCCTGGTCACACAGGTATACCTGCGCGACACATGGGTACTTGCGCGATGGTTAACCAGCAGGGTAATACTTGAGCGACTCTTGGTTAAATCCTTTAGAATCATCTTGAGGTTCTTCCAGAAGAGTGGTGCAAAAGTTATATTGAAGGAGTTAGGCGGCGCGCAAGTGTATCCATTTCCCTTAAGGGTTGTCCACTCAGGTGTGAAAGTGTTGATGAGTTTCAACACTTAGGCCTTCCTACCCCTCTTTAGATCTTCCGTTCTAGGTAAGAAATTACCTTAGAAGTGTTTCAGAAGCTTTGAGAAGAGACTAGGGCACCAGGAGCTCAAATCTGAGTTTTTGGAAAAATTCCTCCCTGAATGGGGGGCCCACAGGGTCTATTTATAGGCTGGAGAAGACCCAGGGTGGTTATCCTTTAGGGCGTGCAAGTCACTTGCATGACCATTAGGCGGTTCACAAGTGTACTTGCGCGACCATGAGGGAACTTGCGTGACCTATGGGCAATGTTATCCTTGTTCATCCCTTTGTCGATTTTTGATGTTTCTTCAAAGGATGAATCACTTTGTGTGAAGTCATTTACCTTTCTATTCTTTTATACAATGTGACGAAAAGGAGCGTCAACAGGGTGTTATTTTCATTTCACTATAAGGATCAAAAGATATAATAACTATAGTAGTGATCCACTTGTGCTCCTTGATCATGAATCATTACTCATGGTGGCGGACTTCATTATGAACATAGTTTATCATAGTTTATGTAAATACATATAAGTATGTGACTTAAGATATGTACTAATAATAATCATAAATCCAAATTATCTTTACAAATGTTCACAAATAAGGATATCCAATTGCAAACAACATTTGGAGTTACTACCTAGAGGGTCTATCATCATAATATATTTCCTTATAGATTACAATGTGAAAAGTTCAAGAGATAAAGTTTCATCTACTTACAAGTACTCACACCTAACAATTTGCATCATAAAATTTCATGGTTATAATCATAGTGGGGAACTTATTTGAACTTTTTAGTGTGACTGAAAATCTAGAAAATTATCACATGAAAGTTATATATGTGAATAGTAAATATATGTTATGTTATTTATTAATATTCATGTTTATTAATATACAAGTAATTTAAGGTAACAATTAGTTTGTTCTAGGGAACCAACTCCAATAATTCTCAACCTAACATTTTGTATGTATATAAGAAATCAAATTAGCGAATATGTATTTTTTATTAGTTATCTTCTAATGTAGAAGTTATATCCATGGAAATATAAAATATCACTCTCTTTTTATAAAGAGAACCAAAATGAGAACATTATGTCTGACATATTTAAAATAGATTAACTGTCTCTCAAGTATCACTACCCCAAGCACGTGATTACTTCTCTCATATGATAGAATCAAAGTCAGTATAATAAAAAAACTATCTCAATGCATTAATAAAAATAAAATAAAAAATAAATAATATGAAAAAAATATCACCTTTCCTATCCATTATAAATGATATACACCTCATTTTCATTAACATTAAACTTCCTTTCTCCCTATGATAACATCCATAAATTAAAACATTTATATTTTCTAATAAATCTCTCTTATTTATATGATACTTTGATTCTTCCCCCACTTCATTCTCTATAACATATCTTCCTTTAAATGGATATCCATATAATTATGTAGAATCACGAAGACCTATTCCATATATTTTATCATTTATTAATATCAAAATAACCATAAAATTCATCTTCAAATTTTTATTAAATTGACCCAACAATGACTCAATAAATTATTAATCTTTATAAGATACATTATAAATATTTAACAATGTCTCAATAGAAACCATTAAATTTCATACCTCCTTATGGAATGGTGACATTTTTTAACCTCTTAACTTTTTTCATCACCCATAAAACATATCCAAGTAATGATGGAATACTAATTGGCATTGGGTGAATTCTTATGATCACTAAAGGAAAGATATAAATTTTAAGAGAATAATTAATACCATTGTTAAATTATTTTCCACCAATAATGCACCTCTACATGTTGTGATTCTACCAAAAGGAGGGTTTCATATGTTATATTTACCCAACACGTATGGGAAAAATTAAACAATTCACATAAAAATTCAGTTTCCAAAAAATATATGATGCATGAAATAATAATTAAATTTTTTAACCCTACTAAAAAATGCATCAATGTGCAATTTTTGATTAAAATACAAAATAAATTCCAATAAGGCTATAAAATATAACACCAAAAAATAAGAAGTATCTGAATAACTCCAATATGTCAACCTAGAACACCATGAGACAAATAATCATCATAATCATCTTCCTCATACATAGCTCCACTATTTTGACTATAATCAATATCAATTAAAGAAATATTTATTTCTTTTACTTTTATCATGTTTCACACAATAAATATGTCTACCATGGTGGGGAAGTTGACGTGATTTAATGGAATACTAGGATAACACATGAATTTCAATAAAACCCTTGAATGTATAAATCCAATAATAATTAAATATCGTTTATGAAAAATAAACCTTCTCCCATGAAATTTTTTAAAACCAAGGAAATTGATATCACATTCAATCATACATAAATATTTAATCCAATCATAACCACACATATAAAGTTTTCCATTATTTCTAAATCTATTAATTTCACAGGTTTTAAATTTTCCTAAACCTATAGGATCCCATAGAACATGAGATATCCATTAGCAACCTCCTACTCACGAGTAGACCGACTACCCCATTGAATCATTGTTGTACTAACAAGGCCTGTAAACTAAAGTGGGTATTTCCACCACACTCATCAAACCTGATGAGACACCCATACATAATAAGTTATTAATATTAACATGTTTTAATCATAGAAAAATATTCAAAAATATAACACAAATCTTAATATCAATTCCATAATTTCATTATCAGGGAATTATAAAATACCTTCTTTACCATTTCATAATTTTCTATAAAAATCAAGAGTAAACCCTGAAATTTATATTTCCCATTTTAATTAAAATAAACCCCAAAAAATGTACATATTCCAAGCTCATTTTAATACAATAATTAAATAATTTCATATCAATAGAACAATTTAATTAAAACAAAAAATTTACTATCCTTGAATTTTTCATAATCATTCATATATGAGAATCCACCTACCCCTAGTTAGTGAAGAAATGAAATAAAACCACCAAAATTGATATCTAAATTTTATTTAACTTTATAAAACACCTTGAATAAATATAATCAAATCATTTAACCCTAAATGTATCATCTCACAAAAAACCCCTCTATTAATAGTCCACTAACATGAACAACAGAATATATATATGAAGGGGAATAATTGAGCAGACTAACCTTCCATCTAGCACCCTAACAACCAAATATTCAAGAGAAGAGGATATAAAAGGGTGGAAAGCCAAAAAATTCACCCTAGTCTAAACATATTATGTTAAAGGGGAATAAGTTTTGTATATTTCGTAAAAAATATATACAAAATTAAATTTTGCAGCTCTTTTCATATTGATGCATGGTGCCAATACATGGTCCAAAACACAATGCATCTAACCAAGAATTTCATACCATAATATTTTATAGATTTCATAGTTGGTATGGATGATTTTTATTGAATATGAATCCAACTATTAATTTACCTATAGAGTACCCAAATTGACATTCATGGTCCCCAAGGTTAGATACATGATCCCCCAACCATGAACCTTCCAATAGATTTTTACAAAATGTTTCCAAACACCCTGATTTCACTAATGAAACATTAAAAATCCAATGTAAATAAAGTACCCATGTTATATAACTTAAATGGGGGTCCTACAATTTTATCCTCTATTATACTTCATGGCCACAAGAAGTTAGAGAATTCCAGTGTTCATGAAAATATTTTAGCCAGTACATACGCATTAACGATTTCCAAACCATGTCTCTTTTTTTATAGTATCATGCTTCAAATTCTCGTAAACCAATAATGTAACACAACCACATTAAATTTTCAACTTTAAATTAATAATATAAATATATTCATGTATGAATCTCACATTGAAATCTCTCTTAACCAAATCCCAATTGATAACAATAAAATGATAAGAAACATATTTCCCTAACTGATTGATGTAAAACATATCAGGAATATTGTTGTATCAAGAATTTGATTTCATTAAATATAAAAAATTACTAATAAATTATATAAAAATTAATTTTTATATATATCAAGAATAATTTCTTTCATATTTTCTAGGCTAGTTTTTTCCCAACCTATATGAAACCCAATAAAATACGTGATTTGCTACATGGATCGCCAAAGGCGATTGATGACGACCAATGTAATATTTTTTCATACTCTTCAATGTATTCATTCACTTAATAATAAAAAAAATAATTTCAATTGTCTCTTACACTATACATGGTCAAACCAAGTAATATTTATCTACTTTTCCCAAAAAAGAATGGAATGAAATGGTATCTCATAAAGTGCATTGGTTGGATCCAAATTGATTGTGATTTTATGATTATTATTATTATTATAGAACTAATTAAATGGGAAATTCACCTCCCAGTATACTTTAAAATACATCACATATTCTTTGTTTAGGTCATCCAATATTTTCATTATTCTCTTAGATTTTACATCTATTTATGGATGAATCGTAGTGCTAAACATTAATTTTCTACCCATGGCCCACAGTAAGAATTTTAAAAAACCTATAACTATGACTAAAGTCCATATATGAAATAATCAATATTATTACACCATAATGTTTATGAATCTATCATAAATATAGATTTTTGAATCCATCTATTAATTATATCCCTTAAATATCTATGAAGTTAGTTGAATTTGTTATTCAATACCCTATCACAAAAATAGATTATTTTAATATAATTTATTTAGTAAATGAATAACTAAATACATTAATATTTATTCTAATATATAAATAAGAATCAGTAATGTTCATGATATTTCCAATTCAAATTTATTTTCCTTCATTACTAACTGAAAATTGATAATTTTTTCATCAACTGTAAAAATATATTTATTTATACATGAACACTAAAAATTCAAATTGATTTAGCCAAATTTTTTTTACCCATGATGAATTACCATATTAGAATAAAGTCCATAAATACTTCAAACCATTCTATGGTGCTAATAACTATGAAAATATAGATATAAAATGTTAAATATAATG
Source organism: Viscum album (assembly GCA_963277665.1). Taxonomy (NCBI): domain Eukaryota; kingdom Viridiplantae; phylum Streptophyta; class Magnoliopsida; order Santalales; family Viscaceae; genus Viscum; species Viscum album. The sequence continues at coordinate 772,048,114 of OY728126.1, forward strand.
GTTTTATCCATCTTTCTAAAGTATCCTAACCTATAGGGGAATCCCTCATAGAAACTAATTTTTAATATATAAACAAAGAATCTAATAAAATATCCTCCATGGTTGGTAGAAAAATTATACTAGATAGTAAATCTACTTTCCATACTCAATAAAACATAACGATATATCAAGAAACATTCTCATCATCTTCCATTAATCCTTGGATTCATGAATGACAATGACAATTTATTTATATATCAATACACTAGCTAACATGTTTTATTTTCTCAACATATATAATAGATCATTATTGAGGATCCGTAGGAACTCTATTTATTGATGTTTCCTTACGTTCTTATTAATCTATGACAAGATACACATCAGGATCTGATAAATTATATACACTATAAAATTATCAAGAAACATGTAATCATGTCATCTTTTTAACATATGGATAAGAACTTCATGAATGAGTTCATGTACCAAGTAATTACGTTCATGTACCCTTGATTGGAATGTTACATATGTAACAACATGGTGACCATGTATTAGAACACACACAAGTTTGGTTCGTGAGGAATCACAATACATGATCTACCCAACAATTAAATAAAGAATTATAATAACAAGTGTTTATGTCAACGTACTTTTTAACTCCTTTAATAATATCCACAATTATAGATTTTATAAAAATTGTATATAATTTCTAATTAATGACATCATTAGTAATACTAATAATGAGAAATCCTAAAAAATAATTTACAATATACAGATAATCCAAGAATAATTTATACTTCAAAATAATTTTTTAATGATTTAAATTATACAAATATATTAATCTTTTAAGGGATGAATAATATTAATTTATCTTATGTCACATTCCAATATAATATAACCTTTAAACTCTAAAAATCAATTCGATAATTTAGCATATAAATGATTCTATTTTAGTGTGTTTAATACAACATTGAAATGTATCTCATGGTTGAACCTCAATTATGATTACACAATTATGTCATTCAAAAATATAATTGAAACTACATTGATATATCTTTTTAGGATATGATTGATCAATTCTTTGAAAATTTTTAGAGAATAAGTAATACCAAATGCTATAACAAAATAATCGTAGTGTCTATATCTACTTAAAAATTATATTTTTGGTATACTCGCTTTATTCACCCCTAATTGATGGTATCCAAACCTCAATTTAATCTTAGAAAACCATATGGATCCTATACATTGATAAAAAAATAACTTTAATTAGAGTAATAGGATATTATTTCTTGATGGTTACATTATTTTGAAGTTATAATCAGTATAAAATCTTCACCTAACAAACCACTTTATTTATAATAAGAACCTAAGTCGGGTAATGTGAGGTGAACATTCATGAAAAACTATTATTTTCTAAATCTTATAACTAAAATTTAAAATATCTTTTTTCATCTATTACCATCTTATATGAAGTGACATATATTATACCCATCCTTAAAAGAAAATAAATTTATACCTCAACCACTCACTTGGGAGTTGATAAGCTGAAATAGTATTGACATTTCACAATCATCTAATTAAGGAATATTCTTGTTTCAATCGATAATTAACCAGGTGTTTTTTGATTATTTTAGGGAACAGTTCTTCAATATGCTAAATGAACAACTGAGGAAACTGGACAACAATTATCTAATCTGACTGTAGCACGTATAAATTATACATCACATGTAGGTGCGTCAAATTTTGGTGATGTTTTAGTGTGGAAAACGGTGATACGACATGGAAAAATATTACAATAACCTAAGATTACCTCACCCTTTACCTCACATGTTACCCCTTTCAACATAGTAGATGCGTTAGGCCCCCATGACTCATTCAAAGAACCACGATGCTAAAGAACTTATTACCTTCGATCATAAAATCAAAAGGTGTGTAATAACAAGTAATCCTTAAAAAATGGACACCCACATAAATCCTATAGGCCTAAATCAAGCCAACATACAAAACATGAAACAATCACTACATAGACAATAACTAGGGAAACAAGAACATACCATTATTGATTATGTATTTCCATTAATCAATGGTGATACACCCAATATTGTATGACCTCTTATTCAACAACACACCTACAAGAATAATCTTGGACTCATTTATATGATCCAAAATATGGGTCAGTTTAGTGGGCTTCAAAGTGAAGATCCCCATGAACATATCTATGACTTCTTAGAACTCGGTGATAGCTTTCACAACAAGGGAGTATCTTTTGATTCAATAAGATTAAGATTCTTTCCTTTGTACCTACAAGACTGAGTCCTATATTTTCTCAAAATTCAATCTCTCAAGTCCATCATGACATGGGATGATTTATCAAAGATTGTCTTGGAAAAGAACTTCCCACCTATCCAAAAATCAAAACTATGGAACGACGTCAAGAATTTCAACCAAACTAATAGAGATTCAACATGGGAAGCATGGGATCACTTCAAGGAACTCGCTAGGAAGTGAACACATCACATGCTCAATATTTGGATAAAACTCCAAATGTTCTATCAAGGCCTCTAACTAGCTGCTAAAAGTATTTTTGATGTCACCGTTGATGGAGGGACAATGTTAAAAACACATAAGGCTGGCTGAGAAATTTTGGATAAAGTCTATCATAATGATAGTCTATGGTAGAGTGGTCGTGGACTACCCTGGTATAAAATCCACCATGTGGAATAAAATACATGACTAACTACAAAATATGAGGCCTTAACCGAGAAGTTGGAATTACTTAATATACCTGTTGTATCCCATCCCCCTAGTAACCCTATAATAGAGATCCAATCATGAAAAATGTGTCGTGTCCCGTACCTATATCAAGACTACAATGATAGTGTTGAAGAACAACAAAGTAAATATTGTAATTACATTAATTACAATCAACCAAATAAACAATTTCAGTAACCAAAATAGTATTATCAACAATGTCTCGTTTAATAGCCACATCAAAATAATCAATGGTACTTCCAATTGAGAAATGGTCAGGAACCATTTAGGAACAAAGGACCATTGGTATATCCACCAATGAATCTCATGCCCAGTCTACTACAACATTTAATGCAAAAACCATTCTTTCCTAGAGCACAACAATAATTTAAACCACCTCTACTAAGACCTCCACAACTGGACATTCATCTTTAAAAAATATTAGAAATATACTCTAAACCTTCATTGAAAAGGAATATTAGAGGATGATCACCCTAGAGATAGAAATTCATCTCCAAAGGGTGGATCTTTGTAACATCGATTATCAAATCAGTCAAATCTCAATGATATTTTCATTGATATTACTAGGTACTCTACAGAGTAATTTAGAGACATACCCATTGGAAGAGGCAAAGGCAGTGGTTCTAAAGAGTGTGAAATTTCTATAATTTCATCAACCATGAGAATGAGAAGAAAAACAATCTAAGGAACCCAAAATTCATACAATAGTAATTAAATAACAAGATGATGAAAAAGAAAATGAAACAACTAAAGAGATACCTCAATAAGTACCACGTTCTACAAAAGACCCAACAAAAGAGAAACCTAATGAAGACATCAAAATTATTCCTCCATCTTATAAAACACCTCTCACTTTTTTGAAAATAATTAACCAAAGAAGTATCTGAGGTAAATAGATGATGTTTTTATAGATGTTCAAAAAATTGCACATCAAAAATCCATTTACTGAGGAAATATCCCAAATTCATACCTATGAGAAATTTATCAAGGAAATTATATCCAATAAATTAAAAATAGAAGAGATGGGGGTCATATAACTAAATGAATAATTCCCTATTATGGATTAGTATAAAATTCCATGAAAAAGGAGATACCCTGGGAGTTTCTCAATCCCATGCACTATAGGATAATGTAGCTTTAGAAAATCCTTTTGTAATTTTAGAGCCTTAATTAACCTCATTCAGATTAGTGTATTAAAAAAAATGGGACTCAAGGAACCCAGACTAATTATAGTGTCACTCTAATAATCTATCCAATCAGTAAAGTACTCTTTAGGACTTCTTAAGGATGACTTATTCAAATCTGGAAAGGTTATTTTTTCAAAAGACATCCTCATTTTGGACATGGAAGGGAAATGAGATGATCCAATCATCCATGTATGACCATTCATAAACACTGGTAATTCACTAATTGATGTGAATCAAGGAAGAATCATATTTTAAGAAGATGAAAAACAAGTTTTTTTTCACATGGAGAATGTGTAAAAAACAAATAGATTATTATTTTCATAGCGAAATTATCTTTTTTAGAGATAAAAGATATTAAAACATAAAAAATGAAGACTAAAGTGTTTAGATCACCCATACTAAGGAGGAGGGATATGAATTTAGGGAAGTAAAATACATAGAACCTATTACAAGGGACATTATCCCACCATTCATAACCTTGGTCATTCAGCCACTGAAATGGGAACTGAAACCCTCAACAATTAAATTCAAGTATTCTTTTCTAGAGACTAATTCTTCACTTCCAGTAATTATTAAAATAGAACTTACATAGTAAAATGAGGAAAAATTGATCTAAGTTCTACAAATAAATAATCATTCAATTTTTTGTGTGTGTCCTCCATCAAGGGGATCAATCATTCTTTCTTCACCCATAATATTTTACTAGATGAATTTGAAAACCAAAAATGCCAACCCTAGAGGTGACTCAACATACCAATGAAGATGGTAGTTATAAAATATGTATTGAATCTTCTGGATGCTATAATAATTTTTTCAATCACTAATACTGAGCGGGTGAACCTTCTATAATTCATTCCAAAGAAAGGTGGCCAAAAAATTAAAAAAATGATAAGGATGAAATTATCTCAGCTCGTACCAACACTGGATGGTGAGTATGTGTGAACTATATAAACCTAAATGTGGAAACCTGGAAAGAGCATTTCCCCTTCCCTTGATGAAGAAAATTCTAGAGAGACTCACATGACATGAATTCTACTATTTTTTAGATGGATATTTGGGATACAATTAGATTGAAGTCATTCCAGATGATTACTCTAAAACAAAATTCACGTGTCTATTTGGTACCTTCACCTAGAGACTCATGTCATTTGGTATGTGTAATGTACTGAATACCTTATAAATGTGCATGACACATATATTTCTTGATATGGAAGATGAATTCATATAAATTTCCATGGATGAATTTTTAGTTAATGGAAGAACTTTTGAGTTCTGCCTAAGAAATATTGAGTTAGTCCTGAAACTCTATGAAGAGAAGTTTTCGGTTTTAAATTGGAAAAATACCACATCATGGTCCAAGGAGGCATAGTGCATAGGAAAAAAATCTCAAAGGACTGTATAGAAGTTAATCATTCTAAGATCAATTTGATCAAATATTTATCTAAAACCTCCATTTTTAAAGGAATATTGAATATTCTTGGGCATTTAGGTTTTCATCATCACTTCGTAAAGGGTGTTGTAAAATTGTTCCACACTTTAAAACAACTGTTTTCAAAATAATTTCTATTATATTTCATTTAATAATTCCAATAGGAATCCAACACTTTAAAAAATCCCGGTAGTAACTCCTATTATCATTTCACCAGATTGGGAAAACATGTTTGAGTTGATGTGAAATGTCAGCGACTTCAATGTTGGCACTGTTTTAGGAAGGCAAGTCATTTAAATATTCTACCGCATCTACTATGCCAGTTACACACTAAATGAAGATTAGGATAACTATACAACTACATAGAAGGATCTCTAGGTAGTTTTCATTTATTTCAATAAATTTATCTCCTATATAAAATTTTCAAAAGTAATTGTGTACACAGACCATGTTTTCATATGATATTTTGTGAATAAAAAGGATTTTTAACCAACACTAATATGGTGGGTCCTATTGCTATAGTAATTTGACATCATGATCAAGGATTCCAAAGGAATGTAAAATTTTTTTGATGACCATCTATCCCGACTTCCACTACCCATATAAATGATGTTGATGATATATAAATTGAAGTCTGCTTCCCTGATAGAACTATCTTCAGAATAAATACAAAGGCATGCTCGTGACTTGAAAACATTTTAAATTATTTATCTATAAGATCCCTATTACTAGAACTCGCTTATCAACAATGGAAAAGTTTTTTATTCAAAGTTACACACTACTACTAAGATGGTCCACTCCTTTTTAAGCATTGTTTTGATGGATTACTACACTGCTGCATCCTAGGGGACAGGATCGAAAGTGTGTTAGACATGTGTCACACATTACCAACAGAAGGGAATCATAGACCATAATTTATATTATCAAATATTCTACATAGTGGACTTTTTGATCCCACACTCCACTTACATGGGATGAATTTTTACCAAAGTTGTGATCAGTTCCAATTAACTAGAACTATTAGAAAAAGAAATGAAATTCCCCAAAACCCAATCATGGAAGTCAAAATATTTGAAGTATGGGGAATGGATTTCAGGGGACCATTTCCTAATTCACCTGGAAAGTTATATAGACTTGTTGGTGCATACTAAATTTCCAAATATGTAGAAGCTAAAGCTATAACTCATGACATAGTGAATGTGTTAATAGATTTTGTAAAGAAATATGTTTTTTAAATATTTTTATTTCCCTGAATACTCATTGTTGATTTCGGAACACATTTAAACAATAGTTTTGTTAAAGTATTACTAAAAAATATGGAATTAGGTACAATAGATGAACTCCTTACCACCTGAAAAAAAAGAGGGAAAGTTGAATTATCAAATAGGGAAATCAAAAAAATCTTGGAAAAGACCATAAAACTGATTCCAAAAGACAAGAGCCTCAAATTAGAGGTTGTTCATTCGACATACTATACCATATAAAAAACACTCATCAACACCACACCCTTATGATTGGTATATGGGAATGTATTTAATTTTCTAGTAGAACTAGAGAATCGCCCATTTTGTGAAATTAAGAACCTTGATTTATATTATCAAAAAGATGGGGAAGCAAGTATGTTGCAGTTGGATTAATTGGATGAGATAAGAAGTGATTATTAAGATAATTATAAGATCTATAAAGAGAAAACCATGAAATGGTCATATCAATGCGTTTCCAGATGCATTTTTTTCCCAATGAATAAGTTTTTATTATTCTAATTTAATTTAAAACTATTACCTAGGAAGTTCAAATATATATGGTTTGGACCCTTTGTGTTCATATAGTTATTCCCTTATGTGTCCATCATGATTCATAATGAATGTGAACCCCCATTAAAAGTCTAAAGACAAAGGCTGAAAATCTATCAAGAACCCGTCTGTGAGGGGGGTTTCATCCCCTTGAAATTCATATGAGCACTAAATATTCAATATCACAATGGTAAAGTAAGAACTGACTAGGAGGAGTCTTAGGTTGGGTCATCTTAGGCTAGATTAGGTTAGAATAAGATTTAGGATAGATTAGAGCATGTTGGGATAAAAATACCAGAATATGGTTCCAAATTGTGAAAAAAGAACCAAATAAATGTCATGTAATAAAATAAACATCGTGTAATAAAATACACATCATGTAATAAATTACACGTCATGTAATAAAATAAATTATATGTACTTTTCACGACATAAATTTATTTAATTCTCAAATTACACATCGTGTATCTAATTAAACGTCATTTAATTTAACAATCTCTTTAGGTCGTGAACCAAGGGCTCACAATTCACACAGCTCCCCTCTCCCACCTCTCATCTCTTACACCCAAAACCCAGATATAGCCTCAACCTCGTGCCTCCCCCTCTCTCCTCCAACTTCGGCTACACATCTCCACTACCGACCATATTCCTTCAAGGAAATGCAAGAAGACAGTTAAAACTAATCCTACTGATCCTTCACCTGAGTGAGTTGATCCACCTCTGGTCAGGTGCCAAAGAGGTGTTTCACCTCCAACACATTGTGCATCTTCCTCCTACAGTTACACACTAGTATCTATATCACCATCTGTCCTTCAGGACTCCCAGTCGATCTCTAGTGGGTCGTATGAGGCTTCCCTCCCCCATCTACCCCCCATCCTTCATTTTTATGACCCCGAGAACTATGTTTACCTCAATAATCTATTAGAAAAACCAATGAGAATCAACAAAAATTTAGACAAGGTTGTCCTGATGCTCCTTCACATTATCCAAGAAGTCCTCCAGCTTCCTAAAAACCAGCATATCTCTTCCATTGTCAATGTGCATGTAAATACATACTAGGAATTGTTCCTTGAGTTCTGGTCCACTTTCGAGGTATCCATCAACAATTCCAACTTCCAATTAGGTATATTACCACATGATTTATATTTTTTTGAGTTTTGAATAGGTCTAGGCATTTAATCTGATGAATTCGCCACATCAAAGGTTTTCCCAAACCTGCAGCTCGAGACATGAAAGTCTGATGCAAAACAGATCTAGAGGATGATTTGTCAGGATGCTCACACTAAGCATGATCCTCAGATTACAAAGTCCACACAACTCAAATGTTAATAAATATGTGTTATTTATAGGGAATTGAAATATTCTAGGTTTACTCTCAAAGAGTCTCATGAAAGCATTATCCAGTTGAATGTTCTCATCCTTACTACTACCATTGGAGTCCCTAACATCAAAATGGTATTGAAGTTCTGCTTCAACTATAGAGAACATGGGAAACAAACGTGAGGTATGAGTATTGGTGGATCTTTCATCACCCATTTATCTTGTTATCTCAGTGTCTTTTACGCCACCATTCCAATCACCTCCCTGAATTCCATGGAATTAATTGAATTCTTCTTGTTGCAAAAGATGCAGATTTTGACTAAGGAAGGAGACATCTACTGATGAGAACCAAGTTTTTTTGAGACTACTAATGAGGTACCAGGAGATCATGCAGTAGAACATTCACTATCTCCTGCCACATAATCTCTATCAACCACCTCTGGCCTAGCCTATTCAAGTTCCATACCCACCCATGACCCCACCCATTTTCATTCCACTACCAGCACCACCTTCCCTATTGCTCCATCCATCCCATCATATCTAGCTGATCTCTAGGCTATGCACCTAGGCGTCCTAGATAATATTTATAGAATTACCCAGACTGCACGTCCCATTTGCAGATCTCTCTCATTTCACTACCCCTCCACCTCCATCATCCGCTACAGCCTCTCATCCTCCCCAGACTCTGTCATCCATTCATCATCCACCACTCCTTCTCCATCCACTACCCTGACCAACATTCCATTGGAGCTAACAAAACATACATCCCCTCAAGACTGTTTGGAATGGTAGGCACATAGAGGAAAGGTCCCAGTAGCCACCACATCCACTGAGGTGCCTTTCATTGATCCAACTATCAGATCCATGACCAAACTCTGAATTGGTACCTCACCCCCACCTGCTACTAAGATAGCTACCAACACCACAACACAACCTTCAGAAATTGGTCTTCAAGCCCCTTATTTTATTACACCCATTGACTAGGTGGGCCAGCTGTAATCACCCTCTATTTGGGGGAAGACTTTAGCTAAAATAATTGATGGTTTTTATTGCCCTTAGAATACCTCAGTCCACTACCCCATTTTATATGCTTCCTGGGGTCTCATTTTTGTACTATATGTATTCCCTTTCATTGTTGTATCACTGAACATATCATATATATAGGAACTATTTTTTATTTATTTTACCTGACATATTTTTCAATTCATTAAACTATTATAGTATCCATGTCAAGTACTTATTCATATTCTATGGTCATCTCTAAACCTGTCTAGTCAGCATCTTCCCTTGTTTTATGGATGACTCGAAATCTGGCTGATGTCGAGTTCCAGCTTGAGGATCTATCACTAGAGATCTATGCTCAATATCCATCACCACCATGAAGAACACAGATAAATTTACTTCAACACCAGGTTCGCTCTCTATATGCTCCTTAGGTGTTTAATCCTACCAAGGGTCCATGAGAGGTCAATGAAACAACCACCATTTTTTCAAGATACAAAGGAATTATGAGTAGATGGACCGCTTTTGATTGATTATTATATCCATCTGCCTAGATGATGATGTAATTAGTAGGTATTTATGATAGTCATCCCATTTTAAATTATTTTCATGATTCTAAGTCATGCTCTAGTTTTTTTATTTTGTTTTCAGTTGAATTTTTATTTATCATTTTGCTGGCACTATATTACACTCACATTTATTCTTATATTTGATCCACTATTCCTTATTATTCATTGTGTGCACCTTCTTATATTACTACTTACGAAATGTTTAAACCCTATAGACTAATGTTTTATCCAGTGTAAGATGTTTCCTTATAACCAATTATGTATGCATCCCAATTCTAAAATCTAGATTGACCATGTTTCCCCATGAATTTCTACTCATTAATAGTGAGCACTCAATTCCTTATAATACCTTTTAAAATTTCTATTTCAATTATATGCACTTTATCTATCATAACTCTCCCACAGTACTTTCATAGATAGTGCGGAAAATGTCTCATTCTACGTGTGGAGGGTGATGGATCATAATATAGATGTATATATATATATATTATGGAACAATACAAAAGGGGGTTGAATTGTAGGTTTAAAACGTTTTTTTAAACCCTTAATAAAGAACTTGGTTTAAGAGGTCTTAAACTAATACAATTCACAACCAAAACAATTGACCATACAGTTCTTGGATCTGATGCATATGATATGTTGTAAATTCACAAGTAATGAAAAACAATGGTATTCGAATTGAATACAATGATCAGAGTAATACAAATATATATTATTCTACCATACAGTGTATAGAACATATTAATTCAATATGTAATGAAAGAATCATAATTGAAAAAACTACAATAGTAATAGAATATGAATAGAATGAAAAAATAAAGTGATTCTATTTCAATTACAAATACAAGTGTAAATGTAAAGGTATTACAATTATTTTATCCCAAAGAGTAGATTATCCTTCCACCTAGGATAAAAGGTCTATCTTACAACCACCTTAGTATTCCCTCGATACAATGATCGTCATGACTGTCTTCTTATCCATAGAAGCCCTCAATTAAGAAGGTAATAATCACCTCTATCTTTCAAACAATTGAAAGCCCTTGATACGATGATCAGAAACACAAATTCCTATCACCAGAAGCAATTGATCATTATCACAATGACCAGATGCACAAAGCAGAAACAATTCACTTATAGAAATACAATAACTTGGAATAAGCCATTCACATCTTGTATCTTCAAGGATTTTTCACGAAGCACTAGAGAAGTTGCACCGTCTCTCTCTAGAACTTGATAACAGAAAAATATATTTATTCTGGTTTGAATGACCTCCCATTTATAGGCTTTAGGTTCCAATAGTCATATTTCCTCCAAAGGTCATATTTCTCTGAAGCAAATCAAAGGGAATTTGACACCTGGCATTACAACGATCAAAACAAATAGAATACATGACATTATTTTTATTGGTAAATACCCAACTCCATGAAATCATTTTAGATTAAAAAATAGTAAGTTTAAATGTATGAAAGAATGAGTATGTGAAACATGTAATCATTATTTAAGTAAGATAAGAGTGAAATATATTTAATATGTAAAATACATAACTTGTTAACTAGGCTTATCATGATAACAATGCATATCATGATTAAATTTTATAACCTAATAAATATTCTTAATATTTATATGATGTACGATATTTAATATGGTTACAATTCTTCAATACAACTCATAATAATAGAATGATACATAACCTGGTTATGATACATAACTTGGTTATGATTCATAACTATGATATAATACTTTACCTTGTTACGATGCATGACTTGATTACGATACATGTGGTTGTGATGGATGTCATTATGATGCATAACCTAGTTATGATACATGACCCGGTTATGATATATGTGGTTACGATACATGTGGTTACGATTAAAGTGGTTATGATGCACATGGTTATGATACATGTGGTTATGATGCATGTGGTTAAGATACATGTCTTTGTGGTGCATGTAGTTATGATGCATGTGGTTACGATGCATGTGGTTATGCTGGAAAACAAATATGTGATTATGATTGTAAAAAAATAGTATATGACATGAAAACAACATATATGATTTTGATATAAACATCATTCATGATTATGATATGTGTGATTTGTGATTTCAAAAAAAACAATGACCAATGGGATGGTCAAAACATGTTTTGACTCAACAATATCTCCCTTTTTAGAAATCAAAAAACAAAACAAACAAAAATAACTTAGCTCCCCCTGAGTTTAATAACTCTTTTGAAAGTAAGAGTGAATAAAACTAATTCCAGCCTTGGTATAAAAAACTCACAAGGGATCATATTCTCTTTAATTTTACTTGAGAGTTCTCCTACTTAATAATATATTCATGAAATTATTCATTTTAAAACTATTCTCCCCCTTTGTGATTTTAAAAAAGAATAATGGAAAGTATTTATTTCCTACTGAAGGATAGAGAAACAAATTAAGAAACAATAATTGTTACTTGAAACAAAATTTCATTACAACAAAAGTTCAAACATCATTATTTCCCCTTTTGTTTTTCCAAAAAGATTAAACATCATGAGATTCATCTTCTTGAACTCTTTTCTATCCTCCATGTGTTTTTCAAGAGATTCTTACTGAGCCTTCAGCTTCTCAACCTATTTATAAATATACATTTCTCTCTTCAAATTCTTTGTTTTATAAGCTGATTGATTTCTTATTGAGATTTAATCTTTAATTCATGAGTTTTAATTCTTGATTCCTAGTTATTGAAATCAGCGAGCCTGAGACTGTATGCATTCTCCAAAATTACAACTGTATTTGTGAGGAAAACAACTTCATTACAATCATTCTTTAATTTTTCATTTAAAATTTTAAACTCATCTAAGGCTGCACCTTTTGAGGTACTGGGTCTCTAATAGTCTTCAAGATTTTCATTCAAATCAGAAATCAACTTTTAATAGAGGAGTTGAGTTTATTTACCCGGTATACAAATTCATCCTACTTATCTAGATGATTATTGATACTATTATCAACATTTTATGACTATTTCACTCCCTTATTGCAAGCCATACTGTGCTCAGTATCACGTTCCTTCAAAATCTTGAAATCAGCTTCAAGACATAGAAACTTGTCAATCAGAACCTTGAAAGAGTTTTTTCTATCATTGTGTGCATTTGAAATGATTTCTAATATGGATTAAATCTTTGGAATGAATGGTTTCATCATCTCCAATCTATTCAAGGCATGTAAGATTTACTAAATTTCTTTCCCTATGATTGTTCTTTCTGAATCTGTGCCTTTAGTGAATTGTTGTAGATCACCGATATGTGTATCGGTGCCATTCACTTGAGTGGGCTGATTCCTATTCTTATCAGATTGTTCCTATTTTTCTTATTTATCTGAAATCTGAATAAATTTCTAAGAGGAAACCATTTGAGAATTTTCTTGGAAGGCTGAGGATCCAGATATGGATAAATAAATGGTGTAACTTCTAAGGATTTTGCCGTATGACTTCTCTTGTTTTCATATTATTTTTCTTACAATTCTATTTCTTCTTCTCCATGTTCCTCTTCCCCATATTTTTCTTGATCTTGTTATTCTTTCCCTTATTCTTCTTATTCTTCTTCGTCTTCTTGATATTCTTAAGCAAGTTATTGTGTATCTAATTATTCATAAGCTTGTTTTTCCTTGCCTTTTATTACTGGATCTGATTGAGTCTGAACTGGTGGATCCCTTTTTACATTACCAGTTTTTCTTTGCTCATCTATTTTGAGTAGATTATCAATGTCAATTTCTTCATCCTTTCTCTATTTCATCCTCTTCTTTTTTTCGTCTTTCAAAGCCTCTTCTGATCTTATTTTTAATGTCAGGGCTTCAGCTGGATCCAAACCAAACTGAGGATCCCCTTCATTTCTATTCTTGATTTTTCTTTCTCCACTTAGACACAACCTCATCAGATACAACCTTTTTTTTCTTTTATGCATTGGTAGTTGTAGTCTTTACTACCTTTAATTTATTCAAAGATTTCTTGGAGGGATTATAAGGATTATCACTACCTTCAACTACTTTATTTCCTTTCTCTGCATCTATATCTTTCCCAAACTTTTTCGATTCTAGATTGAATCGTAACTTGAGCCTCCTTATCATATCTCTACTGATTAAGGGATCCTTAAAGGAAGTCAGATTTAACTTGATTACAATATTACATGAGCTTAAGATTTATTTTAGAAAATTACTAATAATGGTGGGAACATGATTAGTTGTGATTTTATAGAACCATATTTGAGCTTCTTAATTGTTAGGAAGATGAACCCCATAAGGTTGAAATTTCTCATGTTCACCAAACAATAAAAAACAAAAACATCTAAAACATTAAAAGTTTACTTGTAACCATTTCTCGGCACCAAAAACCTTTGCATACATAGGGATATGAGTCTATTATCTCCTAATAAATGAATCAATTTTCTCTTGTCCCCATGAATATCAAAAAGTGTTTCTTAAACTTTTGACTTATCAAAAGTTTCATCAGATTCCGGTAATTTATGAGAAGTTCATAGTGTATCACCCTCAAATGGGACACCTAGGAACATAGCTACTTGTTTTGTGGATGTTTTATACTTATTTTTATTCACCATAAAAGAAATCTTAAGAGCCTTTTCTATCTCTACTGATTCATAAAATTGTAACACCTCATCATGATACACATTATTCTAACTAGAATCCAGTATTTCAAAAAAAATAAATTCTCAACCATAGAAACTTATAACTATTTTCAAAGACGAATCAAAAGACTCATAAAAGACTCGAGAGACCAACCTTTCACCTCAAAAGGTCATGAAAGAGAATTATTTTGGATAAATTTCTTTTGGAGATGAAGTAATAGTCTCTGTCATGAAAGACTAACTTGCACACTGAAGATCTTCCTGATTATGAAATCTGAGTAGATATTTGATTACGAAAACTGAGGTAAGAACCGATTATTTACCATACTGACTTTTTATAGAGAATCAGGTCTTAAAATAAAAGAAGAAGAGTTTGATGCGGGATAGGATCTTTTAAAAGGAAATTGACAGTATGGATTAGATCTAAAAGATCTAATGGTCAAGAAGGATTTAAAACTCTTGAGGATTTCTTTAATTGAAAATTGTTTTCAAACTGAAACTAATTAGGAGTTAAAAGAATGAATTGAGACACAACTATTAAAACAACCAAAATAAGGTTTTGGAGATTGTACCTGTCTGAGTAATAGTATAGATGTAATGGTTCCAGTATATTTTTCTTAATATAACAATACAAACAATAATGTAAAACCGATGGAAATTCTAAAACTGATTAAAAACAAATAAGCTGGTTTTGATAATTTAGTACCAATAGAATAATCCAAAACTGATAGTCTAGTACCGATAATGTAATCTAATATAGATAGTTCAGTACCGATAAAGTATTCCAATATTGATAGTTCAGTACCGAAAAAGTAATTCAATGTCGATAGTTCAGTACCGATAAATTATTTCAATATCGATAGTTTTGTACCGATAAAGTAATGGAATATTGAATATAGTGAAACTAATAAACTGTAAAACTAATAAGTGAAACTGATTATAGTGAATCTGATATAACATAAAACTGTAAACCAGATAAGCGTAAAACTGATAAACAAAAAATTGAAAGGTTAAACCGATAAAATTATGTTTACTGTCCCTTTGAAAAAGATAAACTTAATGTAATGAGATTGGTTAAATAGGAAATAGATGTGAATTATTACTTTATAGTGATCATTCTTAGTTTCAGTTTAATGTATACAATTCTATCAGAAGATAATGGTTTTGTGAAAATATCAGCAAGTTGTTCTTTCATTCCGTTGAATTGTAAAATAATATCTTCTTTTAGTGTGTGATCCCTAAGAAAGTGATGCCTAATATCTATCTATTTTTCATGTGAGTGATGTGCAAGGTTTTAATAAGAGCAATGGAACTAGTATTATCACATAGTATTTGAGTTTTGAAAAAATGCATGTCATAGTCAGTGAGTGTGTGTTGCATCCACAATAACTTCTAACTGCTACATATTCATCTTCCGTAGTGGAAACTACTAATGAATGTTCCTTCTTGCATGACCAAGAAACCAACGAATCTCCTAATAAATGACATGGTCCAGATGTACATTTTCTATCCATTCTACAACCACCAAATTCATCATCTTAAAATATTTTTAAAAATAAATCATTTCCCGAAGAATAGAGTAGTCCTAAATCCATAGATTCTATTAAGTAGCGAATTATTCTATTCACTACCTTTAAATGAGATTCTTTTGGATTATATTGGTATTTTGAATATAATCATACTGAAAACATTAAGTCAGGATGACTAGTTGTCATGTATGACAATCCTCTTATCATACCTCTAAATGATGTTTGATCCACTGGTTTCCCACCTTCATTAAGATCAATTGTATTTGAGGTACCGTTGGGAGTGATTATAATTTTTGTGTTTTCATATCCATACTTTTTTAGTAAGTCATTTTTATACATATACTAGGATATATAGGTTCCTTCTGGTTTTTTAGATATTTGAAAACCTAAAAAGAATGTTAACTCACCCATCATACTCATTTCAAACTGATAATTCATTAGATTCGCAAAATAATCAGTTAGATATTACTGATTTGATCTGAATATAATGTCATCAACATATATTTAAACAATAAAAATATTTTAATTTTCCATTTTTAAAAAATTATTTGGGTCTGTAGTATCTTATGCATAATAATTTTTTTTAAATCTGGTAAGTTTATCATACCAATCTCTAGGGGTTGTTTACGGCCATACAAATATTTGGTAAGTTTAAAAAATATATTAGGATTCATTGAATATATAAAACTAGTGGGTTTTTCTACAAAAACTTCTTGTAAAAAACCATTAAGAAAATCCCATTTTACATCCATTTGAAAAAGTTTGAAAATGAAGTATGCTAAAAAGGCTAACAGAATTCGAATATATTCAAGTATAGATACCAGAGCATAGTTTTCTTCATATTCTATTCCTCCTTGTTAATTGTATCCCTTAGAAAAAAGTCTTTCATTATTTCATATAATGAATCCGTTTTTATCCCATTTGTTTCTAAAAAACCATTTTCCACCAATTATAGTTTTTTCTCTAGGTCTTTCAACCATGGTCCAGAATTGATTCCCTTAAAATTAATTTATCTCATATTCCATTACTTTAATAAAATATTTATCACCTAAGGCCTCATTAAAAGTTTTAGTTTTGTATTGAGATAGAATATCAAGATGTTCTATTTCATTTATCAAGGAATTTCTGGACCTCACAGGTTGATTTACATCACCAATGATATTATCACTCGGATGATTCCTAAGAAACATTTGATTTGGGTTTTTTAAAACTTGTTCATCAACGTAAGATAGAGAATCATATAGGTTAAATTTTTTAGAAAAATTTTCAAGAGTATTTCCCTTTTTAGAAGTGTTTACAATCAAAGGTTTATAATCAATTTGTCAAAACACATTAGTTGATGTAGGTAAGGGTAGTTCAAAAACAAAGGGGTCAGTTTCATCGAAATTGAAATGAACTATTTTCTCTACAACACAAGAGTTTTTATTGAAAACTCTATAATCCTTAGAAGTAGAGGAATAACATAGAAATATTCCTTCATCAGATTTGGAAGTAAATTTATATAAATTATCTTTAGTATTCAATATGAATATTTTTCATCCAAGTTATCTGAAGTAAGAGAATTTGGGTTAGCATTTATTCTACAATTAATAAGGTTTTTTATTAAGAAAATTTCTAGTTAAAACATGATTTATAGTATAGCTTGTTGTACTAACAGATTCAGCCCCGAAATGCTTAGTAATTGGTTATTCACTCAACATTGTTCTTGTCATTTTTTGAAGAATACGATTTTTCTTTCAACAATACAATTTCGTTGCGGGGTTCTTGGAGCTTAAAAGTTGTGATTTATACCTATCTTACTAAAAAATGTTTTCAAAATCCGAATTTTGAAATTCTCCACCATGATCACTATGAATAGTTATCCGTGGTAGTTTTTTCTCATCTTTTACTTGGGATCTAAAAGTTTTGAAATAGGAAAATATTTTAGATTTATTTTCTTGAAAATAGACCCATGTAAATCTAGTATAGTCATCAACATAAACAAATAACTAGTACTTTCCTCCAATTCTTCTTTTTTGTGTAGGACCAAAAAGATCCATTTTCACTAAATTTAATTCATTAGAAGTTGAAACTTCTTTAATTTATTTAAATATAGTTTTATTTTTCTTTCTATATTGACAAGGGTCACAGACATTAGAAGAATCATACCTTAGATCTGGTAGATCCTTAAGAAGTATTTTCTTTGAGTGTTTACAAAGGTTCTTAAGGTTACAGTGTCCAAAACATCTATTCCATAACCAATATTGGTCTTCTATTGCACTTAAGAAAGGTAAGTCTTTTCTTTTAAGTTATTCTAAGTTAAGTGTGTAAAACTTATCATGCCTATGGGAAATAAGAATGAATTCAACCTTGGAACTATGAACTAAACACTTATCATTCCTAAAATTCACAAAGTACCCTTATTTAAATAATTGAAATATGCTTATAAGTTTGTTCTTGAGACCTTTAACAAAAAAACATTTGAAATTAAAAGTTTTCCTAAAAAACAATATTACCTATACCACTGATATTTCCCTTAGAATTATCTATGAAGGTTACTTTTCCAAATTTAATTTCAGTGATATTTTCAACAAAATAATTATTTCCAGTCATATGTCAAGAACATCCACTATCTATGTACCAACTATTCTTTTTGTTGGTACACTTCTTGTTTTCCTGAAAAAAAAAACAAATAGTTTTTTAGAACCCAAACTTTTTTGGATCCAGAAATGTAAGATACAAGAATATTAGGAATCCAAATTTGTTTTTAAAAATGATCTTTATAAAATCCTAATGATTGAGTTTTATTAAGAGAAAATTTTTTTTCTTAATGTCCACTAAATTGACATTTAGTGCATAATGGAGCATTTTGGGGAACAAAATATTTATGAATATAAATCGATTTGAAGTGAGTGTAACCATTTCCAGATCTATTCCTAAGTGGATTAATTTAAGAAAAAATTTATCAATTTTATTATTTCTTGTAGTAAAATTAGAAAAAAGTTTCTTAAGAGAAAATATTTCATATTTTAGTATAATGACTAAATTAGCATTCCCACATTAAATTGGTTTGGAAATTTTTTTTGTTTCAAAAACATTTTTCTTTAAAAAAAGTTGTTCAAATTCCTTAGAAAGTTTTTCATTCTCATAATTTTATTGCATAGGGGTTTTTAAAATATTTTCAAAATCAATAGTTTTTGTTATCGATATCATTTGAATGATCTGATACTTCTTTTGTAAGAATAACTATTCTAGAATTTACCATATTAATATTTTTCTTATGTTTGGAATTTTCATTATCATGTAACATAGAAAATATAGATACTTATTCAAAACAAAATATATTTTCCTCTACTATGGAAGATTATTCATCTAAAGAGTACGAATATTTCTCATCAAGGTATTTTTCATTTAATGATACATTTGTCAGAGATTCAGTATTGTGTACCTTTTCCATGATACAATGATTTTCAATAGGTATTCTGGCTATGAGTTCTATATTATTATGACCAGAAGATTCGTATTCTGACGATTCATATGATGAAGCACCCCCACTTGCACTCTGAGTATCTTTTTCCTTCAAGACATTATTAATCTTTGAATTGTAATACTTTTTATTGTTTCATAATTTTTATATTTCCTATATTTTCTTTTTAGAAAAGGACAATCTAGTCTAATATGAAATGTTCTTTTAAATTCATAACTTTCTACTTCTATATATTTCTTTTCCTTTCTATGATTCTTTTTGAATCTGTATTGAATGACTTTATTTCCAACAATATGGTTCATCCTTTGAGAAATATTGGCTAACTCATTCTCTAAGTGATCACTTCCCTTGATTTTAATATAACAACATCTTTATTAGCTTTGGATCTTGTTATCCTTTCCAGTGTCTTGGATTTGGATGTTGTTGTAAAATCTACACTTTGATTACAAATATTTTTCATATCTCTATCTCTTTTCATTCTTGTTTCATACTGAATAAGAGTTCCAAATAATTAATAAAATGTGATTTGATTAACTTTTCTATTCTCATAAATAGCTGCCTTTTTGATTCCCACTCATTTGGAATTATATTAATTATCTTTTCCACAAGTGCTTCATCATCAACACCCTTCTCACCCATAGATGGAATACTATTGATGATTGTCATAAATCATTTCTGCACCTTGCAAACTGGTTCTTCATAAGGAAAAACAAACCCATGATATTCTTCTCAGAGTATGGATCTTCTTGTTTATATAACATTAGATGTACCAAAATGTGTGACTTCTAATTTCTTCTAGAAACAATAGGTTGTTTCACATGATGATATATTACTATACATATTCCTAGTCATGGAACACAAAAAATTATTGTGCACATTGTAGTTTAATTGATATTATTGTTTCTCTTGGTTGGTGAAGGTTCCAACTTCTTTGTCTGGTATTTGGTAATCTCCAGTAAGCATGAAAATGTTTTCCACTCTAGTATTAATGAAAAATGTCTTCATTAGATCTCTCTAGTACTCATAATAATTCCCATAAAAAATTGGTGGTCTATTTAGATTTATATTATCAATTGATCCAATATTCATTCCTTCCATCTTATGAAACAATAATTTTCCACTCCACATGTTAGTGTAGTAAGTAGTTATAAACAAAAGATTCGAAATATAAATGTAAATAAATTTATGTAAAGAAATAAAGAAAGTAATACAAAACAATGGAAACCTCCTCTGACACCAATTGTTAGATCTTAATATATATATATATAAATTAGATTACACAATACAAGAGGGGGTGAATTCTAGGTTTAAGAAAATTTTATTTAAACACTTAATAAGGAACTTAGTTTAAGAGGTCTTAAACTAATACAATTCTAACCAATACAGTTGACCATAAATGTCTTGGATCTGATGTATATGATATGTTGTAATATAACAAGTAATGAAAAACAATTGTATTCAAATTGAATACAATGATCAGAGTACTAAAAATATAAATGATTGTACTATAAAGCTTATAAAACCTATTAATACAATATGTAATTAAAGAATCTTAATTGAAACAATTACAGTAGTAATATAACATGAATAGAAATAATAAATAAAGTGATTCCCTTTCTATTCCAAATAGCAGTAGAAATGTTAGGGTATTATAATTATTTTATCCCAATGAGTAGGGTATCCTCTCACCTTGGATAAAAGGTCTGTCCTACCACCACCTTGGTAAGACCTCAATATGATGATCGATATGACTATCTTCCAATCCCAAAAAACCCTCTATTAAGAAGGTAATCAATTCCAATTTCATTAAAATAATTGAAAGCCCTCGATACGATGATCGACAACACATCTTCCTATCCATGGAATCCCTCGATAGTTATCACAATGATCAGATGCACAAATAAGAAACAAATCAATTATAGAAATACAAGAACTTAGAATAAGTCATTCACTTCTTGGGTCTTCAAGGCTTTTGCACAAAGCAATAGAGAATTCACACTATCTCTATCTAGAACTTGATAGAAGAAAAAATTATTTATTCTAGTTTGAAAGGCCACCTATTTATAGGCCTCAAGTTCCAATGATTATATTTCCTCCATTGGTCATATTTATATGAAAAAGTCCGAGGGACTTGGACAGTAGGCAATACAACGGTCAAGAAAAATAGAATACACAACATCGTTTTGATTGGTAAATAACCAACTCAATGATAGAATTTTATGTTAGAAAATATTAAGTGAAAATGTATGAAATAATTAGTATGAGAAACATATAATCCTTATTGAAGTAAGATAAGAGTGAAATTCATTTCATAAGTATAATACATAACTTGGTTACTAGGCTTATCATGATAACAATGCATATCGTGATTACAATAACTTGGTCATGATTCTTAATATGAATACAATGAACGATATTTAATTTGTTTACAATGATTGAATACAATACATAATAAAAATATGATGCATAACTTAGTTATGATGAAAACTTGGTTATGATACATATCTTGGTTATGATTCATAGCTATGATACAATGCTTAACCTAGTTACGATGTATGACCGGATTACGATACATGTGGTTGCGATACAAGTCGTTACAATGCATGTTGTTATGATGCATAACCTATGATACATGACCTGGTTATGATACATGTGGTTAAGATACATGTGGTTATGATGCATGTGGTTACGATACATGTGGTTACGATACATGTGGTTACGATACATGTGGTTACAATTCACGTGGTTACGATGTATGTGGTTATGATGCATGTGGTTATGATGGAAAACTAAATATGTGATTGTGATTGTAAAAAAAATTATTTTACAAGAAAAACATATATGATTTCTATATAAACATCATTTCTTATTATGATATTTTTAATTTGTGATTTCCCAAACAAATGATCAATGGGAATGTCGAAACACGTTTTTACTCAACAGATGGGTCTTTCTTGAGTTTCAATATCGATATGCATTGATTATCGCTTTCTTTCATTTATCTATGAGACATTTTTCATTGGAAGCATGATTTAAACTTGGGAACTCATTGCACCCATTTATATAAAAGATGAATTTAAGTAGGAAATTGTTGAAAATCCATGTTTTTCTCTTATTTTTATTTTTATAATGATTTTAGAGTTTATTAATTTAATTCAAATTAAAAAAATTCAAATATCATCTTATTTGAGTTATTAATTGATTTTATACCCAGAGTGATTTCCAATTTTTATTTTTTACTTCCATTCTTGAGAGGATTCTATCCTAATGATTTCATATTCTTTTCTAAGCATATTTCTTGAGTGAAACATAGGACGTGTAAACCTATCAGATCATGTATTGAGATATTATTGAGGATATGAATAAACAAATAAAATTTTAATGTGATTGAGGAAATAATTATTGATCCACTTTCTCTTGAGACCCACCTTAAATTTTTCATACATGTGTCCCATAGTTTCAATAAATGACCTATTTAGGATACATGAATATTAAGATGATTATCTCTTCCAACCCAAATCTTGGTTTTATGCATGATTATACTTTGAACAATTATGGTGGAATTTTATTCCAATGGAAATGGGATTTTTTTGATTGAGAATATGTATTTTAGTGCTTACCAGATTATTTTGGAATGATCCATGTGTAATTTTTGTCATTCTATGCCTATATTATTCCTTTGTAAATTACAAAAGGAAAAAATGAATAAAAGAAAAAAAATTGTGTTGTGTATTAGGATGGTCAAAAATCACCATTTCCAGACTGATTAATCTCATAAAGTATCATATATAGTGAGTGTATCAATGTGAGATATGTCCTAGACAATAATTTTGAAAAAAAAGAATAGAAAATTAAAGTGACAAGGTATCTTTTCTTACACATATTTGATACACTTGGATCCAGTCTGAGATGTTTAGATAAAGGACATGTTTTGATCATGAAATAACCACATCACTGCACTATTTTCACTTATCATGCATTAAACATTAGATAATTCCTTATTTTGATCCTATTTTTTACTTTTTACCCACCTTCCCTTGGCCTCAGATTCATTTGAACATTTTTTTCTAAAGCCCTCAGGATTAATTTTGTATTTTTATTTACGAAGTGGAGATGGTAGAACCAATGAAAGATTGTGGTTAGGAACATGTATTCAAAGTATGATAATAACTCCAGTTTTATTTTTCTATGAGTGTTGATAGAAAATTCATTGTTAGTTGAATTGAAAATGGGTCTATAATTTAAGGAACCGTTATGAAATTGTAACTAAAAGATTAAGAATATTTTTAAAGAACTAAAATATAAGGCATGACTGATTAATATGGAGGATTGATTCTAGAGACTGAATTTTTTTACTTACACTTATTTTTATTTTCTTGGTTATAATTAATGTTTCATGTATTATAAATTTATTACCTTTGGACATCATGTTGAAATGTCATTTTTTTGAGGACATCCAATTGTTCAAGTGTGGGTGAATTTGATAAGTTGAAATAGTATAGACATTTCACAATCATTTAATTAATAAATATTAATTTTTTAATCAATAATACACCTAGTTTGTTTTTATTGTTGAAGGAAAAAGGTTTTCAATATTCTAAAGGAAAATATGAGGAAATTGGCCAAAATTGATCATTACACGTCATGAAATTCACTTACACAACACGTAGGAATCATTCAAAATGTTTCAAAAGTCGTAAAGAAAGTAGTTAAGGAATTATACGCCATGAAATGATTACATGATGTGAATCTCCAAAACATGTCATGCAACATTCAAAATTCAATTCCCACTTTAAAGATCCAGGAGAAGGAACCAACACATCGTGATGACCAGTTACACATTGGGAGAATAGTCAACCTTACAAATATTGATGATTTGGGCTGAGATTCGCATCAGATCCAAATTTCGTGAAGAAAATATTGGATCATAATCACAAAAAGAAGTATTTTTACATGTCATGTAATACCTCAAGTATATACATCTCAGCCACACACAAAAGAGACAGAATTGGGCATACCCTTTTGATTTTTTTCTCTCCCATTATTTCTTCCCCTCTTTTCTCCCTTATCTATGAACTCAAATTTCATCAATTTCTATAATTTTTTTCCATCTATCAAAGCACCATTTATCAACTTTAAAATCATTCACCATCATTTTAAATCTCAAATATTGATTTATGTGTGTTTTCTATTTCAATCATTCTTCGATGATGAACCCTCATTGTGTTCTTCCCTGGTTCTTGTTTGAATTAAGTGTTTGGTTGAAGTTGGTATAGATTAGATATTTATGTTGCATGTTCTTGAATGCATGATCCATAACTTCTTGAACTCAATTATTATTGGTAAGTTAATTTTTTTCCACTATTTACCTACTTTTAATCGATTCTACCAATAGTGGCTAAACCTCTTAGTATAGGGGTTAAGAGTATGGGTATCTAAAATTAATTAATATTTAATTATCATCTTGGTAACCATATGGTCTGTAATCAGGTTACAAAACAATTTTTATCTAATTATTTTATAAAACTCTAACCATGGGATGTTTGAATGAATGATGATGACCTAATTTGAGTAGAATAGGTTATGACCAAAAGCCAATAATACTTTCTGCTTTAGAATCTAGGCTTAATTCATCTAGGATGTAAACTATATGTAGACAATGGAGTAGTTTCCTCTTGTATGGATCTATTAAGTTTGAACATAGTCAACTAATAAACTTTCCTTGCTTAGCAGCCTAAGCCTTAGGGTAATTCCAAGTTAAAATAGAGGTTAAACGTCTACTTGAAACCTAACATTGATCATGTTCCCTTTTATCTCTCTGATCTTAATCCTAAATTCCTTAACATTAGTTTACTCAGAAACGTGAATAGTTTTTTAGGACAGCTACACATAGGGTTAAAAGGCTTGGTTCCTATCATCCAGTTCAATCCCTGTGAGATCAAACCTAGATTAACACTATATTATTCCTTAGTAGCAATGGTATTTTGGTAACACTAATTTAATCTAACCATAGCCCATACGAATTAAATGATTTATGTAGGCACATCATGAGTTAACAAAGAAAAATTATATAGAAAAGAATGGATATATGACCATGTTATTAGAAAATCCATCCCATTTACCTAGTTCTATTTACTCTATAACCATCACCACTCACTGAAAAAATATATCCCAAGTAAACATTATTTTATATTTTTATATAAATTCATTCACAAATTGTTACCCTTTAAATGTATATATACTATCCTCTATAATGAAAAAAATTTCCTTACAAATATAGAGGTTGATATGGAACAATGCCTATATTGATATCAAACATGTTCATATAAAAGAATCATTAAGTCCCATGAAATTTATATTTTACATATCATAATAGTGCATGAATTACACTTATATCCATGATTATCTTACTCTCACAATGGTTTTTTGATGTGTGTGACTTGTGGGATCATTTTTAACTTCAAACACCAATGATTTATAACTCATGTTAAAATTAATGAATGAGTGTAAAATATTTAAAATAATGTGTAAATGATAATTGAATCAAGAAAAAAATGTACTTATAAATATTGAAGGTCCCACCACTATCATTTTTGGTTTAAAAAGATAAAAACAAGAGATCTTGATTCTTCTTTGATAGTGATCATGCCCTTTAATATTATTATGCCTTCTGTAATCCATATTTAGTTATATAATCACTCATTGAAAAACATATATTCTTCCATAAACCTGTTGTTCAAGGCATGTACACCTAGTCCAATGATATTTGAATCATATTCAAACTATACCCCATATATTAAATCAATGGTATCCTAAAATAAAACATTTTTTATCCTAGATTTTGACATTAAAAACATGTTTAAAGCTATTCAAGACAATTCCACACGAAATAGTCAAATAAACCACTGTGAAAACATCCAACATGTGTATCCCTCTATAATATGAAATAATATATCAATGTATCCCAAATATATAATTCTCTTTTTTCATGAGAAGAACCATCACATCTCTTCTATTCACTACTCAAACCACTACCCCTAATTGGTTGAGTGAATGGTTTCCATATAAAATATTTTCCACAATAATATTTTTATCTAACTTTACTATGTCCATGATATTAAATTTTTATTCAATTCATAATAACACCACACAAGATTGAATGTTGAGTAATATTCCTGGAATGAATCTATAAGACATTAATGAGCAACCTATAGTTACCACTACTAGAAATAAAGTTACTATTTTAAAATAGGTCATGGATTCCATAACTATAATATCCAACTTGAGTAAGTTTCGAAATAAAATTGGGTTTGATACCTAAAATAAATTTGGATAAAATTGATTATTAAATATTTTCTCAAACCCATCCCAAGTTATACCTTCTTTAAACTTAACCATCATAAAAAATCCTAAATCCTTCTTGAAAGCGCATCAAACATGTATATATCCAAATTCCCTTTTACATAAGTATCGAAAAAATAACAATCATGTTAATTATCTTTAACCAATGTCTTGTTGGATTAACTCACAAATCCAATTAAAATATAAAAGGGTCATTCCTATTAAATTAAAGGTACCTATAAACTGATGGAGGCTACTAAGGTGATAAGGTTATACTAATAGTATGATAATATTGTAAAAAAATCCTTAAAAGCTATGGATCCAAATGTCTGTTCATTGGAAAACATGTTTTCTTTCTTGGTTTCATCATTCTATAATTGAAAATATTTAACATTCATCCTAACTATTAAACAAACATTAATGGATATAAAAACTCAAAATATGGATTTACACACATTACCGAAGAAATAAAACTCATGTACTAGTCAAAAAACATTACTAATATACCCATTGATGGCTTTTACCCCTTTAAAAAACCCTTGGTAAAAAATAATCTTATTAAAATAATTCAATCATTTTTTATAAAAAATATTTTGAAATAATCATTATGAATTTACTTATTTCAAATAATCCATTTTGAAATTAATTTTATAATTAAAACCACAAAAAAACTATTGACTATACAATGAGGATATATTTCCTATAAATCAATGTTTACATGATTCATGGA
Organism: Viscum album; assembly: GCA_963277665.1. Classification (NCBI taxonomy): domain Eukaryota; kingdom Viridiplantae; phylum Streptophyta; class Magnoliopsida; order Santalales; family Viscaceae; genus Viscum; species Viscum album. The sequence goes on from OY728126.1 coordinate 772,075,845, forward strand.
GATTAAATTTATTATTATTCAAGGATAAATAAGAAAAAAAATCCAAATAATATGTATATGGGGTTCACAAACTGATTAGTCTAACCAAACATACTAGTATCTCAAGGTTCATTTATAACATAATATATATACATTTTTATAACTATTTTATGAGTTTTAACAAAAACTATCAAAACACTTATAGTCTAATTGAAATAGATTGATACTATTTTTAGAATCATAACACATTCTGTTACCCCTTAACCTCACCTAATTCAAACCAGAATGTTTCCTAGACTTAGTCTTTCCCCCCTATTCAAAAATAGGAATAGAAATAAATTTTGAGGGATTATGTACTGTATTAGATAGTGGTCTAATCTCAATATCCTAATTTCCCCATGTTGATATTTTAAAAAAAATGGTATGATATATCTGTATATTAAAAATACATAAATTTATAGGAAAATTAAAATTATTTAAAGTATAAATACCATTTTAATAGTAATACATGATTTAAGATATAACATGTAAAAATATTTATTTTTCTAAAAAATACAATAATTATAAACTTGAGTGTATAATAAACAATAACAGCTAATAAGACCATAAAATACATAACCCTAAAATATAGATCTTCCAAAAAAACATCATCATGTCACCAAAAATATATAAGAGAAAACCAATTATCAAAAATATCATCCTCCTCAATAAATCCACCATCAAGGATATGGTCCATCATATGTGATGAAGAGGTCTTTCCTGTAACACCCTATGATTTTAAAAGAATAAAATCATATTAAATATTACATATGACACGCACCACGAATATTAGAAGATAACTTAACACCCCAATAATTTAAGATATATATATATATTTCAAATGGATTTAATCCCTTCGATATCTTGTAATGCACACAATACTTGGTTTGAATAAAACATGATACTCTATTAAAATGTTATTATATAACAATAATATTATAACCTATCTGTTAAGATTGTGGGTTTGAATACTAATAAATAAATTATGAAAATTATATTTTTAAAAAATGTACAAAAAAATAAATCTTTCTCAATTTATTTGTATTAAAATAAAAACCATTTGAAATTGAAATAAATGTTTTCTAACAAACTGTATTTTTATAAAAGACGGATTAGTTGTGGTTTTAGAACATAATTTATAATTTTTTTTACCACTTAAAAAAAATATTTCACAAAATAAAATTAATTTTTTTAATCTATGTCTAAAAATTAACTTTGGGTGAATTTTCAATAATTTTCTTAAAAGATTAATTTTTTATGAATAGTGAAAATTTCAGATTTTTATTGAAAACTATATTTTCATTTAAAAATTTTAAAAGTATTATTTATATATTAAATTGGGATTACATTAACATTGGTTAAATAATAATTTTATAACAAATTTAGGTTATCATAATCAAGTTCATATCGAATTTTTGTATTAAAACATTCTATACTTGTGAGAATTGTTTCTTTGGTAAACTACTTTTTTTATGTATACAGTTCAATTTTAATTATTCCAATTATATGAATTTAATTTGAAAAAAATGATTCCATATTTTAAATAATCATAATTATTATTATTTAACAAGTTCAACTTAATTTCTAACCATAATGAATAGTGGAATCTATAAAAAAACAATATTTGCAGTTAAGGTAAAAATGGGTTTACTAGGTGTTAAACTAAGAAGATAATTATTAAAAATGGCCTAAAAATTAAAAAACACCATTTTATGGAAATATTTATACCTTAGGACCCATAAGGTTGTATAATTACCCATTTTTTAGGAATTTTTCTTGAGAAAAATTAGGGTATCACATTATTATATCAAAATTTCAATGTGTGTCCTCTCCCCCACTTACAAAACACCACTCCCTCTCATCCCCTATTCACAAATCCAAAAACCATTAGTTTTTTAAATACCTGAAAAAATTTCTTCCTTAATTCACTCCCCACATCCTATATTCCAATGATTTATTGGGAAGCCCTACTAAAAAGTCTTTAGGTTTAAACATCAAGAGGGTCTCTGAAGAAGAAGCAAAATTCCTAAATGCACGTATTCGAATTATTTCTTATTCCACTAAAAGACAAATTAATATATGATAATAAAAAAATATTATATAATATATACGTATATTTTATTACATTAATTAAATAACCTAGATCCATCTCCACTTCTATCAAAAGAGAAACAAGATAGTCAATCATGTGTGTGACCAACTACTACCTCACGAACCGATGTAATTTGTTTTCCATAATAACTTTCAAGGAAAGATATAATGGTGAATCTAAAATATTTATATGATATTTATTATATTATTATAATTATTTAATTATTAAATAATATATACCATCTTACTTTCCCTTCCCCGAGGGATAAGATAACGCCCCTTGTTTGTACGCCAGACTACTGCTTCAAGAAGGAATGTGATTCATTTTTTTCTTATGATTTACATGAAAGGTATAAAGGATAGAATTAAAGGATTTATGTGATATCTATGATCTAAATTTACTTATATAAATATAATATCACATCTAACATATTCACTTTCAATCCATTGGAAACAAATAACTTCACTCATGCATATGTGTGGATTGTCGCCTCCACATACCAATATGAAATTTTTATCATTTTATTTTTAAATGGATGGTAAAAATGATATATTTCTTTATTTTTAATTTTATATATGATATAGTAATTGTTTTTAAAATTTTAGTTAATTTTTATTTTACTTTTATTTCAACTTTTGAGAAAAATTAAAATAGTGTTCATGCGTATGTACGACCTATCGTCTAACGGTGTAATCCATTTTCTATATCTAATGTTATTAGATTATTATAAATAAATATATAATAAATATATATGATATTTATATCATGGTTAAAATTATGGATATGATATATCTATGATAAAATTAAAATGAAAAAAGTTACCGACCTAAAGAAAGCATGAAAAATGAATCAATTAGCACCCAAAACAGTGATTTTAACAAAGAATTTTTCATAAATTGGTGAAAAAAAATTTAAATAAAACAATTATTATATTATATATATTATTATGGTTCATAAATATATGTATAATAAACTTATATTTTTTATGCATGAGGTTTGAACCCATATGAAGGTATTCGAACATGAGGTAAGGGTTTCTCATCTCACTTTTACTTTTGTGAGACATAGGACATATTCTCCAATTATTCCTTTGTGAGGTGTGTAAAATACCCATTTGATATGTTATATCAATGATATATTTATATTCACTATATTTGGAATTTCATTTTTTAAATATCTATATTATTAGGAATAGAATTCAGAAGTTATCAAAGTGTTAAGGGTTTATTTCCCAATCTCATAATTATTCGAGATTGTTTTTGTTTGAGTCTCCCTTGGAGTAATTATTTGATACTTATATCATAAAATAAATATATTTTATTATAATCTAGTTATTAATAAAATATTTCATGTAATAGTACCATTTTTCACTCTTTATTACTTAAAATTATTGCTATCATGTTTTTAACAAAATATTTTTTATTTCTCTCTTTGGGCCAAAATAATTTTTCATAAAAATATATCATTTGTAAATAAAATTTAGAAAATCTTTTTAAACATAAAGAAAGGAATAATTAAAAATATTTACAACATTTTTTTACAATTTAAAAAATGAATTAAAAGGAATATGGATGTCATTTTCAACACAGGTCTTATTTGGATTTTACTAAAGATGTGAAAGGAACAATTATTTAAACATGTACAACCAGAACATAATTTTCTATAATCATGACCACTTAATATTTTAAAGATTATTTTAAAAAAATATCAAAGGATATTTTCATAGAAAAGTGTTTTAAAAATATTTTCCGAACATTTTGTTTAAAAAATATTTTCAAAGTGATAAGGTTATTTTCCTAAAAAACGATTTGAATGAAATCTTTACCATATGTATATTCATTAAAGACAAAAAACACTTTATTGTACTTAAGATACACTAGGTATATGTTTTAATGATATCATTAATATTCTTTATTTGGATGGTTTATGATCAGTTTTATAGAAAATGTTTAATCTTTTTAGCATTCACCATATTACTCTGGATGGATTTAAGATTTTCTTTACTTTCTTGGGGTATGTATTAACATTACATATGTTAGTTTTTAAATATAAATGTTTATTTTGATTAGGTTTCATATCTTTAATGTGATTAATGTATTGGAATTAGTATGTTAATAGTGGATACTAGTTATAGATCACCCCATCATTCATATACAGGTCTCATGAGAAAAATCAGTTGGCCAAATTGGATGGGTTTCTACCCACAGATATATAATATATTGTGAAAGGTCTTGACAATATGTTTTAGATGCCCCACATTATGAATTAATACATCTTGGGATTATTTATTGATGTCCATGTGATTATTTGATTTGTTATAATATCTATTTATAATTTTCATGATTATGTGATTATTTATATGGCTTTACTTGATCATTAATTATTTCATCCAAATTATGGTCAGTTTATTGATTAAATATAAATAATTTCAGTTAATTTCCTTTCCATATTGATTGTGATTATTTATTTATGATATATTTCTCTATATTCATACCCATATAATTTTAACTCACTTGTTTCTTATTTTTTATTTTCCCCAGGATAACAAAAAGTGTTTTGTGATTAATATATGGGATACATTATAAGGAAATATGGTGTTATTAAAGAAAACACTTTTTTATTTTTTATTTTAAATTCTAATGTTATTTTCAATTATGTGACTAGTTTAACAAGAATACTAAACTAATTGGTCCTTAGATATTTGATTCCTTGTATCTTATGAAAATGTAATAAATTAACCATCTGATCTGGTATACTAGGGTCCGAGTATTTACAATTAGTATCATAGAAATTTTAGTAGAAACCTCAGGAACTAGATTTTGGTAAAACAAGTCAAGGTAATATGGAACATTTGATAAAAATTGAGGATCACTATATAAGAACATCCTAATGTGTTTTTAAGGTATATATTATATAGTTTTTCCTTTAAATACAACCTTATTTGGATTCTACAAGTGGATGTGGTTCTAGTACAAATGTACCTAGGGGAATAACTTTGAAAAAGGAATCTCGGGATTAAATTGAGTGTCACCTAGTTCATGAAAATGGTCCTTATAATGCACCTTATTTGAAACTCTTGGGTGATATTATTAGGATCCTTCACATTTTTTTACATACCATTATAAAAGATTTAAATTTTTATGATTTTGAAAAATTTCCAAAGAAACCATGTTTTGGATTATGAGATTTTCCATGCATAAAATTTTCATTTTATGATAAGTGTATCAATAATTTTGGGATTATAAATTAGGATACAATATAATATTTTTTTATCTAGTGTATTAATTTGTTTATAAATGGAACTAAGTGTATGAAATTTTAACTACATCAATGATCCATAGTCTAATAATAATTGTTTTTTTGTTGGGATTAAGATAATATTTTGACGTGAACTAGTCTCCCAAGCATTATAAACATAAAAGGACATAGTATAATGTGATATCAAGATATATAACTCATTATATATGAATTATTTCTTTGAACGTAATCAAGATAATAAGTTGACGATAGATAAAAAAATGGAGAAGGGGAAGAAGGGAAAGAAGGGTTTTCTCACATGTGATAAATGTGAAAAGAATCACCCTGAAACGTGCTTGAAGGGAATGCATGTTTTCTTCAATTTTGGAGATAAAGGTCATTAGGAGAATTAATTTAATGTGTTTAAAGAATCATTTTATTTTCAATGTTTTAACTATTATTATATAGGGTACTACAAAATAAATTCCCCAAGAATCATGGGAATATAACTTAGAATAAGATAAGGGATCAAGGTCAAGATTATGATATTACTATGTCCAATGTGGAATAAGTAATGTTTTTGTCTATTTATATTTATGAATTATGTTGTAGTAGTATTTTATCAATTAAATTCTACTTATAATAATCATGCAATGTATTTGGATTGTACTACAATACTTTTCTTTAATGGTTTGAGAGCATATTGTATAATGATACTGATGACCAAGAATAGTGATACAATGACAAGTTGATCTTTTTATAAAACACATGATTGATGGAATATTACCATTAATATGTTTCAATGTTTATATAATAATAAAAATTGGATTATTATTTAATAGTATTGGTTACCATGAAATTGGTTAGTGGTTTGATGGTTTAGGTTTTCTCTCCTGTAGTTTATTGCATGTTTGGATTTATGGAATAAACTCAAAAAATTGAGACTATATATTTAGAATCATTCGTATTTTATTAAATTTTACCTTGATAATTTTCTTCACATATTTCAAATGTGTCATTAATGACCACTTTATATTGTCTGTAGAATATAATTCTGATTTAGTGACCTCCTTTCAAAATATTTGGACATTGAATTTGGTCGGACATATTTTACATGATTGTTACGGTTATCCATTTATAAAATAGATTAAGTCGAATTTTGGGAGTTAATATTAAGGTTTATATAGATTAATTCATTATATTTTAAAACCTATTAAAAAAATTAGAAAATATCTAGGGACAATAGGAATGACCTATCATTATTTTATTGATCTAATGACAAGTTAAATGTTAACTTTCGTGCTTCAAGAATACAAATCCTATTGGATATTCATTTCCTGGAGTAAGAGATGAAGTAAGAATTGATCGAATAAAAATAATAATGAAATATTTCCTATGAAATATAACAATATTATGTACTTATATTTTTATATGATCTTATTTTAGGTAGAAAATAAATTTCTTAACTCTAGGAAAATGATCTTGAATAAAAAATATTGTCCTAGTACCTTCATTTCTAAGGAATAAAATGGTCCCTTAATTAATAACAGATTTATGGTTTTGTGTTTTTTAAATTTCTCTTTATCATTCAACTTTTATGATTAATTACTTCTATCACCCGCCATCATTATTTGGGTATTATGTTTTTCTTCCATTTCTATATCTTCACTTCCCATTTATATTCTCCTATATGGAAACCTTGATATGTGATTATTCATAATGAACATCATAATTCCATTTATCCCTTATCATGATGATGTTTTATTAAAACTTCTCATTATTTGGTTTTTCAAGAATGGTATTTTCAAATTTCAAATCCTTTTTTATTGAGATCAATATTATATTGTGAGGACACAATTAATTTAAGGGGGTTGAATGTTACGCCATGATATTTTAAAATAAGAACTTCATATTCGATAGAATATATGGAATATAAAACCAATATTATAAGATAATGTAAAACCTAGATACATTATGACATTTTTCTTCTTGAATAAATTCAATCTCTTCAATATCTTTCAATGCACATTACATCGGGTTTTAATGAAACATGATACTCTATAAAAATATTATTATTTAAACATAATCATTATAACCTAGCCATTAAGATGGATGATATGAATAGTAATAAATAAATTATTATAATTATATGGTTTAAACATATATAAAATAAATGACATGGTTTTTTATTGATTATAAATAAAATATGAACTATTTTAAAGGGAAATATATTTTTTTGAAAACTCGTATTTTTATGAACAGCGGATTACTCACGCTTTTCACACATAATTTAAAAATAAATTTTTCCAAATTTATAAAATTTATTTTGAAAAAATAGAGTCTAATTTTTAAATATTCATTTCAGAATTATCTTTTTGGTAATTTTTAATAATATTCAAAAAAGATTAATTTTTTGATGAATGGTGAAAAATACTTACTTTTATTGAATATTTCCTTTTCATTTAAATTATTTAAAAATTTATATTATATATTAAACTAGGTTTAAAGTACAAATAGTTAAATGATATTAAATTTTAACTAATTTTGTTATTAAAATCAATTTAATAGTGAATTTTGATGTTAAAACATTCTATACTTATGATAATTTTCTCTTTGGACAACTGCTCTTTCGTCACGTCAATGGTTTAATTTAAAATATAATTATAGAAAATCTCTAAATATATTTTTTTAAATGAGTTAAATATTTTAAATTATAATTAGTTATATTATCTAATTAGTTTAAATTAATTTTCTACCACATTTGATTGAGAAATTAGTAAAAAATAATTATAGTAATTAAGGTAAAAATAGTTCTACCTTGGGGTTAAACTAATATGATAAGGGTTACAAACTACCTAACCATATAAAAAATACATTATATGGTAATATTATGACCTTATAACCTATATGGTTTGATAATTACCAATTTTTGAGGATTTTTTCAAGATAAAAACATGGGCATCACTTTATCTTTTAAAGAATTCCATGTGTGTTCTCTCCCCCACTTATAAAATGTCTCCCCATCTCCACCCCTATTCGCACTCCCAAAACACATTATTTTAGATAATACCTACCCAATAACATAATAAATTCTATACCCACATCCTAGAGACCATATCTTGATTAGGAATTCCTCCTAATGAGGATTTATGTATAAACCTAAAGAGGCTCTTCAAAGAAGATGTAGAATCCTTAAACTTGGGTATTTGTTTTATTTCTTATTACAACTCATTAAAACCATATAAAACATCATAATATAATAAATATATTATCTAATATATAATTAGACTTTATTATGTTATATATGCAACCTATACCCTTATCCACTTCTATTAAATTGGAAATGAAACCATCAATCATGTGTAGGATGGACTACCGCCTCACGAACTGATGTAATTAATTTTCTATCACCACCTTTCAAGGATAGATATAATGATGTATTTATAATATTACTATGATATTTTTGAAATTATTATACATATTTAATTTTTATATCACAAATATTATCTTACTTTCCATTCTGTGGGGGATATGATAACATCGCTCCTTTGTACAACAGACTACCGCCTTATAAAGCGATGAGATTTTTTACTTATTACGTACATGAAAGTAACTAATTTTAATTTTAATTAATATGTTATATATATGATCAAAACATACTTATGAAAATATTATATCACATATAACTTATTACCTTTCAATCTTTTGTAAAATAATAATGTTGCTCAGGCGTACGTGTGAACTACCACATCTATGTAGCGATGTGAACTGTTTTTCATTTTATTTTTCCATAAATAGTAATTAGGATGTATTTGATTTCTTTACATGATATATATGAAATGATAATTATTTTTCAAATATAAATTAATATTTATTTTATTTTATTTTTATTGGTCCAAAAAAATGGAAACAACATTCTTGTATATGTCTGACCTACCGTCTCTATAAACGGTGTAATCCATTTTCTATCTCCAACTTTAATATATTATTCTAAATACATATTTAATTAATATATTTCATATTTATATCCAAGTTCATTTTATGGATATTATGTTACTATGATCAAATTAAAATGACCCAAATTACATAACTAAAACATATATGAAAAATGATGTAATTATCACCCAAAACAGTGATTTCAACAAAGAATTATTTATAAATGAGTGATAAAAGAGTAAAATTAATTAATATATGAGTATGGTATTATAATATACTTATAATAATTCTATATTTATGATATTTTAGGTCAATACACATATAAAATAATTCATAATAGATAGAAGGCTTTATCGTCTCACCTTTACTTTTGTGAGACATACATTATATTCACCACTTATTCCATTTCATGGTGTATATACTACCAATTTGATATATTATATCATTAATCTATTTATCTTCATGATATTTAAATATAAATTTTATTATTTTTTCTTTTTGGGGGATTACGATTCAGAAGGTACCAAAGTGCCAGTAGTTTATTTAATAATCTCATCATTATTCAGGATTATTTTTGTTTCAGTATCCTTTGGGAGAATTATTTGATATTTATATCATAATATAACTATATTTTATTTTCATATATCTATTAATGAAAATTTTCAAGTTATAGTACCATTTTTTATAGTCTTTTACTAAAAATTATTGAGAAAATGTTTTTAAGAAAATTCAACTATTTATCTATTTGGTTGAAAATCCTTTTTCATAAAACATAATCTCATCTAGAAATGTTTTAAAAAAATATTGCCTTTTAAATATGATATATTAAATAAATTTTTAAACATTTTATTTATTAAAAAAATTGAATGTAATCAACATGTCATATTCAAAATAATGCATTTCTGTATTTTAACAAAAATTTGATTGGAATCTTATTTTTAATGTCTATGTCATGAATGAAATTTACCGCCATTGTGACCAATCAATGTTTTAAATCTTATTTTACATGGTCTAAAAGGTTATTTTAAATTAAAAATTATTTTCAAAATATTTTTGGAGCTTTGTTTGAAAAAATATTTTTAAACTGAAAGGGTTATTTTCCTCAAAAGTGTTTTTAATGATATTTTTATGGTATTTCTATACATCAAAATCATCAATACTTTAATGTAATTATGATACACTAGTGATATGTTATATTGACCTCATCCTTATAATTTATTTGGATAGTTTATGACCATTTTTAATTAGTATGTACAATTTTATTACCATTCATCATATTACCCCGGAGGGTTTATAATCTTGTATTTGATTGGGGAAAGTATTAACATTTTTTATGTTATTTTTTTATTATGAATTATTATGTTGATTACGTTTAACCACATTTATATTAGTAATGCATTGGAATTAGAATGTAATATGTGGGTCCTGTTATATCTATCCTTTGGATGCATCAATATCTATCATGAGACAAATTATATTGCCAAATTAGTTTGGTTTCTAACCATAGATTTAAATATATTATGACTGGTCTTGACAAAATTTTTCAGATTTCCAACATTATTCACACCCTGATTATAAGATTAGTTATCGATTCCCATGTTATTATCATTTAATTAGAATATTATTATATAAGTTTCAATCTTATATGATTATTTAAATTTCTTTATTTGGTCATCATTTATTTCTTCCAAATTATACTTTGTTTATTAATAAAATGGATGGTTTTTTAGTTATTTACTTTTCCATATTAATTGTGATTATTTATTAATGATAGATTACGCTATATTCTTAACCTCATTGAGCATATGAGCTTACCCTTTTCTTATGTATTAATTTCCCTAGGATACCATGATGTTTTTTTGATTGATATGCATGTATAACCTATGAGAAATAAATGTTTTCTAAAATAGACACCTTTTTGTATTTTATGTTTTCAAATTTAAGGTGAATTTCAAGTGTGTGTCTATTTTTTCATGACTAATAAACTATTTCATCCTTTGGGATGCAATTCCTTATATCTTATTCCAATTTTATAATTTATCCACAAGTTCAGGGCTACTAGGGTTGGGGCCTTTAAATTTTATTTACTTATATCATCAATATCATAGATATGTGCAAGGGTAGAACCGAACTTTATCAGTTCTAAGAAAAAAGCATTGATAAAAGGTGGGCTTTAACAGTGCTAGCTAAAAGCGCTGATAAATCCTCCCTTTATTTGCACTAAAACAACCACTCATAAAGGTGTACCCTTTATAAGCACTATTATTAGTGATGATAAAAGTTTTTTAATATAAAATATTATTAATTTTTATAAACTTATTAGTTTTATATTCAACAATAATGTTTATTAATATACATTAAATAAAAAACAAATGTTTATAATTAATATATATTTTTTAATAATTAAAACATATAGAACATTTTTAAAAAAGTACTTATAAGATTATAATTAAATGAATATATATTTAAATAATTATGATATTATAATAAATTTTATTAAATAATATCTATATTTAATATATTTATAATTATATATATATATATATACTTTTTCAATATATATATTTATAATAATAATTATAAATAATTAAACATATATGTATGTATATTCCAATGAATTTGGTCAATAAATATATTGTTTCATAAGTATAATTGATATGAATATGTTATGCATTCATCCTGATTGTTTATTTATAAATTACATCCTTATTATTATTCATGATGTCCATATATGTGATGACTCATGTTTTATAATCTATACTTTATTAGGTATATGATTCATTCATGTTATACCCATTAATCTATTATGTTCTCATAAATACATATAAATTACAATAATATATTTAAATAATTAATATTTTTATAATATTTATATTTATAAAATTTTAATTATATATAAATACTTTTTAAATATATTTATTTATAATTATAATTATATGTATATATAATTACAATAGATAAATCTATTATAAATTTAAATAAATATATATATGTGTGTGTAAATAATTATAATATTATAATAAATAAAGTTATTATACTTATACAGTTATAAATACATATAATTAAATAATTATATTTATAAATATATAAAAATATATATAAATAAATACAAATATCTATAGTTATAATTATATATATATAATTATAAAATTATAATAAATATAAAAATTGTATATATCTATAAAATTATAAATATAATAAATATATTTTTTATAATTTTATAATTATTAAAATAAATGAATTTATATATATATAATGAGAACTATAAATAAATATATATTTATTATAATTTTTTAATTACAAAAAATATATATTTATAGTTAAGATTATGAATAAATATTTATTTATTAAAAAAGTTATTAAATTATAGAAAAAATTTATTACAATTATAATGTCATAAATATATATAATTAAATAAATTAATTTATAAACATATACAATTATTTATAAATAAATAAAAATATTTATAAATATAATTATAAATAAATATAGATATATTTAAATAATTATAAAATTTTAATATATATATAAATTTTATATATTAATAAAATAATAAATATAACAAATATATTTGTTATAATTTTATAATTATTTAAATAAATATATGCGTATTTATAATTAGAACTATATATAAATATATATTTATTATAATTTTATAATTTTAATAAATATATATTTATTTATATTTATAATTATATATATTTAAATAATTATAAAATTATAATAAATATATTTACTATACATATAATGTGATATATGTATATATAACTACTAATAAAATTATTATTAATACATTTATTATACTTATAATGTTATAAATATATATGGCTAAATAAAATATTTATAAATATATAAAAATATTTATTAGTAAATAAAAATATATAAAATTTTAATTATAAATAAATATAGATATATTTAAATATTTCTTAAATTTAAAAAAATATATTAATTATATATATTTATAGAATTATATGTATAATAAATACAAATATTATAATTTTATAATAAATATAAAATTTATAAATATATATATAATTGTATAAATATATATAATAATATAAATAATTTATAAATATTATATCCCAATTAGCGATATAAATTTAGCGCTGATAAAGACACCATTTTTCAGTGCTTTTTTAGCGCTGATAAAATTCTTACTCGTTTTTATAAATAAACTCGAACAGTCAACTTCTTCTCTCGTGCACCTCAAGCTCTCGTGGAAGCCGACACCTACCATCACTGACCCCTCCTATGTCGCCACGATTCCCTCCTCCACCACTATGAATTCCTCCTCCACCGTTGAGAACCACACCTCCACCTTCGAACCCCACCTTTGTCATTGAACCCCACCTCCTTCGCGAGCCCTACCTCTACTGCAAATCCCTCCTTTTCCATGAACCCACCTATGTTGTCATCTCTCACTTCCTCAGTGTCATCTCTCCCTGCATCAGCGTCGTCTCTCTCTTTCTTGTCTTCATCTATTCCTACGTCACTGCCTTCTCTCCCTGCCTCACCGCCCTCCTTCTACTTCACCGTCGTCCCTCCTTGAGAGGTAAACTCCTTTGATGATGAATAATACTTATCTATCATGTAATATTTTTCTCCAGACCATGTTTCAATATATGGTCAGTATGATCAAAGTTTCTTATGTATTCCATGCCTTTGATAAATTATTCTATGTGATTTTTCTTCAAGATTTAGCCTTTAAATTTTTCAAGAGTTTGTTCAACCGCTACCTCTGTTTTTGAATTATGCATGTGCTCACTAAATTTGATTTTAAATATGATTAATATGGTTATTTTATTTAAAACATTGGGTTGTTTTGTGATTACTTTATGGGGAATCATCAAGTATGAAAATATTTCTGTCTGTTGGGTTGCATCGTACTTATTGTTTTTGCATTTGACATGTAATATTTCAATGTTGGAAATGAAACATTCCTTGAATACTTTCATCAAGAATACTACATGCAACTCCAAAAAGGTTATCTATTCAAGAATTGGGAGGACCTATACTGCTATCTCAACTCAATAAAAGGTGAAATGTTGATTATTTCAGGGTTTCTCTATCATTGAATGAAAGCTTGGTTCATATAATGTAGTAAAGATCAAATTTAGTGAGGTTCTGAATGTTGAGTTCTTTTGATAAGATGGAACCAGGTATTCTATGATGTTCTTTTACACAAAGAATAGGGGTGGATATATTGGTATGGAAATATATATTCTTGGTCTAGACTAAATTATACAAGGTAGAGAACTGCAACTTTATGGAGGTATAATTTGTACATGGAAAATCATTGATTGAAAAAAAAGATGTCGGGCAGTTAGTAGTTCCTGAAATATATTGGCATGATCTGGTGTTGGTCACAGTGATAGGGGACAGAATACAAAGCAATATTGAAGTTGTTAGATACTGAATTAAGGATAAAATTAGCAAGGGTTACTGGATGGGCCTAGCTGACATGGTCTTGTAGAGATTGCCTTTATGTTTCTAGAGAAACCCTGAAAAACTGTTTAAAACAATGCATATTGATGTTGGTTCATTAATTTTATTATACAATTAGAGTGATGGATTTGATAGTTACTACAACATTGTAAAACTATTGGATCATGATCTGGAAAGTGCTAGGTGTGGCACTGCATGTGTAAATTGAATCTACATTGGGATGAAGAACAAAACAACAAAGTGGTTCTTGGTCCACTCTTCTTGGAAGTTCTAGATTTAGGTTTGTGTATTTGTAAAGTGTAAATTTTAGGTAGGGTTCTACTCTTCGATGCATTATTTGCACAAGATAACATGTGGGATACTAAAACATCTAGTTTAAGAGATTCTCATTACTAGTTACATTGATCAGGTGGTTAGGAAGATGGGTGTGATCTACTCCGGTTCAGAGTAATGCGTGGAGAGGTCATCTTGGATATGTAGTGGCTCTATGTATAGGATATTGTCTTCAACTTGGAAAACTATGGATTAAAAGGTATTACTAATTTGGCTTAGTTAGTTTGAATCTATAATCATTTTTGACACTTTATTTCCATCAAAGAGTCAAAAAAATGACAGAGGGGATCCCATTAGAAAGAAAATGGGAAAATACATGATGAAAAAAATCAAGATTTGAAAAGGCATGAATTTTGAATTGCCTTAGTCAAGCCAAAACAACGGTGGCACGTAGCCTACTTGCACTCCCAAATATGGAATTCATTCTCCTTGCACTCTCCAATCAAGCACATACTTCACTTGAACACCCATCTAATTTCGACCAAGATCACTTATTTTCCTATAAATAGACCCTTGGGGCCCCCATTTGTATGGACAAATTTCCTTGAAGCCTAATTTCTGCTCTGGTCTCCCTAGTACTTTGCCCCAGTTGTTCAAAACATTCAAGGTAGTTCTTTAACACCTTGAGCGGAGGATTTAAGGGAGGATCATTGGACATATGTCCTTTTAGTGTTTCAAAACCATAACACTTGCGCGCCTAAAGCGCCAAACCTCCCTAGGTTAGAAAAACTTGCACACCTCCCATTAATCTCACAGGAACTTGAGCGCCCCACTTCTTGGATCATCTGTGAATGCTTTTGAAGGCTTGAGCAAGGTATCACTCGAGTATTACCATACAGGTTGTTCGCCTCTTAATTGAACATCAGTTCACCCAAGTGTACTTGTGCGACCATACTTGTGTGCCCTTCTCTACATGGGTGCCCCTCTTTGATTCACTTATTCTTTTCACTCTCTTAAGACTACAAGCCATTAAGAATTCTTCAAACATTCATGGAAATTATTATTTTCCATTGGCTCCCTTTCCAGAAAGGGATTCTATTGAGACCTCCACCAAAACCTCATGAATTATCAAACCTTTGGGAAAGTCACATAAGCTTATCTCCTATTTGGGTTTTTATTTCCGCACTAAGGGGTTTCCCACATTTCTTACACAATGGGGATAGGATTCATGGAATGTTTTTGGGTTTTTATATCCACAGTCACATGGACCTTTCTCCTAGAAAGAGTGTTGGGAAGATCCCGGTTTGGAGGAGGGTTGGGTCTTGGCCTCTCCTTTCTCAAAGAGGTGACCCAGAACCTCAGGTCTCCGGTAGAGAAGGTATAGTTCACACTTAATTTTCCGCGAAAGAAAAGGATAAGTCTCCATTTCCTACCAAGATCAGTTTTAGTGTAGCCTTCCTAGTGTAAGCCCCCTCACCTTCATCCCTACCTCCTTACATTGGAACCTTGTCCAATGTAAATAGAACATATGGAAGGCTCGTCGCCTCACCCTGTTCCACGATCGACATGCCCTCTTACATCAGTGGAGGAGGAAAAGTGTGAAGTGTCATTGTTGAATCCTTAACATCCTCTTGTTTCTTACACCGATCAGGACTCACATAGGCTTAGAGATTCTTTATGGTTACAACATGTGCACAAACACTCATTGGGAAAGAACTACAAGAAATCTGATTCCCACCAAAACCTGGATACATAGGAAGAAATCTTATGTCCAGAGCTCATTGGGCATCTTTCGTATGAATAAGCCCCAAATTAAACCCCAAATCATCAAGGCATCCTTTTCAGGAAGTAATCCCAAACTCATCTCTCTAAAAGGAACATACTATCCTATGATACTTATTGAACTACGTGGTCTTTGATTCCCATTTTTATGGGATACGTAGGAAGCCTCCCTGAGGTTCAAACCTAACACTTCAAATCAACCCTGTTCTCCTTGGGCCATATTCCCAAAAGGGTCTGATCGTACTTGGAAACTCATATCATTTCCAAGTTCCTCAGGCTGCTTCAACATATGTCCCACAATAATTTTGGACAAATAATCTTTCACTTAGAGGTCCTTATCACATGACCATAAAAGGTATGATGTGTCCTATTAAGCGGCACCGAACTACTAGGGTTATGATTCCTTTCACAAGGATACATAGGTAGCCCATTTTTTGGGCAAAATCCCAAGATCGAAACAAACATTTGTCTCCCTGGATGACAATAAATTCTAGAGTGCCCCACTTAGTGGCTTAAAAACCAGTTTCATTATAATAATGATTAAAATAATCCTTAATCGGAATATTAGAGTATACAATTGATGGAAAACCTCAAATACACGTCGATGTTTCCATTAATGAAGAACCATTAACGCATACTGATGATTCTAAATTTTACACATGTTAATAAGTGATTGTAAATTCCAAAGGATACTTGTGATATACTTGGTGAATTATCTTAAATTTAAAAAGAGGGTCCCAGAGTAGACAAAAATTCCCCCCCAAAGGGTATGAAGAGTCCGACCTCCCATCCTCTCAAACAATGCACGTTCTTAAGTATCGTAAAGTTCAAACATAACAAACACCTACCTTTGGAAAGCAGGTCCCCTTTGGATAAGGAACTGCTGAAATTTTCCCATTCCATAAATAAATCCAATGGAAATCGCATGGAACTAGTTATTATTAAAACTAGAACACATGTTTTAAGGAACTACAAAACAAAAATGGTGAACCCAACGTGATTCCTTAACTAAGTTAATAATGTTACCCACCTATTAGGCCCCTATCAATTGATAAAGGAAGGCCAAACAAAGGAATTAATAATTCATGTATCCAAATAAAAAGATGTTGTTTTAATAGATCATGATGTTGTATTAAAGTTTTCCACAGAACTCCATTTAATTCAAAGAATGGATTTCTCTAAGACAACATTTGTGAACTTCCCAACCACTGCCCAAGAGGGATCTCCATCTACAGGAAGGATTTCATCACCAACCCAGCGTCTTCAACGCTGAGTCTCTAATGTGCTGGTAAAGGAATATTTTCAGCATGGTACAATCCTAACATTGGAGGATGCTCGACAGGTCATCCAGGTCAACAACAATCCCTGATCATCGGGCCAACGATGTCCAATGATCAAGAAGCAAACAATCCCAACCACAATCTATAACTTTTTCGAGTCCTTATCCTTAGAACACAATAATCAATTACTCCCGTACTATAATAAGGTGGATTAAGAGTTCACTCAAGGACTCAATTCAAGAATTTAGTAGTCCTTCCTAAGGACTCCCACTATCAATTGCTGCCAGACTCAGGCGGTAGTGTAACCCAAACATGATGGGGGTGTTGCCTATGGATGTTTGGCCTAGGTCTCTTAGACCCGATCACCCAATACAAACATCCAGGGAAAACGTTTGGTCAATAGGAATCAAGTTTTCACCTCTTTCTCCTCCAGAGAAGTCCATCAACTTAACTTGATGGAAAAAAACGAGCGAGAACATACAACCATCAGTCCTAATATCGCTTCTCAGCAAACTCATCTGACAGCAACCCACCAATCCCACCAGATAAACCCGGTCTAGAACCATGAACAAGCACATAATCCTATTTCCAAGTCATTGACCAGTCGGAAAGCTCATATGACTGCATTTAAATATGTCTATCAGTCTAATATGGTGGAAACTGTTAAACAAGAACATACACTTATTTACAATCACCAATTCTGTCAGAAGTCTCGTCTTCTAGTATTGAAAGAAGTTGGTCATCCATACTTGACATAAAATATCTAGCATGCACATACACCTTCCAATGTTCATCAATCCTGCCAATAATCTCATTTGGTAGCACCCGGAAAAGTCAGTAAAAAAGATCCAATGACAAATTTTGGGAAGACCCACTCTCTGCCCCCATGCGTGAGTACTTTCAATATCCATTGATAGGAAAAAGAGTACATGAGCAGGCACATACAGCTACTCTAGATATAGATTGGACATATATTCATGTTTCGGGCACTAAAGTCACCAAACACATCTTATCAATGGTGAAAGGGCATACACATATCCCTGCCCATATTCTAGAGGCATGACAGGAAATTTTGACAAATAATTCTGCAGTATCATGGAAACAGACACATAAATCTATCCCTCTACATGGGATGACACATTTTCATGCCATCCCGGAGCACATACACACCTTTTCTTCAGTCTAGGAGGGTCATGGGGAATAATCCCCCATATCACATGGACAACATCATCGGGAACAGACACCCTTTCCAATTAGAGGTAATCAGTTCGTTCCGGTAACCACTCCGAGGCAGGCACATATACCTACCAATGATAACCAATTTTACCAGTAAGTAGCCCCAAATATGTATAAGAGAACATCTAATAACAATTATCACCGTGAATTGTTGGAAAATCAAGAGTTAAGCAGTGATGTGGATCCTTTTAATGCTGGAGTTCTTGAAGTCGCCAGACATTTATCTGTTGCTGCTCAAGATCATGTCCTATCATTACCAAATTATGGGAGTGGTAGTTTTAATTCTAAAGTTCCTTGTCGGACACTTCGTCATGAAGGATTGCTTCATGAAAATTCAGTTAATCTAGAGTTCCTATCTTTGGATGAGAGCTACGAAAATCCTCTGTGTGACTAGAAGACCAAGGAGCAAGAATATTTATCCCTTGCTGTAATCCATCGTGGTGATCCTCCCCATGATGACATTCACTGCGAAAGTCCTCTCTGCAGTAGTATTTCACATTGTCAAGACAATTCCATAATTGAAAATGTAGCGATGAGAAATCCCTCCTATCTTGTGGAACTTGAAAACACAAATCCAATCTTGTCTGATGCCTTTTCATTTACAGGGGAATCACTTCCTCAACCAGAAGACATCTTAAGGGAAGAATCATTCTTTGAACCTCCTTTAGTTAATTTTACTTCTAATACAGAGCATCCACTCTGGTCTGACTAAGTGGAGAAACCTCTTGTGAAAGATGAAGAAGATGTGTTAAACATGAGGGAACAATTAGCTAAATGAGAAATCCCAGTCATGTTCTGGCCTTTGGAAAATTCTCAGTATAACATTCTAGAATTTATAACATAAGATTTCATTCATGACATTCATTTCAACTTATAGAAAACTCTTCATCATTTTAAAACCAAAGTCTTAAAATATTAATGAATATAAAAATCATGTAAAGGTAATAAAAGGGTTACGGTTCCAAATTGACATGGAATCTCTCTCAGTTTCTCAACATCCAAAGGTTTAAAAAAAGTAGAGAACCCTTCAGCGTGCATGTATCAATGCTCTAAATAGGCTACGCCAGTTAATTTCTAATTCCCCATCAGGTGTTCGTATCAGAGGATGGAGTGCATATGGAGAATTGAATTTCACTACACTCCAAAATCAGAAATTTCCACCAAAATTGGTCTCATTCAATGTTATTGACCATGGTCAGACACAATCAATAGGTTTTGTATGTAATCAAATGTACGCTCAAGAACATGCCTCAATCAGTTCTCATCTAAATCAGGCCCATAGAAAAGAATTTGTTGAGTTACTTTTACATCATGCATCTGAGAATCATGAATAGGCATCCCGTTTAGAGGATGTCAGACGTCAGAGAATGGAAATGTCTGAAATAGCACAATGATATTCTGAAACATGTCATTTATGTGATTGTCGGATGATGCACCCAGTTAATGTCCTAACCAAAATCTGAAAAATTAGAAGAGCAGTTGCATGAATATTAGACATAGTAGTTCAAGAATCACCCCAGCTTTCCAGGATGGGGGCTCATTTAATTAAACCATCAAATTCATTAAACAATGTTTGAATATTTGAAGAAGAATAACATGAATAGTCCTAGCCTATAGAGTTGGGGTATTTTTCACATTTTCAATCCCCTCCTCAACGGAAGTTAGTTTTCTCATGATTAGGGAAGAAGCCACAAGGGAACCATACAACTGAACTATCCAATGATTCCCTTCAGGTTACTATCTGCCAAACAGTTCTAGAGAATTCTTCATGTAGGAGAACAGTGTCTCGTGAAAGACACAAAGGGTGAAGATCTAGAAGAAATAGTGACAGAATGCCATCAATTCATTATCTATTAGTGAATGTTATTAACACCACTGTAGAAGATCCTCTAGAAAATATTTCCAGTTTAGGGGAATCAGAAGATAATTTTCTTGTCCATAATAATGTACACATCGGGGAAAATGAAGAAGGTGTGCATACCCGAAATCTGAGGCTTACCCAAAATCTAGGTATGCCTTCAAATAACCCACTCCCCCCTCTTTGAAAGGTATCTAACAAGGGGAATGTAAAGAAGTCAGATTGCATCTCACTTTTCCACAAGAGAAGGTCGATCTCTTTCACTTGAAGATATATTTTCACAGCTAGAAGAAGAAATGAATGAGTTGGAAAGACTCAACACAGAGTTACTTAGAAATAGAATATCTGCTAGACGGTATCCCCAGGAAGGTCCTTAACATGAAAATCCTATATGAGCTTCCCATCAAAGAGGATTTTTAGTAACTATAGATGTGGATAATGAATTCACACCATTGGGTATACAACCAAGGGTGGTATCAGCACCACCGTCAGTGGTTTTACGGGTCGTTGCACCAGCTCAAGCTCCAGTTTCTATACCTTCATAGGTTCAAGATCATTCAGATGTTCCCTAAATACTTATGAACACAATTGAGGAATTAACATCTTGATTAGAATCTATGGAGGAATTACATACAATAGTTTAGCTAGAAAAGATAGCTTACCCTAAAGGGGTGGATGCAATTCCTTTCCCACCAAATTTTGTTAATACCACATTCCCAATCTTTAATGGTTCGGGAGATCTGGAACAAAAACTAACACATTTTGTTTCTCATTATGATTCCTTGATGGGAACTTCTCAACAACAAGAAGCAGTTAATAATTGCTATTTTTTGTAGTCATTACAAGGACCAACTTTTTTCTGGTGTATAAGTTTGCAATCTCGATCAATTACTGGATGAGAAGAGCTCTTTCAGAAATTTCTTCTCCAATTTAGCTCAATGATACCAAAGATGATAGTTTTTGTTCTTACTAATTGTAAACAATGGAAGACTGAAATATTTTTAGATTTCATTTAATGATGGAAAGGATTAACATATTCATTAAGTATAGCGCTCACTCAAGAAACATTTCTTCCAATCTGCATGGAAAATCTGAGTGATGTATTACGCACACCATTGATCCCTGTGAAATACACAAGTGGGTTTTGAGACCTTACATCGATCCCTCAACAGATAATAAATTATATTATAGAAATAAAGGATAAAACTCCTATAATTCCATTAGATCTAGGTATGAGGATAAGAAAAGCATAAGCCGCTACAGTCACCATCAAATAGGAACATGTACCTACTTCTACATTAAGACCCTCATCATACCGAAGGGTTATGCCTCCAGAGCATTAACAACAATGACTGCTACAGTCACCATAAAATAGCTGCATGTGGATGCAGCTGGCAGCTGGGAGCAGGCAGCAGGCATGTGGAGGTGCTGGGTTCGAGGGCACCACTTTACGACCTTTGGTTGATCGGTGTTTGAACTTTGAAACTTGAACTTTGGTTGATCGGTGTTTGAACTTTGAAACTTGAATTTTGAAATCTGTATGCTGTTTGAATGTACGGTTACCACTAACCCATAAAGTGGCTTTCTAGAAAAAAAATGGTTTGGAAAGAGGATAAGAGTAAAAATGTGAAAAATTATGATGATTGGATGATCATGAAAATGATCAACCAAACTCATGCTATTTTATTAACACAGTTGAAACAACCAATTGTAACTTCTTCCACTCCTACCATAGGAAAACCATCTTCATCAAAAGGCTATTCCTCAAAGAAGAAAAGTGATCATAAGGAAAAATATTCTTCTGAAGAATATGAGATCGTGTCAAGGAAAAAGTTGTCCAGGACCCTAGAAAATTTTATGTCATCTGTTTTAAAAGTGCGGGCACCACCCCGCCAAATAGTACAACCAGAATTAACCTGTCAAGAATAATCTTCGTCAGATGAAGAATTGATCTTTGGTTCAATTAATGTTATCCATTTAACAGATCCTTATGCCAATGGTGATTCTGATTATAGTGAGCCAAAACTCCTTTTACCGAATTAGAGAACAAGAGGAAGGGGCCAAGGTCAAGGATATATTGGAAGATGTGGGATTTCTAGAAACCACCATTTTAAATCTACCCCTGATCGAACCATATATGTGGAAGAAACTCGTGGAAGAGCCCTTCAGCGGGCTCAATAGGAACAAGGAGTTTCTTCCATGAAAGATAGGTTTGGTTCTGACCCAATTATTTTTGAAGACCGATTAGAAGCTACAACATCTTCTTATTACTAATGAATAAACTTACTCAGTCTAATCTACCAAAGCCAGCTGTATTTCCAGCTTATGCTCCGACACAAAGTACATCTACATTAGAAGCATCAAATTCTAAAGAACCTAAAAAACCAAATCTCCATGTTGGGAAACACATAAATTTGGACCAAAAGTATGATTTCTAGACACAATTGGCCCAATTACCGGCTAATTTATCAATTTTCGATGCTTTGGATCTGTCAAAAGATCTTCGAGAAGAACTTATTGAGGCCTTGTTAAGTCCACAAGAATTTGAAACCGAAGTTGCTGGTGTTGAGGTGTACCGTATAGAGAATGATCCTGCAGAATGTCATGCAGTCATATCTTTTATGGATTACAATGAAGATAATGTTTTGCATGGTAATATCAGACCGTTGTATTTGTATGAAAAGGTTAATGACATAGATATCCAACGAGCCTTTATTGATAATGGTTTCAGGGTCAACCTCATTCCTGTCCATACACTTCATCGATTGGTCCTGACTGAATCTGACTTATCTCCTTCTACATTAATGTTGCAAGGATATGACAAGAATGAACAAGAACCTTTGGGAGAGATTAGATTCAGAACTCAGTTTGGAGATCTTGTGTCTAATTTAGATTTCATGGTTTTTCATCGGGACAAAACCTTCAATATTTTTCATGGAAGGCCTTGGTTGCATCAACATGCATCCATACCCTTGTCATACCAACAATGTCTGAAATAATGTTTCAATGGTCTAATCGAAACATTTTATGGTGACAAGGCTTCATTCAGAACATGTGAATATCAATACATTGAGGCAGAGCTTTATCACATTAAAGGAATGATTCCCAGGACAAATAAGATAACCAGAGTTAATGCTCCAAATGGACTGGAAAAGATCCTAGAAAATCCATTCATAAATTTGAGTACAGATTATGTGTTACCCATCAATAAAATTTAAAGGGTAAAACCAAACCTAAAGACTCATCCAATAACTTACATAATGTCAATTATGCCAATTGAGACTAAAAACATAGAAGAAATTATTGATACACCAAGCAGTGATTAAAGCCTGAATGGAGATGTTTTCATCTCATTTGTTGAACTAAAAAAAGCCTCTACTTCATCAACCAGAGTAGAAGATATGGTGGTAATTCTAAAGGAAGAGTAAGATGTTGATTTTCAATCCATAAATCCCTCTTTATTACCATATGAAGACCCTTCATCATCAGTCAGATCAGATATGGTGGAATTTTCGTTAGGATGTTCAAATACAGATTTCTCCCTTAAAACTGGAAGTTTTTCCTCGTCATCTACAATGAAAGTGGAAACATAAGAGGTAATACATAATTAAGAAGAAGAGGAAGATATCGAGGATTCTCCTCTAGCACATAAAAAAGATTTCTCTACCAGTGTGGATGAACTTAGAGAAATAAATATGGGTACAAAAGAAGATCTACGCCCCACTCTAATTAGTGTTCCCATGACCTTTAAATAAAAAAAGGTTTATACTTAATTTCTAAAGCAATATCGAGATATATTTTCTTGGAATTATACAGAAATTCTAGGTCATAATCTTGATATATCCACCCATAATTTGGGTTTTCTAGAAGAACATTGTGGATTTAATCAAGCAGCAAGGAGAACACACCTAACTCATGCCTAAAAAATTGAAGTTGAAGTTGATAAGATTATAATGGATAAATTTTTCAGGGAAGTTCAGTATCTCAAAAGGCTGGCCAATATAGTCCCGGTGAAAAAAAAGATTGGGAAAATTAGAATATTCATTGATTTCAGATATCTTAATTGGCATTGTCCTAAAGAAGATTTTTCAGTCCCGATTAAAGAACTTCAAATTGATGCAACAGTTAGATATGAATCTATTTCCTTCATGGATGGATATTCTGGAAATAATCAAATATTTATGGCCCTTTAGAATGAAGAATCTACATCCTTTAGGGCCCCTCAAGGTGTGTTTTTCTATCAGGTAATTCCCTTTGGCTTAAAGAATGTAGGTGCAACATGCCAACGTGCCATGTACCATATCTTCAAACCCTTCTTGGGGAAATTTTTTGAATTTTATGTGGATGATTTAGGGTTCAAATCTAGACAACGTTCCAATCACTTGGCTGATTTGGAGACAATATTCAATAAACTTTGGCAACACAGTTTAAAGATGAATGCCTTGAAATGTGCTTTCGGGGTAACCTCAGGAAAATTCGTTGGCTTCATTGAATGCCATTATGGTATCAAAGTCAATCCTGAGAAAAAAAAATCAATCATTGGTGAGACACCTCCTAGAAATTTGAAATAATTAAGAGGAATCCAAGGACACTTGGCCTATATTCGGTGCTTTATCACCAATTTGGCAGGCAAGTGTTTACACTTCACCAGAATAATGAAGAAGGGAGTCACCTACAAATGGACTGATGATTTCAAAGAATCATTTAATACCATCATGAAATATCTCTTGAGTATACTAGTATTAATGACACCTATTTAAGTAATGCCACTTATTCTCTATGTGATAGCTTTAGAGAAATCACTAGGAGCCTTCCTCACTCCAAATAATGATGTTGTGAATGAAAACAACCTTTACTGTCTCAGTCCCACTATTCTTGATGTGGAAAATCAATATTCAAGTATTGAGAAGTGTTGTGTGGAATTAATATTTGCAGTTCAGAAATTGAGGAATTGCCTGCAACATCATGAGATCTAATTGTTGTCTTGTAATAATGCATTCAAATTTGTCCTTAGTCATCCTACACTTACAGGACATCTGGCATGATGGGTGGTTATTTTGAAATAATTTGATATCCAGTTTATACCTCAAAAGTAAATAAAAGGACAAGCTCTGGCCGACATCCTTACTGATCATCCATCTGTAGAAGATAAATCGTTTAATATTGATCTTCCTGATGAAGAGGTCTTCTCTATTCAAGATAATTACCAAACATGGGAAATTTATTTTGATGGTGCATCCATAATTCCAATAGTAAAGAGAATGGAAAACCCTAAACTCAACAAGTTTGGATTAGGAATTGTCCTTATTTTCCCCGAAAAGGAAGTATTGCCTTATTCCTTCCTATTATCATAAGGTGGTACCAACAATGAAGCAGAATATCAATCTCTCATCGTAAGTTTAAAATTGGCCCTTCATGTGCAAATGGATAATTTAAATGCAAAAGGTGATTCAAAATTTGTAATCAAACAAATTAATGGGGAATATTCTTTCAGAAAAGAATAATTAAATCCGTTTTTTGATTACGTAAGAGGGTAAATGGCTAAATTTCCCTTAGATCTGATATTGTCTTATGTCCTGCGATCAAAAAATTCTCAAGAAGATGCACTGGCTGTTGCGGCTACAGCCTTGTCAGATATAAATCGGGATGATATAGTTATCAACATATCCCATCACCGTGTGGTCTCACCTTTTCTTCAAACTAGAATGGAGGAAATAAATGAAATTTTCCCGATTTCTATACCATATAGTATACCACGTGATGGAAAACATACATCATGAAATATATTCAAAATGGGGTACTTCCACTAAATAGGGCTAAGAAAGAACATATTCGGTGACAAGTGGCCAATTTTACTCTTTATGATAGTCCAGACCGCCAAAAGATCCTTTACAAGAGAGGCTTAGATGGAATTCTATTCAGAGGTATTGATGGAGAAGATACCATAGCAGTCATGAAAGAAGTAAAATCAAGATCTTTTGGTGCACACCAATCTGGGAATAGACTCTCTGATAAGATCCTAAGGCTTGGATACTTTGGGCCTTCAATGATGCAGGATTGTACAAATATCACTAAAAAATGTCCTCCATGTCAAGTGCATGCCAACTTCATTCATCAACCCCCAGAGTTTCTATATATAGCTAAATACTCTTGGCCATTTTACACATGGGAAATGGATGTAGTAGGGCCTTATCCTTAAACCACGGATAATAAGTTCAAGTATATTCTCACTGCTACTGGCTTCTTCTCTAAATGGGCTGATGCAATACCTCTCAAGGAAGTCAGAGCCAAAAGAATTATTAGTTTGGTCAGAAATAATATCATCACCAGATTTGCCATCCCTCATACTATTTTGACGGACAATGGCACCAATTTTTGTTCTGTTGAAGTAAAAAATTTGTATCAGGAACATAATATCAAGTCCAACCATTCATGTCGCTATCATGTGGCGGCCAATGGAAAGATATAGGCCTTTATTAAGACCCTATCGAATATACTCCAGAAGATGGTGGATAAATATAATAAATCATGGCCTGATAAACTTTTTAATTCTTTATGAGCTTATCGGACAACTACCCATACTACTACCCAAGAAACTCCTTATTCATTGGTATATAGAACCGAAGTAGTTTTTCCAATTGAAAAACAATTGCCTTCAATTAGAGTTGCAATATGTGATCAGTTCTCTATAGATGAAAGATCTCGAAAATGGTTCAGTGAGATGGAAATATTAAATGAGAAAAGACGACATACTTTGCATCATTTAGAAGTATATCATAATAGAATTGCGGGATCTATTAATAAGAAGGTTCTCCTTTGTTCATTCCGTCATGGAGAATTGGTATTGGTCCTTAGGACTCTAATGATACTAGGAAAGAAACCTCCAAAAATTGAAGCAATGTGGGAAGTACCTTATTCCTTACATAATGTCTATTCAAATGGAGCCTATTCCTTAATCTGAATGTATGGAGAGCTTATCACAACTCCAACAAATGCGAGAATTTTGAAGAAATACATTGTGTAGTTTTTTACAAATAGTCCTCACTGGAAGACATTAAACTACACAGTACCATGTCCTTGCTGCAAGACATAAAACTGTAGAGCCCTAATGTCCTAGTTACAATACATTAAACTGCATAACAACCATCAACGTCCATTCTACATGATGTTAAAATGCATAGCATCTTCGTCCTTGTCACATGACGTTAAACTGCATGACATCATTTGTACAACTAACTTCTTCTCTATTTAATGTTATAAGCTTCCATAAACAAACATCATTAACATCATTACTACTCCTTAGTAGTACATGAGTTCCTCTCTCTCCTATGTCTGAGTCAGATCTACATAGAGACCATATTTCAAGAAATATGTATGATTTGATTCTCATTTTCATCGTGATACATAGAGACGCCTAAATCTCCAATTTCGGACCTAGCCACAATAAAAAAATCTTCTTATTTTATTTTCTCCTCCTGTATATGAATCAGATCTATATAGAGTGTTTCCTTAAGATATATTATTTGGTCCTTATACCATTTTATGTCTTAAGATTTACCGTTCTCTCAGAACGTGTCAAAAATCCCCCATTCTTCATGTCAAACTCCATTAGTATGAGGAATGATTGTTTAAAGAACTATGTATGGCTTGATTATCATCTATTTTGAGCTATGTAGAGATGACTAGATCTCTAATATTGGGTCCATCCTCAATAAAAAACACCTTTTATTTCTTGTATAAGAATCAAATCTTTATATGAAAATTTTAAAAACTATGTATGACTTGATTATTTCCCCATCAAGACATATAGTGACACTTGGGTTTTATACCTTAATCCAATTAAAATCTGTTTTCCCTTTCATATCATTTCATTTTCTTCTTTAGAATATGACATTAAGCATCATGGAAATATAGCATCCCTATTCTTCAATTGCGTCACCTTTGTGCTGTAAAAGAAACCTTTATGGTTCCTTGTTTCTCACACCAAGAATAGATCACATGGGCTTAGTAATTGGGTAAATTGATTCTTTATAGAAATAAGGGTCCTCAATTTATTATGGGATTATTAATATCTTCACTGAATGACTTAATACCAGACATTATAATGTATTCATTGCATGACTTTAAACTACACATCATAATATTCGTTCAAAGGAAACAAAGAAAGTCTCCATTTTACATATGAGTCAAATCTATGTAAAGGATGTCAAAATCATGGCCAATAATAGTTAAAATATTTCTCAACTGCATTGAGCATAAACCCTTTACATATTTCATACTCTTAATCTTGAATATTTTCATATCTTCATAATCTTTCTTACGATTTCTGGTAAAAAGGTTTCTAATATCTGAGAGCTCCTTTTCCTAACTATGAAACACCTGCCCTTAGGAATCCTTACATAAGTTTCCTACATAACATTCATGTTAGTCAAAATATTCCACTATTCTTCTATGAATCATGGGCCTTAGTTGTTCATGCACAATACATCCCCCATAATGGGTTTTTTCAAGTAATGGTAACTTGGTTCTTGGTTACAGTATCTTTTTCCACTTTAATCGTTGATGATAATATATGAGAATATGTATTTTAAAACAGTCATTAAAGTATACTTGTCCCATTATCTTTCTTACATTTTTAATGTCTCCAAGACCATGGTTTACAAATTTCCCTCACTATATGTTCATTATAATATGAAATAACCTTGAAATAACTTCTCCACATATAATATATTGTTTTCATTTTTTGTCCTAATTTTATGACCTAAAGCTACAGAAACCATATCTCTTACATTTGGGTCAGACCTTCATAAAAGTCCTATTCCTTTGATTCTTTGGACTTCTTGGTTGGAAATACCCTTTCCATATTTAGGTAACTTTCTCCATAAACAAAACTCTATGCTTTGGAAAATCTGAATCCCCATAAACTTTATTCGACTTTTATCAATAGAATGTTAAACTTCTAAAGAGCTCTTTTGCCTGACTAGGCAGCACGTTCCCCAAGGAACCCTTTCATATGTTTCCCACATAACAGGCCTGTCAGTCAAATGATGACACTATTTGTCTATGCAACATATTCCCCAGTTGGTCCTGTATAAGATAGCCCCCATAATGGTTTTGTCAAATAATGGTAACTTCATTCTAGGAAAAGACTTCCTCGAATGCTTTTAGCCCTTTTCTCATATTATTCCTCAGTTTTAGATATTCCCAAATCACAGTTTACATTTTTCCCTTCCATACCTGAATATGATGGTATGTTTCCAAAAAAATTATCAAGAAATTGGGAGAGCATTCTCATACCTTTTATCAAAGCTAAAGACAATAAATTAAAGCCACACAACGTCCTCACTGTAAGACTGTCAACTGCACAGTACAACGTCCTCCCTACAAGACATTAAACCGCACAGTTTGATGTCAGAAATTACCCTTTCTAATAAATTTTAACCATTACTCATACACTGAATGTGTATAGAACGGGTTCTCCTATTCCTAACTTATGGGGGTCTAAATATCCCTTTTTCATTATTAAAATTTCTTTCCTTGGAAAAACCACCCACTATGGTCTTGAGTTACCCAAATCATATTTTAATCTATCTATCAATAACAAAATGTTAAACTTCAATGTTATTTTTTCAGACTATGCATCATGTGCCCTTAGGTAGCCCTGCATAAGCTTCCCACATAACAGGTCTGTCTGTGGAATGATGTCACTATTTGGCTATGCAGCATGTTCCCTAGTTGGCTCTGCATAATAAAGCTCCCATAATGACTTTGTCAAGTAATGATAACTTTGTTCTTGGTAGAGACTCCCCTTATCTAGATACAGGTTTTAGATTTGGTGACCATAAAAATCTTCATTCAAGATTCCCCGTGAAATATTTAAAAAATATTAAAGTAATTATTATTCACAAAGTATTGTTTGGGATCTAATTCAAAGTGTATGGTCAAAGCTATTTCGACCCTAAATATTAGCCCATTATGCTTACTGGGCCCAATGTCCAAGGTAAAACAAAACCAATTAATGAAAGTGGAAACATAAATCATTAATGAAATAATACTTTTTATTTATGAAAATTTTTTATTGAGAATAATCCACAAATTGGAATCTTTCTCTTAATTTTATTACAAAATACTTTCTATGTAATTCCTCATTTTTTTTAACAGCTTCCCAAGCCCCCTAAAGTCCTTGTTGGAGTTTGATTATATGACCAGTCTTGTCACGACTCGTCTTCGGGGCCCGTGTCATGACTACCCCAAGCCCGCCTTCCATAGGCCAGGGGCTGGTGACTAGCACCAAGGCGTAATCATCGGTAAAAAAAAGGGAGGGAATTGCCTTTGTAAAGTAAACAAACACCACAGAGAAAGAAAGACGAAGTAAACACTAATTAAAAACTGGGTACAACAGTATGTATGGAAAAGTAAGTGGTCCAGAATACAAACCCAAACTGAAAATAAAGTACAACTGAAAGGGAGTACAACAAATGAAAAGTAAAGCCGCAGGGTCAAACCGTCCACTGGTAGTCCCACAGGAAGGGTGGGTATAGATAGCCTCCACAGTGCCTCGGGTCCAGTCGTCCGCTCTGAGTATGCCCCGCCCAGTGGCCCACCTCTGGGTACTGACCTGCTCCTCGTGCCTCTACCACGATCAGAGTTGTCCGTCGTCTGTAACCAACACAGCGTAGTGCAGGCATAGCCCGTGCAGGGGTGAGTATAAGCTACTCAGTAGGGACCCCGAGACCCCCGAAGGTCTCCCAGAATCCACAAAGGATAATCCACAAAGGAAAGTTACAATCACGAAGTAACATCCAACACTACTTAGGTATATGCCCATACATATACCTAAGTCGTCAATTCCAGTACAACTCCAACATCCGAGCCTAAGTACAACCCAGTCCACACAGGAAAACGTAACCCATTCCACATATGGAAACACAACCCAATCCACACATGAAAGCATTACGTAATCCACACAGGATATCAAGTCAATCTTATCGAAGATAAGGATTGATAGTCAAGATTCAGCTCACACAGGTATACTTCTTCATAATAAGATAGAGATAATCAGATGTTGCCACTGATTCATCTAAGCCGTCGGACCCACAAAGGATCGATAGGTACTAAACCCCGTAATGAACTACAAAGGATCGATAGGTAACTAACCCCCGCAATGACCCACACAGGATCAGACCGACATAGGATCTGTAGGCGCTGGACCACACAGGACCGTTGAGCGCTGACCCACACAGGATCTAACCCACACAGGATCTAACCCACACAGGATCGGTAGCACTGATCCACGTAGGATCGCTGAGTGTTGTAGTCGTCACCGTCGAATCCACAGAGGATTTTCTATACAGTCGTCATCGTCGTCGCAATCGCAGCCGACATTAGGGTTCCCGCACATAGCAAGATTGTTCGGGAGGGTCTGCTCCATGGGCCGAAGGGCTGATACATCAACTGACACATAGTCCGGAGTTGATGTATCCAAAAGTTTTTTATCATCAACAGGAACTCAACGTCACAGACGGTGCATCAATCTGACGCTCGGTCTGAGAGTTATTGGCTTTTTCGTTCCAGGGGCCCGGTTGGTTTTTAAGTCAAAACCAACCCGACCGTACTCCATCTACGTCCAAACCTCGAGCGGAGTAATCCAAAAGGTCTGTCTCACTTAGAGGAATCCATCAAAGTCGACGGAACGTCAATCAGACGTCCGGAGCATAAGTTATAAGTGTTTCCTCTCTGAGGGCCCAGTTGGTTTCGTGTACGAACCAACCCGGCCAAACCCAAAGTACTCTGAAACCTTGAGTGTAATATATCGAGACGACCGTCTCATTCCAAGGATCGTATCGCCGCTAACAGTGCGTCGATCTAAGGTCTGCAGCCTATGTTATGGACAAATGACCGTGAGAGGTCCGGAAGTGGGGGTGTCGGGCCCGGACCGACCCGGCCCGAGACCCCCTGGGTCGGCCCTCTTGGGTGTGGCCCGACCCGGTCACCAGGTGGATCGGCCGTTCCAGCCAAGCGAATGGGTGGGGGGGGGGCGCCTGCCCCCCTGTTTTTTAACCGCGACCCCCATGATGGGGGGGCCGCTGATGTCCGGCCAGTCGGGGGTTGTAACCCCCGGCTCTCCCTCTGACAGGCCAGCCCGCTCCGGCCGGCCGGCTGCAGCCGACACAAGACCGGCATGGCGGTCCCCCTGCTTCGACGCCAGCGGCCCGGAACTGGACACCGGTCTCCCTACTCCGCTGCGGCCTTGGACCGCCCAGCGCGGCACGATGGCGTCGCGCCCCTCCGCCGCGGCCCCGCTCTGGCCCCAGTGCCTTCAAGGTTCTCTGGTGCGGCGCGACGGCGCCGCGATCTTGTTCAATTAAACGGTGCGGTGCGATGGCGCCGCACATTTCCTTACCGCATGACCCCGCGCGGTGCGACAACACCGCTCCATCCTCGTTCCAATCCACCACAAGGTAGAAAAGAGAAAAAGGGGAGGAGGGTCGGCCGTGTTTGTGCGGTCCGGCCCCCTCCCGTTAACTGATAACAATAGGTCCAAAATTACGAGGAATGATGACGGAGGAAATTCATGATTAGAAACACATAAAACACCTACTTCGAGCATAGTTTGAACAGAGGTTCATCGCGGAAATAACCTTCACGGAAGGAGGCGTCGCGGAATGAGAATCGTCGCGGAAGAAGGCATCGTTGGCGTCGTGGTACACAACGTCGCGTATTAGATCTCCAAGAATTTGGCGTTCTTCGTCAGAGATCGGTCTGTTCTTCGCGTTCTTCACGTTCTTCGCGTTCTTCGCGTTCTTCGACGAAAAAGATGAAGATCTTAAAGCCTCCCGTTAGCTTTTCTCCAAATCCTCCCAAAGCAACAGGTTCCAACCTAAAAATAAAATAAGTACTTCACTTATTTTATTAACATGACTTAAGTATTTAAAATTCAAAAGTTGAATTAATGCACTCAATTAATTAACTCAATTTGTCAAATTAAATGAAGGGTTATGGAAGGTTAGGGAAGATGAAGGGGTGGGGTTCGTGTGGGCCCCACAACCCTCATAACCTCCCATGGGAAGTTGGGTGGTTTCCCCCAACATCCACCCAAAGATTTTAACCACGTAGATAAAAAGAAAATTGATGCTCAATTTTATTTTACCTTCCAATTTTTTTTAACAACTTCTCTCGTGAAAACGCAACTCCGGAAAAGATGATCCTAAGTAATTAACGGCGATGCGAATCCATCAGTGCCCTCGGAATTCGATTCCGAGCACCGGTTCAAAAGTTAGAAAAAACCACTCGTTTGTTCACTGAACGTACCCGAGCTAATCTTCAGAAAGAAATTCCGGGCACACCGGGCCTCGTAATTATAGCATCCTGCCTTTTTATCACATAAACCTTCATTACATTTTACAAAACTGAGGATCTTTAAGGTTTAGTGTCTTGGAAACTAGGAACGTAAAACATGAAAACATAAAACATTATTCTTAAACACTTGAAAGGCTTCTCCTCATGTTCACCCTAGGCTCATTACTACATCTCATAACCTGAGGACATACATCAAAAGAAAGGGTGAGCAGAAGGCCCAGCAAGGGAAACATGTGAAACATTTTACATATGAACTTGAGATACATCAATAAAGTCATGAAAAGAACTTTAAGGCATGAAAATGAAATCATGAGGCATGTCATAATAAAAACTTTTTCATAACTTGAAGATGTGGCTACATAATTTAACATAGACAATCATGAACATATCACCAAGTTCCATCCCCAAGGTGTCATTTGAAAATTACCAAGGTTATTCACCAAGGTATCGTGAAAATTGTAATCTCTAGTGGTTACATCATTAGCCAATGCATTGGAGCGCTATCAGGGCGCACCCTTAAATTTGCCTTTATTATCATGTGATCCACATATATCATCATCAAACATTTCATAAATAACCCATGTAGCATAAAATAAATGGGTTTCATTTCATAATCACAACGTTTTAAAAACTGCTTTAAAGACATGATCTTTACGTCACTTTAAAACCCACAGAAAAGGAAGGTGGGTCTCATGTATGTAAATCCCATAATTTAAAATAGAACATTTTGGTATATATGTGAATACCCCTTTAGAAGAAAGAGCTTTGAGTATTCACTTAATAATATAAAATAACTTTAGAAAAAGAGAGAGACATTTTGAGACGGAAATTCTGCAGCATAACGGCTATGTTACGAGGTTTTAGAAGACATTAAAAAGAGAAGGAAAATGGGTCAAACATTCATAAATGACCCATAAAACAGTATATGGACAGAATAAGAAGGATACATGATCATGGTAAAGAAATTTCAAGGACATACCATTTGAAATGAAAAACATGGAAGGAAGACAAAAATTAGATTTCTCTTATGAAAGTTCGGCAGCCTAACGACGTTACTTAAACTTCAACAAAAATGATTTGAAAAGATCAAATAGGGTATCTCATCATGTGAACATAATATTTCAGTATGATAGATATAGAGATAATTTCCCAACATAATTAAAAAGGAACTTTAAAGACTTTACATGAAAGTAGAACTTTGAAATGAATGAGAAGGGTGAAAGAATCCCCTAACAAATTCGGCAGCCTAACGGCGCCACTTCAAACATCAAAATACTGAATTGAAGAGATCAAATGGGGTATCTCATAATATGAACATAAGAGTACAGTATGATAGATATAGAGATCATACCCCAACATAACAAAAAGGAACATGAAAGAATTGACATGAAAGTAGAACTTCAAAACGAGAAGGGTGAAGAACCACTTAAAAATTCGGCAGCCTAACGGCGCCACTTAAAATTTCAAAATACTGAATTGAAGAGATCAAATGGGGTCTCTCATCATATGATCATAAAAGATCAGTATGATAAATTTAGAGATCATACCCCAACATAATAAAAAGGAACTTGAAATACTTTACATGAAAATAGATCTTGAAAAATGAGAAGGGAGAAAGAATCCGTTACAAAAATTTCGGCAGCCTAACGGCGCCACTTAAAACATTATAAAACGAAATAATGAGAGTAAGAGGGGATCTCTCATTATATGAACATGAAAATGGCAGTAATATGAGTATAAAATAACATCCTCCAACATAAGAAAATGGATCATAAAAGGAATAACATAAAAGAGATTATTTGAAATGAAAGAGAGCGGTCGGATCCCTTACCTTAAAACGTAACTCTTAAAACTCAAAGGTTGGGACCTTTAGGGATTGGGGGCACCTTGGGAGGACTCCTTGGGAGGTAAGGAGACCAGAACTTCGTTGAGGATGGTTTTGGAGTCGAAAAGATGAGAGGAGGGCTTGGTATTTATAGGGAAAGTGAGGGGACAAGGCATTAATGGCCAAGGGACACCTCAAAAGTGGTTTTCTCAAAAGAATGGGCCCTCCCATGGTACTTCCCATAACGTTAGGCCACATGGGGACCCCCACACAATAATTCATCCTCTTTAGTCGAAAATCATTTAAAACATCTAATGACATCATCATGACATAGTTATGATGTCATTAAACATACCGAAACCCTAAAACTGTATTTTTACTATTCACTGAAAATTCAACTTTCTCAGAAAAATCCCAAAATTTCACCTTAACCAAATATCAATGCTCTGATTTCAAAAATGAACTCCATTTTATAAAAATAATTTTCTAAATATTTTTAATTTATATTTTAAATAAATACACTATTCACTGAAAATTCATTATTTTTAGAAAAAACCCCACAAATTACCTTAACATAATATTGATGCTCTAAGTTCAAAAATGAAATCCATTTTATAAAAATAATTTTCTAAATATTTTTAATTTAAATTTTAATTAAAAAACACTATTCACCCGAAAAAACTAATACTTGGATAATAATTTATGAAACCGTTTTTTAACCATTTTATTGAATCACATTACTTAAATCAAGGTGCCTAGATTATATTAATACTTTCTTTAAGTGAGATTACTAATCCATTTGGTCACATTACTAATCCTAAGCATAAAATCACTATTCATAATTTACTATTCATCAAAAATTAAGTTGATCTTATTAGACTCTAAATTCCGTACTGAACATATTTGTAGAAGACCATTTTTTGAAAATCATTACACATTTTTATTTATTTAAGGTTTACATAAACATTTTTAAAATATCCTTTCTCTAAAATTCATCAAAAATATGCATACTATATTTATCTGGTCATTTGAAAATTCATAAACTTCATCATAAGAAGAAATTCCAATTTTTATTTAAAACAAAGGATTACACAAGGCAGTTATGGTCTCCTTACATAGCCCCTTATCACACCAGCATAGGACCTAAGTATAAGGTGTGCTAAGGTTAGAGAATCTGAGGGAGGCTCGGCCAACATCGCACGAGTAGTAATTTCTATCAGTTTGAACTTCTCGTGAAGGCGATCCCGTTCTAGCTTCACACAATGAAGTTCAGCTTGGGTTTGGTCCAGAGCAAAGCCCAGTGGTGCTACCTCCTTCCCAAGTTCTGTTAGATGGGCTTCGATCGGTCCAAGACTACTGGGTGAGGCCATCGAATCTTCTTTCTATATTAATTAACCAAGATTACTTGTATTTAGAGAAAATAATAAAAACGTTTAGTTTCCAGCAGTCATATTGACCAATGGTCATATAACAGTCAAAAACCAATGGTATCATTTTAATTATACTCATGTTATCAAATGAAACATTTTTGTTGAGTATAAAAATAAAATAAAAATAACACATAAAATTAGGAAACAAGATTTATTCAAAATTTCGGGTCGTTACAATCTTCCCCCCTTAAGAAATTGCATCCTCGCAATTTTTAAAATTAGGTTTTGAAATTTCATTGAAAGTCCCACATCAAAAAAGGATTCAGTAAAACTATTACTTTAAAATAAAGAAAGTGAAGTATGAAGGTCACCCGAGTTAGCCCACACTGGGATTCCATGTAGGAAAACATGGACATGGAAGAAAAACAAAGGGTCAAGTTCTAAGAGGGAGTGATAGAGAACATGATTAGGAGAAAGTTAACCATAAGAAAATCCCAAACTTATAATGTGTGTAAACGGTCATTGATTACCTAGTAGGAAACGTAAACCAACAACATTTTTGTTTTACGTTCCTTTTCATAATTTTGAGGAATTCATTTACTACATAGAACAAAAACATAAGAAAATATACCTACCTTCATGTAGAGTTTCATCCTTTAATAAGTTTCTACCAAAACTAATCTTTTGTCCCAATGATGAGCATTAAAAACTACTTGGTCTCATCAAAACACAAGAATCATCTTCTAGGGAA
The DNA here is from genome assembly GCA_963277665.1 of Viscum album. Classification (NCBI taxonomy): domain Eukaryota; kingdom Viridiplantae; phylum Streptophyta; class Magnoliopsida; order Santalales; family Viscaceae; genus Viscum; species Viscum album. The sequence goes on from OY728126.1 coordinate 772,114,307, forward strand.
TCACATAATCCACAAAAGATTAACTATATATTTCTTCTATCTTTAAACATTATCCCAAAACAGAAAGGGTAAGGTAAAAGAACTCCTCAAAAAGAAAGAATCCCATAGGAAGGGAAACTATTTTTAAATCTTCAAAGTTCCATGGTACTACCCAAAGTTCATCATATACCATCCCATAAATAACGGTCCTTAAAATTCCTCAAAATAAACCAAACTAAGATTGAAACCCAAATAAAAGAGGGATTTGATAACATAGTCTTCCAAAATAAACTTCATTGTTCATCTCCAAACAACATCAACCACATCTAACATCTTATAACAAATGTAGCTAACCTAAACATATTTTACCCAAGATAGGTTAATCATTCCCATAAGTAACCTAAATTACTATAAGTCTACCTTAAGTTAATTGATTCTTCAAAATATAAGTCAACCTTACTCCTCAATGAAAATACATTAGTAATCTATTTACCTCGATCATATAGGGTCCTCAAAATAGTGAACGTCTTCCAAAATAATAATCATCTTTTAATCCCATAATCATCTCTGTCGTATTAATACGAAAATCGTAGAATTTCCTATCACATTGGTTGTTGGGACATGTTCTTCCATTTCCCGCCATTAACTAAGAAAAGAAACTATAAATAAGGGGCTTAAATACTTAGCCAATAATCATGAAAAGAAACTTAATGCATATAAGGATAACTTTTAGTTGAAAAGTATACCCTAACTTGTGATCCCCTAGGTTCCCATCTAGGTTATCCATGATCATATATTCTTATGTGAACCTTTATTTTATTTTATCTTTATTCCTTTAACAATGGTTCATACTAAGCTTATGAATTTACCAAAGCATATCCCCCGGGAGTGTCGTAACCAAGAGTGCAGCAAGGCCCATTGTCGTGTACCAATTCCCGTTCGAGTCTAGCTCAAAGTGGTGTTTTCAGGTTTTACCCCTATGTACATCTGTGCCAGAGCCACCTCTACCTGCTCGTATCCAGACAGGGATGTATTTGCTTGGAAACCCCTTACTCAATACTCACCAAAATACGAGGAAGATTTCATATATTTAAACTTTTCTATAGGGTTATTCCTAGAGGTTTCATATCCTAATTTCCACAAATAACTAAACCATCCTTTGATACCAACTATAGCATCCTGCCTTTTTATCACATAAACTTTCATTACATTTTACAAAACTGAGTATCTTTAAGGTTTAGTGTCTTGGAAACTAGGAACTTAAAACATGAAAACATAAAACAATATTCTTAAACACTTGAAAGGCATCTCCTCATGTTCACCCTAGGCTCATTACTTCATCTCATAACCTGGGGACATACATCAAAAGAAAGGGTGAGCAGAAGGCCCAGCAAGGGAAACAAGTGAAACATTTTACATATGAACTTGAGATACATCAATAAAGTCATGAAAAGAACTTTAAGGCATGAAAATGAAATCATGAGGCATGTCATAATAAAAAGTTTTTCATAACTTGAAGATGTGGCTACATCATTTAACATAGACAATCATGAACATATCACCAAGGTCCATCCCCAAGGTGTCATTTGAAAATTACCAAGGTTATTCACCAAGGTATCGTGAAAATTGTAATCTCTAGTGGTTACATCATTACCCAATGAATTGGAGCGCTATCAGGGCAAACCCTTAAATTTTCCTTTATTATCATGTGAGCCACATATATAATCATCAAACATTTCATAAATAACCCATATAGCATAAAATAAATGGGTTTCATTTCATAATCACAACGTTTTAAAAGCTGCTTTAAAGACACGATCTTTACATCACTTTAAAACCCACAGAAAAGGAAGGTGGGTCTCATGTATGTAAATCCCATAATTTAAAATAGAAAATTTTGGTATATATGTGAATACCCCTTTAGAAGAAATAGATTTGAGTATTCACTTAATAATATAAAAGAACTTTAGAAAAAGAGAGAGACATTTTGAGACGGAAATTCTGCAGCATAACGGCTATGTTACGAGGTTTTAGAAGACCATAAAAAGAGAAGGAAAATGGGTCAAACATTCATAAATGACCCATAAAACAGTATATGGACAGAATAAGAAGGATACATGATCATGGTAATGAAATTTCAAGGAAATACCATTTGAAATGAAAAACATGGAAGGAAGACAAAAATTAGATTTCTCTTATGAAAGTTCGGCAGCCTAACGGCGTTACTTAAACTTCAACAAAAATGATTTGAAAAGATCAAATAGGGTCTCTCATAATGTGAACATAAGATTTAAGTATGATATATATAGAGATAATTTCCCAACATAATTAAAAAGGAACTTTAAAGACTTTACATGAAAGTAGAACTTTGAAATGAATGAGAAGGGTGAAAGAATCCCCTAACAAATTCGGCAGCCTAACGACGCCACTTAAAACTTCAAAATACTGAATTGAAGAGATAAAATGGGGTATCTCATCATATGAACATAATAGTACAGTATGATAGATATAGAGATCATACCCCAACATAACAAAAATGAACTTGAAAGAATTGACATGAAAGTAGAACTTCAAAACGAGAAGGGTGAAGAACCACTTAAAAATTCGGCAGCCTAACGACGCCACTTAAAATTTCAAAATACTCAATTGAAGAGATAAAATGGGGTCTCTCATCATATGATCATAAAATATCAGTATGATAAATTTAGAGATCATACCCCAACATGATAAAAAGGAACTTGAAATACTTTACATGAAAATAGATCTTGAAAAATGAGAAGGGAGAAAGAATCCGTTACAAAAATTTCGGCAGCCTAACGGCGCCACTTAAAACATCATAAAACGAAATAATGAGAGTAAGAGGGGATCTCTCATTATATGAACATGAAAAGGGAAGTAATAGGAGTATAAAAAAACATCCTCCAACATAAGAACATGGAGCATAAAAGGAATGACATAAAAGAGATTACTTGAAATGAAAGAGAGAGGTCAGATCCCTTACCTTAAAACGTAACTCTTAAAACTCAAAGGTTGGGACCTTGAGGTATTGGGGGCACCTTGGGAGGACTCCTTGGGAGGTAAGGAGACCAGAACTTCGTTGAGGATGGTTTTTGAGTCGAAAAGATGAGAGGAGGGCTTGGTATTTATAGGGAAAGTGAGGGGACAAGGCATTAATGGCCAAGGGACACCTCAAAAGTGGTTTTCTCAAAATCATGGGCCCTCCCATGGTACTTCCCATAAAGTTAGGCCACATGGGGACCCACACACAATAATTCATCCTCTTTAGTCGAAAATCCTTTAAAACATCTCATGACATCATCATGACACAGTTATGATGTCATTAAATATACCGAAACCCTAAAACTGTATTTTTACTATTCACTGAAAATTCAACTTTCTCAGAAAAATCCCAAAATTTCACCCTAACCAAATATCAATGCTCTGATTTCAAAAATGAACTCCATTTTATAAAAATAATTTTCTAAATATTTTTAATTTATATTTTAAATAAATACACTATTCATCGAAAATTCATTATTTTTAGAAAAAACCCCAAAAATTACCTTAACATAATATCGATGCTCTGAGTTCAAAAATGAAATCCATTTTATAAAAATAATTTTCTAAATATTTTTAATTTAAATTTTAATTAAAAAACACTATTCACCCGAAAAAACTAATACTTGAATAATAATTTATGAAACCGTTTTTTAACCATTTTATTGAATCACATTACTTAAATCAAGGTGCCTAGATTATATTAATACTTTCTTTAAGTGAGATTACTAATCCATTTGGTCACATTACTAATCCTAAGCATAAAATCACTATTCATAATTTACTATTAATCAAAAATTAAGTTGATCTTATTAGACTCTAAATTCCGTACTGAACATATTTGTAGAAGACCATTTTTTGAAAATCATTACACATTTTTATTTATTTAAGGTTTACATAAACATTTTTAAAATATACTTTCTCTAAAATTCATCAAAAATATGCATACTATATTTATCTGGTCATTTGAAAATTCATAAACTTCATCATAAGAAAAAATTCCAGTTTTTTATTTAAAACAAAGGATTACACAAGGCAGTTATGGTCTCTTTACATAGCCCCTTATCACACCAGCATAGGACCTAAGTGTAAGGTGTGCTAAGGTTAGAAAATCTGAGAGAGGCTCGGCCAACATCGCACGAGTAGTAATTTCTATCAGTTTGAACTTCTCGCGAAGGCGATCCCGTTCTAGCTTCACACGATGAAGTTCATCTTGGGTTTGGTCCAGAGCAAAGCCCAGTGGTGCTACCTCCTTCCCAAGTTCTGTTAGATGGGCTTCGATCGGTCCAAGACTACTGGGTGAGGCCATCGAATCTTCTTTCTATATTAATTAACCAAGATTACTTGTATTTAGAGACAATAATCAAAACGTTTAGTTTCCAGCGGTCATATTGACCAATGGTCATATAACAGTCAAAAACCAATGGTATCATTTTAATTATACTCATGTTATCAAATGAAACATTTTTTTTGAGTATAAAAATAAAATAAAAATAACACATAAAATTAGGAAACAAGATTTATTCAAAATTTCGGGTCGTTACAGTAATCAAGTTCCGTTAGAAACCGCGCTCTTGTAAAATCCAAAAAAAATTAAGAAAAAAAATATTCCTTGAATTTTACGGGTCTTTACAAGTCTCACTCTCTTCAGCATGACAAAGTACTTCTTTAGCATCTGTGATGGCATTTGCACCTTCCTTCTGGACTTCTCCTAAGGAGATATGAAGCTGGTAAAGCTCTCCTATAATGATATCTAACTCATGTTGAAGGCATAGATGTTGAACTATCTATTCTCTAATTTTTTGCATCAACCCCTTCAACTTTGTATTATGATTAGCCTCGTCTTCGGATAGTGCATCTTGGAACTCTTTAATTTTGATAGATAGTTTGTCTTATATCAAGTCTTTTTAATGCTTTTGCTCTTTCTCCCTCCTCTGGATAATCTCTTTCACCGGAGTATGAATTTCATGTTATTAAAAACCATCAAATCCTAGTGTGATAAATATTTATGGAAGTCATGGAATTCTCGAAGGATGTTCCTCAAGTGGATTCTCAGATATTATCTTCCAGATATTTTTTCATGCTTTGAGACAAGAAAGATGAAGAGCCTTCTACAGTTCTGGGTCCGATTCAGAATCACTGTTATAAGGTGGGATATATTCCAGGACTAATTCACTTAAATAAGTGCCCTGCTATGTTCCTTCTTGGAAAATGGTTTCTCCACCTTCAAATGTTGTTTTGGAAGATGTAGAGGCTTCACCTATAGACCTAGACATTGATGTTGATAGCCTTGTATGGTAAATTAGGAATCATGGTTATATCTAAGAGATAATAAAAGTGAATGTAACCGCAATATAAATATCTCTTACCTAGAAGTAGGTCAGCATCTTGAGACGAATCCTCCCCAACATTCTCATTTTCTGCAATTTTATTTGATGTCTCTAGTTGAGGAGTGATATCTTTAATATGCTTAGGATTTTCAGAGTGAATCTCAGGAAGACCAGCTACCTCAAGATTCACTCGATACAATGTTTCCATGATGGTAGGGTTGAAATTAATGTCAACACTTCCTTCAGGTTCTGTTGAAATAATAGTTTCTTTAGAAAGAACTAAATATTTTAATCAACCATGTTTAGCAGGTTAATCATAAGATGATTAATAGGATGAATAATCAAAACTCATGTCCAGTTGATTCTATATAAGAAACTCCAAAATCTTCTAAAGAATTTGATATTTTAACATGTTAGAATAATTATTTAAAAGATATTCCAAGGTTCAACATTTCATCCAATGATATCTTAGATCCTAGGTTAGTCTCGCTCGTGGGAACACTTGGTGTGTTTACTTCACTACCTTCCTCAAACTACCTATAACCCCGAGTAGCTTCTTTAGCAACAATTCTGGGGTCAACATCAGTTGTTGCTAGATGTTCTGGTGCATGTGATGAACCTAAAAGTTCCAAATAATGGAAGTCATCTATTATTCCAATTTATTATTTTGGAAATATTATTGATTTACTAGAAGATTCCCTTCCTATGATAGCATGAATCAAAGTAGTGCTGGGGATAGTTGTTGGCTCTTTTGGCTTCAAAGCCTCTTTAGGAACCACTAGATTTATAGGAATTTGTGTCTTCTCAGTAGCACCTTCTATGGCTCCTTGTGTCTTATCAGTGGTTTATTTCAACTAATAAATATAAGAAGCCCCTGTAATCTTATAAAGTTTAAACACATTTTCATGAATAAAACTAAAATTCATGATTATCAGGGAAACATACCACTACTAGGAAAGTGCTTAACCATGGTTTTATTTCATCGATGCTTTTGATTCTTCAACTTTTTATGAGGGCTTGAATCTTCATCTATAAAGGCTGGTATCATAAATCCTAGTACACACTCTATTTCTTCCTCCATGGACTGTCGGCCGAGAGAAATTTCTCCCGATTCACAGGGTGATCCGGTAGCTCAAAGAGTAGTGCCTCTAGGACTATATTATGGTGACAGAATTTTAGTTGTATTTCCTTTAACCAACTGTATTTTAACATAAAATTTCTTCTAAGTAACAATTTTTTGATTAAAATTCAAGTTTCAAAATGGAGGAGGATATAAAAAAAGAGGAACTTACATCATCAGGATCTACAAAGTCATGCCATTCTTCGTCCAATGAAAGATTAATCCCTTCGGTGGTACCACGATCTATCATTTCACTTTACCTGCTTTGTGGTAGGAATTGAGTCATCAGTGGAATATATGTGAATTTATAACTCTAAAATTTAGGACATTACCTCATTGGGATTATCCTTAAAAAGGATGTCAGAAGAAGCCCACACATCCCCTACTCCTGGAATATGCAGTCCTTCGCACAGATCTATCCACATTATATTAGTAGCACAATATAGACTCTGCCATGTTCGAACATCCTCTGGTCTTATATATTAAGAATTTATGTCCTATGGTTGTTATGGGGATCTTACAACGTTGGAATTATATTTCATCCTAGCACCCGCAATCACAGATGAAGGATTGGAAAATAGAACTCATCATTCTTAAAAATGATGGCAACTAGATAGAATAGAAACAACTTCAGTGGGGATTGATGGAGTGGCTATTCTTATTCTAGTAGGAGGATTATATCTGGTGCAAGGTATCTTTGGTGGATTTGGAGCATCATCACCTCCACTCTCTGATTCTTGCAAATCAGCCCCTGATGGTGAAGAATTATCTTCTAAGCTATGGGGTTCTTTCCTGCTACCTCTCTTTATCTGTACTCAGGGGACGACATGATTTAATACCCCTTAAGGGCATGATGCAACCAGTTTTTAGCATACTAGATGAATAATCATCTTACTTCATCCGCACTGGTTAAATTATAAACGACTTTAGTATTCTCTATAGATGTCAACAACCATAGTTGTCGGGAAACCATTGGGTGTTTCTCTAATTTGACATGCATGGGAGGGGATACAATATTCTGTGGTATAAATTTTAATTGAATTTCAAATTTAAAAGGATCATAGGCCTCACATATGATTTCTCCATCGATTCTGGTGGCTGACACACCATCTATTCAAGCTAGCTTATATTCCCTCAGTTCCAAACTGGTAGTACCATCGTCAACAAATCTCCCTATAGGAGGATTCCCATAGGGAATGAAATGAAATTTCTTATCCATTCTCAATCTAACCTTGTTGTCATAAGAATTAAAATTCAAGGGTGAAATACCATAAAAGGCTAGTACAGATGGTTGGATAGAACTTCCATAAACCTATACTCCACTTCATACATCATAAGTTCTAAATTGAGTAGCAATCCATCCCCACAACACTTAGAAAGGCCTCACTATTCTTCAGGGTGATATTACATTATAAATATGAAGAAAACTCCTATGAATCTTGGATTAAATAAGAGTAGCCAACCCTACCATCCTTTTCACTACCCGATTAGCTGCAATAATAATGGTTCCCGGCCTCACACCTCCTTTGGAGTCTCGAACTGGTAATAAATATACACTGATCCACATGGCTAAGAAACCTCCCAGACGTGTCTTTGCAAGAATTTTTGGATTGATATAATATCCCCATATTTCAAATTATCCCTTATCTAATGTTGACCAAAAAGTGTCAGGAGTACCTCTCTTATCTTCCCTTGGATAGCTAGTCAGACGGGAGTAGGTGGGACCATTTCCTTCTTTTTTATCAAACATATTTCCATCCATTCCTTCGAATGAATGTACCGCCAGGTATGAGTTTTTGTGGAGATTGAATTCTTGTGTTTGTTAAATATTTTCATCAACTCCTGGGCCAAATATGGTGTCTTCTCTGAGTCATTCCATGTCACCTTGGGAGGAATAACCTCTTTGTACATGTCTCCAAGGATTGGAGCTCCAGAAATTATGTTAACATCCCAAAAACTGATACCTACTTCTCTATGTTTTGAATAGAAGAAATTAGTATTTGGGCTCCACCGACTTAATAACTCTAGGAACGAAATCATCATTCCTATACACATTGGTTTTCCGAACCCAGAAAACTTCATAAATCCCAATGATTCTCAAATCATCTACAAATTCTTCACATGTCTTTCGCACCCAGTATGCACACATCCATGCGGGTTTTACACCACCTCTTGGGAAGAAATCCCAACTTTTCTTCCAACCCTTGGACTCATCTTTCTGAGAATCTCGAATGATGGATGAATAACAGTGTGGCTATATCTCGGGTGTGTGTGCCTTCAAATCTAGAGCACATGGACTATAATGCATAATATGATCTTTCTCTATTATCCCATCACCATAAAATGATCCCCCAACTGAAACATTGGCTAATGAAAAGTTGGTATAATCATGAAACCAATAATGTGGGACATAGTTCACTAGATCAAGAATGTTAGTATCCTAAAAATGGCCATAACTATACAAAGGTAGATAGATTCTCTAAGGAATGTTGAAATGATAATTATTCAAATATGTTGCTAAGTCTGGAAGAGTGGTTTCTCAAACATCGAAGTAATCATTCCCAATGAAATTTATCATGTCATCAATCCTCTTGCTGGTGAGCTCATCAGTAGTTTCAATTTTTTTGGGAGCCATTGAACCTGTAAAAAGATAGCGATCACCTCTTTAAAGTAAGTTCATTTTTTTGTTTTACAAAAGAATGGAAAAGGCATTAAGGTGCGCATATTTTAAACATGGTGCACAAGTATAAGTCGGCGCACAAGTATGGCGCTCCACTTATGGCACACAACTAAAAAACATACATAGGAAGCGCAGCGAAATAGGAGTGACTGAAAAAAATATTTGCGTGCAGAGAGATGGGAATCTGGAATTTGAAAAACTTTTTTCTGAAGTAAATCCTTTATATATAAGAGAAAAATATATCCCTGAGATCTAGAAATATTACGTGTTGCACACTTGAGTTCCCAAGTCTACTTGAGCACCGAATACTTTCGCTCCCCATTTCCCTTGTCTTTCTTCTTCATTACATTACCTCAGTATAAAATCCTCTTTTCATTTCAGATCCAATTCCAAGGGGGGTATTTTTTTGACACTCCATTTTCATCAAAGAGTTTAAAAAATGACATAGGGGATCCTTTTAGAAAAAAATGAGAAAATACATGAATAAAAAATTAATATTTGCAAAGGCATGAATTTTGAATCACCTTAGTCAAGCCAAAACACCAGTGGTGCACAACCTACATGTGTGCCCAAATATGGAGCACAACCTCCTTGTGTGCTCCTATCTGGTTTTCAAGTCAATTGCGTGCCCAATTCATTTTGTCCAAGGTCACTTATTTTCCTATAAATAGACCCTTAGGGCCCTCAATTGTACGGACCGATTTACTTGAAGCCCAATTTCTACTCTAGTCTCCCTTTTACTTCTCCCTAGTCTTCCGAAACATTCAATGTAGTTCTTCAACACCTTGAGTGGAGGATTTAAGAGAGGATAATTCGACTTAATTCCTTTTAGTGTATGAAAACCATAACACTTGCGCGCCTAAAGTGCCTAACCTCCCTAGGTAAGAAATACTTGTGTGCCTCCCATTCCTCTCATAGGAACTTGAGTGCCCCACTTCATTGATCACCTGTGAATACTTTTGAAGTCTTGAGCAAGGTCTCACCCAATTATTAACATACAGGATATTCGTCGCTTAGGTACAAATCAGGCCACCCAAGTGTACTTGTGCGACCAAACTTGCGCGCCCCTCTCTACGTGGGCGCCCCTATTTGATTCAGTTATTCTCTTCACTTTATTGAGTCTACAAGCCATTAAGCCTTCCTTAGCCATTCATAAAAAGGACTCTTCTTTATTGTCTCCCTTTTCTTAAAGGGATTCGGTTGGACCACCACCAAAACCTCCTGAATTATCAAACATTTGGGAAAGGCACATCATCATGTCTCTTATTTGGGTTTGTATTTCCGTAGTCAGAGGTTTCCAACATTTTTTTCAAAATGGGGTTAGGATTCATAGAATTTCTATGGGTTTGTATATCCATAGTCACAAGGACCTTTCTCCCAGAAATAGTATTGGGGAGACCCCGTTTTGGAGGAGGGTTGGGTCTTGTACTCTCCTTTCTCAAAGAGGTGACCCGAAACCCCAGGTCTCTGGTAGGGAAGGTACAATTCACACTTATTATTCCTCGTAAGAAAAGGAGAAGTATTCATTTCCTACAATGATCAATTTTAGGATATCCATCCATGTGTAAGCCCCCTCACCATCATCCCTTTCTCCTTACATTGGACCCATGTACAATGTAAATAGAATAGAGGGAACGCTTGTCTCCTCACTCTCTTCCACATTTGATGCACCCTCTTCTATCAGCGGAGGAGGAAAAGTGTGAAGTGTCATTGTTGAACTGTTCACATCCTCTGGTTTCTCACACTGAGCATGACTCACGTGGTATTAGAGATACGTGGTGGTTACAACATGTGCACAAACACTCATTGGGAAGGAACTATGAGAACTCTGATTCCCACTATAACCTGGATACGTAGGAATCCGTCTAATGGTCCGAGCTCATCGGGCATCCTCCTTAGCAATAAGCCCCAAATTAAACCCCAAATCATGAAGGAATACTTTTTAAGAAGTAATCCCAAACTCATATCTCTCAAAGGACCATACTCTCCTTTGAGACTTATCGAACTACATGAGATTTGATTCCCATTTTTATGGGATATGTAGGAAGCCTCCCTGAGGTTAAAACCCACCAATTCAAATCAATAATGTTCTCCTTGCTCCATATTTCCAATAGGGCCTGATCCTACTTGGAAACCTATATCTTTTCCATGTTCCTCAGGCTGCTTCAGCATAATTCCCACACTAAGTTTTGACAAAGCATCTTTAGCTTAGATGTCCTTATCACATGACCTTAAAAGGTATGATGTGTCCTGTTATGCGGCACTAAACTATGAGGGTTCTGATTCATTTCACAAGGATACCTAGGTAACTCATTTTATGTGCATGATCCAAAGATCAAAACAAACCTTCATCTCCCTGGATGATTTTAAATTATAGAGTGCCCCACTGAGTGGTTTAAAACCAGTATCATTACAACAATGATTAAAAGAATCTCTCATCAGTATATAAGAGGATACCATTGATGGGAAAACATGAATACACACATATGTTTCCATTAATGAAGAACCTTGAATGCATACTTATGATTCTAAATTTTTCACATGTTAATAAGTAATTGTAAATTTCAAGGGATACTTATGATATAATTGGTGAATTAATAAGGATTCAGGAAAATATCTTAAATTTAAAAAGAGAGTCCTGGAGTAGACAATAATTCCCCCCCCAAAGGGTGATATGAGTCTGACCTCCCATTCACTCGACCAATGCATGTTTTTAAGTGTCATAAAGTTCAAACAAAAAAATTTTATGCCTTTGGAAAGCAGGCCCTCTTTGGATAAAGAACTATTGAAAGTTTCCAGTTCCATAAATAAATCCAATGAAAACTGCCTAGAATTAGTGATTCTTAAAACTAGAACACAAGTTTCATGGAACTACGAAAAAATCATGAACATTACTTAATGTGTCTAATGAATTTATGATTTACAGTTGGTTAATAGAGATATAAATATGGTCAGTATATAAGGATTTTTTATTTGTTTAGTTAGAGAACTGGAGCTACGAGGGATAAAAATGAAAAGGATATGGGGTGGTTGAGTCTATCAATGAATTTAGGTATCTTGATATTCATAGAATTCCCGATATGGTTTATATGAAGTAGTATAGAATAGTGCGAGATAAGAATAACTATGAGAATCTATATTTTATTGAAGTAACTTTCAATGAAATTTTATCAAATCTTATGACATAAGAAGATGAGAGATATGTGAAATTTTCTCTCTATGCGTCTATTTTATTATCATCATTTCATTTAGAAATTATATACTTAATATCTATTTTTTAAAATTCTATTATGGTTGTCTATAAAGGAGAAATTCCCCCACCCTTTTCCAAGTATCTATCATCTTTTTTTTATGTAAATTATACCCACATTACTTCTCCTATATCCAATATAATCATCCTTTTGATTTAAATAATGGGAAAGAGTTTATAGGGTTTTATTTTAAATGTGATCCATAAAAAAGATTCAATTCTTCTAGGGGACTCAAGGTAAGTGCATTATTTACCATAAATAATACTATTTTTATTTTTTTAAGTGTTTCTCTTAATTTATCTCCAATAAGTTTCCTAGAACATTCTTTCTTTGTGGTTTCATTGAAATAATTTTTTATTGATATTGGTTTAAATGTTTGTTTTCATGGATTGAAATGGATTTTTTAATGAGATTTATGATAAAAAATTTAATGTTCTACATATTGTATTTTTTCATATAATGATATCTGGGTGGTATAGCCTTAATTTGATACTTGTTCACCACAAACCTTTTGAGATTTTAATGGAGTTTTAATGTCAAAATGTCTCTAATATAGAATTATTTAATATTGGTTGTTTTTTGATGAAATTATAATTATTTGAATATTTTTATGAATATTTGAGGTTTTGGTGAAAAAGTGATTAATTGTTCTTGTATTAATCTTCCTGAATTTTGATAAAAAAATATTTTGATGTACTTTTGCGTGAACATTTCCATTAAATTTTTATATTGATCTTAATCCATTCCACAGATCATCCTCTTTATAAAGGAATTATTTTTCATTTACCGATATATTTTGGTCATATTTTATGTATCCTTCTCAGTCCTAACTACATCATATTATTTTTAGTTGCTCTCTTATATACCATTTTACCTTTCTTTTTCTTTATACTTCATGTTTTCATTATCAGTAAATCATTTTTGTTTTTTCCTTATTATACTAAAGCCTATATGAGTGTCTCTGAGGGATAACTAGTGTTTTCCAAGTGGTTTTATCACTTATTATAGAATGATATTCGATGACACGTGTTTGAGAAAATGCCTAAATGGTTTTTTAAAGAATGTGTTTGTTTTTAAAATCAGTGGAAATTAATGAATTGATGTTTTAAAAATTATTCTTGTAATAATTGGATTTCAAAAAAATATTTTTCGTTATTTGAACGTGTTATAAATGTTGAAAAATGTTCTATTATTTTTATAGGTTCATGTTTATTCTTACATGTTTTGCTTCATTTGGATCTTCTGAGAGGGATATACAGTGGGATGATTACCCTTGTTGTACATATCATGTGGATTTATTTTTTTAAATATTAATATATACAAATACAATAGGTTGGATATGAATAAATAATGGATGGATGAAAATCATCTGACAAAAGAGTGCGAATATGGAGTGAAAGAGTTCCCGAAGTTTGTAAAAAATCATGCATCAGACCCATCTCAAATCCTTTTTCCATGCTTACATTGTTGTTATTAAAGACTAATTAGACCATAGGAGTTGGAAGAACACTTGATCTATCATAGGATAGATAAATGTTATAAATTCTGGAATAAACATGGGGAAAATTGAATGTAGCTAGTGGTTGGGATAACACTATGTTTCATGGATCATCTGATATGATTACAAGTGTGTAAAATGAAGGAGACCATATAAAAGATGTGATTACAGATTTTAATGATGATGGAGATCGTATTGAGGAAATGATAATGACAATTGATGAAAATTTCATGATTTTACAAAATTATTTGATAAGTTAAAGAGTTGTGAAAAGACGGAATTGTATGTTGGTCAGACTAAATATACCACATCGTTAGCCATACTGAAGCTATATAATTTGAAATCTAGAAATGTATTGAGTGACTCATGTTTTATGGAACTACTTAATCTATTCAATGATATTCTCCCAGAAGATAATGAGCTCCCGATCCGAACAAACGTTTCCCAAAAATACTATGATCGATGGGTATGATCTTTGAAAGAATACACACCTTCCCGAATGATTTTATTATTTTTTTAATGGAACAAAAAATTACTTATAGAATCCCCAAAGTGTGGAAATTCTCGATAAAAGAAATATGAATCTGGTCCTACTAAATTTTTATGGTACTTTACAGTCATTCTAAGGTTTAGGCGCCTATATGGAAGTGAGGACACTATAGGGAAATTGATTGGGAAAGAAGATACAAGAAGAAAATATGGGAAACTACGTCACCTGAAATAATATCCTTAGTAGAATAAAATTTTTCATGGGTATCTTGAATTTGGAAACCAGATGAGAAAATTTTGTCTGCGTTATCTATAGATGGAGTGAATCCTTATGTTTTTAAAAGTATCACTCACAGTACATGGCCAGTTATATTAGTAAATTATAACTTCTCTTCATGGTTATGCATGTCACAAAAATACATCATGTTATGTATGATGACATCTACACCAAAACAACCGAGTAACAACATTAATGTTTATTTGGATCAATTAATCAATTATTTGAAATAATTGTGGGATTCAGGTTTTACGTTGTATGATACATACAAAAATGAATATTCCATGTTGAGATCCATGTTTTATGGGATGATAAATGACATTCTAGAATATTGAAATTTTCCAGGATAAATAATTAAAGGAACTCAATGGTGTCCTGTTTTCGAACAAGGTACATAGTCAATTAGGTTGAAACATTCATAAAAAACTGTGATCCTAGGACATAGTATATTTCTACCCCAATGAATTAGTACTGATCTGGGATGACATAATTAGATGGAAGTTTAAAATAACAAACAACACCATCTACACTACTAGGTGATCAAGTGTTTGAGAAAGTAAAATATGTGGACACTACTTTTGGTAAACCATTTTCGAAAAACCTTATGAGAACTTGTCAAAAAAATAGACCTTATTTTTAATTACCTTACTAGAATTTTCCTTACGTCATACATTTTCTTGATGTTAGGCATGTTGAAAAAAAATTCTGTGATGGTATCATCAGCACGTTGTTAAATGCAGCTGGCCAAACAAAAGATGGAATTTAGGCTAGGATGGAAATCATTGACATGGGAATATGAGAAAGGTTGGAACCAATAATGGTTGAAAAATGAAATTTTCTTCCTCCAACTACATACACTCTTTCCAAGCAATAGAGATATCAGTTTTGCAACTTCAGGAATGACGTAAAGGTTCTATAGTGGTATTCATCGAATATAAAGAACATAATTTCAATGAAGGATTTAAAGTTAAAGGTTCTGAAATCACATCACTGACATTTTTTTATGCAAGATCTATTTATTATAGCTTTACGTTAAATTTTTTTCAAGAATATAAATCATACATTAACTAGGCTTTATTTCTTCTTCAATGTTTCATGTAGAAAAGTTATCAACCAAGAGAAATTTCTAACTATGGAAAGAGAAGTTGTCATTATATTATGTGAATTGGAAATGTTATTCGCGCCAACATTAATTAATACGATATTTCAATGGCTTACTCAACAATATATCGCTCTGTAATACAACCCAATGACAGACTTCGATTTTCGAAGATATGTAGTCATAATCAATATTATAGATCAGGAGCAGGTACACCACTACATTTTTAAGAACAGTTTAGAGGTTTCCACATATGTTTAAACCCAAAAATAAATTAGTATGCATTTGAATCCATCATGGGATGAAATATTGATATCAAATACACATAATTAACAGTTTATATGATGGTTTTAGGACCATATTTTTAATGAGTCATATGAAACTATAGATTCAATTTTAGAACAACTTCAATGGATAGTCGTAGGTCCATGTTTGTATGTATTATCTTTCAATGGTTATGTAATTAATGGTTATAAATTCTATAAATAAATTAACATGATGATTAAATTACCATTAAAAATAGTGGAGTTACACTTGTGGCTGAAGGGATGTATGTTTTTGAGAATTAGCAAAGAAATCCAATTTACATGAATATGAAATACTATAGATTCATCAAAAAAATATGGGAGTCTGATTATAAAACATTCCAAGTGACAATATTTCAATGAATGTGGGTTTATAACATGGGTGCTATTAAAATAAATAAATTGGGATTCATGAAAGTTGATTTCACTAAATAAGGTTACAAGGATGAACCATTTATAATAGCATCATAAGCAGTATAGGTATTTTATGTTCCAAATCTCACAAACTAAAAGTTTTCAATTAATATGTTATTGACCAAAACCACTGAAATTTTAGATAAAAATTCAAATGAGGATGAACCTTTCATTGGGATGTCAAAACCATTTCACAGCGGTCCAAATGTCGACAACGTTTTGTATGTCATTGGAGACCCTAATGAAGGGATTGGGATAGTTGATAGAGGGTTCAAATCCATTCATCCTTAAAAAGATTTCAATAATCATGTTATATTTTTTTAATAAATATCATGTTACATCATGTTATTATCCATTCGCTACTGATTTTATATACTATAAATTAAATGATAAACCACTTATGTAGATAATGACTTCTACAAGTGATAGTGATCCCAATAATAAGGAACAAAAGGTCTCTAAACCTACGGATGCTCCCAGTGTAGAGGAACAACAATCTTCTGCATGTGCTGGTGCTCCCAATCCTGAGAAACAATGAGTCTCTCAAGTTGTTTCTACTCCCGGATCAGAGGTCCAATGACCATCTGCACATATTTATTCAACCACTCCAAAGGAACATATTTATGATGTGGAATCTGGGTAAATGGTAAGCGAAGAAGGACCAACAATGTTGAGAAAATAATAGCATTGTAGTTAGAATGTGTTTGAAAACATCATTAAGGCCAAAATAAATGGCATCAAATATGTGGTTAGATGGAATGCATGAGACTAGAATATTAACCCCAACAAGTCCATGTTCAGTAGTTACATTGGGATATTTACTTGACAATGTGTTCCAATTGATTTAGATTTATGGAACCATGTTGTGGTCGATCTTTAAGAAACTGATGTGGGAAGAGATTATGGTAACATTATGATATCATTTCGTTATTTTACCAAAAAATAAAATAATGAAGAATTGACTTAATCTTCATCATCCCTTGTAGAGTTCATTTATATTATATGACTCCCACAAGAAATATATATTAATTATTATAGGAAGGATTCATAGTGGATTTGGCACAATTATAATGATACATCATCTTAAAGATGATGAAGGAAAAATAAACCCACACCTACCACTTATCAATGCACACATGATAACATTAGAAGCATGATATTTGTTTACTGGATGTCATACAGATATATCTTTTTAGGTACATTGTGGCTAGTAATGCGTTTTTTTATGATATGTGGCTTCATTACTTTGATTGATAATTTTTATTTATGAAACAATATCTAAGTGATGAAAATAAAAAATGGGCCGCAAAACCAAAGTACCCTTATCATAAAGTAAGGATGGGGTATGATTCCCTTGAAAAACAAAATTGGTACTTATTTTAAATCTACCGTAATACTTTTATGTGACATGAAACAAAAACCTAATTATATTCTTCTATTTATATGAAAATTGATGAATCCAAATACAAATCCACTTCCAACCCATTCTATTTTCTATGGAAGGATGCACGTATAAATAAATATGGGATACTAATAGGTAAAACACACAAAATGTGAGGGAAATATTTGTAAGTATGACATAATAAAAAAATATTTAAATCTCTATTATTTAACAAAGATTACTTATTTTCCTATATTTTCTATATATCATAGTCATATGATTGAGAAACACTTGTACAAGATGAACACACACTATCGGTGGACTTTAAGTGATCAGAACAGTATGTTCGCGCCAGAGTTGTGGGTTTTGTGGTGACACCCCAAACATATTTTGAGAAAAAAACAAGAGTAGGATCAAGGTGAAGAAATCAAATGGATGACAGAAATACTTGATACCCTTGATGAACCATTATAATGTCAAATATAGATGCTAAAAACATTAATGGGGGAAATTAAAGAGAAGAATCAACTCGGGAAAAACCATTTCCTAACCATCCCCCCCCCCACCCCCACCAGCTTTGAGGTGAGCCATTCCTCTCAAAGTGTTGTCTTGTCCGAGTTAATCAATGTTCTTATAATTTTTTCTATGAAATGTGAATCAGACAGACAATGATACCTTTCCTGTACTGACATTCTATAGGGTGACAATGAATATGCTATATGTCTATCAACACCCACCCATTACCATATAGTGAGGGCTATAGTGTTTAATATCAAATAAGATATTCTACAAAACTAACCACTTCCAATGGGTCATGTGAGAGTGTCAATTAGTTTAACCCATGATCTGAGGACCTAGTTACCTATTCTAATTAATGAGTAATATATCCATAAGGATAAAAATTTTGT
Organism: Viscum album; assembly: GCA_963277665.1. NCBI lineage: Eukaryota > Viridiplantae > Streptophyta > Magnoliopsida > Santalales > Viscaceae > Viscum > Viscum album. The sequence continues at coordinate 772,133,095 of OY728126.1, forward strand.
TGTGACATTCATCCCATGGTCATCACATCTTGTAATAAAACATGTCTAAAATGAGGTTTTCATTTCCAATTTATTTTTCAAGAAAATCCTTTAACAATTAATGAAAAAATTTCTGAACCAATGAATGTTATTATAGACGGACAAAGGAACGGAGTGAAACAAAAGACACACTCTAAAAAATCTACAGGATTGACCAACCAATTGAAATGGTTTACCAAAATAACCTTTAACCAGCCTATTTTATATCAACATTTACTATCATTTAAGGTTCATGTGAACACAAAGTTAAAAAATGGTTATACTCACATAGTTGATTTTAAATAAAATATGCACAGAGAGTAATTTCAAAACATCATTGGTGTTGAGAATATAAGTGAAATACTTGAATATGATTGTCTAGGAGGCTCAGTTTTGAATTTATATATGAGGTCTATATTCATGATTTGATTTTCCAAAAGTGGGTATACTGTGTTAATTATGACTAAATACATTTAATATTTTTTGAAATCATATAATATAAACAATTGAAGGTATTTCCCCTTGAAAAAATTTGGACTCGTTAGTCCTCCAATCTCATATGCAGAAAAACCAAAAATTGATTCAAAAAAAATGATAAAATAGTGGAAGGCTTGGTCAAATAGTTTGAAAGTAAACTTATGAATTCTAGAATCTTCATAATACCAATGATGATGGGGTAAAACTATACAATTTAATCATATAAAATATAATTTCATTTATTTCATTTATTTCATTACTTATTCCTTTTTATTTTTTTAATAAAAATTGGATGCGCATTGCGATCAATTTGGATACTCGAATGATTTATTTCCTAGACTAAATCCATGTATATCCAAAAAACTGACCACACATGATTTTTTTTTCAATAAGTAAAAAAATACATCCAATGTTTTAGAACTAGATATTATGTTATATAATTTATATTATTTTTTAATAAAGATTATGTTATGATAGGTTGGTTCATCAATGTAACAAAAAACATGGAATGAGTCCAAGGGCTAAGCATGAGAAAAATGAAAAATACTACAACTGGACTAGTATCAGGGTATATATAATAAGATTTCACTATCCAAACACATATAAAAAAACTTAATTATTCTCCTCAATTCTTCTATATTTTTTAAAGAAAATATAAATGATTATGGTTATTAGGTATGTAAATTTATTATAGAGATCATATTCCATCAACAAACTAACATCCCCAAAGAGGTATTTTTTAATACAATTACTATTTCATATAAAATATTTATTAATCCTTTGTGTATTTATATTTTTATAGTAATACTAAACTGACAAAAAGACTCATATTCACATGATGATATAGATTTTTTTGGAAATGAATGAGAAACATACATGATGGAAGAATTTACACACATAACATGAAGATGTTACTTCCATAAAAGGAGTGGATTGTTTAATATTTATGCTTAATTTACTTATTTTTAGTATATTCACATAAGAATTATTTTCTAATACAGGTGGATTTATTTGTTCAAGTCAGGGTGGTTTGTTCTAAGATGCTTATGCTCATGAGAGATAGGACTTTAAGGCTGTAACTCAGAATTCAATTATAAGGAAAGGTTTTTTGTTATACATTTTTATCCTCATTATATTATTTTATTTCTATTGTATTACCATAAAATAAGTGCTTATTATTATTTAAAAATTTCATCATCTTATCTATTATTTCTATGTGTATTTTCTTATCATTTTTATCTAACACTTATTTAGTTTTTCCATAGATCATTAAACTTGCCATTTATTCTATTTATTGTGATGACAACATTGTATATAGTTGATGTTATTTAGTTGAAAAATCTTTCTCTTTGAAATTCTTAAGAGTGGAGGAAGATCATGTTCTCATTTCGGTTAATTCTCATGATATAATGGGCACATGAGCTTCCTCCACTCTCCAAGATTTCAACAATGAGAAAGGTTTTTTTAAGAATGTCCAGTCAATATGTAGTGTTGATAGTTTGATAAATAAATGCAATGTAAATAATGATAACATTGGAAGTTATGGTTTTTTAAAGACTTTGGATCATATAGAATTTATTTTCACCTCAATCTAACACACAGTGTGATATGTATAAATCCAAGTGCTTATTTCTATTTGAAATAGACATAAATTTTAGTAAAAAATAAAAAACATAATCAAGACAAATAAAAGCTATTAATTTTGTTTTGATACATTATAAAAATGTTCCATAAGTCATTTGTGACATTTAGGAATCTGTTTCACTTCAATCTGGAATACAATATGCACAATATGACTCAAAGTGTCCCTTTTAATTTAAATTTAACATTTAGTTTAGTAAAAAGAACAATTGGAATACGGAAAACCAAGAAAACACATTCATATTGTTTTGTTACTTCAGGAAAATGATCTATATGTAATTTATGATGTGTATAAATAAACAACACATCAATATGATTCATAGCGTGACTGGTATAACTCAAAGTGTCTCTTTTTATTTAAAATTGTCATTATTTTTAGTAAAAAGAACAACTGACATACTAAAAACCATGAAAAAACTTTTGGATTGTTTTTATATTTTAGGAAAACAATACATGAGTCATTTGTGACATGTATTATTTAATCACACCTCGATCTGATGCATAGTGTGACCAATATGACTAAATGTGTTTGTTATGAGTTTAAAAATGACATTTTAGTTCAAAACATGTGACTCACTGAAAAACAAGAAAATGTGCTCCGATTTTAATTATAATTTTGAAAACCAATTCATAAGTCCTTTTTATGTGTATGAAGCAGTATCACGTCAAAACAACGCATTACGCGACCGATATGACCCAAAATTCATGTTTCTAGTTCAAAATGAAATTTTAGTAACAAAACACAACTAGAATATTGAAAAATATTCAAACACATTTTTATTGTTTTGATACATTAGTACAATGATCCATGAGTCATTTTTGACATGTATGAGCCAATCATACCTCAATAAGACACACAATGTGTACAGTATGACTCAAAGTGTGTCTTTTTAAAAAAAATTAATATAAATAATAGTAAAAAGAACAGGGCACATAATGAAAACTAAAAAAACACATTCAAATTGTTTTTTTTACTTTAGTAAATAGATCCATGAGTCATTTTTGACATGTAGTAATCAACCACACCTCAATCTGATGCACATTACGACCAGTATGACTAAATGTGTCTGTTATTAGTTTAAAATTGTAATTTTAATTCAAAATGCGTCACTCATTGAAAACCATGAAAACACACTTGGATTGTATTGATAATTTAATACATTGATTCATAAGTCCTTTTATATGTTTATTAAGAACTTTCACATCAAAATGATGCACGGTGCGACCGGTATGACTCGAAATGTGTGTTTCCTGTTTGAAATGACATTTTAGTAAAGAAACACAACTGGAATTCTAAAAATATACCAAATGAATTCATATTGTTATGAAACATTATTAAAATGATCCATGAGTAATTCGTGATGTTTATGAGTCAACTTCAGCTCAATATGATGCTTGGGGTGACCGGTATAACTCTAAGTGTAACTTTTTATTTAAAATTGATATTAATTTTATTAAAAAGAATAAGTGAAATATTGAAAACTGGGAAAATGAATTTGAATTATTTTGATCCTTTAGGAAAATGATCCATTATTCATTTTTTATGTGGAGAAATCAGCCATACCTCAATCCAACACACAGTGTGACCAGAATGGACAAAAGTGTTTGTTATCTGTATAAAATTGACATTTTAGTTCATAAAAATGTCACTCACTGAAAAACACTTAAAGGTGGTGTGAAAATCTTGATAATTTAGGAAATATATTAATAATTATTTTGTGATGTTTATGAAGTAGTCACACATCAAACTAACAAATGATACGACTTGTATGACCCAAAATGCGTGTTTGTAGTTTGAAATGACTTTTTTAAACACAACTAACATAATAACAACTGACCAAATTCAATATGACCGTTTTAATACTTTAAGAAAATAATCCATCAGTCATTTTTGATTTGTAAGAATCAACCACACCTTAATATGATGCATTTTGTGAATAGTATAACTCCAAATGTGTCTTTTTTATTAAATATTAACATTTTATTAATGTATTCTTTCATATTAATGTTTAATTTATTTCTTTATATTATTACTTACATAATATTTGTTTTCCTATATAGGAATAATATTTTTCTCATCTTTAGATGATTTATTTGGCAACTAATACCATGGTCATACACTTTTGAGAGTGGACAATAGGCATTACAAGATGAACCATTAATATTTTTAAATGTTTGTTGGATAATTGTAAATATAATTAAATAAAACATTTTTGGAAATGTATATGGAAGTTTTTTTTGTATATTCCATGTTAATAAATTTTTGAATTTATGGTGTCATATTAAATGTATATAGAATTATTTGAAATTATTGGTTTTTTCGGGGTGTTTTGTTATATTAAAAGCACATTGAAGCCACTTGGGCCATTATCACCACTATTTTGAGCATTGATAAAGGGACTCTTTTAACAACAATGCAATTAATAGTGCTTTTTTAGCACTATTAAAATCCAATTTGCATGTTTTTAAAGGGAATATTACACAAAATCTATATGTATACTAAGGTAGGATTATATGTGGCGAGTCCAAATCTATAATGATACCCCCATGGATTTTAATGCACCCAAATATGGTGAAAATCATGTAATCTTGGAATTAATTTTATAAAAAGTTCCCCAATATTATAAAATTTAATAAAACCAAGGTAAAGCATATAAAAAACATTTCATCTTATCATAAAAACAAAAATAAAGGGTTCTGTAATTTATAAATCGAGTACCAACACAAATCGTCCCTTTTATGTACTAATCGTAAGTGAATGACTATACCTAATGAATCATGGATTGTCCCTCTCTAGATAATGTGCCTTATACACTGCCTACTTTTCCTTTTTCTATGTGGGTTCCACTCTAAATTTGGTTGAAAGAAGATTTGTTTCTTGGGATTTTCTTATCAGAAACTACTATAGTAGACTTCTCCTTTGGTGAGCAGCCGGTGCAATTGGAAGTAATCAATGGAAAAGGAAATTTTAAGGGAAAATGAACTACCACAACCACTGGAGAAAACTGGGTTTTGGTTCATCTATAAAATCAGATGTAATTCAGTGTTTTATAATAGTTGTAAATTTGTAATATGTGGGGTGTTGTGAACCACCGATGAGATCTAAAGAGAAATAAATTGGCCCCATTTATCTCGTGGACATAAAAAAACCTATTGGACCCCGTAAAATATGTGTTCTTCATTTTCCTTATGTTGTTGTGTGTTTTTCACTACCACACACCTCCGCTGCAATCATACAAGTGGTATCCGAGGGAGAAGAGTTGAAATAGAGAACCAACATGAAAATTTCTCAGTGACCAGAAAATTGACGATGGTCAGATAATATTTATATGTCCAGATCTATGAAGCGCATGATGAGATGATTCCAACGGTGCAAGCAGTGTAAAAAATGGATCTAATATGATCCTTGTGGGATCGGTCAAACTTATGGTCAAAAACTAGGTGCTACAGTACCTCCTACTAGGGAAGGTGGTAATGTTCATGTTGGAAACGACATTCTGTCGAGTTTTTTGATGACTATTCTAGAAAGCCACATCAGTGAGCAATCTAGACCATTTAAATTGTTTTAGCGATAACTCGGCCAATCAGACTCCATTTTTGATGATCCAAAAGTTTCTTCCCATAATTTTTACCATTCCGGATGCATCCATATGGTTATTATTTCAAAATTCGAACTCCATAAAGTGGGTTCAGAATGGTGTGACATTAGTAGTAGTAATCGTGTTTTGTGACATCGATGATGGATGGTGGCAGTGCACTACCAAAATTTGATATCGAGAATGTTGATGGATAGAACAATTTTGGAATGTGGAAAAGCATAGTAAAAGATATTATTGTGCAACAGGGCATGATCATGTCGTTGATTATAGAAAATCTTGAGAGAATTGGTGACGATGATTAGGAAGAGCTCGAGTTGCAGTTTGTCAAAACAATTTGACTGTGTCCGGAAAACAATGTAAAATACTCAGTGTTGGATGAGACCTCACCGAAGGAGACCTGGAAGAAGTTGATGCAACATTATATGGAGAATTTTCTCACCAAAATATTATTCATAAAGAATAAATTTTACATATTGCGGATGGATGATGGAAAATTTTTTTTGGATCAAACCAAAAAATTAAACCAGATCTTAACGCAATTATTAGGGATATGTGTGTATGTTAGAGAGAAGAAATTGAAATTTTTCTTTTTTCAACTCTACTAAGCTCATTTTATGGAATTGTGACTTCATTGCTCAAGGGGAAGGAAATGTTGGAGCTGGACAAGTTGATGATGTATCTTCATGATTCAGAGGCATTATAAAGACCTGTGACACTTTCAAGCAAGAAAACCATGGTGATATGAGATGATTAACATGGTAGGAGCCGATATCATAAGTCAAGAGGTAAATAATAAAATCCAAACTCGAGAGTATTTGATCCGAGTGAAATCATGTTTTTATGGTGTGAGAAAAAAGGTAATTATAAAATTGATTGTGGAGAGTGCAAACGGTGCATTGCTGGGAAAGATAAAGAAAATGATAAGGTTTTGAATATTACAGAATTATCGGTAGATGATGAATACTACGTGATAATGGAAATATTGCACTCATATGAGAGAGTTGAACAGGGAGAAGTGTAGTGTCATTACTGTAAAGGATACGGGCACATGAAGTATGAATGTCTATTTTTTAAAAGGAAAAATAAACGGACTAAAAATTCAAAGGAAGATGGATGGGTTTTGGATTTGGGGAGGTCGGTGCACATGTGTATGAAAAAATATGATTTTCATACTTTTTAGTAGGTGCAAGATTTGGTGAGACTTGGTGATGGGTCAACATGTGAGGTTCAATGAGTCAGGATGGGGAAATTAAGGACACTCGATGGAGCTGTATGAAAATTGGCTGATGTGAAATTGATTCTGATGATGAGATGGAACTTGGTATCATTAAGTAGGATCGATGCCATAGGATATAATGTTTACATAGTGGATGGAGTGTTGGATGTCTCACATGGGGATGCAGTGATGATTAATGAGAAAGAGTCCCAAGTGTTGTATCATTTGATGGGAACTGTAGTCAGCTCAAGATAGATTGAAAAAAGTTGATGTCACACATCATTTGTCTAGAAGAAACGTGTTTGATTTGTTAACGATTTTTTCAACTCATACAAGGAAACTGCAGGTCTAGCTTGTAACCCAAATTGGTCGTAAGGGGGAGATTTGTGGGGGCCACTTTGAATTTGGTTGACAGAAGATTTGTTTCACATGGTTTTTTTAGTAACAATTAATATAAGAGACTTCTCCTTTGGTGGGTAGCCGACATAATTGATAGTACTTGGTGGAAAAGGAAATTTCAAGAGAATATGAACTACCCCAACCAATGGATAACACTATTTTTTTTTGTTTATGTATAAAATGGGATGTAATCACATGTTTTATAAGAGGTGTAATTGTGAAATTTGTGGTGTGTTTCGATTCTTCGATGATATCTGAAGAGAAATAAGTTGTCCCGGTTTATCCTTTGATTTTCAGAAATCCTACCCAACCATGTAAAATCTATGCATTATTTTTTCCCTTCTATTCTTGTGTGTTTTTAGCTGCCTTAAAACTTCGTTGTGCCCTAAAATTCACCAATTCTACCTTCTTCTTAGAATGATTTCCCAATGGAACCTCCATCGTCTTAAGCAACACTCTATAGTCCTCATACCTTGGTCTCCTCAAGGATACCTCTTGGTCGTCCTAGTCTTCTGAGGGTGCTCTCCATCAGAGATGTTCCTTCAGTCTTTCCTCTGTGTTCTCACTTGCTTCTATTTCCTTGCATCTGGGATATCCCTCTAACCCCCCATTACATGGATCAGGTGAATGGTTGTCCTTCAGTAGATCTCTCACTAGAGGATCTTGAGGATAATGTAGGTTTTCATCGCTGTTCTTTGGTAGTTTTTTTGGGAGGGACAAGTCACCGCTTCCTTTTTTAATTATTTATTGGGTCATGGGGCCTCCCCAACCTGTAGGTTGTATTAGCCATTTAGATTTATACATTTTGAAACCATTGTTCCTCCAGGGGAATTCATGAAATATTGGTCTAGGGAGTCTTGTCACTATGGTAAATAGAGTTTTTATTTATACTGTTGGTAATGGGATGTTCACTTTGAGAAGGACTCTAAATCGGTGCAAGTGTGGCTGAAGCTACTGGGTATCCCACTCCCTCTACACAACCCTTCTAACCATCGATCCCTTAGAGATTCCTTGGGATCTTTCCATTGCATGGACGAGAATACTAAGAGTCTGATCTCACATTCTTCACCCAAAATATGCTTGGATATGGATATATCACTGGAGATAACTTACCGTGTTTTTATTTGGGTCGATGAGGGATTCACCTGGTGGAAAAAAATTATCATTCCCCTAATTGATTTTGTTCTTTATTCCATATGTAGGGCCACTTGGTGGAGGTCTGTATGCGCAGTCTCAGTGTCACCAAGGAGAAATCTTAGGTTATGGATGGGAGGTCTTATCAGCCTCACGGTGTTGGTTCGATGTTTAGAAAAGGGTTTGTGTCACTAGAGAAGGTTTCCTCTCCCTTACCGCCTTCGGTGTTTTCAAAAAATGGAGGATTTTCCTCATGAACTAGCAATCGTTTCCTCTCTCTTGCATATTGGTTGTTCAAATTCCAATTTACTCACTCTATTTCTACATCCCCCAATATTGGTGGGATCTCTTCCATCTCTTTTAGGCTATCATACTCCTTGCTCTATAACACCTCAAATATCTTCGAAGGACCCCTTTTTAGTGGATGGTATTGTCACGTATGTAGGTATTACATCAAGGTTGTAGGACCCTACATCACAATATTGTCTACTTTGGTTCCCCACCTCATGGGTTTGTCCTTCAACAAGGATCACTACCCACCAAGGTGTCTCACTGCCATCCCCCTTCTAAAAAGTCCTTATGATGGGAGGGGGTGACTGGGGATTATATATGATGCCCAACACCCTCCAAACTCTAATGTAGGACAGAGTCCCTACACCGAACAAACATAACCTATATATCTACACTACTTTCATTTGAGATTCCAAAAATGTATGATTGTCTATTGGGGTTGGATTCTGAGGATAAGGATAGTGTAGTGGTAATAGAGATTCCTTCGGTGGTAAATGAGAGGTCTCATCAAATTCTTGGTGAAGAACTATTGGACATTATTTCATCTATTCTAGATCCCATTTCTCCCTACTATCGATCTATTCCAATATCTTCCAAAGACCCCTCTATGGGGGACGGTGGCTTTCTTGTCTCATTAAGCGTTCCCATGGGGTTGGATTTAGAGGATAAGCGTGTTGTGTTTTCCTAAGATGAACCAGAACAGATCATTGGGTTTGGGGATGGTGTTTGGTATCCTCCACTTTCTCCAAATAATATGGTCTCCTTCATGGAGGTTGTCACGGAGGATCCTATTTCCACATAGGCTTCTCTGGGGAATTTCAGGTTATCTTCTCTAAACCCAGCCTCACCAACTTTTTTCATTGCTTCTTTATCTATTGAGACTAGTTCTGCGGTTGATACCAAGGTTTCTATGGTTCCAAAATATGTTCATGTTTTTAATTCTCTTTTGTTTACATTAGATGGTGTGCTAAATACATGTAGGCGCTCACTTCCATTTTGGATTCCATGTCGGGAAAAAATGATGGACACAAAGCCTTCAATTCTATTTTTTATTGTATCCCATTGTCATATGGGACTCAATAGGTCTGGGAAAATGGGTGAAAACTAATCAACATGGTTCACCACACAATTAGTATATCTAGTTATTATAAAAATTACTTTTAGTGTACTTGGTTGAGGCATTTTATTAACACATCACTAAAAATCATTACCACAAAATGTGTTTTTATAGCCCCACCCTTTATGAGTGCTAAAAAAAGCACTGATAAAGGTTCCCCTTTTATCAATGCTTTTTTTATTATCATTGATAAAGGGGGGTCTTTATCATTTATTTTTCTACTACCACCGATAAAGGGTGTATTTGGAAGAAAATATTTCATTAAAAATAATATATTAATATATTAATATTTTTATATTGATTCAAATATAATATATATTTTTTAATTATATTTTAGATAAGTATAAATAGGCATTTACACTTAACATCTAAGACATTTAGTGAAAAAGGAATATTGAATAATTAAAAATAATATTATTAATTAATAATTTTCTTATTATTATCGAGTAATAGTCATTTAATAAGAATTTTAAGATATAAAAATCAGAAACTTAATAAAAGATTTAAAATAAGTTCAAAAAATAACTCAAACTTCAAACGACCATAACTTTTGATCTGGGTGTCTGTTTGAGCTCTACCACATATTAAATAGAATCTTGACATTAGTTTTACACCCTGGTGACTCAGTTTATGCATTCTGTCACATTTTTTGGGCTAAAAATGGACTCAAAACAGTGCGTTTTTAGTCAGGATACCCTGATATTTTTTCATTCGATGGATTTTCAGCCTCGTTTAAGGTGGTATTTTCCCATTATTAGTGGAAAATGAATTTATTCCCAAGGATTACATTAATAATGATATTATGGATTTGTATTTTTTTTCACAATGTACTATTATTTATAATCAAATATATAACAATATATACATATTTTTTATATATTCACAAATAAAATTTTAATTTTATAAATAAATAACATATTTACATATAAAATATATTTCTAAATATATAATACTTATATAAATAAAAAATAAAATCCATTTTATTTAAAATAAAAATATATAAGTATTTATATACCTATATAATGTGTGTGTGTATTTTTCAGTTTCTATATTAATAAACTTAGATATATTATCTATATATTCTAACATATGTATATACATATTAATATACCAATAAATATACGAAAAAAATATAACTAAATGTATATAACTAAATAGATATAAATATATATTAATATACATATATATATATAAATATATAAATATAACTATATATGTATATATATATATATTAATATATGAATAAATATATAAATATATCAATATATATTAATATAAATATATATTAATATACGAATAAATATAACTAAATATATATAAAAATAAATATTACACTATATGGAGAGAAAAACAACATGGTGGAGTGGTAAAGTATCCAATCATGGAGGGGAGAGGACTTGAGTTTGAATCCTGTGGGAGGTAGGGGTGCGCATGAGGGTTAGTGAAGGGGGGTGCTAGAACTGGTAAAGGGTTGGGGTTGGGGTATGTAGTGGGTTGTAGGGCATGCAGGTGGGGCTTCCATACCATTGCTGATGGGTGGTAAAAAGTTTTAAAATCCCCCCTACGATTTGAATAATTTTTATTTATTTATTATTTTTTAACTTTTATCAGCACTTTTAAAAAAGCACTGATAAAATGGGTCTTTATCAATGCTTTTTTTTGAACTGATAAAAGAGACCCCCTTTTAATAGTTCCTAGATTATCAAAACATTAATAACACTAATAAATAAATTTTATAGTGTTGATGAATCCCTATTTTTTATTAGTGAAGGTAATTTTTGTGGACACAATTTTTTTTGTATGCAAAATGCTAGGTTTCAGGTAGAACTAAGCTATTGAAGAACAAATCTATTTTTCATGTGGGGAATTTATATTGGTTTATGGGAGGTAATTTTAAATCTATTTTAGAGGACATAGATAAAATAAGAGGGATTTCTTTCCCCAATAAGGCTATACTAGATTTTATATAATTCCTTAACAAAAATGGCTTCGTGGACATGGGATCCTCATGCTCAAAATTTCTATGGCTCAATAACAAGAGAGATACTAAAGAACATGGAGAATAATGGATCACTACCTCTCAAAACACAAAGGTGTGGATTATTTTCCCCATGTTTTTGTTATTCACCTTATCCACTCTTTTCCAGATCATTCCCCCTTGATGGTGCGTCTTAAGAGGTGAGGCAGTTGACCCAATGGATTTATCTTCTCGAGAAACTGGCTTTGGATGGATGGATTCATTCAGGAAGTCAGAAGATCTTAGGAATAACCAATACATGGTTCCTTATTGGATGGGCTATCTAAATAGCTTCAATTCATGAAAACAGACATCTTAGGATGAATCACAAACATACCAGCCTCATCTATTTAAGAGGAGTTAATGGTGGAAATTTATAAGATAGAATATATTCTGCAATATTTAGGGAATTATGAGTCCTTTTTCTTTTTATGGAAAAACAAAAATGGTTGTCCATAAATCTTCAGAATATATAAAGTGTTAACGGGGACAGGTCTCAAGCTATTTGGCTCAGATAATGGGACATAAACACTGTTTATTTCCATGTGTATGTGAAATAAGAAAGGTATATGGTATGATAAACTTGAGGCTCAAGGAAGGTTTAATTACTAATGATATTTATGTGGCGGTGAGCCTTCGGGTGGATCATGTCAAGTATCTTCTGATGTTTTTTTACTCTCCCAGTGATGGGAGATGATCTGGGTTTTATGGTGAGGAGGATTTTCTGAACTACATAACTTCTTTGGTGTAATACATGGATAATGGGAATTTTTATGTTATCCCAAATGAACAGTAGATCAAAGAGGCCATTATAATTCTAAATCAGAAAAGTTATTATAGCCCCGATGGGTTTCCAAGTGATTTAATCTTACAAAATAATTTTTTAATTGTTTCTTTATATGAGTTCACAGTGTTATTTACTCTAGGGCCATTTGAGATAATATTGGTTATAAGAAATATGATTCAACAAATCATTTTATCAGTCTCCTTAAAATATCACTGTAAACCTCATATATATTTATTTTATTAATGATACCAATTATTGAATAAAATGTAATAAGCCATGCATATATCATCTTATAATCCATAATTCCCATTAATCCCGTCCCATATAGGTTTTATTATTCCCACACACTTTTAGTAATCATACTTTTCCATATATTTTTCATTTTGACAATGAATTAAAATGAATTATTATCTCATCAGATATATGTCTTTAATATAGTATGCACACTAATAAAAATTAATAGTACTTTAAAGTATATATATAAAATATGTTTTTCTTCATTATATTATGCTAGAGGAGATATAAGTGAGATATATGGTTTAACCTATGATTATCATAAATGTAACACCCCGAGATTTTATAAAAAGTATTATTTTTAATTAATTTCTTGTGTTGTACGCTACACCAAAAGGATCTTGCACAACACACATCCCTGACTTGCCTTACATTACACGCAATCACGACCTTCCTCGATAGCGTGTGTTGTACGCAATACAGGGTTTTACTAAACAACGATATATTATTATAATATTATTATGAACTAGCCGTTATGAATAGTATTAACTATATTTTGAATTTTATAACATTATTATTCATCTTACACGTTTTCTAGAACATGGTATAAGAACAAAATAAATTTTTCGGGTAAAATAAGTATTTTTCAAAAAATGCAGTTTTGCCGCCTTTTGATGGCGCACCCACTTTAAATCTAGTTTTTGACATGTTTATAAGTTCAATTTGACAAAATAAAATTTTTCATTGAAATCATGAAATAAAAATTTACTTTGGTTAAATTTTTCATATTATTCTGGTAACTTTCATATTTTGATAAATAGTAAAAACATGCTATATTTTAATTAAAAACAACTTTTTTCATCGCAATAATTTATATGGTTAAATAATAATATTGAATGGTTTTTATGTATAAATATAATATATTTTTACCATTTAATTTAATGTATGTCATTATCATTGATTCTAACTTGAATTCTTAGGATAAATCAATTCAATCTTTTGCAATGTTTTAAAGAAAACCCCGTTTTCCTTCGACAACGAGATTAATTTTAATTTAATTTCTGAAACTTTTGTGTATTGAATTTATAAAAATTCATTCCATATTTGGAATCAGTGGATCCAAATTATGTTAATAATCTACTTTTTATTTTTGGGAATTATGAATAGTAACTGGGGTAAATTTTATTTACCATAATTAAAGGTAAATCGGGTAATTAAGGGTAAATATAATATTATAAAATTACCCTAGAACATGTTAAAATCCTATTGGATGACTAAAATTCGACCCATATCACCTAAGGGTCGTATTAGATTCATTTAATGGACTTTTTTCCATGAAAATAATTTAATTATTATTAAAACCAAAGAATGTGACAACATGTCACTTTCATAAATCTTAAAAGTATAATAATTTTAATTTAGTGATAAACTTCATGAAACTTTGAACATGAAGAGTCTCCAGAAATATAATACAATTATATACATCATAAGAATTTATTTAGAATTTTTAGGGATTAAATAATTATCATTTATTATGACACAAAGATGATGCAGTAATTGTCTTATTAATAAAATATTGATATAATTGATGTTATAAATACCCAAATAAATGTAATTTAAGACTTTTTATGAATTACAAAAATTTTATATGTTAATAGGACATGTTATTATTGATTTAATTAACTTTTTTCTAACTAATCATTCTGTTAAGAGTTTCACAAAAATCAATTACTAAATAGTGTCAAAATTGACATAAAATAGTTTTTAAAACAAATATTATATTATTAATTTTTATTTTATTCCTAAAAATCTAATTTTCTTACCAATGACTTAGATAAGGTTATATATATTAATAATAAACAACTTGGGGTTCGTTTGTCTTGATATAGTAAGGTTATTAACCTTATAGTGTAAGAAAACAAGAAGACACGGTAAAAGTAAAATTATCTAACTTAAAGTTAAATATAAATGATAAGGTTAAAATAGGAACATAAACTTGTATAAATTCTATTTGATGAGAGGATTTCGACACATCCCTACCTTAGCTTTGAAATAAAGCAATTTGGAGATATTTAAAACCGAATTTGGCTTTATAATAAAATAATATTTTTAGTTATTCCAAAGGTGCCCCTCTCATCCCTTATAAAAGGGAACCCCCTCCCTCTCTTCCTCACAACACTTTGAGCCTTCAATCTTGGCCAAACTCTAAAAAATTATCTTCTCCACTTCCCTAGAAACATCCTAGAGGTTCCGGTCTTCCTCAAAGACCAATTTTAGTGCCCTAAGAGGAGGTCTCAAAGAGGCGCTTCAAAGAAGAGGTAATTTCCGTTACCGATTCTTTCATCTTTATTTCTTCTTCCAATTCTTCTTCTTTAGTTGTTTCATTATGAAGTAATAACATCAGTATCACTCATATAATGATATGTTATTATAAGTATGAAACAAACCTATTTCACCATCTATCCATCCTACGGAAAAAGAAATCACCGCGCGTGCGTACGTACGGAATACCGTCTCCATGCCGTGGTGTAATCTATTTTCCACCACCACCTTACTTGGATGGGTATAATGGTGTAAATAATAACTATATATGATTATTTTAAAGTGATATTGATTCTTAAATAGTATACATACACTCCAATACAATTCCATGATCACGAGAACGATATCATCGCTCGTGCATACATACGGACTACCATCTCCATGACGCGATGAGATTCATTCTCCACATTAAGCATTCATGAATGATTATAAAGTATATATAATAATTAATTATGAAATATATGATATAATAATGATACTGGATTTATGTTTATATACATGTATGTCATATACTTATTTCCATTTAACTCAATAAGGAAACGAAAACAGCGTTCATGCGTACGTACGGCCTACCGTCTCCATGAACGGTGTATTTCTTTCCATTTATTGATATATTATATATATGTATATTCTGAATATATATTATATATAAATCATGTTTTATATTCTGGAATGATGTAATCATGATCTATGTAATCATATGAATAATTACAAGTCAAAACTGGGACGACAAATGAAATGATTTTACCCAAAATGCTCTTTAACATGGAATTTACAAAAGAACGGGTAAAATAAAGTCATAAGTGAAGCATATATGATATCATAACAATGAGTATGATTATGGAATAAGTCAATGACATTATTTAAATCATTATACAGGAGGTTCGGACACTTACGAAGCAAATTGGACCTAAGGTAAGGGAAATATCACAATCTAATTTTTATCTAAGATTGTTTATAATTTAGTATTTACTGGGGGTGTATTTTATCATCCAAATCCATGTTTCCTCAATATGTAATATTATTTCCATCCAACTACAATTTTTTAAATCCAATTTTACCCTTCGGTGAGTTTTTAGTAAAGGATATGAAAGGAATCTTTTGTCGTTTTTTGTACGAGGTACTTTTTTACTTTTCCTACAAAAGTACGAAAAATGTTTTTTTAAATTATACGGAATGAATGGATTTTTAAAACATTATTTCCAAAAAGCTTCCTTTACAAGTTTTCAAGTTTATTTTTAATCAACTTCTTTAGTTTAAAATTTTATGACATGTTAAAAAAAGGAAAATGTTTTTAGAAATTGAAAGGATATTTTCCTCAAGAATGGAGTTCAAGTGTTTTATCAAACTTATTTTCCATCTAAGATAATATAGGGTTATGTTTATATCCCTATTATTAAATTGAATTGATTATGTTGTGATGGAATTATTTGTATGAATTCCTTTATCTTATATTAATTGTTTGATGATGTCACGATGTTTAAGATTCCCATTTTTATTACATGGGTTATGCAATGATGTATGATTTATGATTTTGTGGCACACATAAGAATGGTATCATTATGAGATGGGTGGGACCTATATCTCCCTCCAATGCATTGGTTAAAGATTTTATATCTCATGAGATAGACATGGATGGAACGGTACGTTATACCGGTTTAGAGAAACAGGACTGAAACGAGGAGTGAACTCGGTTCAGAAAGGGACTTTGTCCACTAAGATAGTATTGGCAATGAGTCTTGACTAATAAGAAATGATTCTCTATGATTATGTGTGTATTCCAAAAAGTTTCATGTTTTATGTTATGATTATTGGGATTACATTTCACTACTATGATTTATCCCATGTTATGAAATTATGATCTCTTTTGCAGGTTAAGATTTCCAAAAGATATGTTCTTATGAATATGACGTGATTGATATTTCTTTTGTTTACCCTTACTGAGCATTTGAGCTCACCCTTTTATGTTTTATTTTCCCCAGGACATAAAGAAAGGATTTAGGTTTAAAAAAAAGAAAAGAATATCTTTATGGGAGATGTTGAAGATCTTTCACCACGATTAGTAGATTATATTCCAAGTTTCCAAAGACTCTAAACTATTACAGTCCTTGTGTGTGGGTTTTTGTTATGTACTAAGTATTCTGCAAAAGTAATGGAATGTCTATGTACATTAAGCTTCGGGTCTCTATAGTTGGTATCAGAGGAAAGGTTTAGTCAACCTTTGGAAACTAGGATGCGAAAACTTTAGTGAGATCCCTAGAGATATTTCTAAGGTATGTCTAGGGATGTACCTAAGGATAAGAATATGTATAGGATATAGTCCTAGAACTATGGTAATGATCTTAGAATTTAACCTAATATGTTAGATATTGAAGGTGCTCCCCCTTTACTATGTTTTTTTCCCTAGCATAATTTTTTCCTCTCACACTATTCTTTTTGGGTTTTAGAAAATGGCTGGAAACAGGAAGATTCATTATAATGGAGGATATGATGGACAATGGAATGATATTCTTCATGAGAAGCCAAATGAAATGGGATTTGGAAGTCCAAACATCATTATTATGCCTAATCAGAAATCTCATAATATGATCAATAATCTCAACTTTTGTAAGTTTCCTGACTCATATTATAAGAGAAAGATGAAGTTTCATGATGATAATATAGGAAAGAAAGTTCAATTTCCCTCATGTAAATCATGTGGGAAGAGGCATCATGGAGATTGTTTCAAAGGAACTATAGGATGCTTTGGGTGTGGAAAAGAAGGACACAAAGCCAGTAAGTGCTAACAAAAAGGTTCAGTTAACACCATGGATGAGGATAATGATATTGCTACGACATCAACAATGGTTAAATATTTTAAATGTGGAATGTACGGGAATTATGCAAACCAATTCCCTAAGGGAAATTATAATGAAGAGAATCAGTATGGTCGTATGGGTAGTATTTACGTTGATGATGATGAAGAGACTACAAATGATATGTGAGTTGAAATAATTGTGGAAGCTCGGTCAATGGTTTAAGAAGGTAGTGGAATGATTACATGTTTATCAAGTGTAATGTTGTATAAGTAATCTCATGGTACAATGGAATAAAGAGACATCTAAAGATTGTTAAACTGTTGTCTTTCCTTAAGTTTTGAAAGTGTATGATGAATGGTACCAGTAACCATGAAAGGTTATTCAGATATTTTTGGAAAGTTGATGATATGCAGATAATGAAGGGATAAGGGGAAAATTAAATGTTTGATAGTATTCATGAGCTCATGATTGATATAAGACTAAGTGATATGATGGTTTGAGTATATAGAATTTTGAGTATTTTGGTAAGTAGAAAGTGTTAACTTTTTACTGCATTCATGTTTTCACTAAGGTTCAATGGGTATTCATTTTTCTAGAGAATACATGATTAAGGCCTTCTAATGTTTGGAATGTGACCAACAAGAAATATCTTATGATATATGTGGATCAACAATGGTATTAAATCTATGATAATCATTTTCATTATATTATGAGAGTGGACTGCAGTATTATGGATAAGCCTAAAGATTGGAATGGATTATGTTGTACGTAAGTTAGTATTGTTTAAGGATAAAAGTTTTTTCAATATTATTGATGGGATGTTATAGTAATGTAGTTTTAGAAAAAAGACAACATGCAGGACGAGCGACAGCCCATCGCGTCGGACAAGGCTGTGAGAATCGAACCCATAACTGAAGTGAGACTAGCCTTTATCTCCTACCACTAACCTACAGGAAGTCCCTAGTTAGTAGAAACTAGTTTTATTTTATTAAGCATTATGATATATGAAGTATAAGTTCATTTTTGGAACCATATACGATTAATCTAACCATAATATGGACTTATAACTTTTTCTAACCTTTTGTTTGAAAGAGATGGAATGACCCATCATTTTATCACATGATCTGCTAACACATCATGAATAAAAAATTCAACTTCATTTCTTTAAGGGATGAAGTGGAAATTGTTCAATTCCCGAACAACAGTGAGATTGTACCAAAATCATGTAAGTATTTATTTTAATTCATCAACTTTAGGGAAATGATCTTGAAAACCAAAAATTTTGTCCTAGTTTCCTTATATCCGATGAATCAGTTGGTACCTTAGATCATCACAAATCTATAGCTTTGTGATTGTTGGATTTTTCATAGCCATGTTCTCTACCACTCTCCATCAGAACTTGATGGTTAGATTTTTCTTCCATATCCATATTTTCACCTATGTTCTTCTACGTGGAAACCCAGTGATGAGTTAATTTGGGTAACTGATACATTTAATACTTTAGTTTTTAAAGCCAAATTTTGGTATTCCTTTTTACGATGTGGGTTTCTATTAAAAAAACCTTTCGAGTAGTAAACCATTTATAACCCTGACGAATTTTGATGGTGAAATTCATTTTAAGGGGGGTAGAATGTAACACCCCGAGATTTTATGAAAAGTATTATTTTTAATTAATGTCTTGTGTTGTACGCTACACCAAAAGGAGCTTCCACAACATGCATCCCTGACTTGCCTTGCATAACACGCAATCGCGACCTTCCTCGATAGCGTGTGTTGTACGCAATACCGGGTTTTACTAAACAATGATATATTATTATAATATTATTATGAACTAGCCATTATGAACAGTATTAACTAAATTTTGAATTTTATAACATTATTATTCATCTTACACATTTTCTAGAACATGGTATAAGAACAAAATAAATTTTTCGGGCAAAATAAGTATTTTTCAAAAAATGCAGTTTTGCCGCCTTTTGATGGCGCACCCACTTTAAATCTAGTTTTTGACATATTTATAAGTTTAATTTGACAAAATAAAATTCTTCTTTGGAATCATGAAATAAAAATTTACTTTGGATAAAATTTTCATATTATTCTGATGACTTTCGTATTTTGATGAATAGTAAAAACACGCTATATTTTAATTAAAAACAACTTTTTTCATCGCAATAATTTATATGGTTAAATTATAATATTTAATGGTTTTTAAGTATAAATAGAATATATTTTTACCATTTAATATAATGTATGTCATTATCATTGATTCTACCTTGAATTCGTAGGATAAATCAATTCAATCTTTTGCAATGTTTTAAAGAAACCCCCGTTTTCTTTCGACAACGGGATTAATTTTAATTTAATTTATGAAACTTTTTTGTATTGAATTTGGAAACATAGATTCCATATTTGGAATCAGTGGATCCAAATTATGTTAATAAGCTACTTTTTATTTTTGGGAATTATGAATAGTAACTACGGTAAATTTTATTTACCATAATTAAAGGTAAATCTGGTAATTAAGGGTAAATATAATATTATAAAATTACACTAGAACATGTCAAAATCATATTGGATGACTAAAAGTCGACCCATATCACCTAAGGGTCGGATTAGATTCATTTAATGGACTTTTGGCCATGAAAATAATTTAATTATTATTAAAACCAAAGAATGCGACAACATGTCACTTTCTTAGATTTTATAAGTATAATAATTTTAATTTAGTGATAAACTTCATGAAACTTCGAAAATGAATAGTCTCCAGAAGGCTAATACAATTATCTACATCATAGGAATTTATTTAGAATTTTTAGGGATTAAATAATTATCATTTATTATGACACAATGATGATGCAGTAATTGTCTTATTAATGAAATATTGACATAATTGATGTTATAAATACCCAAATAAATGTAATTTAAGACTTTTTATGAATTAAAATAATTTTATATGTTAATATTACATGTTATTATTGATTTACATAACTTTTTTATAACTAATAAATCTGTTATGAGTTTCACAAAAATCAATTACTAAATAGTGTCAAAATTGACATAAAATAGTTTTTAAAACAAATATTATATTATTAATTTTTATTTTATTCCTAAAAATATAATGTTCTTCCAAATGACTTAGATAAGTTTATATAAATTAATAATAATCAACTTGGGGTTCGTTTGGCTTGATATAGTAAGTTTATTAACCTTATAGTGTAAGAAAACAATAAGACATGGTAAAAGTAAAATTATCTACCTTAAAGTTAAATATAAATGATAAGGTTAAAATAGGAACCTAAACTTGTCTAAATTATATTTGATGAGAGTATTTCGACCCATACCCACCTTAGATTCGAAATAAATCAATTTCGAGCTATTTAAAACTGAATTTGGATTTATAATAAAATAATATTTTTTGTTATTCCAAAGGTGCCCCTCTCCTCCCTTATAAAAGGGCACCCCTCCCTCTCTTCCTCACAACACATTGAGACTTCAATCTCGGCCAAACTATGCCAAATTTTCTTCTCCACTTCCCTAGAAACATCCTAGAGGTTTTGGGCTTCCTCAAAGACCAATTTTAGTGCTCTAAGAGGAGGTCTCAAAGAGGCCCTTCAAAGAAGAGGTAATTTCCGTTACCGATTCTTTCATCTTTATTTCTTCTTCCACTTCTTCTTATTTAGTTGTTTCAATATGAAGTAATAACATCAGTATCAATCATATAATGATATTTTATTATGAGTATGAAACAACCCTATTTCACCATCTATCCATCCTACGGAAAAAGAAATCACCGCGCGTGCGTACGGATGGAATACCGTCTCCACGCCGTGGTGTAATCTATTTTCCACCACCACCTTACTTGGATGGGTATAATGGTGTACATAATAACTATATATGATTATTGTAAAGTTATATTGATTCTGAAATATTATACATACACTCCAATAAAATTCCATGATCATGAGAACGATATCATCGCTCGTGCGTACGTACGGACTACCGTCTCCACGACGCGATGAGATTCATTCTCCACATTAACCATTCATGAATTATTATAAAGTATATATAATAAGTAATCATGAAATATATGACATAATAATGATACTGGATTTATGTGTATATGTATGTATGTCATATACTTATTTCCATTCAACTCAATAAGGAAACGAAAACAGTGTTCATGCGTACGTACGACCTACCGTCTGCATGAACAGTGTATTTCTTTCCATTTATTGATCTATTATATATATGTATATTCTGAATATATATTTTATATAAATCATCTTTTATATTCTGGAATTATGTAATCATGATCTAAGTAATCATATGAATAATTACAAGTCAAAACACGGACGACAATTGAAACGATTTTACCCAAAACGCTCTTTAACATGGAATTTCCAAAAGAAAGGGTAAAATAAAGTCATAAGAGAACCATATATGATATCATAACAATTAGTATGATTCTAGAATAAGTCAATGACATTATTTAAATAATTATACAGTATGTTCAGACACTTACGAAGCAAATCGGACCTAAGGTAAGGGAAATATCACAATCTCATTTTTATCCGAGATTGTTTATACTTTAGTATTTACTGGGGTGTATTTTATCATCCAAATCCATGTTTCCTCAATATTTAATATTATTTCCATCCACCTAAAATTGTTTAAATCCAATTTTACCCTTCGGTGAGTTTTTAGTAAAGGATATGAAAGGAATCTTTTGCCGTTTTTCATAAGAGGTACTTTTTGACTTTTCCGACAAAAGTACGAAGAATGTTTTTTTAACTTATATGGCATGAATGGATTTTTAAAACATTATTTCCAAGAAGCTTCCTTTACAAGTTTTCAAGTTTATTTTAAATCAACTTCTATAGTTTAAAATTGTATGACATGTTAAAAAAAAGGAAAATGTTTTTTGAATTTGAAAGGATATTTTCCTCAAGAATGGAGTTCAATTGTTTTATCAAAATTATTTTCCATCTAAGATAATATAGGGTTCTGTTTATATCCCTATTGTTAAATTGATTTGATTATGTTGTGTTCGAATTATTTTTATTAATTCCATTATCTTATATGAATTGTTTGATGATGTCATGATGTTTAAGATTCCTATTTTTATTTGATGGGTTATGCAATGATGCATGATTTATGATTTTGTGGCACACATAAGAATAGTATCATTATGAGATGGGTGGGACCTATATCTCCCTCCAATGAATTGGGTAAAGATTTTATATCTCCTGAGATAGATATGGCTGGAACGGTAGGTTATACCGGTTCAGTGAAACCGGACTAAAACAGGGAGTGAACTCGGTTCAGAAAGGGACTTTTTCTACTAAGATAGTCTTGGAAATGAGTCTTGACTAATAAGAAATGATTCTCTATGATTCTGTGTGTATGCCACAAAGTTTAATGTTTTAAGTTATGATTATTGGGATTACATTTCACTACTATGATTTATCCCATGTTATGAAATTATGATCTCTTTTTCAGGTTAATATTTCCAAAAGATATGTTCTTATGAATGTGACGTGATTGATATTTCTTTTGTTTACCCTTACTGAGCATTTGAGATCACCATTTTATGTTTTCTTTTCCCCAGGACATAAAGAAAAGATTTCAGTTTTAAAAAAAATAAAAGAAGATCTTTATGGGATATGTTGAAGATCTTTCACCACGATTAGAAGATTACATTCTGAGTTTCCAAAGACACTAAACTATTACTATCCGTGTGTGTGTGTTTTTTTTATGTACTAAGTATTCCACAAAAGTAATGTAATGTCTATGTACGTTAAGCTTCGTGTCTCTACAATAAAACAATCTTTGGTGATACTTGGTCATTATATACTCTACTTGTCTCATCATGGGTAAACACTCCAACATCATGACTCCTCACTCCTCCTTTTCCTTTATAATGTGATACTTTATCTCAATATAACTTGTTATTGAGTGTTTTTTAGATATTTCAGTTTGATTAATATCACTATAATTTTAAATTAATTTTTATATATGTGGGAAAACCACTTATCCAAAATCCTACAATAATTTCTTTATCTAAATCAATTGGGTACCAGATTGGGTAGCATCTATGAATTTAAAATCTATTGTGATAAAATATATATATTATTTCTTGTTTATTATCCATGACACACACATTTTTCCAAGAAATAAAAAATCTTAAAATTTGTATTTATGATCTTCTATTGAACATTCATGATCAACATTAGTAAAATGAATAAACTTTCTCCTTTTAGTTGCAGCATTGAAGAACCCAGAGTCCATATTTCATTTTATGTAAAATTTATTATTTTTTTAATTTATATTTATATTTATTCAAGTTGAATTTGTTAATATAAACTAGAGTTGTGGGAAACATAGTATATTTATGGGTATCATTGTATAATTATAGTTATTTTTCAATAATCCATGAAAATCACTAACATGAAACCCTCATCATTTGAAACTATCATATTGGTTTCAATATGTATTACATGATATTGATAACCTCTATTTAAAAATGTTTTAACACCTATTTCATATAAATTTATTATCAAATTAATGTTAAAAAATATATTTAATTAACCTATAACCCATTTATATAAATATGTTCATCAATCAAAAACATTTCACATAACACCTCAAAATTTTATGAGATAGATTATTTTTTTGATGTATTATTTTTTACTCTACACCAATATTAGATTTCTCTATACACAAAAAAGTATTAGCTTTCAGTATACACAACACTATTCTTGGCTTGTGTTACACATAATTTCAAGTTCTTTTGATAGAATTGATTTCACACAACACTGAGTATAGATTTTGTTTAATGTGAACTAAGTTTGCATTATTTAATAAGCAACACTAAAGGAATATTTCACTACATGCAACACTAACTTGGCTTGTGATACACCCAAGAGCGACCATCCTCGATAGCTAGCATTGTATGGAAGACCAGGTTTCACTGAACAACGATGTATTATAAAAATATTTTATTATGGGATATAAGCTAGCCATTATGAATAGTATTAATCACATTTTTAATTTTATATAGTATTAGAATTCTTCTTAAGAGTTTTCTAGAACCTATATAAGAATAAATTCAATTTTTCTGATAAAAGAAGTATTTTTCAAAAAATGTTGTTTTTCCACCTTTGGATGGCGCACCCATTTTTAATTTAGTTTTTAACACTTTTAAATATGTTATTTTAGAAATAAAATTCTTCTTTGAAATCGGAACATAAAAATTTACTTTTGATGAATTTTTGATTTTTTATGATAAATTTCATATTTTGATGAATAGAAAAAATAAGCTAAATTTTAATTAAAAACAAATTTTTTCATCAAGATAATTTATAAGGTTAAATTATAATATTGACTGGTTTTAAAGTATAAATATAATATATTTTAATCATTAAATATAATTTAGATCATTATCATTAATTTTATACTAAATTGATAGGTAAAAATATTGCAATCTTTTGCAAAGTTATAACTTTTAAAACCCATTTTCTCATATCTATATTGGGATTAATTTAAAATTAATTTCTGAAAATTCTGTGTTTTGAATTTTGGAAAATTTGATCCTTATTTTGAATTATTATGTCTAAATTATGTTAATATTCTAATTTTAATTTTGTGAATTATGAATTATAACTTTGTTAATTATTTTAATTACTATGGTTAAAGGTCAATCGGGTATTAATGGTAAATATAATATTATAAAATTATCATGATAATTGGAAAAATTCTATTAAAAGAATAAATGTCAACCCAGATCACCTAAGGGTTGTAATTGATTCATTTCATGGGATTTTGTCCATGAAAATGATGTAAATATTGTTAAAACAAACGACAGTGACAACATGTCACTCTCTTATACCTTATAAGTATAATAATTTTAATATAATGATAAACTTCATAAAACATTGAAAGTAAATAGTATCTAGAAATATAATGAAAATATATATATCATTTGAATTTATTTATAATTTTTAGAGATTAATTAGTTACCATTAATGATGGCACAATAGTGGCGTAACAATTATTTTATAAATAGAAATATCAAATAAATTGTGTTAAGAAAATTAAAATAAATATCATTTGAATTAATTAATGTGCTCCAAACATTTTCTAGGTGAATATTACATTTTAGTAGTGTATTAATCACTTTTCTCAAATTTATATTCTATGTGAATTTTATTTAAAGTCAAATAAATGAATAGTATCAAAATTGACACTATTGAAATTTTATCAAGAAACATTTTATTAAATTAGTTAAAAAACATGGGAAATTTTAAAAATTACAAAGTGAAAATTATAAGGTCTAAAATTTCATAAAATATAAAAAAAATTTCAATTAAAACCATATATTTAAATATTTATTTCCATTAAATATTTAGAATGTTATTACCACAATTAAAATTAAATAGAATAACTAAGTGTTTATTAAAATGATAATGCTTAAATTGAAATAAAAACATATATTAAAATTTATTGGTTGATGATATTACAACCCTATATCATCTCATATTCTAGATTGGAACATTTTTTGAGGATTCTAAGTGGGTTTTGAGTTTATTATAAATTAATATTTTTGAGGTTTCCAAAAGTGCCACTCACCTAAAATATAAAAGGGCACTTCCTCCCTCACCACATCAATTCAGATTGAGCCTTAAATCTCGGCCACCCCCTGACATTTCTCCTTCTCAACTTCTATATTTTTATGCTAGAAATTTATTTCTTGTTTAAAGACCAACTCTAATTCCCTAATAGGAAATTTAAAAGAGGCACGCCAAGGAAGAGGTAATCTCTTCTACCGATTCCTTCAACATTCTTTATTCTTCTAATTCCTATTCATTAGTTTTTTTATTATAAAGTAAGAAAATAATTATAAATAATATAATTATATGTTATTATAAATATTAAACAACCCTATTTCACCTTTTATCCATCCTATAAAAAACAAAATCACCACATGTGTGTACGTACGACTTACCGTCTCCACGACGTGGAGTAATATTTTTTCCACCACCACATTACTAGGATGGGTATAATGGTAGAAATAATAATTATATATGATTATAATAACATTATACTAGTTATGAGATACTATACACCATCCACTTAAATACCATTTAACAATTATGAGAACGATATCATCGCCCGTGCGTACGTACAACTTACCGTCTCCACGATGCTATGTGATTCATTCTGCATAATCTGTATTAAACAATGATTATACAAATTAAATGATTGAATAAATATGATATATATTATAATAATACTATTATGTAAATGGTATAACTATAACCCAAAAATATTAATAAGAACTTATCCCATAAAACATACATAAGATCATAAAGCAGTTAATACCTGAATAATGAGTAATAATGAAATGTTACTAATAAACAGATGAAAATATGATCATAAATTTTATTATAAAAATGATTGTGATTTTGGAAAAAATCAGTAACATTATTTAAATTATTATACTAGATTTTTGGATATATAAGCAGCATATCTGACCTAATGTATGGGATAATTTTATCAATCTCATTTTTATTTGCAATTATTTATACGTACGTATTTACTGGGGATATATTTATCACCCATGTTCATGTTTTCTAAAACTATTATCATAAAATTTTTACTATTATTTTATTTATATTTAAAGAAATTTTTACCCATTTATTACTTTTACTACATGGTATGGAAGGAATATCTCTTTTGTTTAGCAAACAATGTACTTTTTGACTTTTCTAACAAAAGTAAAAGGATACTATTTTTTTAACTTATACTGCATGAATGGTATTTTATGGTTTCATGGTGACTTAATTCCACAAAGCTTCTTATACAGTATTTCAAGCTAATTTTAAACAATAATAATTTCATTTAATTTTTTTTGGCATTTCGAGAAAAGAAAAAATTTTTGAAGAAGAAAGGATATCTTCCTCAAAAACTAAGTTCAAGTGTTTTATCAAAATTATTTTCCATTAAAAATGACATAGGTTTAGGTTTATATCCATATGTTTACTATGATTTGATTTTTTTAATGATGTAATGATATTTTATATGGATTATTTTATGACGGAAGGATGTTTAAGGAACCCATTTTATTTCTCGGGTTATGCTATGATGAATGATTTATGTTTTGTGAAATATGTAAGAATGATTTCATTATAAGATGGGTGTGACCTATATCTCCCTCAAATGCATTGGATAAATATTTACATCTAATGAGATAAACATTACTGGAATGAAAAGTAAATCTGTATTAGTAATACATGGTTGGAACACCAAGTAAACTCGGTTCTGTAATGGACTTTGTTCATTATGATGGTCTTGGCAGTAATGCCTTGGATACTATTGAAATCATATTATGTTCTTATTATATTTCCATAATCACAAGTTTTATACTAATTCAATTATATCATGGTTATTTTTCCTTTATGATCTATGTCTAATGTACTGCAAATATTTATTTCATGCCTCATGATTTTGATGTTTAAACATTATGTTCATGTTATTACGTTCAAATGTTTATGGTTTGTTTTATGTTCTCCATGTTTACCCTTACGGAGAATTTGAGCTCACCCTTTTTATGTTTTTACCCAGGATATAAATAAGGAGTTTAGGTAGGAAAACAACAGGGGAAGATCTTCATGGGAGATGTTGAAGATCTTTCACCAAGTTAAAAGATTGTCTTCTATGTTTCCAAAGACACTAAACTAATACAGTATTTGGGAATATATTTTGTGTAATATATTAAGTATTCCGATAAAGGAATTTAATATCCATGTATGTCTATCCTGGGTCGTTATACTTGGTATCAGAGTGAAGGCTTAGTCAACCTTTGGAAACATGGATATGAAAACTTTCATGATGTCCCTAGAGATATTTCTATGGTATGTTTAGTGATGTCCCTAAAGTTAAGTATAAGTACAATTTAGAGTCTTAGAATTATGTTAACGATAATGAATATCCTAGGATTAAACCTAATATTTTAGATATTGAAATAACTCTCCCTTGATTATATTGTTTTCCTAGTATGATTTTTGCATCTCTCACTATTATTTTGGGGTTTTAGACAATGGCTGGAACCCGACAGAATCATGTTAATGATCAATGCAATGGAAAATGTAATGATTTTTCCCTAAACAACCAAATGTTATGAGATATGGAATGAAAAATTTTATTTCTATACATACACAAGGTCTAAATAATTCTGGACTCCCAAATGAGAAAAGAAGGGAACAACATTCTATTGAGTCCTTCATGAGGCTACATCCACCTTCTTTCAGTGGGTCTTTGGATCCACTTGTTTCTAAACAATGGATCAGTACCATTGAAAAGATATTTTCCATCCTTAGTTTTTTAGAACATGAAATAGTCATTTTGGATATTTATTGTTTAGAAAGTGAAGCAGACCAGTGGTGGACTCTAATTAAGAATACAAGGCATCAAGATGAAATTGAATCCATGGAATGGGATGAGTTCATGAACTTGTTTTTCAATAAGTACTTCCCTCTTATTCTTCAATAAAAGATGTAAAATTATTTCCTTAAGATTAATCAAAAGAATAATGAATCCATTGGTATATATTAGGAAACTTTTACAAGACATTTAATATATGCTTCTAGTTTTTTCATCCAACTTGAATGTTAAGTTGATCGATTCTTTTGTGGCTTAAAACCAAGTCATATATGGGAATTATATATAAGAGACTTTAGTAGCTATGAAGAGATTATGCATTGTGATATCAAGGTATAAATGAAAGTTGGTGTTACATATCAATCTCACGGTTTTGACAAGAAACGAAAGATGGAGTTCAAGGGAATATCTCAATGAAATAGTGAAATGAAAATGAATGATTCCTTATGCTCAATGTATGGAAAGAAGCATGGAGGAAATTATATTAAAAGAACTATAAAATGGTTCAAGTGTGGGAAATAAGTTCATCAAGTAGTTGAGTGTTGTAGTAATGGGAAACTTTTTTCTAATGATGTGAATAGAGAAAAGGCTATAGAGAATGCAACCCCAAAACTTCAATGCTACAAGTGAAAGGAGATGGGGCATTATGCTAACCAATTACATAATCCAAGGTTTAATGATGATGGATTTCAGAAACCTCCTAAGGAAAAACAAAAAATGGATGTCACATATAATCACTATTGGAGATGTTGAGTATGAAAATGAAGTGGTGGAATGATTAAGTGTTTATGGGATTCCAAAATAGTGTTGTGGAATCTCATTAATAGTATTATAGAATATTTTAATATCTATGTATTGGTCCATTGTTATTTTCCATAACTATATGGTACCGGTAACCATGAAAAGTGATTGAAATATTTTTGGAAAGCACATGATATGCACATAATGAAGGGATAAGAAGATAATGAGGTGTTTGGTAATATTAATGAACTCATGAATGATAATGGGAAAACGTGATATCATGGTTTGAGTATATAGAATTTTAGGTATTTTTGGTGTTTTTAAAGAGTTAAATTTAATATAATTCTTGTTTTCACTAAGGTTCTATGGTAATTCATGTTATTATCACGTTTCAAGAGAATAAATTATTAAGGTTTTCACATTTTTAAAATTTGACCCCCAAAAAATTCCATATGGGATATGAAAGAAAAATGTTAAGTAGATTTTGTTCACATATTTATAAAGATTTATATTTTTAGTTTTTTAAAGGATTACAATTTTATCCATTTATGGATAGTAAAATATATATTCCGACTGAATTTTTTTAGATAAATATATTATCTCACTGTAGGTGGACCTATGCATATTTGATAACTTGTTCTAACTGTTTTTTGAGATAGATAGAATGACCTATCATTATATTTCATGATCTTCTAAAACTTCAAGAATGAAAAATTCAACTTCATTTCTTTAAATAAGAGATGAATTGTAAATTGTTCAGGAAATTTTCAATGGTGATATTTTACTAAAATCAATTAAGTATTTCTCCTTATAAAAAAATAATCAACTTTGGGAAAAGGATCGTGAAACCAAAATTTTTATTCAAGTACATTCTTATCTGATAAATCAGATTGTCACTTAAATTATCACAGAATTATGTATTTCTTGTAGTTAACTTCTTTCAAACCTTATTATCTATCCCTATCCATCAGAACAAGATGGTTAGATTTATTTTCCATATCCATGTTTTCACATCTCACTTATGTTTTCCTATGTGGAAACCCAGTGATGGATTAATTTGGGTAACCATTATGTTTCTAACTTTATTTTTTAAAAATGAAGTTTTAATATTCCTTTTTATGATGTGGGTTTTCCATTAAAGAAACTTTATTGTAGTAAACCATTTATAACCCCAATGAATTTTGAGGGAGAAATTCATTTTATGGGGGTATAATGAAACACCCTTAGATTTTATGAGATATATTATTTTTAATTTTTTTTGATGTCCTTTTTTATATGCTACACTAATATTGTCTTGCGCTATACGCACACAATATTATCTTTCTGTATACGCAACACTATTCTTGGCTTGTGTTACACACAATTTCAAGTTCTTTGGATAGAATTAATTTCATGCAACACTGAGTATTGATTTTTTTCAATGTATAAATGAACTATGTTAGGATTATTTTATACATAACACCAAAGGAAGCTTTCACTACACGCAACACTGACTTGGCTTGCGTTACACGCAAAAGCGACCTTCCTCAATAGCTTGTGTTGTACGTAATACTGAGATTCACTAAACAACAATATATTATTAAAATATTATTATGGGATATACAATAGAAATTATGAAGAGTATTAACCACATTTTGAATTATATATATCATTAGAATTCATCTTATATATTTTCTAGAACATGATACCAGAACAAATTTCAATTTTTTCTGATAAAAGAAGTATTTTTCAAAAAAATTGTATTTTTCTCGTCTTTTAATGGTGCACCCATTTTAAATTCAGTTTTTAACAGTTTTATATATTCTATTTTAAAAAATAAAATTATTATTTTGAATCAGAACATAAAAATTTACTTTAGATGAATTTTTAATATTTTTCTGAGAACTTTCATATTTTGATGAATAAAAGAAATACGCTAAATATTAATTAAAAACATCTTTCTTCATCAAGATAATTTATATGGTTAAATTATAAAATTTAATGTTTTTAAATTATAAATAGAATATATTTAATCATTAAATATAATGTAATTAAATATCATTAATTTTACATTTAATTCATATGTAAAAACATTTCAATCTTTTGTAATGTTTTATCTTTTAAAACCATTTTCTCATTTCAATATCGGGATTAATTTTAAATTAATTACTGGAAATTCTGTGTTTTTAATTTTAAATAATGGATTCCATATTTTGAATCAGTAAGCCCAAATTATGTTAATAGGCTACTTTTATTTTTGGTAATTATGCATTGTAACTTTAGTAATTATTTTTATTACTATGGTTAAAGGTAAATTGGGTAACAAATGGTAAAAGTAATATTATAAAATTACCTTCACAACCAGAAAATTATATTTAATGAATAATAGTATACCCATATCACTTAAGGGTCGGAATTTATTCATTTCATGGGCTTCTGTCCATGAAAATTATGTAATTATTATTAAAACAAAAAAAAAGTGACAACATGTCACTTTCTTGTATCTTATAGGTATATTAATTTTAATATAGTGATAAACAACATAAAAATTAAAAAATGAATAGTCTATAGAAATATAATGAAAATATATAAATCATGTGAATTTATTTACAATTTTTATTGATTAATTATATACCATTAATGGTGACATAATATTTATGTAAAATTTATTTTATTAATAGAAATATCAAATAAATGGTTTTACAAATATTAAAATAAATATCATATGAAATAATTAAGGAGCATCAATAATTTTTAAGGTGACTATGAAATTTTAGGAGTGTATTAAATATTTTGGTTCAAATTCATTTTCGGTGTGAATTTTATTTAATGTCAAATAAACGTATAGTGTCAAAATCGACACTATTGAAATTTTATAACAATAACATTTTATTAAATTATTTAAATATCATATAAATATTTAAAAATTAAAAAGTGATAATTATATGGTCTAAAATTTCCTGAAATATAAATTTATGTTCAATTAACACCGTATATATAAATATTTATAACCATTAAATATTTATAATGTTATTATCACAATTAAAATTAAATAGAATAACTAAGTGTAAATTAAAATGAAATGATTAAATTGACAAAAACAATTGTCTAAAATTTATTTATTAATTATATTAAAACCATATATAATCTTATAATAGAAATTAGGACATTTTGGAGGATTTTAAGTGGGGTTTTATTTTATTATAAATTAATATTACTGAGGTTTCCAAAAGTGTCACTCATCTCAATTATATAAGGGCACCTCATCCCTCACCGCTTAACTTCACATTGAGCCTTAAATATCTGCCAAACCCTTCAATTTTTCCTTCTCAACATCCCTACTTTTATTCTAGAGGTTTATTTCTTCTTCAAAGACCATCTCTAATGCCCTCTGTGGAAATTTATAGAAGGCATGTTAAGGAAGAGGTAATATCCTCTATCGATTCTTTCAACATTCGTTCTTCTTAAACTTCCTCTTCATTAGTTTTTTCATTATAAAGTATTTACATAAGTATCACTCAGATACTTATATTTTATTTTAATTATGAAACAAACCTATTTCACCTTCTATCAATCCTACAAAAAACAAAATCACTGCTCGTGCGTACGTACGGATTACCGTCTCCACGCTGTGGTGTTGTATGTTTTTCACCACCACCTTACTTGGATGGGTATAATGGTGGAAATAATAACTATATATGATTATTATAACATGATACTAATTATGAGATACTATAAACCATCCAACTCAATGCCATTCAACAATTATGGGAATGATATCATCACTCATACGTACATACGACTTACCATCTCCACGATGCGATGTGATTCATTTAGCATGATATTTATTAAACCATGATTATATAAATTAATGGAATGAATAAATATGATGTATATTATAATAATACCACACTATAAATTGTATAACTATAACCTAAAATAGATTAACAATAACTTATCCCACAAAACATGCTTAAGAACATAAACCAGTTAATACCCGAATAATGAGTAACAATGAAATATTACTAACAAACAGATGAAAATATTATCATAAATGTTAACATAAAAATTATTATGATTTTTCAATTAATAATTAAAATTATTTAAATCATTATACAAGAGTTTTGGATATAAACAAATCATATTATACCTAAGTTAAGGGATAATTTTTCAATCTCATTTTTATCTGAGATTATTTATAAGTATTTACAGGGGATATATTTATAATCCATGTCCATGTTTTATAAAAATGTTATCATAAAATTTTTACTATTCATATATGTATATTTAAAGTCATTTTTACTCATTTTTTAATTTTACTATATGGTATGTATGGAATCTTTCTTTTTTTACCATAATTAGTACATTTTTAATTTTCTAGAAAAAGTATGAGGAGAATGTTTTTTTAACTTATACATACTGAATGGATTTTTAAGGTTTAATGACACCTTAATTCCATGAATATTCTTATATACTTTTTCAAGTTAATTTATACTAAATTATTTTCTTTTAATGTTTTGTGTCATTTTGATAAAAGAAAATATTTTTGAAGAAGAAATGATATTTTTCTCAAGAACTAAGTTACAGTGTTTAAAAAACTAATTTCCTTAAAAAAAGAAATAATTTTATGTTTATATCCCTATAGTTACTATTATTTGATTGTGTTAATGATGGAATGATATTTTATATGGATTATTTTATGATGTAATGATGTTTAAGGAACCCATTTCATTTCTTGGGTTATGCTATGATTAATGATTTATGTTTTCTGTAATATGTAAGAATGATTTCATTATGAGATGAGTGGGACCTATATCTCTCTCCAATGCACAAGGTAAATATTTAAATCTCATGATATAGATATGACTAGAATTCAAGTAAATATGGTTTAGTAATACATGGCTGTAATGACAAGTAAACTCGGTTATGTAATGGACTTTTTCCACTATGATGGTCTTGGCAGCAATGCCTTGGTAGCATTTCATTGGATACTATGGAAATCATATCATGTGCTTATTAATTCTCCATAATTACATGTTTTATACCAATTCTATTCTATAATAGTTAATGTTCCTTTATGATATATGCCTTATGTACTGCCAAGATTTTTTTAATGGCTCAAGATTTTGATGTTTAAATTTTATGTTCATGTTTTTACATTCAAATATTCATGGTTTGTTTTATGTTCTCCATGTTTACCCTTAATGAGTATTTGAGATAACCCTTTTTTTTTCTTTTCACCATGATATAAATAAGGGTTTTAGTTAGGAAAATAAGGGGAAAATATTTACGGGAGATGTTGAAGATAATTCACCAAGTTAGAAGATTATGTTCCGAGTTTCCAAAGACACTAAACCAATATGGTCTTTGGGAATATATTTTGTGTAATGTATTAAGTATTCTGCAATACAAATTTTATATACATGTACATCAAGCCTGGGTCATTAGAGTTGGTTTTGGAGAGAATTTTTAGTCCACCTTTGAAATTAGGTTGTGAAAACATTAGTGAGATCCCTAGAGATATTTTAAAGGTATGTATAGGGATATCGCTAAGGTTAAGTAAAACTATAGGTTACAGTCTTAGAATTATGGTAATGATCATTAATAACCTACGATTAAACCTAAGATGTTAGATATTTAAAGTAATCCTCCTTGATTATGTTCTTTTCCTAGTACGATTTTGTACTCTCACAATATTCTTTTTGGGTTTTGTATAATGGATGGAACCTGACATTACTGTGTTAATGATCAATGCACTCAGAAATGCAATGATTTTACTCCTGAACAACCAAATGTTATGGGAGATGGAATGAAAAATATTATTTATATACTTACACAAGATATGAATCATTTTGGACTCCCAAATGAGTAGAGAAGGGACTGATGTTCTATTGTGTCCTTTATGAGGAAATTCCCACCTTATTTTAGTGGGTCTTCTGATCCACTTGTTACTGAAAATGGATCAGACCCATTGAAAAGACATTTTCCATCTTTAGTTTTTTATAACATGAAACAATAAATTTTTGCTATTTATCATTTAGAAGGGGAAGCAGACCAGTGGTGGACTCTAATTACGAATACAAGGTAGAATGATAAAATTGAATCCATGGAATGAGACAAGTTCACGAACATGTTTTTCAATAAGTACTTTCCTTTTATTCTTCTAACAAAGATAGAAATGGAGTTCCTTGTGCTTAAGAAAAAGTATGAAGAATCCTTTGGTACATACGAGGAAAATTTTACCGACTTGCAAGGTATGCTTTTGGTTTTATCATCCAACCTGAAAGTAAAGTTAATTGAATCTTTAGTGTCTTAAAACCAAGTCTTAGAAGGGAATTGGATATAAGAGACTTTATTACCTATGAAGAGATTTTGCATTGTGCTATCTAGGTAGAAATCGAAGTTGGTGTTACATATCAATCTCATGGTTTTGAAAAGAAACGAAAGATGGAGTTCAAGGGAATATCTCAAAAAATGGTGAAAGGGAGATGAATGTTTTTGTATGCTCAATGTGTGAAAATAATCATGGTGGAGATTGTCTTAAAGTGACTAGAAAATGTTTCAATTTTGAAAAATAAGTTCATCGACTAGTGGAGTGCCAGAATAATGGGAAAAAGGTTTCTAATGATGTGAACAGAGAAAATACTACATAGAACGCACCACCAACACTTCAATGCTACAAGTGCAAGAAAATGGGGAATTATGCTAATTGATTCCCTAATCCAAGGGTTAAGGATGATGGATGTCAGAAACCTCTTAAGGTAAAAGACAAAGGGAAGTCACATGCAATCACTATTGGCGATGTTGAGTATGAAAATGAAGTGGTGGAATGATTATGTGTTTATGGGATTCCAAAATAGTGTTGTGGAATCTCATTAATAGTATTATGGAATATTGGAATATCTGTGTGTTATTCCATTTTTATTTTTGATAAGTATATGGTATAGGTAACCATGAAAAGTGATTGAAATATTTTTGGGAAAGCACCTGATATGCGCATAATGAATGAATAAGGAGATAATGAGAAGTTTGATAGTATTAGTGATCTCATGATTGATAAAAGGAAAAACTTATGTCATGGTTTGAGTATATAGAATTTTTGGTATTTTGGTTTGTGGAAAGAGTTAATTTTGATGGAATTCAAGTTTTCACTAAGGTTCTACAGTAATTCATGTTCTTATCATGTTTCAAGAGAATACATGATTAAGGTATACACATTTTTGAAATGTGACAACCAAGAACTGAAAAATGAGATACGTATATAACTCCTTGACCCCATTTACCTAGATCTAGTGCATTGTTACATAATATTGGCATGATACAAGGAATCATGTCCTGAAGGACCGATTGGTTTAGTATTCATACATAAGTTCAACATTAGAAATTCCTTAAATACATTAATAATTTCTTCCATTACAAATATCCCAGCCTCTAAGATATTCCTGAAAGTCACTCATAACTAACTTCTTTATATCCTACAAAAATGAAACATAAGAAATGGGTTTTCTCAAAAACTTAGTAAGAGTAAGAAATATAGTAGAAGAAAACATAAAAATTAGAAATGGTGAATAATTGAAAACACATGCCTTTAAAAATAATAAATATTAATACTTTTTGGAAGGAATGTGAGTTGAGTAAATAATTCTATAATAAAACATAGTCATGGGTATTCTATTAGTCGAATAACCACATGAACCATCATTATTATTTTCATAATGATGGAATGTATAATGTCGGACATGCTGAAATATCTTGTCAAAGCCTCGACCAAGACGTCTAAAAATGATTTAGGATACGAACAAGACTATATATCAAATTGGGAAGGACTTGGCCAATTCCACATCTAATTGTCTCATGAGACTTACCGATGCACCTAGGAGCTATAGCGGGCTCCACCCGTCACATACTAAGTCCAATACATTCCATATATGAAAAGGTTGAAACATAACATAAAAATTCGTATTAAAACTAACATTAAAAATGTCAATAATTTAACCATAAACCATGAATGGTATAAAAATAACACATCCATAGTCAAACATATCACAAAACCTTAAACAAAATATGGAATATTTGTATCATAATAAATCAACTTCAAACAAGTGCATAATTTATCAAAGGATATTGACATATATGAAATCAAAACTATTTGAGAGAAATATCTCTTTCTATTTTGAAATAATTTAAGAGTCACGTATTTATAAAAGAAAACATTTATTTTGAAAATATTCTTATAAGTTATTAAGGGAAGCTTTTATGATGTTATAATGACGTAAAATAGCAGCACCCACCGTATAAGTTATAAAAAACATCCTTACCTTAGTTTTTTCGAAAAGATCATAAAGTACCTTGTTTGGAAAATGAAGGAAATATTCCATTCAAAACATATAAGGTTAAATATGAGTATAAATGACTTTAACCCATAGTCTAGTAAATAGTAAAAATATATTGAAATAAATTTTTAGGAAAACACGGATGTTGATGATAAAGCAGTCCTAGTAGATACTTACGTAAAAACAACCTCGAATGATAATGAAATTGTGAAATTAACCCCTTACCTTGTACTTTTACTTAGTATATGGTATGTTAAACTCATTTTTATTAGTTAAATAATTTTTATTAAATTTTAAAATTACTATATACATAAATATGATATCATATATGATCTTCTAATATTGCTTTGTTAATAATTTTTTAGTAGTATCATCGTTTTGGGTGTTAACTGACTCGTTTTTCTTTATATGCTTGGTTACATAAGCCATGTTTTTTATGGGTAGAATATATTTGATACATATCCAGAATTATATTAAGTTCTTAAAAATTATTTTTAATAATCAAATGAAAATTATTCTTGAATGGTTACGTTGGGGAAATGAATCTCATCACGTTCATGGAGACGGTAATCCTTACGTACACACGAGCGAGAATATCATTATATTGATGGTGAAATAGTATGTAATTGGATGATATATCATATATACAGAATCATTAACATGTTATATTTATTATTTACATCATTTATACTCATTATTATACCCATCCAAATAATGAAGTGTTTGAATAACAAACTACACCACGACGTGGAGACGGTAAGCCGTACGTACGCACTTATAGTGA
Source organism: Viscum album (assembly GCA_963277665.1). Classification (NCBI taxonomy): domain Eukaryota; kingdom Viridiplantae; phylum Streptophyta; class Magnoliopsida; order Santalales; family Viscaceae; genus Viscum; species Viscum album. Next base: position 772,172,421 of record OY728126.1, read on the forward strand.
CTTTGTCATTTATAGGATGGATAGAATAAAAAATTTGGTTGTACCATATTTAAAATAAAATAAAAGTGTGTAGAAGGTACTGGATTTATTATTTTGGTAAGGAAACAAAAAATAAAGAGGATGTGAAAGAAGAAAATAACTTGAAAGAGGGTGGTGAAATTATTACCTCTACTGCGGGTGTTTCCTTTTGAGTTGATCAAAAGGGCTCCTTAAGTTGGCTTTATGATCAATTTAAGGCCTATAGTTTGAATTGAGGGAAGTTGTGTGGATATTTGGGAAGGGTTTTGATGATCCAAATATCTTTTTAGGTGTGAAATTCAGATAAGGGGATGTGCCCTTTTATAGGAGAGGTGATGGTCACTTTAGGAAAAGCTTGAAATATTATTTTATAATAAAGTAATTTCCGGTTTCTAATGGCTCCAAAATTATTTATTTCGAGGATAAGGTGGGTATTGGTCTAAACCCTATCAACCAATACGTTTTAGACAGGTTTATGTCACCATATTAACATTATCTTTTTTATTTAACTCTTACTTAAATAGTTTGACATTTACCATGTCTCTTTGTATTTTTATATTATATGGTTAACAAACATACTATAAACTAACAAGAAAACCCCAAGTAGTTCATTATTAATATATATAACCTTTTCTAAGTCCTTTTTCCGAACCTTATATTTTTTAGGAATATTATATCAATTAATAATATAGTATTTGTTTTAAAAACTCAATTATTTAAATTTTGACACTATTTAGTATTTGATTTTTTTGAAAGCCATAAATACATTATCACTTAGAAAAAAATTTATATAACAAACCCAAACATAGAATATTAACATAGAAAGTTATTGGAATTCATCAGAATTCAAATTTTACATTTATTTGGATATTTATAATATCAATTATTTTAATATTTCATTAATAAGGTAATTCCTGCATCATCATTGTGTCATAAATAAATTAAATTATTTAATTTCTAAAAATTATAAATAAAATAACATTATTTATAAAATATTTTTATCTTTTTAATGAATATTTATAGTCTAATTTATATTGTGTGTAACCCTATATTAAAAATGGTTTAGTTATTAAACTGTGAATTTAACTCTTTTAACTCTTCTTTAAATAAAATAATAATAAATATCCTAATATGATCCAAGTGGACCAAAGAGGATCATATTTTATTCCTAAGGTTATTTTTGGTCGAATTATACTTATCCAATAGAATTAGGAAATGTGTTAGGGTAATTATGATATCATTTTTACCCTTAATTATCCTATTTACTTTTACCCGTGGTAAATAAAAGTCAAAGGTTACTATTCATCAAAAATTATTTTCATCTTATTGAAACAAATTTTAATTAATGTTATTAACTGTGTCTATCTAATTATTGAAATTCAACTAACAGAAGTTGTAAAATTATGTTTTATGCAAATTTGTAAAATGCTTCTAGAGGGTGGGTAAAAGATGATAAAAAGTTTTACAAAATTTGTATATATCTAAACTTATTATAAAATGACACCAATGAGTTAAATTGAACTTATATAGGTATTATGTATCTATTTTTACCTAAAATAAATTTAAATTAATTAAATAATTATTTAAATAAAAAGTCATTTTTAACCAATAAAGTAATGTTTTTCACTATTCATCAAAAAATTGAAAGTTTTCAGAAAAATACAAAAACATCATCCTAAGATAATTTTGATATTGCGAATTCAAAATTGAAGTCCATTTTCAAAAATATAATTTATAAAATTTCAAAAAGTGGGTATTACTATTCATAACGTCGAGTTTTATTGGTCGTGGTGTGTTAGAATCTCGAAGTTGTGTACAATGCATGCTATTTCATACCTGAAATTTCTAGAATACTACCACACACAAAGATTCAGGTGGTTCTTCATCATAAGATCCTCTGGTTCCCACATTGCCTCTTCCATTTAATGCTTTCTCCATAGAACTTTTACTAGACGAGTCATCCGGTTTCTCAACACTTGTTCTCTGGTATCAAGAATTTTGACAAGATCTTCATAATAAGATAGATTAGGTTGCAGTTCAATTTCTTCATAGGTGAGTACATGCATTGAATCAGGAATATATTTTCTCTACAGTGATACGTGGAATAAATACTGAACTTTGGAGAGACATGGAGGCCTTTCCAAATGGTAATCTACCACCCCAGTTCGTTCTAGAATTTTGAAAGTTCCTATGTACCTGGGACTTAATTTACCCTTCTTACTGAATTGTATAACCCCCTTACATGGAGAAATCTTCAGGAAAAAATGATCTCCTACCTGAAATTCCAAATCCTTCCTTAGTTTATCATCATAGCTCTTCTGCCTACTTTGATTTGTTTTGATATGGGTTTGGATAACCTTCACATTTTCCATTGTTTCCTCAATATGTTCTGGGTCGATGAGTCTTCTTTCTCCAACATCATCCCAACAAATTGGTGTGCGACATCTCTTTCCATATAAAACTTTATATGGTGCCATCTTAATACTTTAATGGAAGCTATTGTTATAGGAAAATTCTACCGGAGGTAAATATTAATCCCACATACCATAAATTTCAAGTAATAAAGATCTCAACATGTATTCTAAGGTTTTAATAGTCCATTCTGATTGTCTGTCGGTTTGAGGGTGGTAGTCAGTGCTCAAACAAAGTTTAGTATCCAAGGCATTTTGAAGAATTTTCCAAAATCTTTATGTAAAATGGGGATTGCGATCAGAAAAAATTGATAGGGGTACACTATGGAGTATTATACCTTCATTAATATATTGTCTTTCTAGAAATTCAAGTGGTAAATCTTCTCTTATAGTAAGAAAATGTGATGACTTGGTAAAATGATCAATAATGACCCATATTGAATCATTCATTATAGGAGTCTTTGGTATCCCCATGACAAAGTCCATCGTAATATTATCCCATTTCCACTCAGGTATGGGAAGAGGTTGCATGACTCCTCCAGGCTGTTGCCTTCCAGCTATCACTTCTTGAAAAACCATACATCTGGACACAAAATCAGCAATCTCCCTCTTCATGTTTTCCCACCAAAAATGTTCCTTCAAATTTCTATACATCTTGGTTCTCCCAAGGTGTATATCGAAATTGGATCTATGAGCATCATCCAACAATTCCCTTTCTAGATCAGGCATATCTGGAACAAAAAGTCTCTTCCCAAATTTCAAAATTCCATCTTCATATTCGAAGTCACTCAATATCCCGTCATTTATAGGTTTAATCATCTTCTTAAACTCCTCATCATTAGTCTGAGATATTTTCACCCCTTCTGGTAAATATGGTTTGGAAACCATTTGAAAAATTATTGATGTTTTACCTTCCATGGTTATTCCCATATCAATCTTTACTAGATCCATGAAAATAGGATCCCTTTCAACTCTCATCTTGTTCAAAACTCCATGTTCATTTCTTATCAAAGCATCTACCACCTTATTTTCCTTTCATGGGTGGCAGTGTATTGTTCAATCATAATCCTTGAGTAGTCAATCCATCTCCTTTTCCTCATGTTTAGTTATTTTTGTGAGAAAATATACTTCAAACTCTTTTGAAGAGTATAAACCTCACATTTTTCACCATAGGTATAGTTTATACATTTATTTAAAGTGATGATTACATCTGCTAACTCAAGACCATGATTGGGATATTTTTGCTCATGAATTGTTAGCTGTCATGATGCATAGGCAATAAATCTATCATTCTGCATAAGAACACAACCAAGTCCTTTCTTTGAAGCATCACTATAAATAAAAAAACCATCATTCCTTAATGGTAGAGTCAAGATAAGATTGTTGACTAATCTTCTCTTTAGTTATTCAAAACATTCTTCACACTCTTTTTTTCAATCAAATTTAACCCCTTTACGTGTGATCTTGGTTAATGGGTAGGCCATCCTGGAAAAATTCTTGATTAAATATCGATAATAAATTTTTAGACAACTAAATATGCATACCTCATATATACTCGTCGGTGCTAGCCATTCTTGGATTGCCTTGGTTTTTGAAGGATCGACAGATATTCCATCCTTAAAGAACATATGGTCAAGGAAAGAAATCTCTTGAAGCCATAATTCACACTTTCGAAACTTCCCATATAATTCATTTTTTTAAGAGTCTTCAGAATAATGAGAAATTGATTTTCACGATCTTCGTATCTTTTGGAGTATACCAAGATATAATCAATTAATACCAATATAAAGTCATCAAGATATTCCTTGAAAACTCTATTCATTAGATCCATGAATACAGATGGTGCATTAGTCAATCTAAAAGGCATTATTGTAAACTCATAATGCTTGTAGCTAGTTTGAAATGCTATTTTTGGAATGTATTCCTTCTTCAAACACAACTGATGATATCCGGATCGAAGGTAAATCTTTGAAAAATATTGAGCACCATGAATTTGGTCGAATAAATCATCAATGCGAGGTAGGGGATACATATTCTTTATTGTTTCAACATTTATCTTACTTTAGTCAATGCACAACCTCATAGATCCGTCTATCTTATTAACAAATAGGTCAGGGTCTCCACATAGAGAAACACTAGGGTGAATAAATCCCTTATTACTTAATTCCTCTAGATATTTCTTTAGTTCCACTAATTACACAGTGGTCATTATATAAGGGGTCTTCGATATGGGCCTTGAACCTGGAATTAAATCAATGGAAAACTCAATTTCTCGTTTAGGAGGATGTCCAGGTAGGTCCTATGGAAACACATAAAAAAATTATTTCTCAATAGGTAAGTCCTCTATTCAAACATTCTTTTCCTCACCCATAATTATTTCATTCTCATCCACCCTAATAATTGAAGTTAGTAGAGATACTGGGGGTTGATCTAGATAAGAATCAGATGGTGAAGTTTATGATCTAAAGATAAGGTACTCCATATCATCATCGAGAATTGTAACCTCTTTCTTATCGCAATAAAGTTTTACCTCATGGTCCAAAATCTAATCCATACCAATTATTATATCAAATTCAATCATGGGTGTGAATATTAGATCAGCTGATAAATATCATTTTTATACCTTAATGGGGACTCATTCACAAAACTTCGTTGCAATGATACTTCCCTTATGATTTTTTACTAACAACTCCCTTGTTAAATCAAATTATAAATATCTAATTTTCTTAGCAAACTGGAAAGAATGAAATAATTTCATGATCCAGAATCAAATAAAGCATTGGATAAACTTGAGGATACCATTAAATTACCTTCCACCACGACTTTCAGAACTTCAACCTCATCATTACTGATCACATAAGTTTGTCCTTAATCCATTGGCCTTTTCTGATTTATGTTTCCCTAATTCTTAGGACATTCATTTTCATAATGTCTCCTCTCCCTACATTTGTAGCATTGAACATTGGTTGCTTCTTTCTTCCCCTTTCAATCACTAGAAAGATGGCCTTTCTGTCCACATTTTTAGCATAATCCTTTTTCTTTTAGATAGGCACCTGGGTGATTCCTTCCACAATTATCACAAGATGGAAATTCAACTCTTCCATTTTTCCATGCGTCCTTATTTCCTTTCCAAAAGTGCTTAGTATATCTCTTCTTCTCTTCCTTTACTTTAAAGTCGTAAGACTTAGAGAATTCATTTTCTGTCATGATAGCACATGAGACAATATCTTCATATGATGTGAAGGATTATGAGACTAATGATCGAGGGAGGAATGGTTTTAAACCATAAATGAAATAATCCATCTTACTTCTTGGATTACATATATAATTTGCATCATGCCTTGCTAATCTTGTAAAGTTAGCCTATTCCTTTGCAACATTCTCATCCTCCTTTTGCCTTAGACTAAAAAATTGTCTTCCTATATCCGCTCGATGGTCATGAGGATTGTATTTTTCTATGAAAATCTCTTTACACACCCTCCATTCCAAGTTTGATACTTCTTCATCTTCCTTTGTGTTTTGAATCAATGACCACCATTGATCTTCATCTCCCCTATGGTGATAAACTACCATGAAAACTTTTTCCCTTTCCCTACTCCCCAAAGAATGAAATATTTTCTCTAAGGAAATAATCTATTGTTCAGCTAGAAATGGATTTGTAAACCAATTTAATGTTGGTGGTTGTTGCTGCATGAAACAGTCTAATATTGATCCTTCTTGTTATGGATCAGGGTGATCCATATGGGTAAAGATATTATTCATAACCTGTGTGAGTTGTCACAGTACGGTGATAAGCTAATCAGCAACAGTTGAATCACCAGCTCCATTATAATTATATTCTGTATGAGGGAAATCACAACATAGATTACGTGCAATGATACGGTTTCCATTCCTTCCACTAGGTTCCATTTCTAAATAATGGCATACACTATACTAGAAAGGTTAGTCAGAGGCAACGACCCTAATCGTTTATTAAACAAAGGAAAATTTCAGAAAACAAGCGCAACATTGCACAAAGATAAACTACATAACATCAAATTCCAACCCATCACCACCTCCACAACTGATGTCTTAATCCATAGTTGTTGTTTCCCATTCCGAGATTTTGCATTGCTTGAGGATTTTAGCATATTTTCTCCTAAGATTAATATGTTCCAAAGATAGGTGTTCATTCGTAGATTGAATACCTTTATTAAAAGATCAGGTGGGCATTGGCCTTGGTAGGTAGGAGTAGTCCTTCCTCGGCAGTCTTCACGGCGATGCAAGCATATTATTCTAACTCCCAATTGTCACCTTTTTCCCTCCCTGAACAACATCGCTATATAAGGGTCTTACCATGCCATTCTCATTTTCCTTGTCCCTATCAGATAAATCCCCCCATTTACTAGGGATCCACATGTCCTGATGAAGCTCCATTATGGTATGATGCATCTGACAATTGGTGTCAATCATGGCTAAACTGTGCGGATTTTCCAGCACTTCAGTGCTTTCACAAATCCCTCTTTCACTAGCCTTAAACACTGCATCCTCCTCCTGCAGAATTCTCTGGTCCTGTATGTTGGCTTCCTGCAAGGCCTCTCCTATATCCTCCTTCTCAATTCCCTAAAACTGGTTCCCCATGGGAAAATAGGCTAGCACACCAGCGTTTCCATCATCCTAACCCTAGATCCCAGCAGCACTAATTTCCGCAGTTACTGAGGGATGATCCATACAACATGAAGACTTCAACAGTCCCACTGCCCTAACATTTAGCTCTTCAGCCCACTCAACACCCTTGTTGCAAACCTGCTGCCCATCAGAACCAGGGACACCGTTACCAGCCTCACTACCAGCTACCTGCATCTCACCATCCTCCACCCTCAGATCGGATCAGAGTCTCTCAAAGACTGCACTGACCAGCGGATTGGAAGGGACCACCACCTTTTATCCCACTACCGTGGTATTTTTCTTCTCACAATCCGAAATCTTTCCAACACCAAGAACCTAACTCTGCCCCTAAACTACCCTATCCATCAGAGAAAATCGTTGTCTCCTCCTTTAACCATTGTACTACGACACCAGATGCCCCAGATGGTGACAATTTGAATAAAAGATGACCCAGGACTCAAACACCATGGCCTTCCTCCATCTAAACTCTGTTCCGACAGTAATCCAAATCCATTCTACATGGGGATTCGACACATCCACCACAACAAAAATGAGCAGGTTAACTAGGGGACATACAACAAAGGTTTGGACATTAGAGAATAAGAAAAGGCCAACCATATTTCCAATCATGCGGATAATAGCAGGATTTTGAAATGGTAAGGGGAGGTGAGGCGGGCTTACCCATGTCTCAGTAGAGGGAGGATCACGGTTCAAGCACAGATCGAACGACCAGTGAACCAGGAAGAACTTTCAACCACTGCATCAACGAGGAGCATTGGACCATGACCTAATCAGGTCGTCTTCCATAGCAAACCAAATCATCAAATGTTGCGTATCAAGAATCCCAACTATTGTGCTATCCTATAGATCCCATTTTCTGAACAAAAATCGATCAAATTCATTAACCGAGGGTTTTGGTGATTGAATCGCACAACCAGGGTCAGATTCATGAGGCTAGATGCTTCCCGGAACTCCGACTGTGAAATCACAAGCTCAGGACCACCGAGGTGTAAGTCAGTAACTTTCAGTCTTAGGGATATCTCTGGGAAATCCGAGAGGAAATTAGGATTGGAAAATGGCATGAATGGCTTCCTTGCGCGCAGAGGCGGTCACAATAACAAATCCTCCCCCCTCCCTCCCCCAGGAAGGGGGGGGGGGAATCCGCCACGAGCATATAGGGTTTCAACACCGGGAAGGGGTACACAGTGAGCATCTCCAATCAAAACGTGTTGGTTGGTTTATGGGGTATTGAGGCGGCCTTACCCCACCCCCTGTCGCACGTCCCTAGCTAGGCCCTAAGGGGACCAACCTTGGGCTTGGGCCAGTTCTACACAGAGTCGAGGGGACGAGAGGATCGCTAGCATACAGTGCGTGTTTCCTTTGCAAGGACTCGAACTCGGAACCTTGACGACAGGATGCCACCACCTTGAACCAACTCACCCATACCCCATGGGCTAATGGAAAACACTAGATTAGTTTATAAATAGCAATACATAATTCCCAACTTGTAAAATAGTTAACATAAATTGAACAGTTTATGGATATAATTAATAATCATAAAAATGTCTTCTTTGAAGGAGTATATACTCATAAATCCATCATAGTGGTTTTTAAAAAAAATGAGAATTATCCTAAGCATATCCCCTGGGAGTGTTGCAACCATGAGTGCAACAAGGCCAATTGTCGTGCATCAGTTCCCGTTCGAGTCTATATCAAAGAGATGTTTTCAAGTTTTACCCCTAGGTTCATTTGTGCAAGAGTCTCCCCTACCTGATCGTATCCAGACAAGGATGTATTGCTTGGAAAACTCACAAAATCTCTATAGTTCCAAAATTCATGGATGTTCTTCAATACTAGTCCTCAAAGTCTATCTTAGGGTAGTGTTCTCTAATCATAGTTTTTCTAAATCTAGTTTCCAAGGTTTTTACTAAACTTCCTCTGATACCAACTATGATGCTCTGACCCCAGTTACCCATAGATGGTACATTATTACATAATATTGGAATGAAACAAAGAATCATGTCCCGAAGAACCGATCAGTTTAGTATTCTTGGAAACAAGATACATATATAAGTTCAACATTACAACTGGAAAAGAAATAAAACACTAATTTATTTCATTATAAACATAAAAGAATGCTAGATATTCCAATAAGTCACTCATAACTAACTTCTTAATATCATGGGAAAATAAAAAATAAGAAAGGGGAGAGCTCAAATTCTCTGTAATAGTAAGCAATACTCCGGATGATATCATAAACATTAGGCATGGTGAATAATTTAAAAAACATTCCTTTACAAATAATAAACATGAATACTTTATATCAGGATTGTGAGATGAGTAAATAATGTCATAATAAAACATGGTCATGGGTATTCTACTAGTAGAATAACAACATGAACAATCATTATTATTTTCATAATGAGGGAATGTATAATGCTATAAATTCTGCAATATCTTCTCAAGGCCTCGACCACGACGTTTATAAATGATTTAAGCCTAGGCCAAAACCATATATCAAATTGGAAAAGGCCTCATCCAGTTTCACATCTAATTGTCTCATGAGATCTACTGATGCACCAAGGAGTTATAGCTGGCACCACCCATCACATACTAAGTCTAATACCTTCCTTATATGAAATGGTTCAAACATAACATAGACATTCATATTAAAACTACCACACGAAATGTAAATACTTTAACCACAAACCATGAATGGTATGAAAATAACACATCCATAGACAAACATATCACAAAACCTTAAATACAATATAGAATATTTTTATCATAATAAGTCAACTTCAAAAAAGTGTAAAAATGTTCAAACAATGTTGACATAGATGAAACCAAAACTATTTGAGAGAAATATCTCTTTCTATTTTGAAATCATTTAAGAGTCAAAAAATTATTAAAGAAAACATTTATTTTGAAAATATTCTTATAAGCTTGTAAGAGAAGGTTGAATGATGTTATAATGATGTAAAATAGCCCCACCCGCCGTATAAGATTAAAAAAACATTCTTACCTTAATTTTGTCAAAAAGGTCATAAAGTACATTGTTTGGAAAATGATGGAAAGATTCCTTTGAAAACATAGAAGGTCAAATAAGAGTATAAATGACTTTAACCCATAGCCTAGTAAATAGTAAAAATGTTTTGAAATTTTTTTTATGAAAACACGGATGTGGATGATAAAGAGGTCTCAGTAGATACATAGGTAAAAACAACATCGGATGATAGAGAGATTCTAAAATTAACCCTTACCTTGTACTTTTCCTTAGTCGATGGTATGTTAACCTCCTGTAAAATTGTTAAATATTTTTTATTAAATTAAAAAATAACTATATTCATAAATATGATATTATATAAGATCTTCAAATATTTCTTTGTTGATAATATTTTAGTAACTGACTCGTTTTCGTTTATATGCTTGGTTACGTAAGCCATGTTCGATATAGATATTATGTATTTGAAACATATCCAGAATGATATTAACTTCTTTAACATTATTTTTAATCATAAAATGAAAATTATTTTTTAATGTTTATGATGGGGAAATGAATCTTATCGCGTTCGTGTAGACGGTAATCTGTACGTACGCATGAGCGACAATATCATTATATTAATGCTGAAATCATATGTAATTGGACGGTATATCATATATAAAGAATCATTACCATGTTATATTTTTTATTTAAATCATTTATACTCATTATTATACCCATCCAATTAAGTGTTTGAATAACAAACTACACCATGATATGGAGACGGTAAGCCATACATACGCACGTATGGTGACTTTTTCATTTATAGGATGAATAGAATAACGAATATGGTTGTAAAATATTTATAATAACATCAATGTATGTAATAGGTACTGTATTTATTGTTTTATTATGGAAAAACATATAAAGAGGGAGTGGATAAAGAAAAGAACTGAAAGAGGGTGGTAAATTTATTACCTCTACTATGGGTGTTTCCTAGTGAGTTGATCAAAAGTGCTCCTTAGGTTAGCTTTCTGATCAATGTAATGACTTTAGTTTGAAGTGAGGGATGTTGGGAGAATATTTGGGCAGGGTTTGGTTGACCCAAATGGCTTTATAGGTGTGAAATTACGGGAAGAGGAAGTGCCCTTAATAAGAGAGGTGAGGGTCACTTTAGGAAAAACTTGAAATATTATTTTATAATAAAGTCATTTTCGGTTTCTAATAGCTAAATAATGATTTATTTCGAGGATAAAGTGGTTATGGGTCGAAAACCTGTCAACCAATAGGTTTTAGACAGGTTTAGGTCACCATATTAACCTTATATTTTTTATTTAACTCTAAGTTAAATAGTTTAACATTTACCATGACTCTTTGTATTTTTATATTATATGGTTAATAAAATTACTATAAACTACCAATAGAAGCCTAAGTGGTTCATTATTAATATATATGACCTTATATAGGTCCTTTGGACGATCCTAAGATTTTTAATAATATTATATCAATTAATAATATAGTATTTATTTTAAGAACTCAATTATGTGAATTTTGACACTACTTAGTATTTGATTTTATGATAGCCATAAAAACATTATCACTTCGAATAAAATTTATTTAAACAGCCCTAAAATGTCATAATAACCTATAAAATTTTTGTAATTCTTCATAAGTCTCAATTTACATTTATTTGGATGTTTATAATATCAATTATTTTAGTGTTTCATTAATTAGGAAATTAATGCATCATCATTGTGTCATAAATAAATTAAATTATTTAATGTCTAAAAATTATAAATAAAATACCATTATGTAGGAAATTTTTTTAGTTTTGTATTTAGTATTTATTATCGAATTTATATTGTGTGTAACCCTATATTAAAAATGTTTTAGTTATTAAACTTTGAATTTAACTCTTTTAACTCTTATTTAAATAAAATAATAATAAATGTCCTAATCTAATCCAAGTGGAACAAAGTGGATCATATTTAATTAATAAGGTTGTTTTTTTGAATTATACATATCCAATAGAATTAGGACATGTGTTATGGTAATTATGATATAATTTTTACTCTTAATTACCCTATTTACTTTTAATCGTGGTAAATAAATGTCAAAAGTTACTATTCACCAAAAATTATTTTCATCTTATTAAACCACATTTTACTTTTTGATATTAACTATATGTCTTGGATTTTTAAAATTCAACTCACAAAAGTGGTAAAATTTTGTTTTATGCAAATTCACAAATGCTTCTAGGAGATGGGTAAAAGATGTAAAAAGTTCAATAAAATTTTTATATATCTAAAATTATTATAAAATGACTCCAATGAATTAAATTGAACTTATAAAGTTATTATGTATCTATTTTACATAAAATAAATTTAAATTAAACAAATAATTATTTAAATAAAAAGTCGGTTTTAACCAATAACGCAGTGTTTTTCACTATTCATCAAAAATCTAAAGTTTTCAGAAAAATACAAAAAATTCACCCTAAGATAATTTTGATATTACAAATTCAAAAATGATGTCCATTTTGAAAAATAAAATTTATAAAATTTCAAAAACTGGCTATAACTATTCATAACAACTAGTTTGATTAGTCATGGTGTGTTAGAATCTCGAAATTGCGTACAATGTAAGCTATTGCATTATTTAAAGGGAAGTGTTCCATGAAAGAATGGGGTGTAAAATTATTCCCTCCTTCAATTAATTTCATCCTCAATGTTTCTAGAATACTACCTGACAAAAAGATTTAGGTGGTTCTTCATCATAAGTTCCTCTGGTTCCCATGTTTCCTCTTCCATCTTATGGTTTCTCCATAGAACATTTACCAGACGATTCATCCAGTCTCTCAATACTTGTTCTCTGGTATATATAATCTTAACAGGATCTTCAAGATAAGACATATCATGTTCCAGTTCAATTTACTTATAGGTGAGTACATGCATTAGGTCAGATATGTATTTTCTCAACAGTGATACGTGGAACACATCGTGAACTTTGGAGAGACATGGAGGCATTTCCAAACGGTAAGCTACATAACTAATTCGTTCTAGAATTTCAAAAGGTCTGATGTACATGGGACTTAATTTACCCTTCTTACCGAATCGTATAACTATTTTCCATGGATATAGCTTCAAGAAAAAATGATCTCCTACCTGAAATTACAAATCATTCCTTCAGTTATCGGCATAGCTCTTCAGCCTACTTTGAGCTGCTTTGATGTGGGTTTGGATAACATTCATATTTTCCACTGTTACCTCAACATGTTCTAGGCAGATGAGTTTTCTTTCACCAACATCATCCCCACAAGTTGGTCTGTGACATCTCTTTCCATATAATGCTTCATATGGTTCCATCTGAATACTTTAATGGAAGATATTATTATAGGAGCATTCTACCAGAGGTAAATATTGATCCCACGTACCTTGAAAGTCATCTGAGCAAGATCTCAACATGTATTCTATGGTTTGAATAATCAATTCTAATTGTCCGTCAGTTTGAGGGTGGTAGGTGGTGCTCAAACGAAGTTTAGTATCCAAGGCCTTCTGAAGACTTTTCCAAAATCTTGATGTAAAATGAGTATTGCAATCTGAAGCAATCGATAGGGGTACAAGAGGGAGTCTTACTACTTCCTTAATATATAGTCTTTCCAGACGTTCAAGTGGTAAATCATCTCTTATAGCAAGAAAATGTGTTGACTTGGTAAAATGATCAACAATGACCCATATTGCACCATTCCTACTAGGATTCTTTGTTATCCCCATGAAAATGTCCATCGTAATATAATCCCATTTACACTTAGGTATGGGAAGAGGTTCCATGACTCCTCTAGGTTGTTGCCTTTCGAATTTCACTTGTTGACAAACCATACATCTTGAAACAAAATCAGCAATCTCTCTCTTCATGTTGTCCCACAAAAAATGTTCCTTCAAATATATATACCTCTTGGTTCTCCCAAAGGTGTATATGGAAATTAGAGCTATGAGCATCATCCAACAATTCCCTTTTTAGATCAGGTATATCGGGAACACAAATTCTCTTCCCAAATTTCAAAATTCCATCTGCATATACGAAGTCACTCAATCTCCCATCATTTATAGCTTTAATCTTCTTTTGAACTCCTCATCATTAATCTCAAAATTTTTATCCTTTCTAGTAAATATGGTTTGGAATCCATTTGAAAAAGTATTGATGTCTCACCTTCCATGGTTATTCCCATATCCAACTTTACTAGATCTAGGAAAATAGGGTCCCTTTAAACCCTAATCTTGTTCAAAACTCCATGATCCTTTCTTTTCAAAGCATCTGCCACCTAATTTTCCTTTCCTGGGTGGTAGTGTATTATGTGATCATAATCCTTGAGTAGTTCAATCCATCTCCTTTACCTCAGGAATAGTTATTTTTGTGATAAAATATACTTCAAACTCTTGTGATCAGTATAAATCTCACATTTTTCACCATAGAGATAGTTTCTTAATATCATCAGAGTGAAGATTATAGTTGCTAACTCAAGATCATGAGTGGGACAGTTTTTATCATGAATTTTTAGCTATCGTGATGCATAGGCAATAAATCTATCATTCTGCATAAGGACACAACCAAGTCCTTTCTTTGAATCATCGTTATAAATAACAAACCAATCATTCCCTGATGGTAGAGTTGCGATTGGAGCGTTGAATAATCTTCTCTTATGTTCTTCATAAAATTCTTCACACTATTTTTTCCAAACAAGTTTAACCCCTTTAGGTGTGAGCTTGGTTAATGGGTTAGCCAATTGGGAAAAATTCTGGATGAAATGTTGATAAAAACCTGCTAAACCAATAAAAATGCGTACCTTAGTTATACTCGTTGGTGTTGGACATTCTTGGATTTCCATGGTCTTTGAAGGATCAAAAGATATTCCATCCATAGTGACAATATAGACAAGTAAAGAAATATCTTGAAACCAGAATTCACACTTTCTAAACTTCCAATATAATTCATTTCCTCTAAGAGTATTTGGAATAATGTGCAAGTGATTTTCATGAACTTCATAGATTTTGGTGTGTACCAAGATATCATCAATAAATAACACCACAAATTCATCAAGATATTAATTTAAAACTATATTCATTAGATCTATTAAGTGAGAGGGTGAATTTTTCAATCCAAAAGGCATTAATTTAAACTCATAATGCCCGTACCTGGTTTGGAATTCTGTTTTCAGAATGACTTCCTTCTTCACACACAACTGATTATATCCAGATCGAAGGTCAATCTTTGAAAAATATTTTGCTCGATAAAGTTGGTTGAATAAATCATCAATTCGACATAGGGGATACGTGTTATTTATTGTTATAGAATTGATCTCCCTGTAGTCAATGCACAACCTCATAGATCTGTCTTTCTTCTTAACAAATAGGATAGGGGCTCCCCATGGAGAAACACTAGGGTGAATAAATCCCTTATTAATAAAATCCTCTAATTGTTTCTTTAGCTCCACTAATTCCATAGTGGCTATTCTATAACGGGTCTTCGATATGGTCCTTGAACCAGGAATTAAATCAATGGAAAACTCAATTTCTCATTCTAGAGGCTATCCAGGTAAATCCTCTAGAAACACATCAACATATTATAGCATAATTGGAATTTCCTCTATTCGAACAATATTTTCCTCACCCATAATTATTTAATTCTCAAACTCCCCAATAATTGAATTCAGTAGAGCTACTAGGGGTGGATCTAGATAAGAATCAGATTGTGAAGTTTCTTCTCTAAAGATAAGGTACTCCTTATCATCATTGAGAATTTGAACCTCCTTCTTATTAAAATAAATTTTTGCATCATGGTCCGAAAGCCAATCCATACTGAGTATTATATCAAATCCAATCAAGGGTATGATGATTATATCAGCAAATAATTATCATTTATATTCCTTAATGGGGACTGATTCACAAAACTTTGTTGCAATGATACTTCCCTTAGGAGTTTTGACTGACAACTCCCTTGTTAAATAAAATTTGAAATATCTAATTTTCTTAGCAAACTAGAATGATTTGAAACAATGTGATTATCTAGAATCAAATAAATCATTAAAAAAACTTGAGGAAACAATTAAATTACCTACCAACACATCTTCTGAAGCTTCAACATCAGCAGTAGTGATCGCATAAGCTTGGCCTTGATCTCTTGGAATTTTATGAGTTATGTTTCTTTAACACTTAGGAAATTCATTTAAATAATGTTCCATCTCCCAAAAATTTTAGCATTGAACATTAGTAGCTTCTTTCTTCCCCTTATAATCACTAGCAAGATGGTCGTTCTATCAACATTTGTAGAATACTCTTTTTCCTTTTAAAGAGGAACCTGGGTTCTTTCTTCCACAATTATCACAAGGTGGAAATTCAAATCGTCCCTTCATCCCTATTTCTTTATTTCCTTTACAAGAGTGTTCAACAAATCTCTTCTTCTCTTGCTTTTCTTTAAATTCATAAGACTTAGAGAATTCCTTTTCTCTCTTGAAAGCACATGAGACAATATCTTAATATGATGAGAAGGATTGTGAGAATAATGCTCGAAAGAGGAAAGGTTTTAACCCATAAAAAATGATCTATCTTACTTCTTGGGTAACATATATAATTTGTATCATTCCATGCTAACCTTGTAAAGTTAGCCTCATACATAGCAATATTCTCATCCTCCTTTTTCCTGATACTCAGTAATTGTCTTTCCATATCTGCTCGATGGTCATGAGAAAAGTATTTTTTTCTAAGAAAATATCTTTAAACTCCCTCTATTACATGTTTGATACTTCTTCATCGTTCTTTGTGTTTTGAATCAATGACCAACATTGATCTGCATCTCCCGTGAGGCGATAAACTACCATGAAAACATTTTCTCTTTCACTACTCCCCAAAGCATGAATTATTTTTTCTAAGGAACTTATCCATTTTTCAGCTAAAAATGGATTTGTAGACCCATTTAATGTTGGTGGTTGTTTCCTTATCAAGAGTTGTAATATTGATACTCTGCGTTGTGGATCAGTGTACTCTATACGGGAAAGGTTATTATTCATAACCTATGTGAGTTGTCCCAGTATGGTGATAAGTTGATCAGCACCAGTTGCATCATTAACACCACTATAGTTATCTTGAGTAGGTGGGAAATCCCATCATGGATTACATGTGTTGATACGGTTTCCATTCCATCAAATAGGGGCCATTTCTAAACAATAGCATACACTCGATTAGTTTATGAATCACAATACATAATTCCAAACTTTTAAAACAGTTAACATAAATTGAGTAGTTTATGGATATAATCAATAATCATAAAAATATTTTTTTTGGGGATTTATACACTCATAAATCCTTCATAATGGTTTTTATTGAAAATGAGAATTATCCTAAGAATAGCTCCCTGAGAGTGTCATAACCAAGAGTGCAGCTAGGCTCATTGTCGGGGACCAGTTCATGTTCAAGTCTAGCTCAAAGCGGTGTTTCCAGGTTTCACCACTAGGTACATATGTTCCAGACCCGCCTCTACCTTCTTGTATCCATACAGGGATATATTTCTAGGAAAACTCACAAAATCTATAAAGTACCAAAATTCATGGAAGTTATTCTATACTAATCCTCAAAGTCTATCTTAGGGTAGTGTTCTCTAATCTGAGTTTTTCTAAATCTAGTTTCCAAGGTTTGTAATAAACTTCCTCTGATAACAACTGTAATTCCCCAACCCTAGTTACCCTAATCCGGTGCATTATTACATAATATTGGCATGATACAAGTAATAAAGCCCTGAAGGACTGATCAGTTTAGTATTATTAGAAACAAGATACATACATAATTTCAACATTACAACTTGAAAAGAAATACAAAACTAATTTATTCCATTATAAACATCCAAGACTCCATGATAAGCCTGGAATTCACTCATAACTTACTTCTTCATATCCTGGGAAAATGAGACATAAGAAAGGGGTGAGCTCAAATGCTCAGTAAGAGTAATAAATATAGCGTAAGATAACATAAACATTAGGCATATTGAATAATTTAAAACACATGCATTTACAAATAATAAACATGAATACTTTATGGAAGGAATATGAGCTGAGTAAATAAATCCATAATGAAACATAGTCATGGTAATTCTACTAGTTGAATAACCACATGAACCATCATTATTATTTTCGTAATGAGGGAATGTATAATGCCAGACATTCTGAAATATCTTGTGAAGGACTCGGACAAGACGCCTTAAAATGATTTAGGCCTTGGCCAAAACCATATATCAAATTGGGAAAGGCCTTCGCCAATTACACGTCTAATTGTCTCATGAGACCTACCGATGCACCAAGAAGCTATAGCAGGCTCCACCCATCACATACTAAGTCCAATACATTCCTTATATGAAAAGCTTGAAACATATCGTAAACATTTGTATTAAAACTAGCATAAGAAATGTAAAAAAATTTAACCAAAAACCATAAATGGTATGAAAATAAAACATCCACATTAAAAAAAATCACAAAACCTTAAATAAAATATGGATGATTTGAATAATAATAAGTCAACTTCAAACCAATGTAAAATTTATCAATGGATGTTGACGTAGAAGAAATCAAAAATATTTGAGATAAATATCTCTTTCTATTTGGAAATAATGTAAGAGTCACATAATTATAGAAGAAAATATTTATTTTGAAAATATTCTTATAATATTGTAAGGGAATATTCGATGATGTTATAATGAAAGAAAATAGCCTAACCCACCACATAAGTTAAGAAACCATTCTAAAATTAATTTTATCGAAAATGTCATAATGTACCCTGTTTGGAAAATGACGGAAAGATTCATTTCAAAAAATATATGGTAAAATAAGAGTATAAATGACTTTAACCCATAGTCTTTTAAATAGTAAAAATGTTTTGAAATACATTTTTATGAAAACACGGATGTGGGTGACAAAGAGGCCCGAGTAGAGACTTACGTAAAAACGACCTCGAATGATAAAGAGATTGTGAAATTAATCATTACCTTGTACTTTTCCATAGTCGATGGTATTTTAAACTCCTGTATAATAGTTAAATAATTGTTATTAAATTATACAATAACTATATACATAAATATGATATCATATATGATATTCTAATATTTCTTTTTTAATAATATGTTAGTAGTATCATCATTTTGGGTGTTAACTGACTTATTTTCCTTTATATGCTTGGTTACGTAATCCATATTTGTTATGGATAGGATGTATTTGATACATATCCAGAATGATATTAAGTTCTTAAAATTTATTTTTAATCATCAAATGAAAATTATTCTTTAATGGTTACGATGGGGAAATGAATCTCATCACGTTCGTGGAGACGGTAATCTATACCTACGCACGAGCGACAATATCATTATATTGATGGTGAAATAGTACGTAATTGAATGGTATACCATATATACAGAATCATTAAAGAGTTATATTTATTATTTACATCAGTTATACTCATTATTATACCCATCCAAATAACGAAGTGTTTGAATAACAAACTACACCACGACGTGGAGATGGTAAGCCGTATATACACACGTTTGGTGACATTGTCATTTATAGGATAGGTAGAATAATGAATATATTTGTACCATATTTATAATAACATCATAGTATGGTGAAGGTAATAGATTTATTATTTTTTTATGAAAACAAAAAATAAAGAGGAAGTGGAAGAAGAAAAGAACTTGAAATAGGGTGGTGAAATTATTACCTCTAATGTGGGTGTTTCCTTTTGAGTTGATCAAAAGGGCTCCTTAGGGTGGTTTTCTGATCAAATTAAGGCCTCTAGTTTTATGTGAGGGAAGTTGGGAGGATATTTTCGCAGGTTTTGGCTAATCCAAATGGCTTTGGAGGTATGAAATTAAGATAAGGAGAAGTTCCCTTTTATAAGAGAGGTGAGGGTCACTTTAGTAAAAGTTAAAAATATTATTTTATAATAAAGTTATTTTTGGTTTATAATGGATCCCACATGATTTATTTAGAGGAAAAGGTGGATATGGTTCTCAATCCTTTCAAACAATAGGTTATAGATAGGTTTAGGTCACCATATTAGCATTATCTTTTTATTTAACTCTTAGTTAAATAGTTTGACATTAACCAAGTATCATTCTATTTTTATATTATATTGTTAATAAACTTACTATAAACTACCAAGAGAACTCAAAGTGGTTAATTATTAATATATATAACCTCATATAAGTCCTTTTTCTGAACCTTAGATTTTTATGAATATTATATCAATTAAGAATATAGTATTTGTTTTAAACACTCAATTTTGTCAATTTTGACACTATTTAGAATTTGATTTTTTTGAAAGCCATAAAAACTTTATCACTTCGAATAAAATTTATTTAACCAACCCTAACATGTCATATTAACCTATAAAATTAGTGTAATTTTTATGAACCTGGTTCTTATATTTGAGGTACGGGCTTCTTCTTTTCTCTTTTCCTTAAGTGTTTTTGAGAAAATATGGAAAATGGGGGAAAATCATAATTTTTGGAACTATACACCTTGTAATTTTCCACACGCTCTATACTTTTGGCCGTGTGGGATGGGTACCCGGGGCATGTAGCCATGTCAGAGGCGAAGGGTGTAGGAACTGACTACACACCGTGTAGTGGTACCTTACACGTCGTGTAGTCAGTCGGCAGGCCTAAACAGTAAGGCGGTGGAGTAGCTGCCAGATGGGCAGCAGTACATGCCGTGTAGTCGGGAGTACATGTCCTGTACTCATGTTGACGTATGAACAGTGTGGCGGTGCCGCCAAGGGAATGGTTAAATGAAGGGAGTACACGCCGTGTACTTGGAAGTATACGCCGTGTACTCTTTTTCATCTTAAAACAGGCAGTAGCCTCCTCATTTGGTAGAGGAGGATTTCTACCTATTTTGGAGCCAAAGGAGGAGGCCAAACCTTTGAAGATCCATCAAGTGTTCGTCTATAATTCAATTCTTCCTCAGACAATCTCGTTGGAACCGCACTGGTATTCTCTCTCCTCTCCTGGTATGGTTCTTACCAATTCTTCCCCTAACGGAAGTTATTTACATTTGAATGGGTTTTATTCTTCGTTAGATCTACGTCGTTCTTGGGCGTTTCTTGGATAGTCGTTCATGTATAATGATATTTATCATATAAGGTAGGTGGCTGGGTATTTTTTTTCCCAACGTTCATGCGTTTTTGTGTTTTCGTTCCACGAACCCATGTTGGGGTGTCGTGTGGATGAGGCTGTTGCTATATTTAATGCCTAGAATTGCATAGGTGATTAAATTGTGATAATAAAATACAGGTTGGGATCGTTTCTTGGATCTGGAACCACCCCAGGGGTGTGTTCCACTGTTTAGCCGTTTGTCCAGGGTACCCGAGGGAATGCCTTTAATGTAGTAATTTTAGAATTGCCTTGAGAGGAATTGCTTATTTACTGCATTTTGACATATTGGGCAGGGCCCAGTTACCTATTTAGCCTGAGGGATTTGTTATGATTCGCCTGTGGGCACTGCACTATTTAGCCTGAGGGCTGTAGTTATTTCAGCCTGAGGGAAACTTCTTTCGTGCCTTAGGGAAATAGACTCTATTCCTGAGGGAGAAACTACCAATGCCTGAGGGAAAAATTCTGTTACTCCAGAGGGCAATTACCTGCGGCTGGGTTCTGCTTACCTGATGGTAAGGTTTTTTTTGCTTGTCTGAGGACGTGGACTGTTTACTTAGAAATGAACTGTGGAGATTTCAAATATTTAATGTATTAAATGAATAATAAAATGGAAAAATAACTGGTAGTTAGTTACTTTTGAGTACTGCTTACTTTATTGAATTTTACTATTGCACACTGTTGTTGCATGCTTACACGCAGTTGGGAACATGCCTTTGGTGGGTGCCTGCTGAAATATATTTCTCACACCCCGTTTGGGTCATGCTTTTTGGCCCAAACATATTACGTTGCTGGAGGTGTAGATAGGGGAAAGAGTCCCTATACAAGTACTTGACTGTTGCTGAGGAGTAGGAGGGAATGGGACCGAGCCTAGGCTCGTGATGCCGCTACCAGCTGTTTTGCTTTTTTTTGCTCTACTCTGCATTTTTTTTGAACTTTATTGATGTATAACATATTCTGGATGTTTTCTTAGAACTTCTGACATGTTGAATCTTTTATATACTATTGGTTATATCATCTGCAGTTGATTATTTCAGTTGTGTATGTTTACTGCTTCCACTGTTTGTTGTATGTTTTATTTCAATTCCGTTGTGCTGCACTTTGACAAATGAGGGAATAGATTACCCACTATCAGACTTGGGACCTCGCTACTAGTGGGAAACCTCTCGTGTTGGGGAAATTCTCTTGAGGTCATGTGGCGAACCAGGTTCGGGGAAACCGTTGAGTGGCACCCGGGTCCGGGACGTTAAAAAGTGGTATCAGAGGTGTTCTTTTCTTTGACTTACTATTTGGTGTCGTAGTCAGGGATAGGATGAACGGTAGTTGGTAATAAGCTGTGCCCGGACGTAGCTAACTCGTGTATAGGGAAAAGCCAGTTTACCATGTATTTTGTAATTCTTTTGATTTTGCAAATTTTATAGTTCATTTTATTTCACCGTTGGGTGACGCACTTTGAGATTGTACAGTTTATATTTTATCAATGGGTTTTTTTTAGTTGAAACTCAATGAGATGAGGGTATGTAATCTCATGCATCATATAGGCACATGCTAGAAATCACATGCCTTGCATAGTTTCCATGTCATGTTGGTGCCTTAGAAATTTCATGTTGTTGTGATAGTTGTTTTTCTAGAGAAGCATGCTATTGTGATAGCTGCTTGATAAAGATACCTGCTTTGTGATAGGGTATTCCTTTTGTGAGCCTGTTTATAGAATGGATTCCAAACTTTGGTTTTTATGCGAGTATGGGCCCCCATTGACAGGAATTTGGTGGATAATTGACTGTTTATTTAGTTATAACACAAATAAGATGTCAAACTTTGATTCGTGGGGAGTATGGGCCCCCAAAGGTCAGAATTTGACACTTAGGTGTTGGTTTCAGTATTTTCTGGGTTCCGGAGAAGTTTCTGAGGCATACTTTCTGGAAAACTAGTATACACGCCATGTAGTATTTTTATACACACCATGTATGTTATTCTGTTCGGGAAGAAAAATGAACTTTTTGAGTACACACTGTGTACCCTGCGTACACACCATGTAGTCTCTTCCTGTGTCACAAACCATGTGGGTGGAAAAATGGGGTAGGGAAAGGCTTGGGTAAAACATGTCGTGTACCGAATCGACATGCCGTGTAGTGTGACCCGGAGTCCATCCATGTAACTAACAACACGGGTTAGTGAACTCCTTGACAGAACATGTCGTGTAGTGTGACTGGGGGACTCGGCCGTGTAACTAACAACACGGGCCAGTGTCACCTCTTCTTGAACACGCCGTGTACCTTTGGGACACGCCGTGTAGTCTTGTCCGAGGACAGCCCGTGTGGTATTAGCCATGTGGCTGGGAAATTGGGTGTTGTACACACCATGTGCTGGTGTAACACGCCTTGTAGTGTCAAGCCGAGTAGTCGGCCGTGTCACAAACGACAAGGGCAGTTGTAAAATAACATAGTACACGCCGTGTAGATATTATACACGTCGTGTAGTTTTTGTTCAATGCGAGCCATGTGGCTTAGCCGTGTATAAGGACCCGGGCAGGGGAAGAGAAGTCAAGTACAGACCGTGTAGTTAGTGTACACGCCGTGTAGTCTTGTTTTGAAAATTGTGAAATGCCTTCGTCCTCTTATTCCTTTGTGTTTCCTTTGTTTCGGTCTTAGTAATCTTGAATCTGAGGCGTGCTTTTGACCCTACAGTTTCATGCCACATAGACGACCGCGAGTTGTTCGCCAGGAGAGTTGTGATGATTATACTCTAGAGATAGTGGGCCATGGGCTACTAGTTAATCCTCCAGCAGATCCAGATGCGGCGCCAGCTGCTATACTGGACACAGGCACGGAGGTTCAGTTCCGTGAAGGCTTTATGCAGTTCATGCAAACCTTTTAGGGAGCACGGCAGGCTACCACATCTATGGCCGAGCTGATGCGTATCTTTCAGCAGCAACATCCACCTACATTTTCAGGGGATGGTGGACTATAGGCTGCGGAGTCTTGGATAGGATCGATGCAGACTATTTTCAAGCATCTTGAGACGCCTCCAGGGTGGAGGGTCAAGCTCGCGACTTACATGCTGCGTGATTCCACCAAGAGGTGGTGGGATGTTACCAACCAGTCATAGCATCACAGAGACATGGCGTGGGAAGATTTTCAGGAAGTATTCTATGACTTCTTTGTTCCCGAGATTCTGAGAGAAGATAGAGCTCGAGAGTTCATGAATTTGCAACAGGGTGCTATGTCGGTGATGGACTATTCTGCTCACTTCACCGATCTTCAGTGTTTTTCACCCGTGCTAGTAGGTGATGAGACGTTGAGAGCCAGAGGTTTTGAGGATGGTCTTTGTTATTACATCTGAGCACTGGTGAATGTTTTCTGGTTTCCATCAGTATATGCTATTTTGAACCATGCACTAATTACTGATAGGAGCCTGCGGGAATCTAGTGGTGTGGTCCAGGGCGGTTCAGCATGAGTTACTGGTACTATTTCTGTTGGAAAGAGGAAGAGATAGATGGACTTCTCTCAGGGTGGTGGTACCAGCCAGGTAGTGTCTTCAGGTGGCCCGGTCAGGTGCTACCAGTGTGGCAGAGAGGGGCACAAGAGACCGCAGTGTCCACGATACCCAGTGGAATGCCGAGCTTGCGGCAATATGGGTCATCTGCAACGTTTTTGCAGGGTGTTTCCACCAGTGGCTAGTGAGAGGGGTTCTGTGCATACTCCACATGCGAGAGCAGGACCAGTGGCTTCTTTCCAGTTAGGGAACTGGAATACTTCAGGGCGTGCTGGCAGAGATGGTGGTCATGGCCGTGCTAGCTAGACACCAAGATCGCAGAGGCAGCAGGGCGGGACAACTCATGGTAGCCAGGCTGTGTCACATGGCCGCAGCACTGGACAGGAATATGTAGTGCAACAGACCCAGTAGGAGCAGGATCCCGAACCTTCTACAGTCAGAGGTACTATTCTAGTAGCTTCTGCCTTATCTTTAGTGCTTTTCAATACGGGCACACCACATAGTATCATATCTGTACCCATTGTGGATAGCCTTGGGCTTTTTGTTTCTACTTCTTCTGCTATCATGATGCTAGACACTCTATTGGGGACTAGGAAGACTGGTGTGCGCCAGTTCATGGAGTACCCCCTTGAGGTTGGAGGGTGTCACTTCCTTTGGGACCTCTATGTATTGGAGATGAAGAGCTATGACATAATTCTCTAGATGGAATCGTTGGTTCCCTTTCGAGCCTTTTTATACTGCTATCGTCGTAGGGTGAGTTTCACGTCACCTGACGGCGGAGAGTGTCTATACAAGGGTGAGTGGGATGTTCAGGTGAGTCGAGATGGACTAGTGCATCGTGGGCGAGGTGGAGTCACAGCCCAGATTGCGAGTTTGTATCTGGATGACCAGGGGACTTGTCAGAAGGATTTCCCTCCTGTTGTTGATTGTTTCAGGTATTTCTTCCCGGACGAATTTTCAGGTCTACCTCCGGAGTGAGAGGTGGATTTCTCTATTGAGCTAGTTCTAGGAGAAGCACTGGTGTCTATTCCTCCTTATAGAATGGCTACACCCGAGTTGAAGGAGCTCAAGAGGCAGTTAGAGGAGTTGCATGAAAAGGGATTTATATGACCCAGTACTTCTCCTTGGGGTTCTCCGGTCCTTTTTGCGAAGAAGGCGGAAGGTACCCTCAGACTTTGAGTGGATTATCAGAATATGAACAAGTTGACGGTTAAGAACAGATATCCCTTGCCGAGGATTGATGATCTGTTTGATTAGCTTTGTGGAGAAAGAGTGTTCTCGAATATTGACTTGGGATCCGGATATCATCAGCTACGTGTTAGACCATTGGATATACCACTAACAGCTTTTCGGAGTAGATATGGTCTATATGATTATACGGTTATGCCGTTCGGACTGAAAAATGCACCAGAAGTTTTCATGGCTCTGATGAATCGTTTGTTCCATCCGTACCTTGATTCTTTTGTGGTAGTATTCTTGGATGACATCTTGGTGTACTCTCGCACTCGACACAACAATGCCACCCATATTGAGATCGTATTGAGTACACTGAGAGAGCATTAGATATATGATAAGCTCTCAAAGTGACACTTTTGTATGGACCATATTCACTTCCTGGGTCACATTATCTCAGAGGCATGAGTTGCAGTAGAACCAGATAAGGTGAGAGCAGTAGTTTCCTAGGAGCAGCCTAAGAACATGTTTGAGATACAGAGTTTCTTTGGGATGGATGGTTACTATAGATGCTTTATATAGGACTTCTCCCACTTAGAAGCACCGTTGACAGGTCTGAATAAGAAGGGTGTGAAGTTCGTTTGGTCAGAAGCTTGCAGGGAAACATTTCAGGACCTGAAGTGAAGGTTGACATCATCACCGATCCTGATACTCCTAGAGAAGAGGAAGAGCTATACAGTTTACTGTGATGCATCAGGGATTGGGCTGGGAGCAGTATTGATGCAGGGCGACCGAGTTGTTGTGTACGGGTCTCGGCAGTTGAGGCCACATGAGAGGAATTACCCGACACATGATCTCGAATTGGCTGCAGTTGTTCATGCGTTGCGGTATTGGAGACATTAACTGTTGGGAGAGAATTTTGTGGTCTTCACCAACCACAAAAGCCTCAAGTATATTTTTACTTAGTGTGACCTGAATCTGAGGCAGAGGAGGTGGGTCGAGTACCTACAGTCCTTCGATTTTGAGATTTCCTATACACCTGGTAAAGGTAATGCAGTAGAGGATGCACTGATCAGGAGGACTCTGATACAGGCAGTGCAGGAGGCCTGTGGTGAGTAGTATATCATGGCTTTGTTCTCTGAGATGCATCTAGAGGTGCATGAAAGTGAGGGGAAGACTTATCTTTCCTATTTAGCTGTGACTTCTACCCTCCTGGACAGAGTGAGGATGAGGTAGCTATTTGATCCGGAAGGCCTAGTTCTACGGGAGTCAATGGAAAGTGAGGACCCTCCTCCTGGTTGGACAATAGAGGATGATGAGGTCCTGCGTTTCCATGGACAAGTATGGGTTCCAGGGGATGTACGCGAGGAACTGATGCGGGAGTTTCATGCTTCATCTTGGGCAGTTCATCCCTGGGTTACCAAGATGTACCGAGACTTGAGATATCAGTACTGGTAGTCGGGTAAGAAGAGAGATGTAGCTGGTTTTGTTACGAGGTGTTCCACCTTTCAGCAGGTGAAGGCAGAGCACCAGAGGCCAGCTGGGCTATTATAGTAGTTACACATTCCAGAGTGGAAATGGGATGATGTCGTTATGGATTTCGTGACTGGTTTGTCGAGGTCACCTCAAGGCAATGACTTCGTGTGGGATTTTGAGGATAGACTCACGAAGGTAGCTCACTTTTTCCCGATCAAGGAGACCTTCGTATTTGAAGAGCTCGAAAGGCTGTATATCCGAGAGATCGTACGTCTTTATGGGGTCCCTCGTTCTATCGATTCTGATAGAGACGCCTGCTTTACGTCTTGTTTCTGGCAGAGTTTTCAGAGGCCATTGGGTACACAGTTGCTTCTGAGCACATCATACCACCCTCAGATTGACGACCAGTCAGAGCGTACGATACAGGTGCTTGAGGACATTCTTTGTGCATGCATCCTAGAGTTTGGGGGCTCTTGGGAGAAGCATATACCCTTAGTCGAGTTTTCCTATAACAATATTTTTCATTTAACTATTGATATGGAACCATATGAGGCTTTATATGGTAGGCCATGCCGATCACCCTTCTGCTAGTTAGAGGCAGGTGAGGCAGCTTTACTGGGAGCACAGCTCATGCAGGAGACTTCTGAGTAGGTCGAGTTGATTTGGAAGCTGATGGCTACCATGCAGTCTTGTCAAAAGTCTTATGCTGATCGCTGCAGATGACCTTTGGAGTTCATGGTCGGGGATCATGTTTTTATACATGTTTATCCGAGGCTGGGACACAAGCGGATCAAGAGACAGGGTAAGAATTCACAGAGGTATGTGGTACCATTCGAGATTTTGGGGAGAGTTGGGCTGGTTGCCTATCAGTTGCGGTTACCACGGTGGTACCAAGCCATGCACGATGTCCTCCATGTGTCTCAGTTGCGTCGCTATCATTCAGACATGTCTCATATCTTTCAGACCAAGGAGGTTGAGCTTCTGGTTGATGCGTCCTTTGAGGAGAATCTGATCCGTATCGTTGACAGGAGCACGAAGGTTCTTCGCGGTCGGTCAGTTCCTCTCGTACGGGTGCTATGGCAGCATGGCCGAGTGCAGGATGAAACCTAGGAGCGGGAGGCCGACGTACGTGCTCAGTGGCCAGAGTTGTTCTAAGCTTTATTTTCGCCAACCTGGGAAGGGAAATTCGGGGACTAATTTCTATAAGGGGGAAGTTTGTAAGAACCCGGTTCTTAAATTTGAGGTATGAGATTCTTCTTTTCTCTTTTCCTTAAGTGTTTTTGAGAAAATATGGAAAATGGGGAAAATCATAATTTTTGGAACTACACGCCATGTACTTTCCCACACACTATGTACTTTTGGATGTGTGGGATGGGTACATGGGGCGTGTATCGATGTCGGCGACGAAGGGTGTAGGAACCAACTACACGCCGTGTAGTGGTACCTTACACGCCATGTAGTCAGTCAGCATACCTAAACAGTAAGGCGGTGGAGTAGCCACCAGCTAGGCGGAAGTACACGCCCTGTAGTTGGGAGTACATGTCGTGTACTCATGTTGACAGATGAATAGTGTGGCAGTGCTGCCAGAGGAATAGTTAAATAAAGGGAGTACATGTCGTGTCCTTGGAAGTACATGTCATGTACTTTGTTTTTTCGTCTTAAAACATGCAGTAGACACCTCATTTGGAAGAGGAGGCATTCGACCTGTTTTGGAGAAAAAGGAGGATCCCGAGCCTTTGAAGATCCGCCGAGTGTTCGTCTGGAATCCGATTCCACCTCAGATGATCGCGTTGGAACCGCACGGTTAAGCCCTCTCCTCTTCTGGTATGTTTCTTACCAATTCTTCCCCTAATAAAATTTATTTACATTTGAATGGGGTTTCTTCTTCATCAGATCTACGTCGTTCTTGGGCATTTCTTGGATTGGCATTCATGTATAACGCTCTTTGGCGTATAAGGTAGGTGGCTTGGGGTTTTTTTCTAACTGTCATGCATTTTTGTGTTTTCGTGCCATGAACCCAAGTTGGGGTGTCATGTGGCTGAGTCCATTCCTATATTTAATGCCTAGAATTGCATAGGTGATTAAATTGTGATAATAAAATGCGGGTTGGGATCGTTGTTTGGATCTAGAATGACCCCGAGGGTGTGTTCCACTGTTTAGCCATTTGGCCAGGGTACACGAGGGTATGCCTTTAATGTAGTAATTGTAGAGTTTCCTTGAGAGGAATTTCTTTTTTACTGCATTTTGACATGTTGGGCATAGCCCGGTTACCTGTTTAGCTTGACGGCATTGTTATGATTAGCCTGTGGGCACTGCACTATTTAGCCTAAGGGCTATAGTTATTTCGGCCTGAGGGAAACTTCTTCCGTTCCTGAGGGCAATAGACTATGTGCCTGAGGGCGACACTACCTACGCCTGAGGGAAAAATTCTGTTACGCCTGAGGGCAATTAACTATGGGTTGGGTTCTCCTTACCTGGGGGTAAGGTTTTTTTTCTTGTCTGAGGACGTGGACTGTTTACTTAGAAATTCACTATGGTGATTTCTAATATTTAATGGATTAAATGAATAATAAAATGGAGATATTACTGGTTGTTAGATACTTTTGAGTACTGCTTACTTTATTTCATTTTACTACTTCACACTGTTGTTGCATGCTTACACGTAGTTGTGAACGGGCCTTTTGTGGGTGCCTATTGAGATATATTTCTCACACCCTGTTTGGGTCATGCTTTTCGGCCCAAACAAATTACGTTTCTGTAGGTGTAGATAGGGGCAAGAGTCCCTATACAGGTACTTGACTATTGCAGAGGAGTAGGAGGACATGGGACCGAGCCTAGGCTCACGATGCCGCTGCCAGTTGTTTTTCTTTTTTTTGTTGTACTCTGCATTTTGTTGTAATGTATTGATTTATAACATGTCCTAGCTGTTTTCTTAGAACTTTTGACATGTTGCATCTTCTATATACTGTTTCTTATATCATATATAGTTGATTATTTCAGTTGTGTATGGTTTACTGCTTCCGCTGTTTGTTGTATGTTTTATTTCAATTCCGCTGCGCTGCACTTTGACAAATGAGGGCATAGTTTCCCCACTATCAGACCTGGGCCCTCGCTACTAGTCGGCAGCCTCTGGTGTTTGGGGAAATGCGCTTGAGGTCATGTGGAGAACCGGGTTTGGGGCACCCGTTGAGTGGCACCCGGTTCCCGGACGTTACATAATTCCTCAGAAGTCTCATTTTACATTTATTTGGATATTTATAATATCAATTATTTTAATATTTCGTTAATAAGGTAATTACTGCATCATCATTTTGTCATAAATAAATTACATTATTTAGTGTTTAAAATTTATAAAAAAATACCATTATTTAGGAAATCTTATTATCTTTATAATTAATATTTATAGTAGAATTTATATCATGTGTAACTTTATATTAAAAATAGTTTAGTTATTAAGCTTTGAATTTAACTCTTTTAACTCTTCTTTAAATAAAATAATAATAAATGTCCTAATCTAATCCAAGTGGACCAAATAGGATCATGTTTTATTCATAAGGTTTTTTTGGTCGAATTATACTTATCCAATAGAATTAGTACATATGTTAGGGTAATTATGATATCATTTTTATCCATAATTACCCTATTTACTTTTAACCATGATAAATAAAAATCAAAAGTTACTATTCACCAAAAATTATTTTCATCTTATTGAACCACATTTTACTTAATTATATTAACTCTGTCTCTCAGATTTTTGAAATTCAACTCACAGAAGCGGTAAAATTATGTTTTATGCAAATTCGCAAATGCTCCGAGAAGGTGGGTAAAAGACGGTAAAATGTTCAATAAAATTTTTATATATCTAAACTTATTATAAAACGACTCCAATTAATTACATTGAACTTATATAGGTATTATGTATCTATTTTTACCTAAAATAATTTTAAATAAAAAATATAAATTTTTATATAAAAAGTCGGGTTTAACCAATAATGTAGTGTTTTTCACTATTCATCAAAAATTGAATTTTTTCGAAAAGCACCAAAAATTCATCATAATCTAATTTCAATATTCCAAATTCAAAAATGAAGTCCATTTTGAAAAATAAAATTTATAAAATTTCAAATAGTGGGTAATACTATTCATAATGGCTGGTTTGACTTGTTGTGGTGTGTTAGAATCACGAAGTTGCATAAAACGCAAGTTATTTCATTATTCAATAGGAAATGTACGTGGAAGCTTGGGGTGTTACATTCTTCCCTCCTTCAAATAATTTCTTCCCCGAAATTTCTAGAATACTACCGCCCAAAAAGATTTGGGTTGTTCTCCATCATAAGTTCCTCTAGTTCTCACGTTGCATCTTCCATCTTATGGTTTCACCATAGAACATCTCCCAGACGAGTCATCTGGTTTCTCAACACTTGTTCTCTAGTATTAAGAACCTTGAC
Organism: Viscum album; assembly: GCA_963277665.1. Lineage (NCBI taxonomy): Eukaryota > Viridiplantae > Streptophyta > Magnoliopsida > Santalales > Viscaceae > Viscum > Viscum album. Next base: position 772,204,259 of record OY728126.1, read on the forward strand.
AGACTCTTCACAATAAGATAGATTAGGTTCCATTTCAATTTCCTCATAGGTGAGTACATGCATTCGGTCAGGCATGTATTTTCTCAACAGTGATATGTGGAACACATAGGGAACTTTTGAGAAACATGGAGGCATTGCCAAATGGTAAGCTACAACCCCAATTCATTCTAGAATTTTGAAAGGTCCAATGTACCTGGGACTTAATTTACCCTTATTACCAAATTGTATAACTCCCTTCCATAGAGATAACTTAAATATAACATGATCTCCTACATGAAATTCCAAATTCTTCCTTCAATTATCGGCATATATCTTCTTCCTACTTCGAGATTCTTTGATATTAGTTTGGATAACATTCACCTTTTTTGTTGTTTCCTCAACAACTTCTGGGCCGACGGGTTTTCTTTCACCAACATCATCCAAACAAGTTAGTGTGTGACATCTCTTTCCGTATAACGCTTTATATGGTGCCATCTGAATAGTTGAATGGAAGCTATTATTATAAGAAAATTCTAGCAGAGGTAAATATTGATCCCACATACCTTGAAATTCAAGTGATCAAGATCTCAACATGTCTTCCAAGGTTTGAATAGTCCATTCTGATTGTCTGTCAGTTTTAGGGTGGTAGGCAGTGCTCCAACGAAGTTCATTATCCAAGGACATTTGAAGACTTTTCCAAAATCATGATGTAAAATAGGGATTGCGATCAGAAACAATTGATAGGGGTACATCATGGAGTCTTACAAATTCATTAATATATAGTCTTTCTAGACGTTAAAGTGGTAAATCTTTTCTTATTGCAAGAAAATGTTCTGACTTGGAAACACGATAAACAATAAAACATATTGTATCATTTTTATAGGAGTCTTTGGTATCCCCATGAAAAAGTACATCATAACATTATCCCATTTCCACTCAGGCATGGGAAGAGGTTGCATGAATATTCCAGGCTGTTTCCTTCCAGATTTCACTTGTTGACATACCATACATCATGACAAAAAATCAGCAATCTCCCTCTTCATGTTGTCCCACCAAAAATGTTCCTTCAAATATCTATACATCGTGGTGCTCCCGTGGTGTATAGAGAAACTGGAGCTATGAACATCATCCAAAAATTCCATTTTTAGCTCAGGTATATCGGGAACACAAAGTCTCTTCCTAAATTTAAAAATTCCTTCTTCATATACGAAGTCATCCAATCTCACATCATTTATAGCTTTAATATTCTTTTGAAACTCCTAATCATTAGTCTGAAAACTTATTATCCTTTCTAGTTAATATGGTTTGGAAACCATTTGAAAAATTATTGATGTTTCACCTTCTATGGTTATTCCCATGTCCATCTTTACCAGATCCATGACTATAGGATCCCTTTCAACTCTCATCTTTTTCAAAACTCCATGATCATTTCTTCTCAAAGCATCTACCACCTTATTTGCCTTTATAAGGTGGTAGTGTATTATGTAATCATAATCCTTGAGTAGTTGAAGCCTTCTTATTTTCCTCATGTTTAGTTATTTTTGTGTGAAAATATACTTCAAACTCTTGTGATTAGTATAAACCTCACATTTTTCACCATAGAGATAGTGTATCCATATCTTCAGAGTAAAGATTACAGCTGCTAACTCAAGATCATGAGTGGGATAGTTTTGCTCATGAATTTTTAGCTGTTCTGATGCATAAGAAATAAATCTATCATTATGCATAATGACACAACCAGGTCCTTTCTTTGAAGCATCTCTATAAATAATAAACCCATCATTCCCTGACTGTAGAGTTAAGATAAGAGCGTTGAATAATCTTCTCTTTAGTTCTTCAAAATATTATTCACACTCTTTTTTCCAAACAAATTTATACCCTTTACGTGTGATCTTGGTTAATGGGTTAGCCAACCAGGAAAAATTCTGGATGAAATTTCGATAGTAACCTGCTAAACTAGTAAAACTGCATACCTCAGTTATACTTGTTGGTGCTGACCATTCTTGGATTACCTTTGTATTTGAAGGATCAATAGATATTCCATACTTTTTTACAATATATCCAAGAAAATAAATCACTTTAATCCAGAATTCACACTTACTAAACTTCAAATATAATTCATTTCTTCTAAGTGTCTTTAGAATAATGCACAAGTGATTTTTAGGATCTTCGTAGCTTTCGGAGTTTACCAAGATATCATTAATAAATACCACTACAAAGTCATCAAGATATTCCTTGAAAACTCTATTCATTAGATCCATGAGGGCAGAAGGTTAATTAGTCAATCCAAAATGCATTACTTTAAAATCATAATTCTCGTACTTGGTTTGAAATTCTATTTTCAGAATGTCTTCCTTCTTCACACACAACTGATGATATCCAGATCGAACGTCAATATTTGAAAAATATTGAGCTCCATGAAGTTGGTCAACTAAATCATCAATGCGAGGTAGGAGATACTTGTTCTTTATTGTTATAGAATTTATCTCCCTATAGTCAATGCACAACCTCAAAGATCCATCTTTTTTCATAAAAAATAGGACAGGGGATCCCCATGGAGAAAAACTAGGGTGAATAAATCCTTTATTTCTCAATTCCTCTAGTTGTTTATTTATCTCCACTAATTCCAAAATGTCCATTCTATAACGGGTCTTTGATATGGTCTTTGAACCAAGAATTAAATCTATAGAAAACTCAATTTTTCATTCTAGAGGATGTCCAGGTAAATCCTCTGGAAACACATCAACATATTCTTTCACAATAGGTACATCCTCTATTCAAATATTCTTTTCCTACCCCATAATTATTTCATTCTCATCCTCCCTAATAATTGAATTTAGTAGATCTACTGGGGGTGGATATAGATAAGAATTAGATGGTGACATTTCATCTCTAAAGATAAGGTACTCCTTATCATCATCGACAATTGTAACCTCATTTTTAATACAATTTTTTTGTATCATGTTCCGAAATCCAATCCATTCCGAGTATTATATCAAATTAAATCATGGGTATAATGATTATGTTAGCAGATAAATATCGTCTATATTCCCTAATGGGGATTGATTCACAAAACTAGGTTGCAATGAAACATCTCTTAGATGTTATGACTAACAACTCCCTTGTTAAATAAAATTGGAAATATATAATTTTCTTAGTAAAATGGGATTATATGAAACAATGTGATGATCCAGAATCAAATAAAGCATTGGATAAACTTGGGGAACCCATTAAATTACCTTCCACCACGTCTTTTGGAGCTTCAACCTCAGTATTAGTGATCGCATAAGATTGGATTTGATCCCTTGGACTTTTTTGAGTTATGTTTCCCTGAAACTTAGGAAATTCATTTTCATAATTTCCCATCTCCCTGAAATTGTATCATTGAACATTGGTAGCTTCTTTATTCTCCTTACAATCACTAGCAAGATGGTATTTCTATCGACATTTGTAGCATACTCCTTTTCTATTTAGACAGGAACCAGAGTGATTCCTTCCACAATTATTACAGGATGGAAATTCAACTCTTCCCTTCTTCCATGTTTCCTTATTTCCTTTCCCAGAGTGTTCATCATATCTCTTCTTCTCATTATTTTCTTTAAAATCGTAAGACTTAGATAATTTCTTTTTTGTCCTGATAACACATGAGACAATATCTTCATATGATGAGAAGGATTGCGAGAATAATGCTCGATGGAGGAATGGTTTTAACCCATCAAAGAAATGATCAATATTACTTATTGGGTTATGTATATAATCTGTAGTATGCCTTTCTAACCTTGTAAAGTTAGCCTCATACTTTGCGACATACTCATCATCCTTTTTCCTTAGGCTCAAAAATTCTCTTTCCATATCTGATCAATGGTCACGAGAAAAGTATTTTTCTACGAAAATCTCTTTAAACTCCCTCCATTTCATTTTTGATACTTCTTCATATTCTTTTGTGTTTTGAATCAATGACCACCATTGATCTGTACCTCCCATGAGGCGATAAACTGCCATGACAAATTTTTCCTTTTCACTACTCCCTAAAGCATGAAATATTTTCTATAAGGAACATATCTATTTTTCAGCTACAAATGGATTTTTAGACCCAATGAATGTTGGTGGGTGTTGCCTCATAAATCGGTCTGACATTGATCCTCCGCATTGTGGATCAGGGTGCTCTATACAGGTAAGGAATATTATTCATAACCCGTGGGAGTTCACCCAGTATGGTGATAAGCTGATCAGCACCAGTTGCATCACCATCTCCATTATAATTATCTTGAGTAGGAGGGAAATCCCTAACTTGATTACATGTGTTCATACAGTTTCCATTCATTCCACTAGGAACCATTTTTAAACAATTGCATACACTGGATTAGTTTATTAATCGCAATTCTTAATTCCAAACATGTAAAACAGTTAACATAAATTGAATAGTTTATGGATTTAATCAATAATAATAAAAAAGTATTCTTTCAGAAGTTATATACTCGTAAATCCTTCATAATGAGTTTTAATGAAAATGAGAATTATACTAAGCATATCCCCTGGGAGTGCCATAACTAAGAGTGTAGCAAGGCCTGTTGTCGTGCACCAGTTCCTATTCGAGTCTAGCTCAAAGTAGTGTTTTTGGTTTTTACCCCTAGGTACATCTGTTCCAGAGCTAACTCTACATGCTCATATCCCAACATGGATGTATTTCTCTGAAAACATAGAAAAACTCTACAGTACCAAAATTCTTGGAAGTTCTTCTATACTAATCATCAAATTCTATCTTAGGGTAGTGTTCTCTAATTAGAGTTTTTCTAAATCTAGTTTCTGAGGTTTGTACTAAACTTCCTATGATACCAACTATAACGCCCCGACCCTAGTTACCCAGAGCCGGTGCATTATTACATAATATTGGAATGATACCAAGAATAATTTCTTGAAGGACCAACCAGTTTTGTATTCTTGGAAACAAGATACATACATACATTCAACATTTCAACTTGAAAAGAAATACAACACCAATTAATTACAATAGAAGCATCCAAGCCTCCTAGATATGCCTGCAAGTCACTCATAACTAACTTCTCCATATCCTTGGAAAATTAAACATAATAGAGGGGTGATCTCAAACGCTAGTAAGAGTATTCAATTCAATAGAAGATAACATAAACATTAGGCATGGTGAATAATTGAAAAAAATGCCTTTAAAAATAAAAAACATGAATAATTTATGGCAGGAATATGAGATGAGTAAATAATTCAATAATAAAACATAGTCATGGGTATTCTACTAGTCGAATAACCACATGAAAAATCATTATTATTTTCATAATGAGGGAATGTATAATGCCAGACATTTTGAAATATATTCTCAAGGCCTCGACCAAGATGTATAAAAATGATTTAGGGCTCAGCCAAAACCATATAACAAATTGGGAAAGGCCTCATCCAATTCCGCATCTAATTGTCTCATGAGACCTACCGATGCACCTAGGAGCAATAGCGGGCTCCACCCGTCACATACTAAGTCCAATACATTCCATATATGAAAATGTTGAAACATAACATAAACATTCATATTAAAACTAGAATTCGAAATGTCAATACATTAACCATAATCCATGAATGGTATAAAAAGAACACATCCATATTCAAAAATATATAAAAACATAAATAAAATATGGAATATTTGTAACATAACAAATCAACATCAAACAAGTGTAATTTTTTTCAAAATATGTTGACATAGATGAAATCTAAACTATTCTAGAGAAATATCTCTTTCTGTTTTGAAATCATTTAAGAGTCCCATAATTATAAAAGAAAAAATTTAATTTTAAAATATTCTTATAAACTTGTATAGGAAACTTCAATGATGTTATAATGATGGAAAATATCCACACCCACCGTATAAGTTAAAAAAAACATTCTTGCCTTAATTTTGTTGAAAAGGTCATAAAGTACCCTGTTTGGTAAATGAAAAAAAGATTTATTTCAAAACATAAAAGGTGAAATAAGAGTATAAATGAGTTTAACCCATAGTCTACTGAATAGAAAAATTGTTTTGAAATACATTATTAAGAAAACATGGATGTGGATAACAAAGAGGTCCCAGTATATACTTAAGTAAAAACAACCTTAGATGATAAATAGATTCTGAAATTAACCCCTACATTGTACATTTCCTTAGCCGATGGTATTTTAACATATTGTATAATATTTAAAACATTGTTATTAAATTATTAAATAACTATATACATAAATATGATATCATATATGATCTTCTAATATTGCTTTGTTAATAATATTTTAGTAGTATCATCGTTTTGGATGTTAACTGACTCATTTTCATTTATATGCTTGGTTACATAAGCCATGATTGTTATGGATAGGATGTATTTGATTCATATAAATAATTATATTAAGTTCTTAAATCTTATTTTGAATCATCGAACGAAAATTATTCTTGAATGGTTATGATGGGGAAATGAATCTCATCGCGTTCGTGGAGATGGTAATCCTTATGTACGTGCGGGCGACAATATGATTATATTGATGGATAAATACTATGTAATTGAATTTTATATCATATTTATAGAATCATTAACATGTTTTATTTATTATTTACATCATATTTACTCATTATTATACCCATCCAAATAATGAAGTGTTTGAATAACAAATTACACACCGACATGGAGACGGTAAGTCGTACGTACGCACATATGGTGACTTTTTCATTTATAGGATGGATAGAATAACGAATATGAATGTACCATATTTATAATAACATAAAATTATATATAATGTACTAAATTAATTATTTTGGTATGTAAACAACAAAGAAAAATGAAGTGGAAGAAGAAATGAACTTGAAAGAGGGTGGTGAAATTATTACCTCAACTTCTGGTGTTTCATTTTAATTTGATCAAAAGGTCTTCGTAGGTTGGTTTTATGTTGCAATTAAGGATTATAGGTTGAAGTGAGAGAATTTGGGAGGATATTTGGTCAGGGTTTGGCCGATACAAATGGATTTTGAGGTGTGAAATTAAGATAAGGAGAAGTGCCCTTTTATAAGAGAGGTGAGGGCCAATTTAAGAAAAGCTTGAAATATTATTTTATAATAAAGTCATTTTCGGTTTATCATGTCTCAAAAATGATTTATTTCGAGGATAAGGTGGGTCTGGGTCACAAATATCTCAACCAATAGGTTATTTACAGGTTTAGGTCACCATATTAACTTTATCTTTTTAATTTAACTCTTAGTTAAATAGTTTGACATTTACCATGTCTCTTTGTATTATTATATTATATGGTTAATAAACATACTATAAACTAACAATAGAACCCTAAGTCGTTAATTATTAATATATATAACCTTATCTAAGTTATTTGGCTGAACATTATATTTTTAAGAATATTATATCAATTCATAATATAGTATTTGTTTTAAAAACTCAATTATGTCAATTTTGACACTATTTAGTATATGATTTTATTGAAAGCCATAATAACTTTATCACTTTGAATAAAAGTTATTTAACCAGCCCGAACATGTCATATTAATCTAAAAAATTAGTTTAATTCATCATAAGTCTCAATTTACATTTAATTTTATATTTATATTATCAATAATTTTAATATTTCATTAAAAAGGTAATTACTGCATCATTGTTGTGTCATAAATAAATAAAATTATTTAACGTATAAAAATTATAAATAAAATAACATTATATAGGAAATATTTTTATCTTTATAATTAATTTTTATAGTCTAATTTATACTGCGTGAAACCCTATATTAAAAATGGTTTAGTTATTAAACTTTGAATTTAACTCTTTTAACACTTCTTTAAATACAATAATTAAAAATATCCTAATCTAATCCAAGTGGACCAAAGAGGATCATATTTTATTCCTATGGTTATTTTGGGTCTAATTATACTTATCCAATATAATTAGGAAATGTGTTAGGGTAATTATGATATCAATTTTACCTTTAACTACCATAGTTACTTTTAACCATGGTAAATAAAAGTCAAAAGTTACTATTCAAAAAAAATTATTTTCATCTTATTGAACCAAATTTTACTTACTGATATCAACCATGTCTCTTTAATTTTTGAAATTCAACTCACATAAGTGTTAAAATTATGTTTTATGCAAATTTTGAAATGCTCCTACGAGGTGGGTAAAAGACTGTAAAGATATCAATAAAATTTTTATATATATAAACTTATTATAAAATGACTCCAATGAATTAAATTTAACTTATATAGGTATTATATATCAATTTTTTTTTACCTAAAATAAATTTAAATAAAACAAATAATTATTTAAATAAAAAATCTGTTTTAATCAATAACGCAGTGTTTTTCACTATTCATCAAAAATTGAATGTTTTCAGAAAAATACAAAAAATTCACCCTAATCTAATTTCGATATTCCAAATTCAAAAATGAAGTAAATTTTGGAAAATAAAATATATAAAATTTCAAAAAGTGGGTATTACTATTCATAATTGCTAGTTTGAATGGTCACTGTTTGTTAGAATCTTGAAGTTCTGTATAATGCAAGCTATTGTATTATTAAAAGAGAAACATATTGTGGAATCTTGGGGTGTTATAATATAAGAAAAATGTTAAGTCTATTTAGTTCACCTATTTCTAATGATTTATATTTTTAGTTTTTGAAATGATTTTAAATTTTTCCATTTATAGATAGTATAAGTTATATTCCAGTTGAAGTTTGTTGGATTAATGTATTATCTCACTGTAGGTGGACTTATGCATATTTGATAACCTAGTTTAACCATTTTTAGATAGATGGAATTACCTATCATTATATGACACTATCTTCTAACACTTCAGGAATGAAAAATTCAACTTGTTTTCATTAATTATGAGATGACATGGAAATTTTTAGGAAACGATCAATAGTGAGATTGTATTAAAATCAACTAAATATTTCTCCTCATAAAAAAAATCATCAACTTTAAGAAAATGATCTTGAAATGGAAAATTTTATCCTAGTACCTTCTTATCTGATGAATCAGATGGTCCCTTATATCATCATAGATATATGGATTTCTGGTAGTTAACTTTATTCAAACCTTATTCTCAACCACTATCCATCAGAACATGATGGTTAGATTTCTCTTCTATATCAATGTTTTCACTTAACATCTATGTTTTCCAATGTAGAAACCCAGTGATGAGTTAATTTTGGTAACCATTATGTTTGTAACTTTCCTTTTTAAAAATTATGTATTAGTATTCCTTTTTACAATGTAGGTTTCTATGAAATAAACATTAAAGTAGTAAACAATTTATAACCCCAACAAATTTCGAGGGTGAAATTAATTTTAAGGGGGGGGGAATGTAACCCCATATGATTTTATGAGATATATTTTTTTAAATTTTTTTTATGTATTGTTTTGTACACTACACCAATACTGTCGTGCGCAATATGCAACACAATATTAGCTTTTATTATACACATCACTATTCTTGGCTTGTGTTACACCCAAATTCATGTTCTTTGGATAGAATTTATTTCACACATTGCTGAGTATATATTTTTTTCAATGTATAAATGATCTATGTTTGGATTATTTTATACTCAACAATAAAGGAATATTTCACTACACGCAACATTGACTTGGATTGTGTTACATGCAAGAGCGACCTTCCCGAATAGCTTCGTTGTACGCAATACCAAGTTTCACTAAGTAAAGAAATATTATTAAAATATTATTATGGGATATAAACTAGATATTATGAATAATATTAACCACATTTTAAATTTTATGTAGCATTATCATTCATCTTACATATTTTATTGAATATGATATAAGAAAAAATTCAAATTTTTCTGATGAAAGAAGTATTTTTCAAAAAATACAATTTTGCTGCTTTTGTTGGTGCACCCATTTTAAATTTATTTTTTACACTTTTATATATTATATTTTAAAATATAAACTTCTTCCTTTTAATAAAAACATAAAAACTTACTTCGTATGATTTATTTCATATTTTTCTGATAACTTTCATATTTGTATGAATAGTAAAAATATGCTAAATTTTAATTAAAAACAACTCTTTTCATCAAGATAATTTATATTGTTAAATTATAATGTTGAATATATTTGAAGTATAAATAAAATATATTTTTTATCATTAAATAAAATTAAATAATTATCATTAATTTTACATTGAATTCATAGGAAAAACCATATAATTTTTTTCAATGTTTTAACTTTTAAAACTAGTTTTCTCATTTCAATAATGGGATTAATTTAAAATTAATTACTACAACTTCTGTGTTTTGAATTTAGAAAAATAGATTCCATATTATTAATTATTGGGTCTAAAATATGTTAATATTCTACTTTTACTTTGGATAATTATGAATTGTAACATTGGTAATTATTTTTATTACCATGGTAAAAGGTAAATTGGGTAATGAAAGGTAAAAATAATATTATAAAATATCCCTAACACGTGAACAAATTATATTTAATGTGTAAAAATTTAAACATATCACCTAATGTTCATAATAGATTTATTTCATGGTATTTTTTCCATGAAAATGATGTCATTATTATTAAAACAAAAGAAAGGGACAACATGTCACTCTCTTATATCTTATAAGTATAATAATTTTAATACAGTGATAGACATAAAAAAACCTTAAAAGTATATAGTATCTAGAAATATAATGAAAATACATACATCATGTGAATTTATTTATAATTTTTAGATATTAATTAAATACAATTAACGATAACACAATAGTGATGTAAAAATTATTTTATTAATAGAAATATCAAATAAATGGTTTTGAAAATATTAAAATAAATATCATATGAACTAATTAATGTACTTTAAAATTTTTATAGGTTCCTATGAAATGTTATTATTGTATCAAAAATTTTGGTTTGAATTTATCTTCTATGTGAATTTTATTTAAATTCAAATAAATGAATAGTGTCAAAATTGACACTATTGACATTTTATAAAATTAACATTTTATTAAATTATTTAAAAATCATAAAAATATTTAAAAATTATAAATTGATAATTATAATGTCTAGAATTTCATAAAATATAAAATCATGGTCAATTAACACCATATATATAAATATTTATAACCATTAAATATTTAGAATGTTATTACCATAATTATAATTAAATAGAATAACTATGTCTTAATTAAATTTATAATTCATAAATTGACATAATAACTTGTCTAAAATTTATTTTTTTAGGATATTACAACCCTATATCAGCTCATATTTGAAATTGGGACATTTTTGAGTATTTTAAGTGGGGTTTGATGTTATTTTAAATTTATATTTGTGTGGTTTCAAAAAGTGCCCCTCACCTCAATTATAAAAGGGAACCTCCTCCCTCACCAATTCACATCACATTGAGTATTCAAGCTCATTGAACTCATTCCATTATTCCTTATCAACTTACCTATTTTCTTTTTAGAGGTTATGGTCTTCTTGTAAGACCAACCCTAGTCCCTATAAGGAAATTTAAAGGTGGCACGTCGAGGAAGAGGTAACCTCTTCTACTGATTCTTTCAAATTTATTTCTTCTTCTACTTAAACTTTATTAGTTTTTTCATTATAAAGTAATAACATCAGTATTAATAATATACTAATATGTTATTATAAATATTAAACAACTCTATTTCACCTTCTATCTATCCTACAAAAAGCAAAATCACCACGCGTGCGTACGTACGACGTACCGTTTCCACATCGTGGTGTAATATGTTTTTCACCACAACCTTACATGGATGGGTATAATGGTGTAAATAATAAATATATATTATTTTTATAACAGTATACTCTTTATGAGATACTATACAACATCCACTTCAATACCGTTCAACAATTTGGTGAACGATATCATCGCTCGTGATACGTACGACTTACCGTCTCCAAGAAGTGATCCGATTCATTCAACATAATATTCATTACACCATGATTATATAAATGAATTTAATGAATAAATATGATATATATTATAATAATTCCATGATTTAAATTATATAACTATAACCTAAAAAGAGGAAAAAGAACTTATTCGAGAAAACATGCTTAAGAACATAAAGCAGTTGATACCAGAATAACGAGTAACAATTAAGTGTTACTAACAAATAGATGAAAATGTGATCATAAATGTTATCATAAAAATGATTATTATTGTGGAATAAATTAGTAAAATTACTTAAATAATTCTACAGAAGGTTCGGATACATATAAAGCATATCATACCTAAGGAAAATGATAATATATCAATCTCATTTTTATCCGAGATTGTTTTTACGTAAGTATTTACTAAGGATATATTTATCATCCAAGTCCATGTTTTCTAAAATTATCATCATAAATTTTTTAATATTCTTATGTTTATATTTAAATTTATTTTTACCCATTTTTTAATTTTACTACATGGTGTGGAATAAATCTTCTTTTGTTTACCATATGAGGTAATTTTTGGCTTTCATGGAAAAAGAATGATGAGAATTTTCATTTACTTTATTCGGCATGAATGGATTTTTATGGTTTCATGAAAACTTAATTCAATGAAACTTCCTCTTTACTATTTCAAGTTTATTTTCAACTAAATTATTTTCTTTTAAAATTTTCTGTCATTTTGAGATAAGAAAACATTTTTGAAGAAGAATGTATATTTTCTTCATGAACTAAGTCCTAGTGTTTTATCAAAATTAATTTCCATATAAGATGACCTAAGTTTATGTTTCTATCCCTAATGTTACTATGATTATATTGTCTTAATGATGGAATGAAATTTTATATGGATAATGTTATGATGGAATGATGTTTAAGGAACCCATTTTATTTCGTGGGTTTTGTTATAATAAATGCTTTATGTTTTGTGGAACATATAAGAATGGTTTCATTATGATATGGGTGGGACCTATATGTACTTCCAATGCATTAAGTGAATATTTATATCTCATGAGATAGAAATGAATAGAATTGAAAGTAATTATAGTTCAGTAATACATGGCTATAATGACAAGTAAACTCGGTTTAGTAATGCACTTTGTCCACTATAATGATCTTGAAAGAAATGTTTTGGCTACTATAGAAATCATTTTAACTGATTATTAGTTTTACACAATAACATGTTTTATACCAATTGTATTATATAATGGTCAACGTTCCTTTATGATCTATTCCTTACGTATTTCTAAGATTTATTTCATGACTCAAGATTTTAATGTTTAAACTATATATTCATGTTTTTATGTACAAATGATTATGGTTTATTTTATGTTCTCCATGATTAACATTACTGAGAATTTGAGCTCACCCTTTTTAGGTTTTCTTTTCCTTATGATATAAATAATGGATTTAGGTCGGAAAACCAAAGGTTAAGATCATTATGGTAGAAGTTGAAGAAAATTCACCAAGTTAGAATATTATGTTCTGAGTTTCCAAAGACACTAACCCAATAAGGTCTTTGGGAATATATTTTGTGTAATGTATTCTATATTCCACAAAATAAATTTAATGTCCATGTACGTCAAGTCTGGGTAGTTATATTTTAAATTTAATTTTTCTTTATCAGTATGATCCTTGAATTTTTTTCTTTTTATCTATAAAATATAATTTCAAATAAATCACCCAACACTATAAATAAATCATTGTAGATATTTTCCCAGTAAATATTAAGATAAAATAATCATTGCTGAAATCCTTGTTTCATAAATAATGAATTAAACTATGAATACCATGATAATTGAATTTTATTTAATCTATACAATGACATTTTCAGTTTTCATACAATGATGTGATCTCTTTTAAGAACCAAACCATCTATTTGATCAATTTATACTTCTTATTATAATATCCTAAAGGAAAAGGATAACATTAAACCCGTTGAAAATATTTGTAATATATTTTAGACAATGTTTGATAATAAAAAGCTTATTTCATCAAATATTAACTCTAGTAAGGAATTATCGTCAACATAAGCACCATATATTTAATAATATACCATAAAAATGACATGTTTTAATATGTATTAATTTCTCGTATTTTTATTTTTTTTTAAACTATTTGTTTCCATTAATATTTTTATTCGTTTTTCTTAGATAAATATCACATGTGAAATTATTTTAAATTTATCCAATTATTTATTCATTTAGTAGTCCCAACTCTCTTATTTTTATTCTTTTTCACAGTTTATTTATTTATAAGGAAATATAAATTTTATTAATTGATTAATTATTATCTATCATGACTATATTGGATAAAATTTTTCTCAAATAATTATATATCCATCCACCTTATCTCACCTCTTTGTTTTTTAGGTGTTTTGGAAAAAAACATTATATTTATCACCATCTTCTAAATCATCTCCTGAATCATAAAATTTAGCCTATGAGATTTCAGGACATAAATATTCTTCTTCTTCATCACCATGAATTTTATTTACCATTTTCAAGATAAAGACCTTAAACTTCAACAGTAGTGTCATATTTTTTATTAATACTCCCTTTAATCCACTTATGAAAACAATTATAGGGCTTTGTAGAACTCCATATTTTTTTATTTGAATATGTTGAATTTATTATCTCATATACAACACCAAACCAAAATAAAATAAGGTTTTATTATATTAAAATATTATATTACAATGCAATATAATAAATATTAAATTATGAGAAAAAAATTTAAATACTCTTTTTAAAATATACCGGATGAAAAAATATAAGTAAATATAAAGACTATGAAATTCAAATATCCATCCTCATAGATTTCATTAAATATCATACCATTGATGATAAATATTAGAAGAAATATTTTTTTAAATATGATATATATTTTGGGAAAAAATTGAATTAGTGGGGTTGATTAATTTGAGATAAGTATGAAATTTTATATAGCTGAATGAAATTGGATAATATGATCATTATATGATCGTCATAAATATATATGACCATTTGGAATACTATAATTAATGGGTATATTAGAAGGGTTATAATGGGATTGAAATAATTTTATAGAAATATGTACTATGTTATAAATAATATATTTAACATGTATAAAAAATATTTAACTTGTACTAAATAAATAAGTAATAATGATAAGTAGAATATAATCCCTCATTACATAAAATTTTGTTTTAATTTATAAATTTTTTTATAAAGTGTTATTTAATTTTATTATAAAAATAGATTTTAAATTTTTATATATTTGTGGTAATAAATTTGATTTCAGTTTTTGAATCAGGTAATCAAAATTAGCTGAGAAGGGTTAATTTCATTTTTTGTTAATAAAATAAGTCATGTGAATAAATAATGAATATTGTAGATAAACTATAAAAATATTAAAATATAGTATATGTTCAAAATTATCTATAAAACTTATAAGTATAAAAATAAAATTTTATAATAGATTGGATATATATATATCAATTATGTTAACCTTTTAATGATAAAATTAACTTCATTAACTGTTAAGACATGAGAACTTGAGAATGTGATACTCAAACTCATCTATAAAAGGAATCGTATTATACCTAATAAAAAACAATTATTTAGTTTTCACATGAATATATTACTAAAATTCCTACCCTAAACCCTAATTTTACATTTTTTATCCTCTGATACCAATAAGAAGGCTCAAATTATTCATTACATAAGAAGATATTAGAGGAAGGTGCAATTACATCAATATGAGTAATTCTTTTGCATTAATCTATTTCATTTATCTCCTCATACACACTCTTTTTAAATGTTATAAAACAATATAATTATATTTTATATGATTATTATTTTTCTATAAAAATGATATTATAATAATATAACCCTATACTCTTACTTTTCCATTAGTATAATATTTTCATGTTTGGGTGGGTTCAACCATCCACATGAATGATGTTTTAATATTATCATTATTTTCATCATGGATGAGTATGCAGACAATAATTATATTAATATATGAAATAAATGATTAATATATATCATGATTATGGTATTAAAATGAAGGTATCCAAATGATTGATCCTTATAATATAATACATTAATATTGTTAATGTTACCCAAAACATAGGCACTGTGAATTACATTCCTAGATACGTACTTGTGTCATCCAAAAAATGAAACAAATGAATTTAAAAATAATTTTAATATTATTATTTCTCTACATTGAATATTCTCAGAATAATAAACAGAATAAAATTGAATGATTATCAAAATCTATATAATAAAACTTGTATGAATAAATCAAAACCACATACATTTAATTGTGAAAATAAACTATAACTAACTAATGTATATGTAATAAATGATAATAATTTAAATTATAAAAGTTCATAAATATGAATAAGGGTATAAAATATGTGATTAATGTTTAAATATTTATTATCCTCATGTTAGATAATTTTTATGCAAGTTGGGAGAAAAGGTAAGAGTTTCTCTCCTAGTCTCTCTTCATGATTGAGATAATCGATATCCAAGATCAAATTGAGAGAATTTCTATATAAATTCCATTTAAATCCAAATTATTTTATCCAAATCCAATTATGTTTGGTTCCATTCCCACGCATTCATTCAGTCTTTACTGATTACTAAATTTGTAAGGGGAATTGTCATTATATTTTTATTTAGATTTATAATTTTTCTCTTCCATGTCTATATTTTTTCATGAGTTTTATTCTCTAAAATTCAATGATTTCTTAAAGTTATTTTTAATTTAAATTATATTAATTTAAAAAATCAAAAGAAATTTTCAATCTCACTTCCATTAGGTTTCTCACTCAGTCATTATCTCACATCATTTTCTTCATTTTTATTTACGAACCTTCATTTTCATGTATTCATGATTCATCGATGTAAATATTATTTCCATTATAATTGTTTTTAAAAACATTTATTAATGAAATATATATATTTAGAATTTATCATAATATAAATGATATTTATCCATGTTTTCTAAACAATTTTCTAATACTATTCTATTATTTTATTTACGTCAATATCCTTTAAAGTTTTTTATGTTTAACTGGGGACATATTTTAATGGGATGATAAAATTTCTTTCTCTTGATGAATTTTTTTCTTGTGAAGGTTTTTTATTCAAATCTAATTCATTCTCACGGGATAATTAAGCTATTATGGACTTATGAATGCTCATATGTTCATGTGGCACACATATATATGGTTTATAATTATGTAATGAGTGGGACTGAAATTTTATATCCCACTAATTAATTGGGTAATGCTTATATCTCATAGCATATTATGGTACATATAATGTTATATGACTTTTCTATGTCATGAGACATGTTTTTTTAATATGTGATGATGGTTTTCTTGTCAATACTTGAAATAAGATATGTTTTTATATGTTTATTTATGTTCCATATTTATATTTCATTCAATATTCTTACATTATGTATTAGTTTTATATTACAATTAATGTTATGATCAGTGGTTCATACTCCATTGATTGTGATTTTTTTATTATATTCTAATGCCTATATATTTATTTTTTGCTAACTATTTATGATCTTCTTAATGATTACCTATATTTATTTGGTTGATATATCCTAGGTTTTCAACCATAATGAATCTATGGGATCATATTTTTCTTATGTTTTTATTCCTATGTAATGATAAAAAATATTATATATGATATGTCTAGAAAGGAGTGAAGTGTGTTTAATGAGATCATGAAATGTGTATTATGTTATAAAATAATATATTTATGTAACAAACCTGAAAAGAAACTAAACCATTGGGTTCTAGGGGTGTGATTTTTTATGATTTTTAATATATAATCAACCACAATGATGAAATATTCATCCATGTTATGATTGGGTCATTTAAATTGGTATCATAGTGGGGTTTAGTTAATTTTAGGGACTTGGTTATAACTAATAATAGGTTGAAACCTAAATCAACCAACATTGAATAATGTGGGAGTGTCATAAGTCACATAAAAAGTGATATAATTTGAACCTAAAGTGTCCTATGATGTTTTCATACATTAGGATGAATTTGTATTTATTATCATTATCATATGACTTTTATTAATAATAATATTTAATAATCACGCTATCATTTTTTATAAATTATTAAAAACATACTCAAATAGAGACTAGTACACTAATTATACATTCAAGAGTATCAAATGTATTAATTGGTTATATTTTTACCCACTCATTCATATCTTGAAAAATTTATAAGAGAATTAATTTATATCCTCAATGGTTAGATATCAAATTATTACTGAAAATACCCAGTCCTATGCTGATTTCTTTCAATGTCTACGACTCTTTTCCTATTGAGGCTTGTGGGGAAAACTTCCATAAAATCTTGTTACTCTCCCAATATCTGAATTTTATATGATATTGGGAATAGATTGACTCTTTATACATAAATAAAATATCAATTGTCAGTATATGAAAATTTAATTACAAATCCACACAATCCCAAGATCATATATCAATGCTAAAATGATTATGAACCCCCAATGGAAATTATGCCACCTGTATGAGTCATTATACCCAATAATTAGTGTTATTTAGCACAAATGGTTGGGGATAAACTCAACATTAAAGATATATCAATTTTAGATAAATGTGATAATGTGTTTCTTTGATAGTTTCACAATATTTACTTCGATTATGATGTTCAATTTTCAATCAAAAACCTACATAGTGATATGAATATATCATAGTGTCCTTATATAATAAAGTCTATTTAATTAGAGAAATTTAATATGAAAATACAAGCTAAAATGGTTACAGGTTTTATCTTCATAATATCTTCAACATGTCATTTACTATTCATATTTATTAATAGGGTGGATGGATCAATATATCTCTTTATTTATTCATATAAACCTAACTTGGCCATGATTAAGAAAAAATATCCTTCGACCCATAAAATTTTATGTGCAATTTTCTGGGTCCAAATACATCTAAAAAGTGGCCCTTCAATATGGGTATCATTAACTAAATGTGAAAATTAATAATATACTTAATATAAACTTTGATACAAGATATATGTGCTAAGTATTTGTTGTGATACCTTTTAAACATTAAAAATACCAAAAAAATATTAATGTATTTAATTAATGGTGTATTCAAAGATTGCATCAATAAAATTTTAGTACTATTTATAGATAATATTCTCATATATTCAATGATAAATGTAGAACATGATGATAATTTTGGAATTTTTATTATAACTTTAATAAAGGGTAAAATATGTTCCATATTTATAATGTGTGAATATTGGATACAAAAAAGTATCTATTTGGGTTATATAATCACTCATATGGGTATCTCAATAGATCCTTATAAGATATACTTGATTAATGAGTAGCTGAGATAAACTAATGTAATATTGGTTTATTGTTTCATTATTTTAGTATGATATTAATGAAAAAAATTTAGAAGTTTCTATGGACAAACTGATCAATAACTAAAGTTGACTTGGAAAAGTGTTGAGTTTATCTAAATAAATAAATGTGAAGATAACTTCAAAGAAAATAAGAGTAGGTTGGTCATTGTAATTATACTCATATTACCTTATAATGGATAATAGTTTATGATATACATTGATGAATTAAAGGGATTAGAGTGTGTCCTTATGAAAAATTACAAGGTGGTAGCTTGTACCACCTGTCAATTAAATATCCCATAGTTAAATTACCCAATGTATGATTTAGAACTAAAATTGGTAACATTGGTATCAAATATTTTGAAGGATTATAATTATGGTGAGAATTATGTAATATATACTAATGATAAAAGCTTAAATTATATATTTAGATATAAGGAGTTGAATATTTACCAAAGAAGATGGTTAGGTTGGTCAAGGATTATGATTGCTTAATAAATTACAACCGTAGGAAGGGAAAAGGTGGTTAATAATTTATTCACAGATATAATTTTTTCCATATAAATAAAAAATATTAAAAGAGAACTAGCCTTCTTGGATATATAAATAATTGATATATAATTTATAAGGGGTGGGGTGTAAAATCTCTAGAACAGTTCCCCCACACAGGACTGATATGGGTCACAACATGACCTCAGATGCACTTTCAGGATGCCATAGGATACTAACTAGTGGTGAGGGTCTGATATGAATAGTATGGAAACTATAACCTCAGTCACCAGAAAATAAATATAGTATAAAACAATACAAACAATCAATATCAACCAACTCTAATAGATAAAAAACAATGAAAAAATTTGTACAATACAATCACACCAAGAAATTGCATATTGTAATGTCTCACTAAATTTCATGCCAAAAGTCATACAAGAAAAAAAATATAGTATAAAACATTACTCCCAAAACTGGTTATAAACCCTATTCCCATTCTCATATCTATGATCCAATATTAGCTACAAAATCAAGGTCCCCTTTGCCTTGTCCAAACCTGTATATTTGAAGACTGCATGGATGGAAAATGGCTTCCCAAATACGGTGTGAGTAAAATTCAGTAGTCCACCAGAAAGAGTTTGTAAAAAAATACAGTATAATTAATAGTTAATTCAATAGTTTTATCAATAGGATAAGTTAATATAAAAAATACCCCTATAAAACCACTGATCCTCGAGCTCTAGGTTGACATTTGGGGTCAGAAATACCAAGCTTGGCCTAATTCTATATGTCTCTCTCCTTACACCCCATTAAAAACAACTAAGGATAGAGGCCAAGTCTTCCCCAAATATCACCCATGGGCATCATGTATAACCATGAATCTCATCCTCAAGAACTAAGAAACCAGGAATATCACCCACATACATCATGTAAATGTTTAAATCAACCTCAAACCCGTATACCTTAGACATCATGTGTTCATACATATTTCCCTTAGAAATCAATAAAACATGTTTCTATCACTCAAGAATCAACTGACCTAGCATCCTGACCTCAGTCATTAAGACAATGTTTATCTCTACCTTTGGCACCAAATAAGATCTAATGCATACAAAATCACAAAACATGTGAATATACAACATATTTGTAAGATCTATTCTTTTATATGAGGTTCCAAACCATTTAATTTCCAAATAATTCCATATTTTATCCTTCTTTTAATCCCTAATGACGTCACAATGGTTATAAGGTTTTTTTGTGGCATGTTTGGAGCTCGGAACCATAAGTTTTGGAGCAAATGGGTGGTCCCCATGGTTAGTATAAACCATGCATCCTAGTCTTCATGGTCTATTTAAACCATTAAGGGTCCTCCATTTCGTATTAGGGGTATTCACTGTTAGTCCCATTCATGCATCCCAAGCTGCATGACCACATGAGTGTTCTAGACCTCATTTTAGAGGTTTTTTCATGAGATACACATTGTTAGTCAAACTGTGTGCCTAGAACATGCGAGGGGTTTCCTGGGGTAGTTCTGTGTGCAAATTCAATTCTATCAAGATTAATCTACTAGGATTTGGTCTTTCTTTTCCATCTAAGTCTGGAATCAACCACCATTCATTTCATTTTATCACTCTCGGTAATATATTCAATCAACATCCTTCCTTTCTGGGTTTATCTCACACCCTTCGACACTATTTTGGTGTGAGCTAATGTACCCTATTTTCAGGGGATTTTCCTATTATTCTATTGTATTCCAATTTATGATTAATAAAGGTAAAATAATGGATTATAAATATACTATTGGAATAACATAGGTGGTTTATGATGTTTCCCTCAAGGTCTCCTAATTTATGAATTGTATCTTTGTCATGCACCCTAGTTAAACCATGTGGTGCCTCTACCTATCATGAATGGACCGAAGGCCTTCTTTTTTTATTGATTTTTGATAACCCCCCTTGTGGTGCCTATGAAATTTATAATATTTAATTAAAATTGTCTAAATTTTATTCTAAATAAATAATGATACCAAATGGAATCATTGTAGGTTGATACCTCAATGCTAACAACCCAATTAGGGTGTGTTCCTTGTTATTCCTTACGAGGACCAATGTTGTGACTACACAGAACACCATTTGAGAATTTTTTACTGACCCTTGATATGTTAAGTGATAATTATAATAAATGTATATTTAATAATTAAATGGAATTCCCAAAACAAATATCTCTTATCTTTTATAATTAAATTGTTATGGATGCATTCCCCACTTAGAACCTTTGTCAGTATAATAAAAAGAGTTGGAATGAACCTAAGAAAAATTTAAAATGAATGGTTATTACATGGAATATTATGAATTATCAATATAATTATATATGAATATATATAAGGTGACTATTTAATATGGACCTTTTTCATCTTAATAGGAATGATCAGGCTTGAGGCCACCTAGGATTCTCGATGGAATTCCTTGACCACTAATAGGAATCCATTCGGATTCATTGATCTGGTTTCCAATGGAGATACCCAACTTTTAACTTTTTCTTTTTTAATTAGTGGATTCCTGTAATGGTAAGGTATGATTCCTTCTCCTTCCCATGAAAAATTATAATTCATTGGATGCACTCATTAGATTCATCATGATGTCTTTGGGAATGCGAGACCTAGAATTATTGTCCTTAGTATCAATTCATTCTTATCCCAGGATTTACATTTGATTTTATCCATAGACTAAGTTATATATATTACCAATGGAATTCATTGGGTGTACCCATTGTATTACACTTATCCCTTGTTGCTATTTATCATGGTTGTCTACCATGAGTTAGAATGAGCTTATAAGGTCAAGGATTCCTTGGTTTCTCCTTAGTTTTTAATTTATTATTATCATCATTATCATTCCATGGTCACCAGTATTATATTACAAGACCCCTAACTAAATAATTAGTTGAAAACAAGATAATAGACATCAATCATAGGCTGAAGTAAGTTTGGTTGTCCAGAAGTCCCATGAGGAACATGATCATGACATCAGTTTACTTCTAGTTTTACATTGATCTACCTATGCAATGTAAAAATTTATATTCATATACTTTATTAGCATAGAAGTCATTGGTGGTGTCCTACTGAGTTTATCTCACTCCCTATCTGAGATTCTATTGGTACCTGGATAGATTATGTTATTGCGAGTGTGGAAAAGGGAAAGTGTCTAGTTATTGAAGCAAGACTTCTTTTACTAGGATGGGATCTTGGTAGCAGATATATGAGCTAGTGATCGGGATGTTGGGGTAGTTCTTGGTCTTTTTAAATTTTTTTAAGACATATTGTATATGCATGCTGTCATGTATGCTTGATCTATTTTATTGAGACATGACAAAATTTTGAATATGGTACTAATTTCACCTTTTGGGGTGAATATTTATTTATTATACTTTTATACTTGTTCCACTACCTTATTAATTATTACTTATTTCATTTATATATTTATACACATTTTACCATTGTCATCCACTCTGATTATGAGGTTACAGTCTCCCCATGATACCACCTTAGAACCTCATGGCTAGTCAATAGCCTCTAATATATGGGGAGGTGATCTTGAATCCATCTAGCCAAATGGTTTGGCTACTATTGACTAGTGAGCTTGGACGAGATGTAAGAAAGTGGTGTTAGAGAACCTTATTTACCTTTTTTTCCTTATAATTTTTTTTATGCTACAGAAGACTAGGATATTTCAAAATTTGGTAATGAGACCATTCCTAGGAGTAGTTAACCCATGTATGGGAGAAAATCCCAATTTTCTAGGAATTGGAGACTGATGTTATGTATTATTATCACTACTTTTAATATACTTTCACCATTGGTTGACACATGATTTTTGAGGTTTGTTATTATTTATGGACATTCTACCTTGGCCTGGTGTGGTGAGGAGTATTTCTATATGCATCATTATAGGACCCTAGAGATTCACATGACATGCATATGTCATGGAATATAGGTGAATTTTATTTCTTTCATTTACTCTATCTACTGTGATTATTGAGTTTACTTTAGTTTTTATATATATTTATGCCACTAAAATTTTCTATATTAAATAGATAAAATAATTGGTTACTAATGTGTCAGCCCCAACATAAGTGGATTTTCCCACATTACTTGGGGATTACACCTTAACTAATCAATTATTATATTTTCATGTTGTGCAACTGAATTTACAAAATATTGAAAATTATTTACCTATGATTACATGTATTTCAATTTAAATTTATAAATATAGTACTTGTATAAATTGGGATTGGTAATTCACCTAATCAAGCTATCATCTTTGATTTATTAAATTCTGAGACTGATTGTTAAATTCTAGTTACTGTTACATGTAATTCCAATTTTAATTTATAAAGTCTTAAAATTTATAACATTCGAATTGTAGCACATCTCAATGGATCCTTTTTCATATACACATATATGGACTTTTAAACAAGATATTCTGACCAATGAATAAAAAAAGTTTCCATTATATGGGGAGGCCAAGTGAAACTTAAGAAGTGTGTTCCTACATAACTTTGAAATGACCATCCATATAACAGAACCATTGTAAATGAAAACATAAAAACATACCAATACCCTGGCCAATAATGTGGGTATTTGGGATATTATATTGGGTAGTGAGACCTGTTTTCAGATTCCTATTCTATTTTTGATCTTATTTTCATCGATATCTTTTCTGAGGCTTGTTCTTGGAATTGTAACACTTTCTGACATGATTTCCTCAAGTTGTGCACTTAGAGTGTGGCGAAAACCACACACCAAATATGGTGGGAACTAACCCAATAGTAATACCTCTTGTCGTTCTAGTTGTGACACCACCATTTATACCTAGATTTATAATTGACTCCCAACTCCGAGATGGTTTGTATAGTTAGTGAAGCCAATAAAGAATGATCTAAGACTTTCTTCTTCTTTGTCATATTTGACGTGAGAGTTTTTGAATAAATATCCACCAACATTTTCATGGGATGGTGGTTCTAGGTTACGGATTCATGGTTGGAATCCATGATATAATTTTTTTTTATCATCTTAAACACCTCCTAATAGGATATTGAACCTCGCTTCTTACATTCACCATGATTCAATCAATAGTTGGTGGTATGTTTTGAGTCAGCATGATCAACATCATAGTATGACTTGGAGGGATTTCCAATTTATTTTTATGTCTTTTTATTTCTAGATATGTTGAGAGATTATTAGGATAGAGAGTTCTCACACTTTGACCATGAAAATGTTTCCTTTATTAATTATTATACTCAATTTATTGAACTACATAAATTTTCAACAACCCTAGCTGGATACGAGTTTTCTAGGGAGAGATTCTTTGAGGATGGGATTAGGTATACCATATGATATCATGTAAATTTATTTTGGATTGATATCATTTATAATATTGTGAATCAAACCATTATCATCAAATAAAATCTAATGGATGAAAAAAATACATGTCATGATGGACTATTACCAAGATAGAATAGTGGTTCCTCCAGAGGAAGGAAATGCCTTCATGAGAATTCTCTCCAAGGTGGTGATAACCAAAGCATACATAGTAGTAGTTCAATATTATTCCCTCACTGTGGTTGGGAATTGTACATAAAGTCTTTGTTCTTAAGAATCCCAATTGAGTTTAAAGCATACAGCTAAATGTTCCATCTTCATAGATTCTTCCAAACCATTCTATTTGTTTCTAGTGGGAGAGGATTTGTGCCAGATCCACCTTCTGGAAAAGGATCAGTGGATCCATATCAGGATGGGAATTAGAGTATTACTAGAAATAATGGTTGAGGATGAAATTATGGTTGGGGTATATAGTAGTTTTATTTTCAATTTCAGCAGATTGGCCCCGCTCAGAGTAGTCAAATTATAGTTGAGGGCCATGGATCAGGTCAGTTGTACATAGTATAGTTGATACCCAATGATCATAGTGTAGGGTCATCTATAGTAGAAGGTACTATTTTAGTATCCTCTAATATTATATCTACCTTATTCAATATAAGTTCCTCACACTCCATTATTTCTGTATCAATCATGGAAATTATTGGGATTGAAAATTTTTAAATATGTGGGGTAATGACCCAAGATAATCCATTGGGAGTACGGTCAGAGAGTGTACACCAATGAAAGGAGTGTCTTCTTGGGATTAAATATTATCAATTATTTTTTAGACTTTAAATACATGAGATGATAGGTTTTGATATCATAGATGTTATAGATTGGGTAGTGACCTATCATGAGCACATTATCTATTATCAAAAAAGGGTGTCTTTAATGTCACTTAAGGGTTATAGATATCTAAAAAGGGTGAGTGGAATGTTCATGCTGGTCGGGATGGAACTGATCATCATGTACTAGAAGGGGTATAGCCTAGATCACTAGTATTTACTTGGATGATTTGAGGGTTTGAATGTATTATTTTCCAATGGTTTTGGATTGTTTTTGGGAGTTATTTCCCAATAATGTCTCAAAAATACCTATCGAGAGAGAGTTGGAATTTTTATTCGAGTTTATTCAAGGAGTATCTACAGTGTTTATTAATCTATAGACAATGGAACCAATTGATCTTCAGGATCTCGAGAGTTAATTGGAGGATTTGAAAGATAAAGTTTTTACCTAAATTAGGGCTTCTCCTTGGGGTTAACCCGTGATTTTCTCCAAAAAGGTGGATTCTAGACTTAGTATATGCATGGATTACCAATGGTTTATGGACCATATAATTAAGAAATTGTATCTATTTATATACATAGATGATCCTTTTGACCAAATTCAAAGAATTGGAGTGTTATCATTCATCGATTTGAGGTTAGTCCATCATCAAGTATGTGTTTGAACTTTGGACATGCCTCATACAATTTTTTGAAGTAGGTATGGACTTTATGATTATATGATTATGTAATTAAGTCTTAAAAACACACCAACGAGTTTCATAGCCTTGATGAATATGGTTTTACACCTTTAATTGGATTAATTCATTGCGGTATTCGTGGATGAAATCCTGGTGCATTCACAAACTCAAAATGATCATGTCGAACACCTTGATATCATCTTGAGTAAAATGAGAGCATAGGTTGTTTTACAATATAACCAAATGCCTATTAGAAATTTATATGGTTATCTTCCTGGTAAATATTATATCAAAATTAGGAGTATCAGTTGAAATTGAAATGGTTGGGTCCATATTATGCTGAGAGCATCCCAATAATGTGTTTGAAATACAGAGTTTCTTGGGGATGGATGGATATTGTAGCTATTTTATACAAGATTTTCCCATTTTCCAGCACCACATATGGGCTTGAAAAATGAGGGTTTCAAGTTATATCTTTATTTAAGTGTGTTAGAATTATTTTTATAATTTAAAGGGAAGACATACCACATCCCCAATCTTGATCCTACAAGAGCCTCATAGAGTCTACATGGTGTTTCTTATGAATCAGAAATTATCCATGGAGCAGTTCTGATACAAGAGGATAAATTTTTTACGTATGTTTCTCGATATTTGAGGCCCAATGAGAATAAATACCGGATGCATGATCTCAATATATATCTATAGTTTTCCCTGATTTATGTTTTTGGAGACACTATTTTCTAGGAGAGCTCTTTGTGGTGTATACGGACCACAAGATCTTTAAGTACATATTCACATAGGATGAATTGAACCTCATGTGGTGAATAAGCATCAAATACCTTCATTACCTACACATAATTCTTTCTTATACACTTACAATTGGAAATAAATTTGTTGATTCTTTGAGCTAAAATACTCAAACACAAGCTAATCAGGATGTTAGTGATGAATATTGGTTGGTGTCTCTTCTTTCTAGGATGCATCTGGTGGTTCAAGAGTGTTACAAGAGGTATTCTCTTATAGCCTTGGTGGTAGCCTCATCACTTCTGGATTAAGTGAAGAGGAGTTGGTTGTCATATCCTGAAGTCTTGGTATAGAGGGAGATATTTCAGGTACAAACCAATCATCAGATTTTTCATCTGAAGGATTAAACATCCTACTTATACATGAAAATATATGGGTACCTATAGATATTCAAGAGGAATTATGTGAGAATCATATACTTCACACTAGGAATTGAACCCATGGATTTCCATGATGTACCAAGAAATGCACCTCCAGTATTGGTGTCCTGAGAAAAAACATCATATTATAGGTTTTATCACTACGTCTTCCACTAATCAGCAATTTAATGTAGAGCACCAGGGGGATACTATCTTGTTATATCTATTAACAACCCTTGAATATAAATGAGATAATTTCATGATGAATTTTGTGACTAGTTTACTATGGTCGCCTTTAAGTAGTGAAAAATTTTAGGCAGTCTTAGAATTTTTGAATAAGGTAACCCACTTTATTTCAATCCAGAAGACCTTCTTAGTTGATGAGGCGGGGAGACTATACTTCTGTGATATTATAAACCTACATGGGGTACCTCATTATATTTTTTTAGTAGGGATGAAAGAAATAATTGGGTATATAGGTAATTCTGAGTACAATATACCACCCATATACTTTTGAACAATAAAAATAACAATAAAGGTACTAGAGAACATATTTTAAGTTTATTTCCTTGATTTCAGCTATTATTGGGAGAACCATATACCTATTTTGAAGTTAAAATAAAATAATAGCTACCAGTATAAGATAATGATTTATTCTTGTGAGGCCTTATATGGTATGCAGTGATGATCACCTTTGAGCTAGCTAGAGGTTGCGTAGGAAGCGCTACTCAGACATCATATCTCCTAATAGACATTTGAGATGGCACAAATTTTCAATAAGTGTATGATTACTGGTATGTATATATAGGAATATTATCTTTATCACCATAAAAACCTCTATATTTAGTGTTTGAGATCATTATTTCATGTTTCTTCACCTACACTAGGACATCTATGGATATATATGCAAGGATGCTAACTCCTAGGTTCATTGATCCATTTGAGATATTAGAGAGATTCAGGTCGATAAACTATAAACAATATATTTGTAAGTGGTACCAAACCTTGTAATACATCTTTAATGTTTCACTTTATCACCATTAACATACTGACCTATCTCATACTTTTGATCATGAGGATGTTTAATTGGATGTAAGTGCTTATTTTGAAGAGTATCCTATCTATATTGATAATCATAGCACAAGGGGTGTCCAAGAATTATCATTACCTCTAGTACAAGTGCTAAAAAATCACAACCATGGAAAATATTGGAGATGAGAGAGAGTGTCCAATATAAGAGCTTAGTGTCTGGTGTTATTCTCAGACGAAACCTTACCATCCATGGATGGAAAACATGTGGACAAGTTGATTTAAGGGGAAGAATATAAGATCCTGAATTTTCTATGAGGTAAGGAACCTTTTAATTTCATTTTACTATTTATTTTTATCCTTCTAGTAATTCCTAATGAGGTCAAGAAGGTTAAGTGGGTGTCCATGGTTTTCTCGGAGCCCATATCTTTGAGTTTTGGAGGAAAATGTGTGACACACAGTTATTATAACCATGAATCACAGTCCACAATGTTTTTTTTAAACCATTAAAGGTGAACTAATGCACAATTGGGATCCAAATTTTTATTCCTAACCATGCCACCAAGGACACAAGTCAATGTGAGTGCTGTAAAAAATATATAAGTGGTGTTTTTAAGGGTAGTGCATTTTTAGTCAAACCATGTGCATAGCCCATGTGAGGAGTGTCTTGGGTTAGTGATTGGTGAATGGTTAGCACCTAGTTTAGAAAACTATGTGGCCAAACTATGAGACCCTCCCTAAAGGTTAAATTTATGTTTTACTTTACATTCTTATTAACTACTCCTCTCTTTTTCATTCCTCTTCTATACACAGCTTTCCTCTAGTAGTTCAAATCTCTCAATCCTCATCTCCAAGGATTTGGTCCTTCTTCTCTATCTGATAATAGAATCAACCACTATTCATCTCATTAGATTCATCTTAGTAAGAGCAACAATCCCCTTCCTTATTTTCTCAGTTTATATTACCCCATTCGATGCTATTTTGGAGAAAGTTAATATGACCTATTTTCATTTAATTTGTTTATTATTATATTTTCTTCTAATCCAGGCTGAATCAAGTGATGATACTAGATCAAGAATCTACTACATGCATAAGGTTGGTGGTCTAGGACTTCTCCCTCAAGGTCTATATGTTTATGAATTTTTTCATTGTGCTTCAGACTTATTAAATCGTGTGTCACCTCTAAAATTAAAATTTTTAAGTTAAATTATTTAATTTTATTCTAAATCTCTAATTATACCAATTGAAATTGTTGGAGGTTAATAAATAAATTATAACCAGTAAATTAGGGTTTGTTCCTTATGATGCGTGATGAGGACCAATGTTGTGACTACCAAGAACACTATTTGGGTGTTCTTTGCTTGAACATTATTATGGTATGTTTTCATTTTAATAAATGAATCTTTTATCATTAAATAGAATGAAAAAATAATTTATCACTTATCTATTTTCATTAAATTATTTGGGTTTCATGTCCATCTTGGACCCTTTGTAATTATAAAGAACATGTGTTGGAATGAAACTAAGTAAATTATAATAGGAAGGGTTATTACATAGACTATGATGAATTATAAATATATATAGAAATTTATTTATAAGGATCCAATTTCATATGTCCCCTTTTAATATTCATGGGAATGTTCAGACTTGATCTAACCTAGGATTCCTGAGTGAATGACTTGAGCACTCAAAGGATTCCATTCTAAAACATGGATTTGACTTCCAAGGGAGATACACAGATTGGAACTTGGTCCTTATTTATTAGATTATTTTTGTCATGGAATCATAGGATTCCTTATACTTATCTAGAAAATTACAATGCCTTAGAAGCACCCCTTAGATTCATTATGATATATTAGGACATGCGATGCCTTGGACTATTCTCCTTGGGATCCAATAATGATTATCCATTGATTTACCTTTTAATTGATATATACACTCCGTTATACATATTACTAATGAAAATCATTGGGTTCAAAAAGTGTATTAAAATTATCCTTTCTAATAGGATGAATGATTGTGTACTATGAGATAGCCTGACTTTTTAAGGCTAATGATTCCTTGGTTTCTCTTTGGTTTGTCTTTTAATATTATAATAATTATACTCCATGGTTACCAATATTATATTCCTTAACCCCTGTATAATTAATTAAATGAAAACATGATCAGAGATATATTTCATAGGCTGAAGTAGGTATGGTTCACTTGGTGTCCAATGAGATACCTGATATCAACATGGTTTGTGTTTAATTTTTGTTTTAATTTGACATAACTTTACACTACTGTAGTTTATATTCATATACCTGATTATAACAGATGTCATTGGTGTTGGGTTATTGAGTTTATCTCACAGCCTTGGTGGGCCACCATTGGAACCCAGACAGATTGTGGTATTGAATATATGGACAAGGGAAAGTGTCTATTTATGGATCTTTAAATTGTTTCATTGGGATGGGAGCTTGGTAGTAGATGAATGTGACAATGATTGGGATGCATTGATAGTTTTAATATTTTTGAATCTCTTTTTATAGAATATTATATCATGCTACTTACCTATATTATTGTTCTATTTTGTATAAACAAGAAATCAATTTGAATGTGGAACTAATTTCATCTTTTGAGTTTATTAGTTATTTATTATAATTTTATACTTATTCTTATTCCTTATTCATTATTACCACTTCCATTTATTTTTTAATAAATTATTTACTATTTTCCCCACTCTAATTATGAGGGTATTGTCTCCACATCATATAAACTTATACCTTTGATGCTATTTGGAAACCTATGGACTATGTGGAGGCATGCATGAGGCCATGTGGCCAACCGGTTCGACTACTGTTACAGAGTGAGCAGGGTTGGCATGTCACAATATTGGTTGAATCATAAAAATTCCCAATTATGTTTCTAATTTTAATCACATTCCTTTGTTAATTTAAGTTTAACAGATGTTTTAGTCAAATATTCCAATTACAAGATAATTAAACTTTCCATTCCAATTTACCAATTATAATAAAGAATATATCAATTTCTATTCACATTCCATTTTTTCCAAAAACTGTTTCACATGAAAAACTAGGACCATAATTCCAAATTTCAACCCCTATGGTGAAATAGTCCACAATGTTCGATAAAAATATCAATAAAATATCCTACAAATCAATTATAAGACTGTAGGTTGTTTTTTCAAGAATCTAACATAGGGTCATGGTTAGGCACACCACTCATGTGGATGAAATTCCATGGCCATAGCAAAAACATTCAAAATGGGATATGTTTAAAGTCAATGCATAAAGATTCAATCCATTATAGAGGATTATAATTATGAGTTTTCACCCATGTGGAATTCTTATGTGAATTCACATGTTTCAAAAACTAGAAAACTTGTGTAGACCTCAAGGACATGTTTTAGGCTAACCACCATAAAAAGTGGAGAAAAATATCCATTATTGAGCATATAGATAAATGAAATGCATCATGAATACTCATGGAAAATGATTTATCCACTAAATTAATGGTATAATAATAAGATTGTGGAATAAAATAAGAAGAATTCACCAATTCCAAGAAGGAATCACCAAATCTATATGTCTAGATTGAATAACAAATGAATTAATCAAAAAATAACATTAGAGAAGTTGAGGATGATTTTGAGAACCCTTAAAAATAAAAATGGAATCCCATATTAGTGTTGTATAAAAGTATTAGAAGATTAAAACATGGGTTTTGGGGGAAGAAAATACAATTCCTTCCCTTCATTTTTTGGTCCATAACGGCACCACCAGCAAGCTGCTAGCTACAGATGTTGAGACAGTAGTTCCAGGTAGCGTGCCTTCACATATGGTAACCCCACTAACTTTCGAGTGGGTTTCCTATTGGAAACCCATTCTTAACAGGATTCACAAGATGGTTGGTGGGTCTCATCTTCTAGCTAGTGGTATTTTTTTATCGTTACCAAGATACATCCTTGTCATCTTTCTGGAAGGTGGCACTTCAACATCTCCCATGTAATATGGAACCATTATCTCTTTCTATCTCACCTCATACAATCCCATGAGAACCTCTGAAACACTAATTTAACTGGTTATAATGGATCTCTTATATAATTAATATGGTTTAACTAAAAATTAAAGAGATATAGTATTTGGGTAAAAAATGGGGTCTAATAATCTCCCAACTATATAATAACTCATCCACAAGCTATAATCACATACATTACTAAGGGGTGCCATGGAAGAACTCTAGAGATTGTTCTTGAATATCCTACTACCTATCCCGGGTCACCTCCTGAACAAGTCCATGCATCCAATATACTCACACAAGGTAAATAGTCCTTCCTTAGTGATTATTCTCAGTATAGTCTATGATACAGATCATATGCTTCTAAAAAGACACATGAACATCAAGATCAGTATCACAAATATCTATCACATGATAAGGATCATGGTGATATCTATAAATCTGTGACTCATGAAACACATTTTTCATTTCAATGTTGTGATATATAATATCCAATAATTATTCCACTAGACCAATCCTCTCCTCTTTCTTTAATGATCCAAAAAACATGGGTTGTGTCTTCTATTACACCTAGATACTGTATTTCCCCAAACTAGGAGAAACTAACAAAAAACCATATGAATAATATCTAATTCCATATTTATCCTCCAATAGATAGAATAATATTTTTTCCTTTTTTTGTGGTTACACACCTCTTTTTTATCAATTGAAAATGCTCATTCGTCTTTTGCATGTGACTAGGTCTAATGATCACAAACTCACCCTCCTTTAACAAGCATAAAGGAAAACGTCACAACCTTACATATAAGACCTCAAAATGAGAAATTTTGATTTATGATTGAAGATATTATTATAATATAACATTATAAGGTATAGATAATGCTCCCATGAACAACCAATGTCCAAAACATAGGCTCATAACATGTCCTCCATAAACTGAATTGCCTTTTTAGATTGTATTTTAGTCTGAAGATGATAGACCATACTCATAATAACATGTGATTGTATCACCTTATAAATGAACTTCCAAAACCATAATTATAAATGAGTATCCAAATACTAAACTATACTCATTGTGAAACCATGAAACTTAACTATCTCTCATATATAGAGGTTACCCATGTCATCAACAGTGAAGGTCTCTCTAATAGTCCAGAAATGGTCCATCTTAATCAATAAATCCAGGATCACCCACACTCCATAATTTTTACTAGGTATCTATGGTAATACCACCCCACATTCCATGAGGAAATAAACCCACATATATTTTGTTATGGGAAGATGTTGAGACAACCTAGCAGGTCACTGATGTTTGGCTTTCACATGCTAATAGGTGTAACAATGTGCTGCAAATCCCACTATCTTTTTCTTCATCTATGGCCACCAATATTGTATAAATATTATCATGATATAATTGTTTTATTCCAATATATACCACCAACTTTTAAAAATGGTAGTCCCACATCATCATATCACATATTCTTGTAAGATCCTAGATATGACCATGGACATAAATACCCTCAAATTCATCAAGGAACCAATATGATAGTGGATATCCACCATATAAAATATCCATTAGGGATAAAACCTATGGTTGAGATAACTAAATCCTCATGATCTTATTTAGGAGTGAAAGAATAATATATTTTGATGTCAGAGTTTCTCTCCCATGAGACTCTATAACATCTAGATGCAATTCCAAAAGGAGCGCTATCAGCGTCAACTTGTTAAAAGATTCCCACACATCATAACAATTTTTTGTTCTAATCAAGGTGTTTTAAATGATGTTTAACATGCTATGATTTTATGAAAACTCAAAGACGAAATAATTGAGATACTAAACCCACCCCATTTCTCAATGCTTTAGGTCCCGCTATAAAATGATGTACTTCAAGTTGTCTTGGATTGTTTACACCACATATCTCTTACCTAATAGATAATGTCAGCAGTATGTCAATGTTTGTACGAACATATTAGACTCTAAGTCATGAGTTGGATAATTACTCTTATGTTCCCTCGATATCCTGAATCTAT
This sequence comes from Viscum album, assembly GCA_963277665.1. Classification (NCBI taxonomy): domain Eukaryota; kingdom Viridiplantae; phylum Streptophyta; class Magnoliopsida; order Santalales; family Viscaceae; genus Viscum; species Viscum album. The sequence continues at coordinate 772,239,238 of OY728126.1, forward strand.
AAGGAACAACATGATCTGCCTACATCAAAACTACTCTGAGACAGAATCCCGACACATCACAAAAAATAGTATAATCCTTATATAGATCATTTAAGGTTAGGTTCAATGTTGAGGTCAAACTAGTCTTCATTTCCTAGAAATTTTGATCATAATAATAATACTAAATAATGTTCACCACTCTCTTGGTCAAAATGGACATCAACATTTCCAGATGGGAGAAGTCCTGGATGAAATACTTATAATGGAATGTGTAACCCATGAAGCTTCAAATATAGAAGACCGAATCGGTTTGTTTTCATGATACCATGACTATCACCATCTTCAGGTAAAATAACACTACAATATTTGAGATAAAGTGACCCATGAATTAAACTTTTTCTATTTAGAAATGAATCTTAAATGGCATGGAGTATAGCTAATGCTCTCTCTGCCAAGTCAGGATAATGTCAAGATATTTTGGAATCGTCATCTCTAATTTTAGATTGAACCACATTTTAATTGATGAAAAAATCCATATCACCATTATACATCAAGAAACCAATCTTCTTTCCTTTATGAATTAAGAAAACATGAATCTCTCCCTCAAGAACCAGTCAAGATCCAATGAATAAAAAATCAACAAACATGAAAAACATATTAACATACTTTATATTTATTAATACATATCAATTAAAATTATCATTAAAAATTAATTTACATTACATAATTTCATTAATCCAAACACCATATTCATGCTAACATTTGGATGAAAATATAATTTCCCTTTTGATACCATATTACCAATTCTTATAATGAATGAAAAATTTCCAATTCACATTCCATTTATGCCCAGAAAACATTTCACAATTCAATCCAAAATCAATTTTCCAAATTTGAACCTTGAGGTAGAAAAGGTCCACTAGGTTCGATCCCAAGATCAACCCATATGCATATAGAAAAACTAAAATCCTATAAGTTTATGATTTCCAGGTTCAAACCTAAGTCCAAGGTTAGGCACTCCCCTCAAGAGGCATAATATCCAAGGTCTCATATCCAATGGACCCAACATGATCTATGGGAGGTTTATGCATGAGGATTCAAGACATTCTATTGGATTCGAATTAATTGACGTCACACACACAACATGCTGGAAGGATTTTACATGCTTCAAATACAAAAAACCAATGAATATTTTAGGGAGATGTTACATACCACCTACCTTAAAATAGGATAACAAAAAAATTCCAATATTGAGTGTTTTAATTAAAAAACCATACCATGATTCCATATATAAATTGGTAGTTCTGCCACATCAGGGCTTGATGATGAATATGAAAGTGTAAAATAATAATAATTTTATAATTCTAAGAAGGACACACCAAACCAAGATATCCTTATTGAAGAGCATATCAAGGAATAAATTTGAGAAGTATAGGAATCCTTGTAGAACCCACAAAAAACCAATATCATGAGTTAAGTTTGAATTAGGGGATTATAAGATATAAATAGTTATTATGGGGGTATAAAATATAATCTTTCCCCTTGGTTTTATGATGTAAAATGGTTCCATTGACAAGATGTTGGATGAAAATACCTAGAATGAGGTGATAATTAGTGTGCTTATTCCAATGGGATTCTCAAAAACTTTCTGGTGGTTCCTGTTATCTGTCCAGTGGGTATTTTGTAGGAAATCCATCCTTCTAGGATACCACCATCTGGCTAGTGGGTTTTAGCAACTGGTCGGTGGGCTTCCTATAGCTTTACCATGATACTACCCAATACACAGAATGGATGGAGGCATGTACTGTGTAGTCGATGACACTAAAACATATTCCTTACTAAATTCAACCACAATCTATTTCTATCTCACCCCCTCCAAGCCCTTGATCACCCCCAAAACAATAATTTATTTAGGTATACAGGATCATTTATAAAATTTAAAATGCTTTAACTAAAACTATCTAGGTAAATATTTGGGTCATATAGGGGTAAACACATTCCGTACCTACATTATTACTGAAAAATATATCTATATGAAGTAAAAATAGGTATAAAAGGATCATATAGTGCTACAAAGAATGATATGAAATATTTCAGAGTTTAACCGTTATAATGATAGAATTATAATATTTGGGAAATCAATATGTGTACTATATATACCAAACCTGAATATAGATATATTTGATGATACACATATATTTTTATTCTTTATTAATCTTAGAAACACACACACACACATATATATATATATTAATATCTCATGGATAAATTTTGGTGGGTAAATATTAATAAGAAGGTAGAGGATAATATATCTCGATGCTTGGTCTATTATCAATTTTAAGATTGAGCATCAATAGTCTATGGGGATGATACAACCATTACTCATACTCATAATGAAATGTGAGAAAATCACAATGGATTTACTCAATATAAATCCCAATACCTCTAAGTGATATAATTCTATGTAAGGTGTGGTTTATTTAAATATAATGTTTGTTCACTTAATTTCCATTCAATTGGTTTTGTCACTTAGTCTACTTTATATGTTATATATAATAAAAGGTTTATATATACATTGAATACCAATTTTTATTTTATCCAATAAAGATATGATATTCACCTCAATATTTCAGATGATTCATTAGTAATAATTTGAGGGAGAGCTTATATCTAGCATAACTTATCATCCTAAAGATATTGGTCAATATAAAAGGTCCACCAGAACCTTTTGAGATATGTATAGATCCTTCTTAATGGATTAAAATAGAATTTGGGATAAATAACTTTGCATGATTGTGTCTCCATATAATACTATTTTCCACTCATGAATTCAAAAGGAAACATATCTCTATGTGGGAAGATAATCTAAACTCTATGATGTTGGGATGTATCCAATGAGTATAATATATTGGGATCAAATATTTTTTAATAGATAAAAAAGAGTATTCAAACCATTCTATAGAATATTAATGTAAAAAAAATGTCATTTGAAGAGTTAAAAATAATAACCATTAAAGAAAACTGGGCTTTTAAGTATGAGATAAGGTATTCCTTCAAATATAATAATACAAGAGGGCTATGAGATTAATAATAAATGAAATTTAAAACCTAGATACCATGACCATTTCAAGATCCTTGATCACCTGGGGATTGTAGTTTATCGATCTTATCTTATACTAAGCCTCTCAAAAGTACAAGACATGTTTTATGCTTTTCTTTTTAAAAACTACATTCAAGATCCATCACATGTACTAAAAATAGTGCATATATATTATGAATGTGATCACTCTTATATGTTCAAAGAGAGGAAATATTGGATATCGAAAATAAGGGCTATAAAATAAGACCACTCAGCAGGTAATATTAGTTTATAATAATAATAATTTTTTGGAAACATCATTTGAACCATAACATGTATAGAACAAAAATTACCCTCATTTATTTTCATATGAGTAAGGAAATTTCTAGGGTAGATTATTTATAAGGGGTTAGAATATACCAACGAATATTTTTTCTTGAATATATTGAATATATTTTCCTATGAAAAATACCAAACTAAAATTGTCAATGTTATATTTTATAAACATAAAAAAATTAAAATACAAGATAAACATTAATACACTTTGAGAAAAAAAAATTAAAACATCATTATGAAAAATAATACAGGAATAAAACCAAAAGTAAATAAAATGACTAGAAAATTTAAATATTTATCCTCATATTTGTCCGTGATGATAATACAAAATACAATAATTTTGGGTAGAAGGAAAAATATAAGAAGTATAACAGATATATTGGAAGTGAGATGTATTAGTAAGGTGAATGAATTTTATATAACTATATATTGTTATATATAGGGATGAAAATGAGTAATATAATTGTTAAAATTATATATGAACATTATAAATACTTATAACTAATGGGTAAATTGGAAATGTTATAATGGAAAAAATCCTATTTTATAAATAAAAATTATATTATAAATTATATATCAAGAATTTAAAATAAATAATCAACATATATTTAGTAATTAAGTAATGATGACAAGTAAAATATAAACATTCACTACATAAAAAATTAATCTAAAAAATATATTTTTTCTAAAGAATTGCATATTTTTATTTAAAAAAATTAAAATATTTGGAGAGTAAATATGAAAACATTAATTTAATTTTTTGAATTATGACAATGAAATTGGGTAAGAGGGTCAATTTTAGATTTTGTGGAAAAAATAATTTATTGAGTTTAATAGTAAATGACTTCAGTAAACCATAAAAAACTATAAAAATATTTTTATGGTTAAAATAATATATCACACTTATAAAAAAAATTTATAGTGTAGGTAATCTCAATCCTTCTTGATTTTTTGGTCTAAATCTATACCTTTCATGAAAACATTTCCATCCTAAACCATTAATGGATTAGAAATTAAAAATATTATAGTAAAACTCATATATAAAATAACCCCTACTCATCCAATTAAAAATTAAATAATCCATACATTTCAAATTGATTAACTAAAAAAATTATTTTCATAAACTATTCTCTCATTTTTGGAAATATCTATTCCTAATAAGATAGACTAAATACTTTATTATGATGGTAGATGTTATGAGAATGAGTGATTACTACAAAGTAATAATTTCTTATTAATCTCTTTAATTTAGATCCTAATATACTATCAAATTTAACCCAATAAACCACTATAATGATGTTATATTAATATAATCATTAAACTTTTTATTTGATATTACTATAATATAACTATATACTCTTGTTCATTAGTATATTAATCTCTTGTTTGGGACATTTCAAAATCCTACATGAAAGATGTTATACAATTTTCATTATTTTCATGATGTATGAGTATAAAGACATTGATTTTGGTAATATATGATATATGAAATTAATATATATCATTATTATGGATCTCAAATTGTGACAGATAGATAGATAGTGCTTATAAAGTAACTTATTAATGCTGGTAACATTACCTAAACCATGCATGTTGTGAATTAAATTTTTGGGAACTATAATTTTATCATCAAACAAATAAAAAATGTATTTTATTAATTATTATAATATTATTATCTCACTACCTTTAATAATCTTTTAATAATGAAATTAATAACATAGAAGGATAACCAAAATTCTTATACTGAAACTAGTATGAAACGATCAAAACTACTAACATATAATGATTATAATAAAATATAAAATATATATATATATTTAATAAATTATTATATTTGAATATTATAAATTTTATTATATATTAATAATGATGGATATAAATATTATACCTAGGGTTAGAGAATGTTCACATGATTCTAGATTAAATGTAATGATTTCTCTCGCAATCTCTCTTCATACTTGATATTATTGATACCCAAGCATCCATTAGAATAATTTCTTCATAATTTACAATTAATAAAAATTATTTTATTCTCCTCTATTTTTTATTATTTTTTATATGAATTTTTAACATTCTACTCTGATTGATTCATACTTCACCAAATAATTTTTTTAAACGAATAATTTTCTTTATATTTTCCTTTTGATTAGGAATAATTCTCCCCTAAATCCATATTAATTCATGAATGTAATTCTCTTTAATATAATTATTTATTAATAAAATTTTATACTGAAAATATCTTATTTAGTAAGGATTTAAAGGATTATTTCTATCTCTCTTTCATTATTTTTTTCAATTAGTCATTCTCTCCCTCTATTTTTTCAGTTTTATTTATGTATCACACTTTTCTATTTTCCATGATTCGTAAAAGAAAATTTTATTTAATTTCTCACTATTATTAAAATAATTTATTTAAAAATAATTTATTTTTTTAAATTATCAATATGTGAAGTTTATTTATTATTAATTTATAAACAATTATCTAATGTTAATGTTTTTTTCTATGCCAATTATCTTTAATATTCCTTTGGGTTCACTAGGGATGTGATTTAATTAAATAACCCACTTTATTTATCTAGAAAATTTTATTTTATATGTAATATGAATATTTTTTATGAATTATGATTCGTTCCTCTATTTTATTAAATATAGGATAGATTTATGAATGATTTTATTTTCATATGGCACACATATACAATATTTTTTATTATACGGTTAGTGGGACTAAAATTATATAACCCTAAAATACATTGGGAAAAGCTTATATCTCAACAACTTTTAGTAGACATGGGTGGTTATACTAATTCACTATTTTATTGGACTTTTTTACAATGTAATTATGGTCTTGGAAGTAATCGTATAAATTAGAAATAATTTTTTGTATGCACACGTGAAAAGAAATTTATATATCATTCCTACTATTTTGTCATATCATATATTTTTGTTACAATCCAGGGTTCTTACCCCTTTGTGTGTGATTTTAGTATTATGTTCTTATACCAACATGTTTGTCTTATAATTATTCTTTTATGATCTTATTTATGGTCACATATGTTGATTCTATTTATATCTCTTGTGTTTTACCCATTACTAAGATTTTGAGTTCACACTTTTATTATGTATTAATTATTTAGGGAATGAATAAGAATATTACATATGATATGTATAAAAATGAGTCAGGTGTGATGTATAAGTTAAATAAATATACATTGTGTTGTAAAATAAGTTGTTTATGTGACTAATCTCAAAACAAACTAATCCTTTGGGATATGGAGAGTGATTTATTGTTAGTTCTAATGGATATTTAGGTATAAAGATATAATAATTTGGTATGTTCTGGTCAGGGAATCTAATCATCTTCTATAATGAATAATGAATAAAGATAAATTCATCACCATTACTCCCAAGCATTCCCCACACATCTTATTTATTTAATTTATAACTTTTACATATAAAGATATTAAAGTATTTCAATCATGAATTTTTATTGAAAAATATTTCATAATGTGTCTGCTCTTTACTACATCTTAATAATACTAAATTTTAAATAATCATTGATATTATAATACCTCCATTGTATAATTTTTTAATTATTATTTTTATTGTCAATATACCTCTCTTCATATTAACATTTTTTTCTATTTATTCTTTCAACAACTTAATTTATAGGGTTTTATTAAAATAATATTTATGAATAAATCTATGATTTTTAATAAAATATACTAAAAAAATTATATATTTTGAACCATTTTTTAATATGAAAATGACTATCTTTTTATCACATGTCTTCTTAAAAGTCTCTGATTCCATTTTATGAAATATAGTTCCACAGATTTATGTAATATCAAAAAAACATTACTAATTTAATATATTCCTCAATGTATAATACATAATACTTGGGTGATCATTAATATTTTTTTCTATTGGACCAAACACATACAAATGGATTATCACTAACAAACCTTGGATTTATTATGAATTTTTTTTTCTTCTTTATAATTTTACCATATAAGAAAGAACTAATTTTTTTTATTTATCCATTTTCAAAATTAGGATATATTTTTTAGATCCTTAAATTGAAAATATCTTTATGGAATTTTAACTATTGTGTCCAAGTCCTTTATTCCCTAATATATTTTCATTATCCTATAAAAGGAAGCATGGATACTCCTCACAATTCATTTGATAACAATTAATTCATTTATTCCTTATCTTTACAATAATATCCCTATATCCTACCGTGATCATGAATGTATTCAGAGTGAAGTGAATTTAATGATCATAGTAGAGAAATTGGTAATGTTTAAGAGATTATAACTGAATACATTTATACAAATCAGATGATTTAGTTACATACCATTACAACCACTTTTTTGAATTTATTGTTCCATGGATTTATATTTATCCACAATTTATAAAATAAACAAGAACATCATCATTTTCATGAAGTTTTTTAATAAGTTATTATTTCATGTTATGTGGGAAGAGAATCCACCATCAAAATCCACATGTCATCACCCACACTTTCCAATAAATCTACATCAACAATGTTCACCTTCTCCAAATTTACACTATTTACCAATGTTTTTTTATAAGTGGGTTTTGGTATTTAAACATTTTATTATGTATCATAATATATAATATCCTACTCCTATAATATTGAAACTTTATTTCTTTCTTCAAGTTCATGATTTTTAAGGTTCTTTGAGAAGATAAGTTACTTCTTTTTGTGGGTACGATTCTATGACTTCTTCTTGAGAAATAAAATTCATTATACTCTTCTCCTATATAAAAATAAAAATAACTAAAAATATATTTGTTATGAAATATTATTAGAAATCATCCTTTCTTATCTTTAAAAAGTGTTTTCAACTCTTAACCCCTTTGAAAAAGAGAAAAAACTAACTGAATGACGCATCTTTACACAAAAATATCACCTTATTTTCAGTGTATATTAATGAGTACACTTTTCTATGGTATCTTGTTTTTAGATTTACCCAAATGCACTATGATATTGTGCTCCACAAAATACTTATTTACATTATTTTTTTAAATTTTCTTTGTATGAATCATAACCTAAAATAATTTCCTTAAATGTATAAACTTTTATAAAAACGGAATTACTTACTAAATTTCAAAAAAACATTCTAATTATTTCATTCGTATTTAATATTTCTCAAATTTTTTGATATTTACTAGAATTCTTAATAGGTGTTTTGTATCTTATTTGATAATTAATGTTTATTCTAGCTTCAATATACCTATCCTTTAGTTCCTTAATAAATTTATAATTTTCATTAAAATTGGATGTTAATCATTCAATTGCATACTTTTGTTCTTTAATTTTGAGACTGAGTTTAATTAATTACCACAAATTTTAAAAATGTAAAAATTTAAGATCATTTATCTCCTTTTTTAATATAATGATGTCTTTTATTAATTTATATAAGCATTGAATTGTGTAATAATTTAATTTTCTTTATCTTCATATTCTAATTGGACATCAATCTTGTTTAACATTTCTTTGATCTCAACTTGAGGTCATTTATTACTTCTTTCTCATCATTTTATTCTCCATTAGTCTCCTCATATTGATATTTTATCATAAAAATAACCATAAAATATTCAATAAAATATTTTATATCATTAGTTTTTGACTCATAGGAAAATTTATTTTAATAGTAGAAAACTTTTCTCATTTGTGATTTAATATAAAAGAAGTCACCATTACCCATATTCTTATATGATATCCATGGATATTTGTTATATTATTATTATTCATGAAATCTTTATGAGAATCTAATAAAAAGATTTCTAATTTATCTATATAGAAAACATATAATGTTTTGAAAAAAACTACCCTAAAATGTTTGAGATTATAGGAGGGTAATGAAATTACCTTTTCAACTTCTTTATCTTATAGATCATCTTATGCAATGAGATTTTTCATGGAATTAAACACAATATCCTTCATATTTATTTCTAAAGTAGAAATTTTTACATTAAATATTATATCTTCTACCAAAATAATTCATTAAATATTATTAGAGGATATAATATTTAATTTAAATTTCATTAATGATGAAAATATTTGTATTAAATTACGTATTTTTTTCTTTATAGGATCATATTGATAATGATTACAAATTTAATTCCCTAAAATAATGCACGCATGTCACTAGTAACATTAATTAACCAATTAATAAATTTATCGATGGATTCAATGGGTAAAATATTTAAATATCAACATTTATTCTAAAGAAAATGAAATTTAATTTCATTGAAAATTTAACCACCTTTGTATATGTTTTTTAATTTATCTTAAATTTAAATATAGTATTTACCTAACATATGTTTTTTATAAACAATTTTATATAATTATTTTCTAGGCTAATTCAAACCTTTAGTGATTGCATCATATTATTTGTGACATTTTCTATAGATATATCCACTTTTTATCACTCCAAAATTGATTTTAGACATTTCGGAACTAGTTACCTCTATTTCAAGAGATCAAAATGTGTGTTGTATTTAGTTCTCCCACAATTGGAAGTTTTCTATAAAAAATATTTGAATGTTCTTATGAATGACTAAAGATTCCATGATATATACACTGAGAGAAAAACTACAAAATAATAAGTCCCAAAATCTAAATACCAATGTTTATGCCAACAAGGGAATACCCAATGAAAGATGAGAATTGTGGTATTGATGATATTTCATTTTTAACTAATTTATGTTTTTATTTTTTATTCATATCATAACCTATAACATAAAGAACTATATCATCCATAATAATACCTTTTACATGGACATAAAAACAAGTAATCCACATACATATTTATATATTTATTATTTAATGTGGATATTGTGTCCAAGAAGAAAGAACAAAAAACTTTCCATATTACCCCAATATCTATAAGCCACTATTGATTTCGAAAGTATCTATTTTGGAATCACTACCCTACAAGGATCTCCTCCATTTACATGAGATTACAAATTTTATATGACAATATCACTTAAATTATTATAAAATAATTCTCTCAACACATTAATAATGACAATAATTTTACTAAAACTGTGGGAAAAAATGTTATTCATCTTATTTATCATTTTTATTGGATAACCCCTCTTTTATATCATTATAAAACTTATTTTAACCAAAAATATAACAACCAATACTACTACCTCATTCCTTTAATAGATAATCTACATTTACATTTCTAAATTTTAATTGTTGTATATATTTTGATATTTATTTATTTTGGTGTTTATTTTGGAGTTTCAAGTTGAAATTTTTTGTTTTAAAAGAATGTTTCATGGAACAATTTTCATGAATTTTTTCCCAAAAAGTGTAGTATTCTCTAGGAGAACCATACTTGTTAGAATTTAAGGTTCCCATAGAAATTTAACGGTCATATAATAATTATAGAAATCATGAGCCAAAAAAATTTTGGTCTTCCTTTGGACTATAGTATAATTTGAATTGTCATAACATGGCTAGAAAAACCGTATGACCAAAATATTTTATCCCAATTAAAAATGTGTTTTTTATTTTATTTTTCTAAGTTCTATATAAATAAGGGTTATTTTTTCCACCACCAAATTTAATTCATCCTCTAGGAATTATCATGTCCCACTCCTCCCATTCTCTTGGATTCTCTGTGGAGATTATTCAAGTTTTTGGGATTATTCTTCAAGGATAGTGCCTCCAGTTCATCTTTTCTATTCTTGTCTCCAAAATCCTCTCTTCTTATTGAATAAATACGTTCATGGTGGCCTAGTTTTTTCTTTATTATGAAATTATTTCATGGTTTCCAGGTTTTAGGTTTTGTGTTAATTCTTAAAGGTCTTTTCTTCCTTCCTTTAGTGTTTTATAACCATTTCCCAATAATTCAACGGTTTATTGTGGGATTATCCCAGAATTTAACTTTAAACATAATATCATGAGTGATTTTCTTGGTCCATGATTAAATAAATAAAAACAGTTATTAATTATATCTATTAATTCTATATAAAAATACTTTATCTTCCTTATTGTTTTTTGTTTGGAGTAGAGGGGATTTCTCATTTTTTTATGTTTTAGTTTACTTTTTATGAAAACAATGATGACAATGTGTTGTTTATATTTCAAGACCTAGTTTTTCGTATTTTGATAAATTTAGATTTGTGGAAATACTTTATTAATATTTTTAATGGATTGAAATTATTATTTAATTTATATTTTAAAATTAATAATCCATATTTTTCTAGTTTTATAAGATAGATTATTTTAGTAAATTATATCTTAATTTTTTCATTTTATATTGAAAAAAATAATTATTTTGTATTTCAAATGTAATATTTTATATATTAATAATATTAAAGTGTATACCCAATTTTTTATATTTTTGTAGATGGTTTCATATTGATCACTATCTATAACAATTGAATATGGGACCCTTGCTATTGAATAAGTTTAAATCTAAATTTTGGTAATGTATATAATGATAAATGATCATATATTTTATTATGGTTATTATTTCATTGATGTTATTATAAAAAGGGGATGATTCTATGAATTTTTATCTGAGTTGAGGGACAATGATAATTGATGGTTATTTTTTACTTTGTTATATATTACATTTAGATTTCTCAACTCTATTTCTTGTCATGGGAAGCCTTGTGTTGATTTGAAGGAAATCATGGAGTAATTACTGCACCCGTTTATGATTATTCTCCACATATTGTCCCCATGTTAGAATTATGATCTTATTATATATTTTTTCCCTTTTTCAAGACATGTATCACTACTAGAAATACCTCCTATAACAATGCCCATATCACAATGGTTTAGATAAACTATTGGGATATTGTACCTATACAAATAGTTTGCTTAAAACCATTGGTATAAGAGTTTTTAGAGTGTCTATTACCAATGGTTTTTGAAACTCTTGGAATATGTAATGACAACCCCACTTTTCCCAACAGTTTTCTTGAACCATTGGGATATACGTGCTTATCCCCACTTTCCCAATGGTTTCAAAAAACCATTGCGATAGGTCATCTTTACCCAAAAGTTTTATACAACTATTGGTATATTAATTAACCAATGTTCCCAACAGTTTTTTGAAACCGTTGGGATAGAATATCAAAAATATCAAGATCCTGATCTGCCATCATTGTGCCCTAAACGAGAGCTCCAATTTTTCTCAGTGTGTGAACCCTTCTGGCCAACAGTCAATTTTCTGTTCTTCCACTTCAAATCTTTATGTTATAAGTGAGTATTATGTTCTACCTCCATTTTTTTTCTTTTTTCAATAGGATTTATTTAATGACAAGGTTATTTTCTGTATTTATTTTCCCTAAATGATAGTTCCCCTCTTCATTTCGAACTCTTATTCCCAACCTACGATCCATCATTTTTTCAAATTATTGTTTGTTCTTCCTCTTCATGATGGTATGTTCTAACAGATTTTTATTTTCTACCTAGATTTTATTTTACCTTTTTTCATTTGTATTGATTTTAACACAAGGTTGTTTTTTGTTTTTTGTTTTGATCAATAATTTTGGTTCTTGATGATTTTTTTGGAGTTTTATTTATAATATCATACTTATCTCAAATGTTATTTATAATTATAGGAAAGTATGAGACCCATGTCATGTGTGGAGTGAAAAATAAAATAGTTATTGGGTCACTAGGAAAATAATGATTGGTCAAATGGAGGTGTTATCCCAACTAGAACATTAATTACCAAATGGAGGTTTATTATGTATATGGTATCCTAATGATATTTTAAAAAATTAATAAATTGAAAGAAAAAATTTGGTTTTATGAAATAACACAACCTCTTACTCTATTTTTAAACCTGTAAAATATAAGAGTTGGGGTGTGGGGCATGAGTCACGGGGTTGGGTTTTGCGGAACTGGTCACGGGTTTGAATCCCCAGACCACCTTTTTTTGTAGATTTCATTTCATAATAGACCCACATTTTAATTAATGGGAAAAATTATTCTTATTTCAATTTAGACAGATGCCATTTTTTGTTGTCCAAAAATATTCCTACTCATGCATTCATAATAATAAATCAAAAGTGTATGGCCAATAATTCAGCAAACAAGAAGAATTGGGAAGGGAGAAAAAATACCTTAAATAGATACATGAAGACTGTGTATTATACAAACAAGAAGAATTAACATGGGATAAGAAATGAAGAACTGCATTCACTATTACCAACTTAAATAGTGTATATCTTTTAAAAATGTGACTTCATTCCGAAATAGCTACTAATTTCTGGTACCAAACATGTATCAATTTTAAAAAATAATTACATGTTTTTGTATCAAATAGATGACTTCCCAAAGTGAAATAGATTATACCTCACACTCTGGGAAAGAAACATTAGACAATCACTTGAAAATTCATAGTAAAAATGGATATTGTTTCTTTACACATGGAGTATGATTTTTCAAGAAGATAAGGTGGAAATAATTATTGGAAGAGGAGATGATTAACCTGTATGAACTGAATTTTATTCAATTTTATGATTGGTGCGTTGTTGTACAAAGGGGATGATGATGATACACTATCCAGACCACTTTCACAAAATCATATTCCGCTATAAAAAATGCACTATTTATATAAATATATCCACATAGTCAGTTTGCATGTACACAAACCAATACAGACCAAATAATTGTCCAACAAATAAATAAATAAAAGTCATTCATGTTTTAAACTTAATAGATAGACCAATATGTCTGTAATAACATGAAAACCGTTAAATAAAATCATAACCTGAACAAGTTGTTTTTTAGTGAAACACCATCCCAAAAACTGTAAAAAATACGATACAATAACAACATATCTAGAATTTATAAAAAACAAATAAAATAATAGTGAAATAAAGATGACTCAATCTATAAATATATTATGATTGGGAATTAAATCTGTTTAACCCTTGGATTTCACGAGATTTGAGAGTGTTATGTCTTCTAATCAGTTTAGCCAATAAAATATCCATAGAATAAAAAATTTATTCTTGAAATATCCTCATGTTGGACATTCAGTATCTCAAAAAAGACACCTCAAAATTAATAGATTACCTCTATATAACATCTATTTTTTATTACTCTTACACGTATTTATGATTTCGATTGGGTGTCATAAAATCTAAACAAGATATCATATGGTGAGATAGTATTGGTATTTAAGGATTATATGTATTTCCATTAGTGAAATTTTTAATTTCATGAACCTCATAAATTCCTTCATCTACTTTGGACATTAGTTCTGATACTGGAAGATTCCCCTACCAAAACCCTCAATGAATTATCTAGATCATTTATAAAGCCACCATTACAAGTATAAAAAGTACCTATTTATAATTAAAACACTTAGACTCCACTTTTACCCACCCACCAAATTAATCCTTCCTATTTGAATCTTTCAGATTGAACTTGTCCATCACTTTCCACTGAACACACCACCTACTGATAACACAGTTTAGCATTCTTCCCCAAACAAAACACATGATTCCTAAAATTCAATATCTATTAAAATGATGATTCTATATATATTAAACTATTCATATGTTCAATAAACATACAAAGATCCAACATTTGTCTATGAAAATCACTCTAAATAAGAACCATAAATTATACCACTTGATATTTTTTATTAAATTAGAGTATAATAATACCCCACTCAATTTATATTCTCATGATCACACTAAAGTCCCACTACCAAACATGTGACCACCACCCATCCCTAATATCCAAAAAGTTCTTTATTCCATGTTTCCATCCAATCATTCAAGATCCCTCTAAATGAATTCCCCCTCCATTATTGGGAACATTGGCCTGACATATAATTTCATCTATGGAACTCATCTGACTACGTCTATGTAAATCCACCATAGAAAACCATAATTGAGTATCCATCCTATGAAATTGTTGAATCTCCATCAATATATTGTGAGATTTATAGGGAACATTAGAAATCAATTTCATAAAATTACCTCTAAAACTATGGTGGTGTAATTTTTATATGAGAGATATCAATTACAACAAAAATCAATGATATCATCATGACTAGACACTATCCAAAAACAAAAATTCTGGAAATATTTTAGGTGCTTCGAATTATGATCTCCCATTGAAACTCATCCATAGTGATAAAAAGGAAATTGTTTTCCTTTTCAGGTGTTGTATTAGTTTTTTAAATTATTTGTATGATATTGTGATATTTTTGGAGATGTTTTTCATTTGTAAAAAGGAAGGGAGAAACTATGAGGGAATTATATGCATTATATGGAAAATAGTGTAATTCTATGTATTCTCTGGGAAATAGAAGACAGTGGAAAATAGTGGAATTCAGTATGAATACTGTGTATTTTGTGCTTTGTGTATGGAATATAGTGTAATTCTGTGTATTCCATAGTGAGGTAATTATATATGTAAGGTGTTTGTGCATTCTATATAGTATTGTACTATTTTCAATAAATTATGTGTATGGTATTTAACTATTTTTAGTCTGGTGTTTTATGGAATTATTTACTATATGGAATTTTTGAGATAGTATTGTTTGCTGTATTGAATTTGGAACTGATCTAGGTAAAATAACAGGGGTCTACTATGTTGAATTTTGTAGGAACTCTATACCAATGATTCATAAACCATTGGTATTGTTTTAAGGGACATTTATACCAAACTTTTTTAGTAAAACTTTGGGAAAACCCTTGGAATAAGTTTAGACAAACAGTTTAAGAATGGTTGGTATAGTTTAAAGTCTTAGGCTATACACCAATGGTTACAAACCATTGGTATATGTTTATCCCAACAGTTATCAATAAACCGTTGATATAGATGACTTTATAGTGGACTATGGAAATGGTTAAGAAATAACTGTTGGTAAAGGGCTATCCCCATGGCTTATCACCCAAAGTTTCATCAAACTGTTGGTATAAGATATACCATTGGTTTTCTGATCTATAACGAAGATTTAAATCCATTGTTATAACCGTAGATTCTAGTAGTGTATTGTAAAAATAATTTTTTAGTAAGTTGAATCACATCAGGAATTACAATTAGATGTATTTTTCTGATGTGTTGTTCTAGATTATGTCTCAGGATCCTATGTGTTCCCATGATGGTTGAGATTTTATTATCCCCAAATAATTTATTTATCGTTATTTTATGTTTTATATATATCATTATTATCAATTTTATTACCGTACTTTTTATTATAATTGTTGTGTTCTATTTTATGGTAATTATGATGGTAATATTTTCATAAAAACATATAATAAAGTTCGATATTTAATTAATATTTAACAGATAATTTTTAAATGGGAATATATTTTTAGTTATAAACTTGTTCTCTTATTCATTAAAATTTATACATGAAAAGTATTTTCATATTTTTGGAATAAATTAAGCACACATTTTTTTTATTTAATAAATTTGGATGGTTCACTAAATAATGGGTTATTTTTCTCACTTCTTAAATTATGGTATTTCTATAGTAATGTTTAAATCCATTTTCCATACATTAGACGAATTTTGTTGTTAAAAATTCCAATTTTTTATGTTAAAATTTTCAACATATGTTCCTAAAAAATAATTCTTTTAAGAGATGGATTTAAGTTTCTATCTTTATCATAAATGAAAACTTATTTTCAAAGTGGTACACAAAACTAGCATAAAAATTATTTACTTTTAAAGGTCATTTATTGTGTGTGGGGAGGATACTTGAAATTTTTGGATGCACCCTAAATACATTATAGATTCAGTATGGGTATTTTTAAGATTTTTTGAGTGGTCAATGGATTTTGGTTCAAGTGTTTTAGAGGAGGCAAATTAAATTAGTTCACATTGAATATTAAGGTAGGTGGTTTGGGTATTTATTTTGGATAATCATTAGTTATGTATTTTTAGTTCTTTCTAGGTACCTTGGAACTTTGGATTACTATTATTTTTACATCAATTTTTTATATTTTGATTCTATTTTGGTTCATGTATATAATTTTAACCATAGTGAAATTTCGATATTATAGATATGTTTATTGGTTTCTCATATGGTTTAATGAGTTTTGTTTATGATTTTTTTGGATTGACATTATTTTTAAACTATCGATGTTATATGAATTTATCTCCAATCAATAGGTAGGTTATGTCAAATATTTTGGTGAGAGTTTCATTTTATATCTTATTTGAATGGGTGAAAATAATTCCCAATGATGTATAATTTGATTCCCATACACTCGTTTTCAACCTGTAGGGATGTAGAATGAAACTAAAGACTTGTAAATGTCCATATCAGGTGATTTGATAGGATAACTTGGGTTAGTTTTTGAAAAAAATGGTATTAGGTTATATTTTATATAAATATTATTTTTGGATTCATGGTATATGTGGGACATGATCGCTAGAGATCAAGATGTTGGTATTAGTAAGTCTCAACCCAAAAATTTTCATATTTAAACTTCAGTTTCCATGGTTAGTCTAGATGTGTTTATCTGAAATTTGATCCTTTTTCTCAATTTTTTACGTGACTTTTAGTTTTTATTTTAGAATTATCATTTATATTAATGTTTTATGAGATATTTTGAGAGACTCCATGAGTGGGAGTGTATATTTTTAATAATATTAAGGCTTTATGGTTACGGTGTATGGTATATGAAACTATGTGAAAACCATGAAACACGTTCTTGGGAAATATTTATTAGGAATTTCATAGTTAGCTCATAGTTTTTTTGGTCATGAAAAAAAATCATCCATGGTTTTAAATTTTCTCAATTTTTCTATTTTTATTCTTTGAGTTTCTAAATTGTTCTAATTCACTTCTAATATTGATTTAATAGGAACTACAATGATTTTATTGGCTTCTTTTTTGTTATTTAACATAGTTGAATATATTTTTTTTCATTTTGAAAATATTAGTGTCTACCTTTTAAAGGGTTTAATTTCATAATTTAGGATATGGTATTAAATATTTTTAAATAACCTAAAATAGTGTTTTGGTGGTATTTTTTCAATTATCATGTCAATATGTATTTGTTGATAGAGTAAGATACCAATAAATATGTTGAAGTGGATTCCCGTATAATGATGGGAAAAGAAGAGTGAAGTTATTGTTTATGGAACAAAAATATAGACATATTATCGGTAGAAATAATATAAAAATTTATTTATTATAGAGATAATTTGTATAGAATCCTAAAAAATTCTGTATAAATGAATAAGAAAGTATATATAATTCTTTCCTGGGACTGGATATGCTAGTTTCTCTATAGAAAGTCAATACTTAAATAAAAGAGAGAAAATATGGTTTTGATTTTATTGAAACCATCCTTGTGTTGTATAGTATGATAATTGACGGATATAGTGTCACATATTACTTGAATGAATAATTTGTAAAGGTTTTCTGGAATTTATAATTAAATGGAAGTGAAGGTTGAGTAATGTAATCAAATAAGATTTTATATGATGTTAGAATACATTGAAACAACAAGGAATTAAATTTAAAATATTCATATTGTTTATAAAGCCAGATGAAATCATTTAGGATGCCTTTATATTATTGGATTATCATTGAGATGAATTAATGAAATTGTGATTTTATTAGAAGAAATATAGAATCCAATTATTCTAGCTGAAATATAGAAAATATATGACCCCATAAGAGAAATTATCACATCATAATAATCATTACATCCCCGGTGTGTGGAATCCAGAAAAGATGTAATTCATTAAGGATCATCTTAATTATATTAAGAGTCATCTATTCTATGGAAGGAAAAATAAAAAAAGAAATTAAAATTTTATGTGGATCATATACATTATCATAAGATTAATTTTTATTATATAGGGACGATCCAAAATTCCATTAGAGTCATTCCATTTCCATAAGAGTCATTCAGTTTTCATAAGAGTCATTTTTAGATGGGTTATGGATGAGTTTGACAAAGGCATGAAGACCATTAATATCATTATAGTAATTTTAATTGTATGATATATCATTTATGGTAAAGATATGGAAAAGTAAAGTATCTAAATACAAATCGATAAGATTAATTTAACTCTTATGGAATACATCTTGAATATAAAAAATAAAAAGTAGGGATCTCCAATGAACACATTAAGAGTCGTTTTACTCTTGTGATATTCTATTTTCATTCTGTAAATTTAGTAAAGGCATGTAAGTACAATGTAAATATTAAGAGTTATTTTAGTCTTATGATTTGGAATTATATGGAGATTTATATGAGTCATATCCTTCACAAAATTTTGAGAATTTTTAATAATGATGTAAGTGATATTTCAAGAATTAATATTCTGATAAATTAATATCTAATGATAATGAAGATATTGTTGAAGATCAAAATACCATTTTAAAGACCCATATTTTCCATTTATTTTTTTAATTATATGGAATTATTATGATTCTGCGAAAATTGTCGACGCGTGATTCTGAGGCCCGGTGTTCCTGGAATTAAAATCTGAAATTTTTTTAAGGTACGTTCAGTAAACATGGGAGAGACATTTTATAACATTTTAATCGGTGCTCAGAATAAAAATTTGAGGGCACCATTGAATTTGTAGTGCCGAGATTCGCTTAAGGGAGGCATAACTTTGACAGCAGTTGGTACAGATAAAAAGTTAGATTTTAGGACTTTTAATAGAATAATAAAAATAACATAGTTAATTTTTATTTTCTTTATTTTCCTCCAACGAACAAGCGGCAACATTGGACCAGTGACGTGTCAAGCCAATAAATGGATTGACCTTTCAATCCTTATTAACAGATCTGTTGGGGAATTAGGAAGGTTCCTAATTAATGAGCCCTCATTAATTCACAACGTAGTTACTTACCCTTCCCCCCTATCCTGTTTATTTGGATCTTGGGGAGGAGTGTTGACACTGCTTTACCATGCAACAAAGTACTGAAAAGGTGCTGAGACGCCAAACCCTTGGAGGACGGACCCGGTTCCAGCGAGCAGTGACGAGCGACACTGAAACCCCGAACCAAAGATCCACAATCAAGAGACGTCATTGGAGGCTAGTTGCAGGGATAGAAAACTCCAACACAATTCCTCAATCATGGGAATTCTCTATAGTTATTTAGGTTGGGGTTTGTTTTTTTTAATTCATGTGTTTTTCTTGAACCCTTAAATCCTCCCTCATGATTACAAGATAATGTGGAGGGTGTGGGCCTAACGAACCGAGCCCGGACCCTACGATATCTTTCTCCCCTTATGCCTCCATGGAAGATCATCAGCGTGGCAGCACCGAACAGCTACTATGGAGGAGGCGCGCCATCACACACTACAAGTGGAGGCCACAACACTAAGTCGTGGAGGTCAACGAAGCGGCCGGCACTGGCCGGAAGCGGAGGAGGTGCAACGGGCCGTCGTGCACCACTGGTGAGAAAGGGGTCGCGGCGTGTTATCTGTGATGATCATAGGAGGTGGTTGGCACATCGGTCGGTCGCAGAAGAAGAGGGAGGCACAACCAGCACACCGCTGGTGGGCAAGAGGCCACAGCCGAAGCCGTAGCAGAGGAGGAACCCGCCGCGCTAGTTTTGCGGTGACCGGGCGGCGCCCAAGTGGCGCTGATGTTTCACAAGACTAATGGCCTACGGGACATTTAGAATACCAGGGGACTCACCCCTCTTCCAGCTCAAGTGGATAGCGGGTCGCGCCCCCTACGGGTCGCGCCTCACGTAGTCGGGCCGCCTGCCTAGCGGGTCGTGCCCCCTTGCGGGTCGCGCCCCCTTAGAGGTCGGGATAAGCCCAAAGTGTCCCAGTCTAGCCAAGAAAGACCCTGATTGGGTCGGGTTGAGTTGAACCAGGTCAGGATGGCCCAAACCGGGTCGGGTCAGGTCGGTCTGGCCGGGTCAGACCGGACCCGGGCCCAACTGGACCCAGAAACACTTAAAGGGCCATATCTTGAGAACCAGACGTCCGTTTGACGAACCGTTTGCGGCGCTGGGACCCATGAAGTGAGATGGTCCATTTGGTATACTCTAATTGATTTTTGAAAATACTTTTAGTACTGGTGGGTTGGATCAATCTCGAATCCAACCGGGCCATCGGAACTAAAACACTTATAACTCACAGACCGGACGTCTGATTGATGCATCGTCTACCGTGTTGGACCATTTATGACATGTTGGTCCATTGGGTTACTCATTTTTGGAGATTAGTGGAAGTCAAGGTATGACCAATATCTCTAGGGGAAGATTATACGGAACTCGAGTGCACTGGGAGCAAGTAATCATGTGGAAGTCTATAACGTGAAGAAAGAATATCGATCCTATGTGGGTAAACATCTAACGATCCTGTCTGGGTTGGATTCTATTAAATCCTATGTGGTTCAATGATCATCGATCTTGTGTGGGTAAGTGAATACCGATCCTATGTGGGTCAGATCCTGCGTGAGTCAGCGGGGTTAGTACCTATAGATCATTTGTAGTTCAGCAATATTCCTTCTTAACAGAATAAGATGATCTAGATTACGACTAATCATTTTTTCTTTTGTACTTAAGTTATTCTTGATGTGAGATAAGTCTTATATCTTTGTGGTGTTACCTGTGTGGTACTCCTATCTCCATGGTGTTACCTGTGTGGTACATCTATTTTTGTGGTGTTTTCCTTGTGGTGTTACCTGTGTGGTACTTCTATCTTAGTGGTGTTATCTGTGTAGTACTTCTACCTTTGTGGTGTGGTATTCATGGTGTTACATGTGTGGTAATTCTATCTTCGTGGAATTACTTGTGTCGTACTTATATCTTCGTGATGTCACATGTGTGGTACTTCTACCTTCGTGGTGTTACCATTGTGGTATTCTATCCTCTTGTGTGAGATGAGTGTATCTTGATAACATAGTTATAAGTATGGTAATATATCTTAGTAGAGTTGATTTATTGATTTTTTGTTTTTCATTTGTGGCACTCTGGGAGACCTATGGGGTCTCAAGTTCCTACTGAGTATCATTATACTCACCCCTACATGGGCTACACCCACACCTTGTTGTGTCTTGTGCAGATGAAAGACAACATTGATCGAGGCTGAGGGATCTAGGACTGGACGGTACTCAAAGGTGGACCATTTAGTGTGATGTGACATAGGGACTACTGATCTTGAGTTGTACCTACTCTTCAGGTAGGATCCTCAATGGAAAATCCAAGATCTGTTTTGTACTTCTCAGTTTTACTTGTACCTTTTTAATTCGGGCTTGTATTTCGTACCCTTTTACTTTCAGCACACTTTTTTTTACTTTCATCACACATTTACTACAGTAGTATACTCCGTGGTTTCTTCTTCTTGTATTCTTGGTCTGTGTGTATGTATAGGTTAAAGTTAAATGTCTTCCCATTTTATGGATTCATGTTTTTGGTGTTAATCGCCAACCCCGGGCATATGGAAGGTGGGCTTGGGGTATTCATAGCACCAGCCTCGTGGGATGGTTCATGAGAACCATAATGTTTTTTACATCTAGATTCAAGAATTGATTTATAAATAATTAAAATAGAATGAAGAGATCACTATTCCATTGATTTTGGATTTTAAAATATGTAAATATGGAAATAAATATTGGTGATCAAAGTACATGAAAATTCCAGGAAATAATAGAATTTCTTCTCAGAAAGTTACAGATAGATTTAAAATTCCTAAATAGGTGTTTAGTGTAGGTAGATTGAATTATAAGAGGATATTTATGATTGAGAGTAATAATATCATTTTAACATTCTATATGATAATTAAATATTAAAGTTGAATAATATTTTGGTATATCAAATGCACTAACACCGTGAAGAAGAAGAACTAAAAATAATATTATAATTATGGTATATTTTCATATATATAGGGATATCTTTTACATTTAGACACAATGGGATTTTTTTCAAAATATAATACAGATATTTTAAAATAAATTAAAAAGATATTTATTCATATAGGATTAATTGAGTATAAAAGTGAATGAATTTAAAAAAGGGTATTCGTGGAAATGATTTGAAAATAAACAACTGAGGAAAATGTAATATTTATGATCGTGGGAGCATACCCACATTATAATGTAGATGAAAATATTCATATTTCATTAAATGAAGTCTTATTGTAGCATTTTATATATTGAAAATATAAAATATATATTACATTAACTCAACGATATAAGGGAAAAAGAATGTAGAGAAATTAAATCTCTCAAAAAAGAGATCAGAAGAACTTGATATAATTTTAATGAAGAATAACCTTCTGGGTATCAAATATGAAGAATAATTAAACAATATTTTTTTAATAGATCAAATTTATTGAAGAAATAATCTGAATAATATAATAATTTTTAGGTTGATTAGGCTACACAACCTATCGTACAATATCTCTACCAAATAGAAGGGGATTGAAAAATAAGAACTTGTTTTAAGATAGATAGACAATTATATTCATGTCCATGATTGGGTTTTGGGCCTTTCAAATTGAATAGTGTAACATCTAGGTTCTGGAAGCCAACCAGAGGTGCCCCGTACCCAGTTGGTCACCTGGCCTCAAGCATATTTCCTTGAACGCCAGAGGTTGATGACTACCAGCGAGGGTCTTGGGTGTGATAGTGGGGAAACTATTCCCTCAATGGCAGAGTACATAGTGGAAGAAAAAAAACTACACAAGAGCAGAATAAGTAAAAATATCATACAAAAATAAATAGCAGAAGTCTAATAGAACATACTAGAGAATATATATAATGTGATGAATAATACATATGTCTAGGAAAGTAGCGAACAAGTCACAATTCTAAAATACCACAGTACTAAATCAAAGTGAAAAATAAAACATTTAAAATCCTCAGCATCGCAATCCATATCTTTGTTCCATGCTCTCCAGCTCCACAGAAAATCAAGTACCTGAAGTAGAAGGGCACTTTCCCTTATCTATAACTGCAACAATATAATCTTTTTGGGCCCAAAAGCATGGCCCAAACAAGTTGTGAGACTAAATCCCAGTAGGCAACCACCACGAGATCTATGCCTAAAAGTCAGTGAATATATGGCATGTAAAAATATAGGAAACAATAAACAGGAAGATACACAAAAATAAACAATCAACAATCTCAATATCAAGCAACAACTACACAAGAAGATAACACAACAGGTAACCCTATGGGAAGCACATTCAGTCTAACCCCACTGGTTCTACCTAACAAGTACAGGTAACCCTCTAGGAAGCACACACAGTCTCACCCCTCTGGTTTAGCTAAAGTATAGACTCTATGAGGATGCACTCACCGTCAATTCCCCCTATAGTCTCGTATCAGTACTAAAAGATCTCTAGGGAATCACTTACGTCACATTCCCTCTGTGGCCCACATCAAGGAAATACAGAATCTATGAGGAATCACCCACCATCACTTATCCCTGTGGTCTCTCATTATAATATTATTAAAGACACTCTGGAGAATCCCTTACGTCCATTCTCCCTATGGTCTACTACACTAGGATCTCACGACCCTATGTAAACCAACAAGTATAGCATCGTGTATCGGACAAGGTAAACCTCAAGAATTACTTGGATAGAATTCTACAACATATCAACATGTCCGAACAACAGTCACACCATCCTAAAATACCAGGTATGGGAAAATAAACAGCAACCTAACATGAAAACAAGAACCAAAGGTCAAAACAGGAAAAACATGCATGGGAAATACATCCAAGAATATAAATTTACCCTACTCACAATAAAATATCCTCTACTCAAGTATACAAGCATAGCAGACAAACAATAGGGCTAAAACGGTAAATGCGCAATACCTCGTTCATGGGTATTGGGAATATTTTCACATAAAATTCAAATAATATTAACAGAAAGGAACAAACCACCTACCAAGGTGTTGGGAGATCAAGATACTCAAGCCGTGAGGCTTGAATCGCCTTATAACACCTTGGATCGATGAAAACGTGTAAAACGTTCAACCCACAATAAATCATGAAAGAGGAGAAATCATGGGATGGTGCTCTTAGAGAAGAGAGAACATACTGATGTGATTCCAATGCAACCGTCGGTGATTGATTTGGAGGATGTACGCTCAGTCGGGGGATCATCCAAGATCCACGGCTACTCGGCACTCTCAGATGAACTAGGTTGATAAGGAGATGGTTCTCTCAGTCAGACGCGACCCCGGTGCATTAAATGAAAAAAAAACAAATACATGGAATGTAATTTTGAAGTACATGACATGTAATCTCCATCTACGTACTCCACATTAGGCAGCCTCCAGGTCATCACACATGGTCATGTGTAAGGCCGCTACACGGCCAGGACACAGATACCCGCGGTAACTGAGTACACGGCGCATACTCATAAAGCACACAGCGTGTAATTCAAAAATTTCCAGAAACTCCAATTTTCTCAAAAAATCCTGGAAAAAGAAAAACATACCTGAAAAGAAGATCCAGGTTCTTACAAACTTCCCCCTTAACGAAAGTCATCCCTGAATTTCCCTATCAAGACAGTGTAGAAGAATAAACCCCAAATAGCTCTGGCCACTACGATCGTACATCAGCCACCCTCTCCCAAGTCTCCCCATATACTCGCCCGTGATTCCATAGCACCCGTACCAGAGGAACAGACCGTCCACAGAGAACCTTAGTACTTCGATCAACAATCTAGATAGGATGCTCCTTGAAAGATGAATCCAATTCCAACTAAACCTCCTTTGGTTGGAAAAAATGAGATGGGTCTGAAAAGTAACGTCGAAGCTCAGAAACGTGGAAAATGTTGTGCATATCTCGGTACCTTTGAGGTAATTGCAACTGGTATGAAACTGAACCAACTCTCTCCAACACATCAACGACCCGACGTATCTCGATGAAATATTACCCTGTCTCCTAATACTATTTTTTTCCAACCTTGGCGTGACACACATGAAAACCTAATCCCCGACCTCGAACTCCAGAGGTCATCTCCGCTGATCAACATAAGACCTCAGTCAAGACAATGAAGTAGCCATCCTCTTCTGAATCAACTCTGTCTGCTATGTGGTCTCCTGAACAAGACGAGGTCCCAACAAAGATGCCTCTCCTGCCTCCATCCAACATAAGGGAGATTGGCATGGACTACCATACAAATCTTCATAAGGTTCCATCTGATTAGTTTATTGAAAAATATTACTATAGGAAAACTCTACAAGAGGTATATGCTTCTCCCAAGAACCTCTAAAATCTAGAATACATGTTAGGAGCATGTCCTCAAGCACCTAAATTGTATGCTTGGACTGGCCATCTGTCTGGGGATGGTAAGATGTACTCAAAAGTACCTGTGTACCCAATGCCTTTTGAAACCCCTTCCAGACTCGAGAAGTAAAACGTGCATCCCTCTCTAAAACAATGGAGTGTGGAACTCCATGAAGATGTACAATCTCTCAGATGTATAACCATCCCAGTTTATCAACACTGAAGGTCTCCTTGATTGGAAAGAAGTGAGAAACCTTCGTAAGTATGTCAATGACAACCCATACTGCATCATTCCTGTGAGGAAACCTCAGCAAACCTATCAATAAATCCATCACGATGTCATTCCAATTCCACTCAGAAATGGGTAACTGCTGTAGAAGCCCTGCTGGTTGCTGATGTTCCGCCTTCACATCCTGAAAAGTGGAACACCTCATGACGAAACCTACAACATCCCTCTTCATACCTATCCACCAATACTGATGGTGTAGATCACGATACATCTTAGTGACACCAGGATGAACAAACCAAACTGAGGAATGAGAATCCCGCATCATCTCCTCGCGTATATCTGTTGTCACCCATACGCGTCCCTAGAAACTCTAGATCTCATCCTCTCCTATGGTCCACCCAGGAATAGGGTCCTCTCCTGACACACTTTCCCGCTGGACTAGGCCTTCAGAATTTGATAGCTGCGTCATTCGAACTCATTCAAGAAGGGTAGAGGTAGCAGTTACAAAAGAAATAAAGGTCTTCCCCTGTCTGTCATGCACCTCCAAATGTATCTCTAAGAACAGTTCCATAATCTTCCACTCGCTACTGGCCTCCTGAACTGCGTGTATCTGAGTCCTCCTGCTCAATGCATCAGCCGCTGCATTGCCCTTCCCAAGCATATAGGCAAGTTCAAAGTCAAAATATTGAAGGTACTCAACCCACCTTCGCTATCTCAAATTCATATCACGCTGAGTGAGTATGTACTTGAGGCTCTTGTGGTCAGTGAAAACCACAAAATGCTCTCCCAAAAGGTAATGTCTTCAATAGTGTAAGGCATGAACAACAGCTGCCAACTCCATATCGTGCATTGGGTAATTCCTCTTGTGTGACCTCAACTGCTGAGACCCGTACGCAACGACTCCATCTCCCTGCATAAGCATAGCTCCCAACCTGATACCTAAAGCATCATAATAAATAGTATAGCTCTTCCCCTGCTCTAGAAATACTAGTATCAGTGCTGAATTCAACCTACCTTTCAACTCCTAAAAATCTGACTCACAATAATCTATCCATAAGAACTTATCACTCTTCTTTTTCAAACTCATCAGTGGTGCTGCTGAGTGTGAAAAGTGTTGTATAAAATTTCTATAGTATGCTACCAGCCCTAGAAAGCTCCACGCCTCAAATACATTCTTCAGCTGCTACTAGGAAACTACTGCTTTCACTTTCTCTGCGTCTACTGACACTCATGTCTCTGAGATAACATGACCCAAGAACTGAATCTGATCCATCCAAAAGTGACATTTTGAGAGATTATCATATAACTGATGCTCCCTTAGTGTACTCAAAATGATCTCAAGATGGGTAGCATGGTCATGTCGACTGTGACGTTACACCAAGATATCATCCACAAAGACCACCACGAAGGGATCCAAGTATGGATGGAAGACTTGGTTCATCAGTGCCATGAAAACTACAGACGCATTCGTGAGAATGAATGGCATAACCATGTACTCGTATAGACCATACCTTCTCCAGAAGGATGTAAGAGGTGTATCTGATGGTTTAACTCACAACTGATGGTAACTGGATCTCAGGTCAATATTCGAAAACACCCGGGCTCCTTGAAGCTGATCAAAAAGATCATAAATCCTGGGCAAGGGATATCAGTTCTTGACCACCAACTGGTTCAACTTCCGATATTCCACACAAAACCTGAGGGTACCGTCTTCCTTTTTCACAAACATGATAGGAAAACACCATAGAGAAGTACTGGTTCAGATTAAACCCTTTTCCTACAGCTCCTCCAACTTCTTCTTGAGCTCCTGAAACTCAGGTGTAGCCATCCTATAAGGAGGAATTGACATCGTTACTGCTCCTGGAATAATCTCGATCGAGAAGTCTACCTCACGCTCCAAAGGCAAACCTTAAAAGTCCTCAAGAAAGAAATCTCTGAAATGATCCACCACTGGAGGAAATTATAACTGTGAAGTCTCATGGTCATCCAAATAAAGACTAGCAATCCGGGCTGTAACTCCTCCCAAACCATGATGCTCTAGACCCGCTCTGCTCTCCTTGACATCCCATTTTCCCCTATGAAGAAAGGATCCACCATCTGGTGATATAAAACTCACCCTGCGGTGATAACAGTCAATGAATGCTTGGAAGGAAACTATCCAGTCCATTCGGAAAATGAAATCATAGAATGTCATCTCAAGGACATAGAAGTACCATAAAAAGTGAAACCCACCAACCTGTAGAGGGAACACTCTTCACTGATGTACACTAGACGTTATAGTCCCCAAAGGAGTGTCTAGGGTCAAGATATCAGCAGAAGAAAAGTTTCAGAGCCTGGGGATCTCCACGATAGCAACAGATATAAAGCTATGGGAAGCCCCTATATCAAAAGAAGCAGAAGCTAAAACTGAGGCTACTAAGATCATACCTTGAATGGTAGAAGGTCTAGGATCCTGCTCCTGCTGGGTCTGCTCTACTACAAATGTCTAGCCTATACTACGGCCCTGTGACCCTTACTGAACACTTTGAGCTGGTTTTACCTGATGTTGGTAAAAACTAGGTGACTGGCTACCATGACCATGACCTCCACCTCGGCCTTAAGGGCCGGAAGAACTTCAGTTCCCTGACTTGTGAGAAACTGGTGGTTCTGCTCTCGAATGCAGAGTCATAGAAGAACTCATGTCTCCAGCTGATGGTGAGAAGATCTGATAGAAGAGCTGAAGATGACCCATCTTACTGCAAGATTGACACTTCACTAGGTCTCTCTAGCACTGCGGCCTTATATGCCCAGCCTTTCCACACTGGTAGAATACCACTTGGATACCTGAGGGTGTCTCTCACCTTTTTGGATCACTGCATGAAGACTCCCTACAGCGCTTCCTACTATCAGTAAGAGGGATGCTAACTCCAGATGTCGAGACTCCCTGGCTCGCAACTTTGGAATCCCTCAAATTACGCTCTGTGACCAGTGCCTAGTTGATGATATAAGTGATAGAATTCAACCGAAAGATGTTCACCTACGATTGGATGTCGTGCCTCAGACCATCCTCGAACTTCCATTCCATGAACAACTGGTCAACTCCCGAAATAGGCGTGAAGCACTGCAACTCAGTAAAGTGGGAGGAATACTCCATAATAGATAGAGTACCCTACTCCAGACTCATAAACTCCCTGTCTTGATCAGCCCTCAAGGTCTCCAGATAGAATTAATCAAAGAAGATGCACTGAAACTCATCCCATGACATAACCTGCTGGCATACCGCTTGTAAGATCACATCCCAACACCTCTGGGCAGAGTCCCGAAGCATATAGGTAGAGAGCTTGACCCTCCTCTCTGGATGAGCCTCCAGATGATCAATTATTTTCATCATGGATTCTAGCCATGACTCTACAGCCTCAGGTCCTCCTAACCCTTAGAAAGTGGGATGCTACTGCTACTGGAAGACCCGCGTCAAATCATCCATAGATGGGGAAGGAGGTGGAACTCCCTAAAAGGTCTGCATCATCCCCAGAAATCCCTCCCTGAACTATGCATCAGCACCCATGTCAGGTACAACGGATGGTTCCAAGGCTTGCACAACTGGAGGATCTACATGTGGTCCCTAATCAGCCATGTCTGGTGTCTGATCACCGCCTTGAAACTGACATACAACTAGAGGACATCTCGGTGGAATAAATCTTCAAGGTCAAGAACACACCTTATATCAAGATTATCAAGGACTGAAAACAAGGAGTGTAAGAAGGGAACAAGAGGAAGAAAGAATTCAGTTTTTACAAAACACAACTACACGTTGTGTACAATTCCTACACATCATGTTCCTTGAAGTCATTCACATGGGCATGGACTTTTGCATAAACTAGTCATGTAACACCCCTAACACATGGAATGTTCTCCAAAAAAATGGCATGTACTTGAATCCTCTTCCCCTGACTGGGTCCTTCTACACAGTTAAACCACATGGCTCTCCTATGACAAGACTACATGGCGTGTTCAAGGTAGACATGACATGTACTGGACAAGCTTCACCTGCCTGCATTGTTAGTGACATGGACAAACACACGTCTCAAAATACATTGGGTGTTCTTGATAGATATAGCATGTACTTGAAAGGATAACATTGACCTGTGTTGTTAGTGGCACGGACGGGTACCTGGGTTAGAATACACGACATGTTCAAGGCTGACATGACGTGTATATCTTCAAACTTATATGTCTGTGTTGTTAGTTAAATGGGTGGACACCAGGTTAACACAACACGGCATGTACAGATAGTACACAACGTGTCCATGCAAGAAAATCCATATCCTGTGTCTCTTCCCACACGGCTTATGACACGGTTAGAGATTACACGGTGTGTACATAAAGTACACTGCATGTACTTAAGAAAAATTGTTTCTTCCCGAACAGAAGAACACATGTCATGTATTCAAAACTACACGATGTGTATTCTAGGTTTTTCTGGACAGTAAGCCTCAGAAACTACTCCAGATCCCAGAAAAACACTGAAACAGACATTAAAGGTTCCAAATTCTGATCCGTGAGGGCCCACACTCCCCGCGAATCAAAGTTTCGCATCTTCTACATGATATGACAAAGAAAACAAGAAAATGATCAACCAAATTCTGGTCCATGAGGGCCCATAACACCTCAAGAACCAATGTTTGGCATTCATTAAAGAAAATCCTTACGCAAACAATACCCTATCAAAGAGCAGGTATTTTTATAAAGGTATCTATCACAACATCATGCATATTCTACACAACATCTATCTTAACAACATGAAATTGCTAATACATCCTAGATGGGATGGAAAAAATGCATGACATGTGATTCTTAGCTAGTGTATATATGATGCATGAGATGGAATACCCTCATCTCATCGGGTTGCGATAGAAATAGAACCTCAATAACGTCAATAGTAATAATAAAAAACATGTGAGTCACCCATCGGTGAAAATTAGATCAACTGTAAACATTCAAAACCAGAAGAAAATGCAATAAATGAGGTAGATTGGCTTTTCCCTATAAAAGGGTTAGATACTCCTGGGAAGAGCTGATTACCAAGTACTGATTCTTTCCTATCCCTGGCTAAAGGCTCCAAATAGTAAATTAAGATAAAAGAACACCTATGATACCACTTTGTAACTTCCCAGTTCCGGAAGCCACCAGGAGGTTCCCCATACCCAGTTTGTCACCTGGCCTCAACCACATTTCCCCAAATGCTAGAGGCTACCGACTAGTAGAGAGGGCCTTAGGTGTGATAGTGGGGAAATTATGCCCTCATTGCCAGAGTACACAGTGGAAGTAAACAAATATACACAAGAGAAGAAGCAGTAACAATATCATACAAAAATAAACAGTGGAAGGCTAATAGAACAAACAGGAGAACATATATAAAGTGATTCATGATACATATGTCTAGGAAAGAATAGAACAAGTCACAATGCTGAAATACAATAGTACTAAACAAAAGTGAAAAAGAAAATAGGTAAACTCCTCAGCATCGCAAGCCATAGCTTGGTCCCATACTCTCCAGCTCCACAAAAAATCTAGTACATGAAGTAGAAGGGAGCTTGTCCTTATCTATACCTGCAAAAATATAATCTTTTTGGGCTCAAAAGCATGGCCCAAATAGGGTTTGAGACTAAATACTAGTAGACAACCACCACGAGATCTGTTCCTAATAGTCAGTGAATATATGGCAGGTAAAAATATAGGAAAAAATAAAATAGAAGGTACTCAAAAATAAAAAATCCACAGTCTCAATATCAAGAAACAACTAAACAAGTAGATAACACAATTGGTAACCCTTTGGGAAGAAAACTAAGTCTAACCCCTCTGGTCCTACCTAACATGTACAAGAAACCCTCTGGGCTGCACACAAAGTCTCACCCCTCAGGTTCAGCTAAAGTATAGACTCTCTGTGGAAGAACTCACCATCAATTCCCCTTATAGTCTCGTATCAGTACTAAAGGCACTCTTGGAAAGCACATACATCACATTCCCTCTATGGCCTGCATCGAGTAACTACAGACTCTATGAGGAAGCACTCAACATCAATTCCCCCCATGGTCTCGCATCGTAATATTATAAAAACCACTCTGGAGAAGCCCTTACGTCCATTCTCCCTATCGTTTACTACACTAGGTTTTCATGAGCCTGTGTAAACCAACAAGTATAGCATCACATATCAGATATGGTAAATCTCAAGAACTACTTGTCTAGTATTCTATAGCATATCAGCATGTCTGAACAACAGTCACACCATCCTAAAATACTAGGCATGGGAAAATAAATAGAAGCCTAACAGGAAAACAAGACCCAAAGGTCAAAAGAGGAAAAACATGCATGGGAAACACATCGAAACATAGAAATTCACCCTATTCACAATCAAATGTCCTCTACTCAAGAATAAAATCATAGTAGACAACCAATATGGCTAAAACAGTAAACACGCAATACCCCGTTCATGGGTATTGAGAAAATTTGCACATTAAATTGAAAGACATTTAATAGAAAGTCACAAACCACCTACCTCGGTGTTTGGAGATCAAGATACATGAACCAAAATGCTTGAATCACCTTATAATTCTATGGATCTACAAAAACAAGTAAAACGTTTAACCCACGATAACTCACAGAAGAGGAGAAATCATGGGATGGTGCTCTAGGAGAAGAGAGAACTTACCAATGCGATTCCAACATAATCGTCAGTGTTTGATTTAGAGGACAAAAGCTCAGCCAGGGGCTCGTCAAAGATCCACAGCTGCTCGGCACTCTCGGATGAACTAGGTTGAGAAGGACTGTTCTATCCGTCAGATGCAACCTCGATGAATTTAATGAAAAAAACAAAATACACTGCATGTACTTTTGAAGTACCTGATGTGTAATTTCCATTTCCATACTCTTCTTTAGGTGGCCTCCAGGTCATCACACATGGTCGTGTGCAAGGCCTCTACACGGCCAACATACGGCTACATGCGGTAACCGAGTACACAACATGTACTCATAAAGTACACGGTGTGTACTTCAAAAATTTCCAGAAACTCATCTTTTCTCAAAAACACCATCAAAAAGAAAAACATACCTAAAAAGTATATCCATGTTCTTACAAATATATACTAGATTATTTAAGAACCTAGGATCTAATGGGTGGGATAATATAATTATTAGATTCTAAAAAAGATTTGAGAATAATGTAGTTTAGAAATACTGAATTATATATTGTTAATAAATCTCCTATAATTAGTTTAAGACTATATTGAGGGATAAGACTAAATTATTTGATATGGAATCATCCCTGTTATATTTTTTATTATCTTGAAAAGGGTTGAATATAAGTATCATAGAGATATATTTTAATATTACAAAAAAATACTTCATTTAAGTTATGTGACTAAATAATCTCTGTAGAGGTAACTAATGGGAAGTGGATAAAACCATCCCTAGGGAATTTGATGATACCTTACTATCCATTATACTCTAATTTATTAGAAACTTGTAATCATTATAATAAAAGAACGATAATTTGTGTGTTGTTTATAGTCGAACACAGAAAAGATTAGGTTTCCCTCATTGTGTCAAACCTTGTAAAAACACGATATTCTAAATTTTAATTTACATTCTATATTTGATGTAGGAAGTTTTGTGTTGGGTTAATAAAAAATTAACTAAAATTTCATAACTGATACTGAGGTTAGATATACAAAAGGGGTAATGGTTTATAATAATAGTTATTTTTTAAAACGTTTTTCATAATAGATTCACACTCCAGCCCTTCTCATGTGATTGAATAGTTTATTGGGAATATTAAGTGGTATTAGAGAACAAGGTTTCCTATAGATGGATCAGAAAATTTATTATACATTTTATTTTATTTAAAGAAAATGATGTGGATATTTATAGAGATTATATAATATACATAGATGGAACATTTTATTTTTATCCCTATTATAACAGGAATGAAGGATTCATCCAATACCTCAAAACAAAATATAATAGAGGCCAATAAGTTGAGAAATAATAAAAAAGTGAAATAGGAATCAACAATTCCTAAATGTAATCAGAGTGGGAGGTGTTTTTATAAATCTATTAATAATTCTTCATCTTATGAATCACGTCCCCTTAGATATGAACATATATTTAATGGATCAATGAATGATTTTATTTTTAATTAAATTATTATTTTATAATTGTTTCTGATGTTTTCCCATAGTTATTTTGATTTATCAAGTGACAACATGATGATAAATAATAGTCAGAGTTGGAAACCGATTCAATGGAAGATGAATTGTTTAAAAATAAATAATATATAACAATAATTGAAAACATATTAAAGTTAAAAGATAATCTATCTTTCATTGTATTGAAATATTTTCTATAAATTAAAAAGGGTTTCGTATGAGTGTTTTTTAAAATTTCATGATAATATAAGTGATCTATGTATTGGAGAAACCACATAGAACCTTTATGAATTTTAAATATTCTCATGAAGGAGCTAAAGAAAAAAGAATAGAAGTGTAATAAAATTATCTACTAGTGGAAATTTATATTTATAAAGAACAAATTTATAAGGGTAAAAATGAATGTAAATATAGGGTGATACTATTAAAAAATCATAACAATTATCTAAATATGAAATTCCCTAAGATAGAGGTGAATTTGGGAAATCTAGAATCACCTAATAAGAATCGTCGCAAATTATTTAAAGAAGAAGTTTTCCCATTAATAATTTTTAAAAGAGTCCTACTTATAAAAACACTATCTTAGGTGTCAAAAAGTTTTTTATAACGTTTTAAGATCTATATATGGAACTATCTTGGAATAATGTATACAATTTTTCTAATAATTCTACTTATACTATGTTTATTTTTATGGAAAGTAAAAGATCAAAGTTATAAAATGGGAAAGTTTTCTCATATAAAAAATGATAATAAATCCAACACGACATTAATGGTGGATGATGGAAAAGTTTTAAATTAAAATACTAAACTTTTATAGGAAATAATGGTACAACAATCAAAAAATAATATTCTCTAAATGTTGTAAAATCTTTATAGACTACTCTTAAATACAAAAGAAATATATTTTTTGGTGACTACTATAACTTTTAGAGGTTGCAGCTCAAGGGAAATGAATTTTTTCTGAACATGAAAACTTATAAAAATTATATAAAACTATAATCAAGGAAAGAAAACATAAATAGATAAAGAATAAATATTTTTTTACAGATGCAAGAATCACATAAAAGAAGAAATCTATACACTATAAACATATTTTAATCTGTTGATAATTTTTGGATAATTAGAAAACTTTTATCATAAAGAAGGAGAGTTTTGGTATGTACCAACCATGCATAATGAATTTATATATTTTAATATAAGTAAAAAACAGAAAAATAATCTTGTTAGAAAATAATATAATTGTTCCATGAGTGTTAAAATAATATATCCAAGAAAAATAATCCAAAGAAGTTGGATAAGAAAGTTGAAAAGGACTTCAAGAACAATAGTATATTCTTATATTATTGTATAAAAAGTCACATAATTGACCATTACTTGTAGTTCATGGATATTAAAAATTAAAAATGAAATTTGGATTCTAAAGGGTAATCAATCCAATAGAAAGATGAGAAGATATATTTAGGGGCATTCACCCAGGATGAAGAGCTTTAAAATTTTACAACGGATGGAAATAAAAATTTTATTGAATAATTTCTTTGACGGTGAATCTTTTCATGGTATAAATATACTAAGTGTATGAAATATTACCTAGGATAAAATGATCCATTGAAGAATAATAGGAAACAATAGTGACTCTAAATAAACACTACTATTAAATGTGTGTCCACACACACAAATACCATTGATCATATTGTAAGTTATTTTTTAACCATTTTTCCTTCAAATGTAAAATTTTCCATGAAGATAGATCAAGTTGAAAAGTATAAATTTTCTTTTATTATTAATGTAAATAAATTAAATTCCATTTATGAAGAAATATGAGTAGGAAAATAAATCCATGATTCCAAAATATTTAAATATTTTGATATGGGGGAAAAGCTAGCATGACGATTTCTCTAGATTTTATAACATCAGAGAAAAGAGTCGTTATCTTGAGATCCATGTATTAACTTTTTTTTCTCTCATTAAGGAACTGATAGAAAGTCAATTTATTTTCATACTTTTACATTGGTACTATATTGTATAGGGAATTGAATTTGAAGCCTGAAAAGGAAGAAAATATTCTATATTATTATCTCTAAACAACATGGAAGAATCTTACATCGTGAAATAATTCAACACCTATAGATTTTTATCCATCAAACACATCATTTGGAACATCTCAATTGGTATGTGGTTTAAACTAGTATCATAAATTTTTGGAACTCATTTTGATAAAGAACATCCATAATGAATATCATGAATATTCATCCCTTGAGTGGGATCTAAAAAATTGAATCTTCTGTAACTTTTCTATTTCAAGTTAAAAATATAATTATATATTGACATTACAAAAATATAGTTATATATATATTGATCACTTCTTGCATAATATTTTGGTTTATGAAAAATATTGTTACTAAGGGGGAGTGATTTTTAAAAATATATATTTTAAGTGAGATAAATATATTCTTTCACTTGAATATTTTTAATATTTTTTGTTAAATATGAGTACATGGTAAAACTATCTTGAAAATATTCTTTTATAGCCTCTAAAAAATAAATCATAGATTGTATCACATTGTAGATAGAAAATTGTAAACATTTTTTCAATATTTATCACCCTTTCTTTATACATATTTCATGGATCTCATAGAATTCAAGATTATTAATTTATTAAACATTCCAAAAAAATAATTTACCCTTTCTCTAAGGTGGAACTGACTTATCCTCTCAATAAGTGGGAAAAACATAACGAAGAACAAAACGGGAGAAGATTATTTTTCAAATCAATCAATTTAAATAGATAAGAATTATTTACCCATGTAATATTATTTTGTAATTATTATCAATAAGGAGTGGAAAGGAAAATTATTTGAGAAAAGATTAATATATTAGCATTAATTTAAATGAATTAGTTAATGGTATTCTAAAAAATCCAAATAATGAGATTTATGACCACAAATGATTGCGTTGATTGTATTTTGTGTTAATTATAATTTCAATACATCTAGGATAATGTTGAAAAAACAATATATAGAAAAATAAGTGGTTTCCCAAACAATTATGGGTAAATAAGAGCGAAGCCTCTACCTTGGAATACATAGATAAATAGTTTCTAGGTAGTATATATATATAAATCTAATGAATACAGGGCTAGTTAGTGTGTAATTGTGACAAATACTAGAAGAATAAAGGATGCACTTTCTATAAAAAAATTAGTGAAGTGGAGATTTTTGTTGTTGAATATCATTTCAAGTTACAATTAAAATAGTAAAAATCTAATGGTAGTTGTGGAGAAACTATCCTTGTGTCATATAGTATTATGGTTGTTGAATTGAGTGTCTAATATCACTTTGAAGAAGAAATTGAGAAGGTTTTTTTAAGTTGTAATTAAATGAGGATGAAGTTTTAGTGAATTACTAAATGAAGAGTATATATGCTATATATAACAACCCAAAATTTACATACATGGATTTTACATCCATTTTTATGAATATTAATTACATTACACAAACAAAATCCCAATGACTATAACAGTTTAGTGACTTTGGAAACATGGAAACATAATTTTTTAATCTAGTTAATGATCTTCAATGTTTCCCAAAACAATCAGTCGATTTAGTACTCTTCATAGACATACCCTATATAAAACATTTCTTCATATCATATGGAAGGGAAACATAAGAAAGGGTGGCATTAGGTGATCATTAAGGGTAATCATAAGAGATATAAATCCATGATCATATGAAATAACAATATTTGCATAAGGGTAAATTATATTGATCATGAATTATTAAGTTCATACCCAAGTTGTTATAGATCGTAAACACGAGTCATGGAATAAAACATTATCGTTTCAAAAAACATGGGCCATAAGACTGATAAATCATAACAATTCAATCATAAACCATACAATCATGTAATTAAGTGTGGAACCATCATAAATATAGAAAACTATTTCATGTGTCAAAAGGATAACTACGAAGACCATCGTCATAGTGGATCAGGGTGCACCTGTTTCCCATTGTGGATCATGGTACACATGTTTCCCATTATGGATCAGGATACACATGTTTCCAATTATAGATCAAGAAACACTTGTTTCCCATTTGGGACCATGACTTACCTATTTTCCATAGTGGATCAAGACCACTGACTTGTTTCCCATTTTTATCTCATGATATATATAGCTTTACCTAATTAATTGGACAGAGATATAGGTCCCACATGTCACATAATGAAAACCATATTTTTGTGTTCCAAAAGATCATAAAAATTCATTATATGAAATGACCAGAAATGAAGTGGGTATAAAAAACATTTATTAATAGGATAAACTATTGAAAATATATGTGTTTTATAATCATTTAATCACCAAATAAGCTGTGAAAATAATTGTGTTTTCATAAACATCATTTCATCGAAATATAAATCATTAATAGAAATAATATGATTGGTATCCTTGGATCATAAACCTAGAAATTAATAGGTAACATGGATGAATTTCATCCCATATGAAAAATATTTTTGAAATACCATTTAAAACATTTTTTTGAATAAAATTTCCTTTCCTCTTTGAAAATCAATTTTGAAAACATAAAACATTTAGAAAAGATTTTTATTGGAAAATAAACTTGAAAACATATAAAGGAAGATTTGAAAATAATTTAAATTTTTTTAACATAAAACATTTTAAAAATCCCTTTATATTAAAATTATATAAAAATATTATTTAAAACAAAATTTGAAAATATTTTTAGAATACATGGTTTTGGAATAAAATTGATTCCCATCTATAGAGAGAAATAAAGTTTCAATTTCTTAAAAACATTTTCGTAATTATCTTAAGTGAAAGCGTGTGGAAAATGGTAAAATTAAATGAAGATATAACAAATAAATAGAGTATAAGAAAATTAAATTTTATTCTTTAGATATCTATTATAATAATTTAACATTGGATATTAAATCATAAAAAATCCCAATAAATGATAAGATTCTAACATAAAATAATTACCACTTTAGTGACATTGATTAATAATCCCCATGAAGTAATAAAATGAAATGAAATGTAAAATATCACGAGTATGAATAAATTAATGTTATTACATATTAAATGTTCTTTATATACACCATGTCAAAGAATATATGTCCTTAACATAATGTATGTCTCAATAAAGGCAAATTGATACAAAAACTCCTTACCGATTTGTTATCTTTTAAACTGTAAACCCCATGAAAGAGAAATACTAAATTTCAAATATAAAAAAAATTATAATAATCATATTATACATTCATGTCTGGTATATACACCATATAAAATAAATAGGTGGTAAATATGACAAGTGTCTCAAATAAGTAAAAAGTGAGATGAAAATCTATTTCCTTAAGTCTTAAATTCTTTCACACTAATTAAACCCTCATTTATAATAAATATAATTTTATTATACATATATTAATGTAAAACAATTTATATATAATACCATATATAATTTTCTTATGACCTTTTATTACCTCTTTATTATGAATTTCATGTTAAAGTCATCTTTCAGGTAATAACCACTGTGCTTTTCGTAAATGTTTTGACTTTTTATTCTTGGTCATTTTACTTAGAACATGATTTAATCATATGTATAATTTTAAAAATTACATAAAAATAATATATATTCTGTATATATGAATTTTTAGTAGTCCATAATATTTAGCGATAGGGATTAAAATACACCGTTCATGGAGACGGTAGGTCGTACGTATGCATGAATATTATTTCTATTTTCTTATTGAATTGAACGAAAGGGAATTAAATGATGTAAATTATAATTAGAGAATACTTTTTATATCATATATATCACATTAATTTATTAAATACATCCTAATAACATTCCACGTAAAGCGTGAACGAATCACATCATTTCTTGAAGAGGTAGTCCACCGTACACACGAACAATGATATTGTATTCCCAAAAACTGGAAAAGAATGAAGGTATGCATGATGTCATAATTAAAAATTCATGATAATATAATCAGTATCATAAATATGATATGTAAATAGTATATTCATCATTATGAGGGGGTAATTAAAAAATGAACGACATCAGTTCGTGAGGTAGCAGTCCTTCATACAAACGAATGATGATTTTGTAACCCATTGGATGGAATTGTGTAGGGTTTTAGGTGGTAACCGTAATTTAAAAATAGATTATTAAATACAATATACATATTTAATTATATAATCATTATATAAAATTAATTTAATGGGTTTGAGGAAGAAATAAAATAAAAACATTCATTGATGAACGTAAGATCTCTTTCGGGTATCCTCCTTAGGTTTGCACTAAAAGCCTTATATTGTTGGATTTTCTTTCAAAAATAAGGAGTCTAGGATGAGGGTAGGTATTTTGAAAATTTATTTGGTTTAGCAATGGAAAAAAGATGTGTTATAGTGTGAGGAAGAGATAATATTGAGTTATCTTTTATAGTTGAGGTGGAGTGTCGTTCTTGTAACCTTTTGAAAGAGATAATTATAGAAAAAAATCATATGTAAAAATTGTAAAATGTAATGTCCCAGATTTTCCATTTATTATTTTTGAAAACTATATGGAATAATTTTGAGACTTGGCACTAATACGACATGTGAGTCTATGCCCTGGTGTGCCCGAAATAATTGATTGAAAAAATATTAAAATATTAAATAGAATGTGCACACGGTTTTTCTAAAAAGTGTAATAACTTATAAATGGGTTCCCAGATCCGAAATACGAGGGAACCATTACGTTTAGAGTAAATAATTTACCTTAGATATGGCCTAACATTGACTTTCGTGGGTTTACTGTGGAAAGTAGTTTTTTGTGTTTTAATAAATAAAATAAATGGTGAATTTATTTTATTTTTATCATTTCACCTACACATCAACATTTTTTTAAATAATATTTAAAGATAGAAAGACGGGTTTATGCACATGACCGTAGAATTTCTTGGAGGCTCTGGAGAGAACTTAGAGAACTCTCTTGATGGTGAACGATGATGGGATTTCAAATCAGTGTTCGGCATATGATATTTTTTAGGGATCTCTCCAATGGTGGTGATGTGGTGATCAATTCTCTTTAGTGAAAAATACAACATTGAGATATGGTGTTGTTCCATGATTTTCATTCCACATTTCTAAATTCAACAATGAACATGTATCAACCAACAAATATGTTGACCCATGGTTTGACCATTCTTGCGGGATGAGTATATATGTAGGAAATCAATGGGGAATGAATTATTTATCCTTGTTTCTTCAATATTCATTATAACAGGAAAAAATTGAGGTCGACACAAAAAAAGGCTGAGATTCATTCCTCAAGGTGTTATTTGTGATTTTCTTACCATTGTTCTTGGATTTTGTCACTATTGAACCCTCGTGGTCAAAGCCTGACTTTTCAGGAGGCTCCAAACACTATCGAACCACCAGATTGGAGGAAAATTGACCGTAGAGGCCAAAGTAGGCTCTATTAGGTCATGAGGAAACTGAATCTACGATCATGGAAAATTACGGGCATCGGAGGAGCCTCTATGGTTTGCGAAAGGGACCACTCGAGTGTCTGATCATGGAGGAGGTGCCGCATGTGGGTGTAGATGGTGGCGTCATCCGGGGGATGCGGTGG
The DNA here is from genome assembly GCA_963277665.1 of Viscum album. Taxonomy (NCBI): domain Eukaryota; kingdom Viridiplantae; phylum Streptophyta; class Magnoliopsida; order Santalales; family Viscaceae; genus Viscum; species Viscum album. The sequence continues at coordinate 772,281,885 of OY728126.1, forward strand.
GGCCACAAGGGGGACGTAGTTTGGTGGATGCATACATGGTGGGGCAGCCGCATACGTGGAGAGGGGGGATACATATGAAGCGGTAAGGCCATGTGGATCCCGCAATGGTGGAAAGGTTGTGGGGTAGGCAGACACGTTTGGATGGCTACTTGGGAAGTGGTGCGGAACTGTGCGGGACATAGTGCAACACGACATGGAGAATAGGGGCATGCGGTCGGGGCGGGCCATGTGCAGCAGACAAAACCAGCCCGCATGCATGCAGGATGGGCTAGTGGAGTCGAGATTCTCCAACGACCTAGCGAGTAGGACCAATCAGCCTATAGGTCCCGGTCCAATAGGCTGAGTTTAGTGGGTCGGGTCAGACCCGAACCAGACCCAGGTCACACCTTTTTATGAAAATAGCCATAACTTTCCTATAGTTTGTTCGTTTGATGAATATTTTGTGGATTTCTGACCCTTGCAACACGATGTTCCTTTTGAGATATCCTATGTGGGTTTTTTTGAAGTGTGCATATGACCTAATGTCTTGAGGAGTAGGTTCACTTAGAATGAGTGCACTATGAGCGGAATCCTATCGTTCGCTGTGAGTTTGAGACTATGTGACTTTATGAGACTATTTTACATACCAAGAATACATTCCTTACCTATATTATTTGTCTTTCTGAGACCACGTGTCTTATTAGGACTATTTGTCTCTTTGGGACTATGTGTCTTATCGATTCTGGGTGTTTTGTGGATTATGTTTGATGATCACTGTTTTGTACTATAGAATTGTACCTATGTGAGATGAATTTAGGATTTTTTTTAAGACTAATTTATGTATTTCATTGTGGTATACATCACGTATTTCTAAGTGGCATTCCTTTTTATTTTCAGGGTGTCCTACTGAGTATTTTTTACATGCTCCTGGATAGGCTTTGCCCGCTCCTGCTGTGTCTTTTGCAAACAATCGATGATTTGATGGAGTCATAGGTGTACCAGGACTAGGTGGTGCTTAGAAATACCAGATAGTAGATTTTTTCTCCTACACCATCATAAATGTGTCCAGTACCTTTCTATTTAGGTAGGGTTTTCTACGGATGTGTTTCCGGAACTTGCATGTTCACTTTTACAACTTATTTCTTTTGGTGGGCTTATATTCTGGCTCTGTTTACATTCCATTTTTCTGCTCTCATACTCTATGGTAGGTATCTTAGTGTATGCATACATTTTTTTCTTATTGTTTTTACATTTCATCATTTTGGGCTTGGAGATGTGTGCCTGTTTAGAGGTACTTCGTCAAATGCCTCCCATTTTTGGGATATGCCTACTTGGTGTTAGTTTCCATCCCCGAGCCTATTGGAGGAAGTCTTGGGGTAGTCATGGCATGATCCCCTCTAGGACGGATCATGACATAGTGGTATCGGAGTAGTCAGTTCTACTTAAAAACTAAGAGTATGTGAGTTTGGTTTGGGGAAATGTTGTTAAGTGTTTTGAGTTCTGATTTTAGGCTCGGTATTCCATTGTTGGTGCAGCTGCTGGTGTATCTATACACCAGGACTATAGACACCTGATTTTTGAATCGTTATGTAGAAATACTTTTTCAATAGAAAAAAAATAATACATGAATTATATAGGATTTGGGTGTTTCCTCATGTACTTATTGAGTTAGATCACTAGGTATAATCATTTTACTGTGGTACATCTTGTATTATTTTAGGATGCCTCTGCATAGATATCCAGCAAGGATTTCACTACATGGTCATGAGGATGATCCACATAATGAAAATTCATTGGTACAGGGGTTTGTATCAGAGATAACACTTCTGGGTTGTTTAAAAGTGATGTCACCACCCATCATGTAGAATCTACTGCCAACACTATTGTCTAAGGATTCACATAGACTGAAAGAATTGCATGAGTTCTAGAGGCAGGGGCCACCCAGGGTTTGAGGTGAGACAGACCCCTAGATAAATGAGGATTGGATAGATACAGTTACTTATTTCATCCACCTTGTGAGGATGCCTTTCGACCAGATGTAATTCGTAGCCTTGATTTTTCTTCATGGACATGTAGGGTGATGGTAGACCTTAGTGAGCTAGGCACATGATGAGTTGGCTCTATCTTGGGAAGACATCGATCATCTCTTAAAATAGGTGTTATTCTATCTACAATGTGATCAGTGTGCATACAGAAGCTCCTGCATCTACAGTAAGGCTGTCAGACTATGGCGGAGTACTCATCAAGGTTTACAGATCTTTCACACTAATCCAAATATATGATACGATACCCATTCTTCAAGAATCATACATTTGATATGGGCTTATTTCAGGAGATCAATGAATCCATGATATCCTTTAGCATTCCTTCATATGTTGGGGTACTAGAGAGATCTCTACTAGTGGAGTGATTTCTAGCGTCGTAGACACTGAAAGTGGGAGCTACCATCGGGCACCAGGTAGCTGAGTCTTTGGTTGTAGGTAGCCAATAGCATTCATAGGGATCCATTAAAGTCAGGAACTCTAGGGGATAACCCCATGACATAGGATTAATGATGTGGGGAATCCAGGGCAGAACAAGTTAGCTGAAGGATAGGTAGTGTTACTCGTGCGGAAGTCGAGGGAATATGGCTTGAGACTACCTGAACCATAGTATGAATGCTCAGGAGATGGTAAAGGGACCACTGATATAGAAGAATAGGCAAGATAAGGGTGGTCTTTAGGGTGTAGAATGTGGAATATAAGTAGGTAGGGTAGTGGGAGGTGGCCACATATTTGATGTATGACCACCATCCCCCAAGTGGTTCATGACAGGCTTAGGGAGATGGTGGATAGGGATGAGTCTATATTTAAGTGATGGAGTCTAATGATCCCAAGACTCGAGGGATGATTATAGGTAAAATCTATTTGTTTTTCACATAAACATAAATTTTGATATACACAGGTGTTAGTCATTCTTTTTTTCATGAAACTTATTTGAGACTTGGAGATTCCAGTGGAACCATTGTCTCAACCCTTATGTTTAGAGAATACTATGGGAGTTTATTTGATGATCACACAATGGTGTCGATAGCATGATATTACTCAAGGAGGGGAGTGTTTTTGTTGAGATCTCTTGGTAGCGGTGTCAAGTCCTTATGACTTAATTCTCAGTATAGACTGGTTATCCACAGTCCTTGCTTAGACTGATTGTTTTAGGCATAGATTGTGGTCTATTTGTAGTGATGGGAACATGTTTTTTTTGTGAAAAGACAACCCAACTAGTACAGGATAGACTCAAAAATAGGAGAGTGTATCCAACCACTCATTAGTTGGCTAGCCTAACCCTCGGCGTAGTGGATGATATAAGTCCCCAATGTCCTACAGTGGTGGAGGAGTATGAGGACACATTTACTGAGGATATTCTAGGATTACCTATCCATATGTAGTTAGACTTATATATTTATCGATACCCCAAGATGACACCAATATGTACACATGAATATCTGACGGATCCAGCAGATCTTCATGAGTCAACGCTACAATTAGAGGACTTGCAGATGAAGGACTTCTTGAGACCCAGTGTTTCACCATGGGTAGCCCCATTTTTGATATCAAAGAAGACATATGGGAGCATGACATTATGTGTGTACTTATGGTGCCTGAACCAAGAGACCGTGAATAATAAGAATCCACTACCAATGATTAATGACTTCTTTGATCAGCTGAAAGGAGCGAGGTGCTTCTCAAAGATTGACCTCAGATATAGCTATCATCAGTTTCGAGTATAGGGTGAGGATATACCGAAGATGAAATTTAGATACTGATATGGCCACTATGAGTACTTGGTGATGTCTTTGGGCATGAAAATATCCCTATTAGTGTTCCTGGGACTCGTGAACAGGATCTTCTGGCCTTACAAAGACCAGTTTAGGGTGGTACTAACTGATGACATCCTAGTGTACTCGGCATCTAAGGAGGAGCATGTGATACACTTGAGGATGGATCTATACCTACATGGAGAGTACTAGATTTACAAGAAGCTCTTAAAGTGTTAGTTTTGTATTAAATAGGTCTATTTTTTGGGACACATCATTTTAGAGGCTAGGGTTGGAGTGGATCTAGTGAAGATAAAGGTGGTGCTTGATCAGGAACCACCCAAGAGTTTTACCGAGGTGCTGAGCATCCTTGGATTGGTTGGGTAGTATCAGAGGTTTGTACTCTACTTTTCTATGCTAGCAGCATCCTTGACAACTTTTACATGAAATGGATAACCTTTTATGTGGAGGTAAAAGTGGTAGATGAATTTATATCAACTGAGGAAGATATTGATGAGCGCTTCTATCTTGAGATTTCTAGAGGAGGGTATCAAGTATGTGGTGTTCTATGATGAATCAGGAACTAGACTTGGTTGTGTCCTAATTTAGGGGAAAGTAGTAACTACCTATTTTTCACAATATTTCATACCACATGAAAAGAACTACGTGACCCATGATCTTGAGTTGGAAATAGTTGTCTTCACATTAAATATGTTCCAACACTAACTTATGGGAGAGCGGTTTATCTTCTACTCTGACAACAAGAGTATCAATTATATCATATCTCAGAAGGATCTAAACATGAGATAGAGGATATGGATAGATTTCCTCTAGGACTATGACTTTGATATTGTCAATACTATTGGTACGGGGAATGTGGTGGTATATGTTCTCAGTAGGATATTGAGTTTGTAGCTACTAAATGATGCATCCGAGAAGTTGGCCTCAAATTAGATATCATTTATTGATAGAGAAAGAGAAGCTTACCTCCTGTAAATGTTTTTCACCCCTCTACTCTTACAGTGAGTCAGAAAGGCATATCTCAGATATACTGAATTTGAGGCTCTATGTGATTATATTTCCATAGGGCATGCCCCTTATGTATATTCGAATGGTGGGGGGAATATATTTTTTTTAGAGGAATCACAGTATTACCATTGGATTTTCTAGAATAGGTTTTAAGGGAGTTCCACACATCCCATTTGGCAGTACATCCAAGTGTGGTGAAGATATAACAGGACCTCTGTTGTCCGTTCTGGTGGATGCGAATGAAGAATGGAGTTATAGAGTTTGTCTCTTGATTCCTTACTTATCAGCAAGTGAAGGTTGATCACTATGTTCTAGTAGGTTTGGCTCAACCCCTTGAGGATCCGGAATAAAAGTGGTATTGGATATCAATAGAATTCATTAATGTTTTACTATGTACATCCAAGGGACAAGATACCATCTGGGTGATTATTGACTGGCTCACCAAGTCATCCCATTCCTATATATTCATGAAAAGAGTTAAACATAGAGCTTGGGATGCCTCTACATGAAAAAGATAGTTTTACTCCATGGAGTTCCATCAACGATAGTCTCAGACCATGATGATTGCATTAAATCTAGTTTTTTAAGGGATTGCAGGAGGTGTTTGGGACTCAGCTACACTTGAGCACAAAATTTCACACATATATGGATGAAAAGGCTTTTCAGACCATTTAGGTTCTTTGGGAAATGCTATGTTCTTTTATCCTTGATTTTTACCTTATTTGGGAGGATCACCTACCTCTTGTGGAGTTTTCAGACAAAAAATAGCTACCATTCCACCATTGGTATGACACCATTCAAGGCCTTGTATGGGTGAACGTACTGGTCACCACTTTGCTAGGAAGACCTAGGAGAGTAAGCACTCATGGACTTGGAGTTGGTGTAGGTGACTATAGAGAAGTCAAAAGTCATAGAGGAGTGTATGAAGACTACAAATAGCTGTCAGAAGACTTATGTTGACCAGTGATGGAGACCATTGGAGTTCAAGGATGGAGACAGTGTGTTCCTTCAGGTCTCTCCTTGATGCAGGATATGGAGATTTGGGTAGGGTGGTATGAAATCTCCATGGTTCATCGACCCTTTCTTGATACTAAGTAGTGTTGGCGAGGTGGTGTACCACTCTGATCTACCTCCATAGTTAGAGTAGGTGCACGATGTCTTCCACATGTCATAGCTTAGGAGATACGTGAATGATCAATCACATGTCATTGACTAGGGTAAGATGGACATTGACAATGGGGTTACATTTTTTGTGTACCTGGAGGAGATCAAGTATCTAAATGAGAGTCTCCTTTTTGGGTGGTTAATTCCTCTAGTGTGAATTTGGTGATAGAATGAGAATCTCTAGGAGATCACATGTGAGTGGGAGTCTCATATTCATGCTCAATTCCCTCATTCGTTTTTATAGCCTTTGTTTTTTGGATTTTGATGACAAAAAACCCCAAGTTTGGGAGAATGTAATTGTAACAGCCCAAGATTTTATAAAAAAATATTCTTTTTAATTTTATTAATGTCTTGTGTTGTACGCTACACCAAAAGGAGCTTGCACAACACGCATCCTTGTCTTGCCTTGCATTACACGCAATCGCGACCTTCCTCGATAGCGTGTGTAATACGCAATACCGAGTTTCACTAAACAACGATGTGCTATTAATATATTATTAAAACTAGCCGTTATGAATAGTAATAACCAAATTTTAAAATTCTGTAAATCTTATTTTTCAAAATGAACTTCATTCTTGGATTCAGAGTATCGAATTTAGCCTAAGGTGAAATTTTGGTACTTTTCGGATAACTTTCATATTCTGATGAATAGTGAAAATTACTAAATTATAATTAAAAACAACTTTTTTAATCGAAATAATTAATAGTGATAAATTATTAATTTGAGTGGTTTTAAAGTATATTTAGAATATATTTTTACAATTTAATACAATGTTGGTCATTGGTTGTAATTTCACATTTAAACCAGACATAATCAAGTGTCAATCTTTTGATATATATTGTTTCCTAAAAACACGCTATTTATTTTAACAGCAGGATTTAATTATAAAATTAATTAATGAAACTTCTATGTTATGAATTTGGTAAAATAGATTTCATTTTTGAATTCGGAATATGAAATATAGCTTAGGATGAAATTTTGGCATTGTTCTGAAAAACATCAATTTTTGATGAATAGTGAAACTACTAAGTGGTAGTTAAAAAAAACTGAATTTTTCATAAAACATAATTTTTCCGCTTCTGTGAATGGAATTTCGAAAATCCGAGAGACACGGTTAATATCAAGGACTAAAATGTGGTTCAATGAGATGAAAATAATTTTTTGGTGAATAGTAACTTTTTACTTTTTTTACCGCGGTTAATAGTAAATAGGGTAACTAAGGGTAAATATGATATTACTATTACCCTAACACATGTCCTAATTCTATTGGACAAGTGTAATTCGACCAAAAACAAACTTAGGAATAAAATATGACCATTTAGGCCCACTTGGATTAGATTAGGACATTTATTATTAATTTATTTAAAGAAAGGGTAAAATAGTTAAAATCAAAGTTTAATAAGTAAATCATTTTTAATATGGGGTTATACATAAGATAAATTCGATTGTAAATATTCATTAGAAAGCTAAAACGATTTCCTACATGATGGTATTTTATTTGTAATTTTTAGACATCAAATAATTTAATTTACTTATGACACAACGATGATGCAGTAATTATCTTATTAATGAAATATTGACATAATTGATGTTATAAACACCAAAATAAATGTAATTTGAGATTTTTTATGAATTCCACTAATTTTCTAGGTTACTATGATATAGTAATGTTGATTTAATCAACTTGGTTCGAACATTTAATTCTGTTATGACTTTCACAAAAATCATATATCAAATAGTGTCAAAATTGACTCAAAATAGTTTTTAAATCAAATATTATATTATTAATTGTTATTGTATTCCTAAAAATATAAGGTTCGGCCAAATGACTTAGATAAGGATATATATATTAATAATAAACAATTTGGGGTTCGTTTGGCATGTTATAGTATGTGTATTAACCATATAGTGAAAGAAAACAAAAAGACATGGTAAAAGTTAAATTATTTAACTTAGAGTTAAATCTAATTGATAAGGTTAAAATAATATCCTAAACTTGTCTAAATTCTATTGGTTGATAGGATTTAGACCCATCCCCACTTTAGCTTCGAAGTAAGACCCTTTGGAACCATTATAAACCGATTTTGACTTTAATATAAAATAATATTTTGAGATATTCCTAAGGTGCCCCTCTCCTCCCCTATAAAAGGACACCTCCTCCCCCTCCTCCTCACACCAATTTGAGCACTCAAGCTCGTCCAACCCCTGCCAAAATCTCTTCTCCACTTCCCTAGAAATATCCTAGAGGTTCTGGTCTTCCTCAAAGACCAATTCTAGTGCCCTAAGAGGAGGTCTCAAAGAAGCACTTCAAAGAAGAGGAGGTTCGGACACATACGAAGCAAATTGGACCTAAGGTAAGGGAAATATCACAATCTCATTTTTATTCGAGATTGTTTATTCGTAAGTATTTACTGGGGTGTATTTTATCATCCACATCCATGTTTCATCAATATGTAATATTATTTCCATCCACCTACAATTGTTTAAATCCATTTTTACCCTTCGGTGAGTTTTTAGTAATATGTATGAAAGGAATCTTTTGTCGTACAAGGTACTTTTTGACTTTTCCGACAAAAGTACGAAGAATGTTTTTTTTAAATTATACGGCATGAATAGATTTTTAAAACATTATTTCCAAGAAGCTTCCTTTACAAGTTCTCAAGTTTATTTTTAATCAACTTTTTTTATTTTAAAGTTATATGACATGTTATGAAAGGAAAAATGTTTTTGAAGAAGAAAGGATATTTTCCTCAAGAATGGAGTTCAAGTGTTTTATCAAAATTATTTTCCATCTAAGATAATAAAGGGTTCTGTTTTTATCCCTATTATTAAATTGATTTTTTCATGTTGTGATGGAATTATTTTTATGAATTCCTTTATCTTATATGAATTGATTTATGATTTCATGATGTTTCAAGAATCCCATTTTTGTTACATGTGTTATGCGATGATGTATGTTTTATGATTATGTGGCACACATAATAAAGGATTCATTATAAGATGGGTGGGACCTATATCTCCCTCCAATGCATTGGGTAATGATTTTATATCTCATGAGATAGACATGGCTGAAATGGTAGGTTATACCGGTTCAGTGAAACAGGACTGAAACGAGGGTTACTCGATTCAGAAAGGGACTTTGTCCACTAAGATAGTCTTGGCAATGAGTCATGACTAACAAGAAATGATTTTCCATGATTATGTGTGCATGCCACAAAGTTTCAAGTTTCATGTTATGATTATGGTGATCTCATTTTCACTTCTATGATTTGTTCCATGTTAAGATATTATGATCTCTTTTGCAGGTTATGAATTTCAAAAAGATATGATATGATTTTTATTTCTTTTGTATACCCTTACTGAGAATTTGAGCTCACCCTATTATGTTTTCTTTTCCCCAGGATATAAATAAAGGTTTTAGGTATAAAAAAAAGGAAGATCTTTATGGGAGATATTGAAGATCTTTCACCACGATTAGAAGATTACGTTCTGAGTTTCCAAAGACACTAAACTATTACGATCCTTTAGTGTGTGTTTTTGTTATGTACTAAGTATTCCGCAAAAGTAATGTAATGTCCATGTATGTCAGGCTTCGGGTCTCTACAGTTGGTATCAGAGGGAGGTTTAGTCAACCTTTGGAAACTAGGATGCGAAAACGTTAGTGAGATCCCTAGAGATATTTCTAAGGTATGTCTAGGGATGTCCCTAGGGATAAGTATACGTATAAGTTATAGTAATAGAATTACGCTAACGATCATAGAATTAAACCTAAGATGTTGGATATTGAAGGTAATTCCCCTTTATTATGTTGTTTTCCCTAGCATGATTTTTGCCTCTCACACTATTCTTTTTGGGTTTTAGACGATGGCTGGAACCCGAAGGAACCGTGTTGATCAATGCAATGGACAATGCAATGATTGCCCTCCTGAACAAACAAATGTTATGGGAGATGGAGTGCAAAATCTTATTGCTATACTTACACAAGCTATGAATCATTCTGGACTTCCAAATGAGCAGAGAAGGGAACAATATTCTATTGAGTCCTTCATGAGGCAACGTCCACCTTCTTTCAGTGGGACTTACGATCCACTTGTTGCTGAACAATGGATCAGTACCACTGAAAAGATATTTTCAGTTCTTCAATGTTCTGAACATGATAAAGTCATCTTAGCAGTATATCGTTTGGAAGGTGAAGCTGATCAATGGTGGAATCTTATCAAGAATACGAGGCCAAGGGATGAAATTGAGTCCATGGAATGGGACGAGTTCAAGAACTTGTTTTTCAGTAAGTACTTCCCTCATATTCTTCGAACAAAGATGGAAAAGGAGTTTATTGAGCTGAAGTAGAAGGATGATGAATCTGTTGGTATATACGAAGCGAATTTTACAAGACTTGCAAGGTATGCATCTGGCATTATCATCCAACCTGAAAGTAAAGTTGATCGATTTTTCAGTGGCTTAAAACCAAGTCTTCGAAGGGCATTAGCTATAAGAGACTTCAGTAGCTATGAAGAAATTGTGCGTTGTGCTATCAAGGTAGAAATGGAAGTTGGTGTTACATATCCATCTCATGGTTTTGACAAGAAACGAAAGATGGAGTTCAAGGAGAAATCTCATAATAATGGTGAAAAGAAGATGAATGTTTCCTTATGCACAAAGTGTGGAAAGAAGCATGGTGGAGATTGTCTTAAAGGAACTAGAAAATGTTTTAAGTGTGGAAAAGAAGGCCATCGAGCAGCTGAGTGTCGAAGTAATGGAAAAAGGGTTTCTAATGATGTGAATAAAGCAAACACTGCAGAGAATGCACCACCAACACTTCAATGCTTCAAGTGCAAGGAAATGGGGCATTATGCTAATAATTGCCCTAATCCAAGGGTTAGTGATGATCAACATGAGCAACCACTGAAGGCAAAGGACAAAGGGAAGTCACATGCGATCACTATTGGCGATGTTGAATATGATAACGATGTGGTGGAATGATTAAGCGTTTATGTAATGGGATTCCAAAATAATGTTGTATCATTGAGTATTGCAATATTTATTGATGTGGTATTCAATGTGATTGAGATATTTTTTTTGGAAATAAGATGATGTGCGCATAATGAAGACGAGAAAATGAAATGTTTAATAGTATTCATGAGCTCATGATTGATATAAGGACTAAGTGATATCATGGATTGAGTATATAGAATTTTGAGGATTTTGGTATGTGGAAAGTGTTAACTTTTAACTGCATTCATGTGTTCACTAAGGTATTCAAGAGAATACATGATTAAGGACTTTGAATGTTTAGAATGTGACCAACAAAACATATCTTATGATATATGGGGATCAACGATGGTATTAAATCTCTGGTAATCGTTTTCACTATGTTATGAGAGTGGACTGCAGTATTATGGATAAGCCTAAAGATTGAAATGGATTATGTTGGACATAAGTGATTATTGTTTAAGGATAGAAGTTTTTTTTCGATATTATTGATGGGATGTTATAGTAATGTAGTTTTAGAAAAAAGGACAACCTGCAGGACGGGCGACAGCCCATCGCTTCGGAAAAGGCTGTAGGAATCGAACCCACAACCGAAGTGCGAATGGCCTTTATCGCATACCACTGACCTACAGGAAGTCCCTGTTTAGTAGAAACTAGTTTTATTATATTAAGCAGTATGATATATGAAGTATAAGTCCATTTTAGGAACCATATATGATTAATCTCACTATAGATTGATTTATGCATATAATTTTTGCAAACCTTTTGTTTGAGACAGATGGAATGACCCGTCATTCTATCACATGATCTGCTAACACTTCACGAAGAACAAATTCAACTTCATTTATTTAAGAGATGAAGTGGAAATTGTTCAAGGCACGAACAACAGTGAGATTGTACCAAAATTAAGTAAGTATTTATTCTAATTCAAATTTTCAACTTTAGGGGAAATGATCTTGAAAACCAAAAATGTTGTCCTAGTGATCTTATACCTGATGAATCAGATGGTACCTTATATCATCACAAATCTATGGATTTGTGATTACTGGCTTTTCCATAGCCATGTTCTCTACCACTCTCCATCAGAACATGATGGTTAGATTTCTCTTCCATATCCATATTTTCACCTATGTGGAAACCCAATGATTAGTTTATTTGGGTAACCATTACGTTTCATACTTTTTTTTTTAAAGATTGGTTTTGATATTCCTTTTTACGATGTGGGTTTCTATTAAAGAAACTTTCGAATAGTAAACCATTTATAACCCCGACGAATTTCGAGGGCGAAATTCATTTTAAGGGGGGTAGAATGTAACAGCCCAAGATTTTATAAAAAAATATTCTTTTTAATTTTATTAATGTCTTGTGTTGTACGCTACACCAAAAGGAGCTTGCACAACACGCATCCTTGTCTTGCCTTGCATTACACGCAATCGCGACCTTCCTCGATAGCGTGTGTAATACGCAATACCGAGTTTCACTAAACAACGATGTGCTATTAATATATTATTAAAACTAGCCGTTATGAATAGTAATAACCACTTTTTAAAATTCTGTAAATCTTATTTTTCAAAATGAACTTCATTCTTGGATTCGGAGTATCGAATTTAGCCTAAGGTGAAATTTTGGTACTTTTCGGATAACTTTCATATTCTGATGAATAGTGAAAATTACTAAATTATAATTAAAAACAACTTTTTTAATCGAAATAATTAATAGTGATAAATTATTAATTTGAGTGGTTTTAAAGTATATTTAGAATATATTTTTACAATTTAATACAATGTTGGTCATTGGTTGTAATTTCACATTTAAACCAGACATAATCAAGTGTCAATCTTTTGATATATATTGTTTCCTAAAAACACGCTATTTATTTTAACAGTAGGATTTAATTATAAAATTAATTAATGAAACTTCTATGTTATGAATTTGGTAAAATAGATTTCATTTTTGAATTCGGAATATGAAATATAGCTTAGGATGAAATTTTGGCATTGTTCTGAAAAACATCAATTTTTGATGAATAGTGAAACTACTAAGTGGTAGTTAAAAAAAACTGAATTTTTCATAAAACTTAATTTTGTCGCTTCTGTGAATGGAATTTCGAAAATCCGAGAGACACGGTTAATATCAAGGACTAAAATGTGGTTCAATGAGATGAAAATAATTTTTTGGTGAATAGTAACTTTTTACTTTTTTTACCGCGGTTAATAGTAAATAGGGTAACTAAGGGTAAATATGATATTACTATTACCCTAACACATGTCCTAATTCTATTGGACAAGTGTAATTCGACCAAAAACAAACTTAGGAATAAAATATGACCATTTAGGCCCACTTGGATTAGATTAGGACATTTATTATTAATTTATTTAAAGAAAGGGTAAAATAGTTAAAATCAAAGTTTAATAAGTAAATCATTTTTAATATGGGGTTATACATAAGATAAATTTGATTGTAAATAAACATTAGAAATCTAAGAAGATTTCCTACATGATGGTATTTTATTTGTAATTTTTAGACATCAAATAATTTAATTTATTTATGACACAACGATGATGCAGTAATTATCTTATTAATGAAATATTGACATAATTGATGTTATAAACACCAAAATAAATGTAATTTGAGATTTTTTATGAATTCCACTAATTTTCTAGGTTACTATGATATATTAATGTTGATTTAATCAACTTGGTTCGAACATTTAATTCTTTTATGACTTTCACAAAAATCATATATCAAATAGTGTCAAAATTGACTCAAAATAGTTTTTAAATCAAATATTATATTATTAATTGTTATTGTATTCCTAAAAATCTAAGGTTCGGCCAAATGACTTAGATAAGGATATATATATTAATAATAAACAATCTGGGGTTCGTTTGGCATGTTATAGTAAGTGTATTAACCATATAGTGAAAGAAAACAAAAAGACATGGTAAAAGTTAAATTATTTAACTTAGAGTTAAATCTAATTGATAAGGTTAAAATAATATCCTAAACTTGTCTAAATTCTATTGGTTGATAGGATTTCGACCCATCCCCACTTTAGCTTCGAAGTAAGACCCTTTGGAACCATTATAAACCGATTTTGACTTTAATATAAAATAATATTTTGAGATATTCCTAAGGTGCCCCTCTCCTCCCCTATAAAAGGACACCTCCTCCCCCTCCTCCTCACACCAATTTGAGCACTCAAGCTCGTCCAACCCATGCCAAAATCTCTTCTCCACTTCCCTAGCAATATCCTAGAGGTTCTGGTCTTCCTCAAAGACCAATTCTAGTGCCCTAAGAGGAGGTCTCAAAGAAGCACTTCAAAGAAGAGGAGGTTCGGACACATATGAAGCAAATTGGACCTAAGGTAAGGGAAATATCACAATCTCATTTTTATTCGAGATTGTTTATTCGTAAGTATTTACTGGGGTGTATTTTATCATCCACATCCATGTTTCATCAATATGTAATATTATTTCCATCCACCTACAATTGTTTAAATCCATTTTTACCCTTCGGTGAGTTTTTAGTAATATGTATGAAAGGAATCTTTTGTCGTACGAGGTACTTTTTGACTTTTCCGACAAAAGTACGAAGAATGTTTTTTTTAACTTATACGGCATGAATAGATTTTTAAAACATTATTTCCAAGAAGCTTCCTTTACAAGTTCTCAAGTTTATTTTTAATCAACTTCTTTTATTTTAAAGTTATATGACATGTTATGAAAGGAAAAATGTTTTTGAAGAAGAAAGGATATTTTCCTCAAGAATGGAGTTCAAGTGTTTTATCAAAATTATTTTCCATCTAAGATAATAAAGGGTTCTGTTTTTATCCCTATTATTAAATTGATTTGTTCATGTTGTGATGGAATTATTTTTATGAATTCCTTTATCTTATATGAATTGATTTATGATGTCATGATGTTTCAAGAATCCCATTTTTGTTACATGTGTTATGCGATGATGTATGTTTTATGATTATGTGGCACACATAAGAAAGGATTCATTATAAGATGGGTGGGACCTATATCTCCCTCCAATGCATTGGGTAATGATTTTATATCTCATGAGATAGACATGGCTGAAATGGTAGGTTATACCGGTTCAGTGAAACATGATTGAAACGAGGGTTACTCGATTCAGAAAGGGACTTTGTCCACTAAGATAGTCTTGGCAATGAGTCATGACTAACAAGAAATGATTTTCCATGATTATGTGTGCATGCCACAAAGTTTCAAGTTTCATGTTATGATTATGGTGATCTCATTTTCACTTCTATGATTTGTTCCATGTTAAGATATTATGATCTCTTTTGCAGGTTATGAATTTCAAAAAGATATGATATGATTTTTATTTCTTTTGTATACCCTTACTGAGCATTTGAGCTCACCCTATTATGTTTTCTTTTCCCCAGGATATAAATAAAGGTTTTAGGTATAAAAAAAGGAAGATCTTTATGGGAGATATTGAAGATCTTTCACCACGATTAGAAGATTACGTTCCGAGTTTCCAAAGACACTAAACTATTACGATCCTTTAGTGTGTGTTTTTGTTATGTACTAAGTATTCCGCAAAAGTAATGTAATGTCCATGTATGTCAGGCTTCGGGTCTCTACAGTAATGTCCTAGATTTTCCACGTATTGTTTTTTAATATTATATTTTATTATATCAAGATTACGTACTGAGACATGGTGTGATTCTAAGGCCTTATGTGCCCAAAAAATTGATTGAAAAATATTAAATTATTAAATATCAAGCATTCACAGTTTTCTTGAAATAGTAGAATAACTTACAAATGGGTTCCTAGATTAGAAATCTAAGGGAACTGTTGTATTCAGAAAAGAAACTTTACATTGGGAAAGGCATAACATCAACTTATGTATGTCAACTGAGGAAAGTGGTTTTTTCTATTTTAATAAATAAAATAAATTGTGATTTTTTTTAACATTTTACCAATGCGACAACATATTTTTAAATAATACATAGAGACTAGGAGATAGGGTTAAGATCATAACCCTAGAATTTCCTTGAGGCTCTGGAGAGAATGTGGAGCACTCTCTCGATGATGAATAACAACAGGATTTCAGATCAGAGATCGGAATATGCTATTTTTGATAGATCTTTCCAATGGAGGCAATGTGAAAGTCAATTATCTTCTGTTAACAATCCAACAGTGAGGTATTGAATTTTTCTTTGATTATCATTACCTCCTTCTAGAATCAACGATGAACGTGGATCAACCAGTGAACAGGTTGACCCGCGGTTTGATCATTCTTGGGGGATGGGTATATTTGAGGGAAATCAATGGGGAATGAAATATTTTTCCTTATTTCTTAGTTATTTATTATAATGGTAAAAAATTGAGGCCAAAATTAACAAAGGAAAAGATTCGTTCCTCATGGAATTCTTTTAGATTTTCTTACCTCTGTTCTTGGCATTCGTCGCTATTGAACCCTTATTGTAATGGGTTGACTTTTCAGGAGGCTTTGAACATTATTAGACCCCTAGATTTTAGGAAAATTGACCATAGAGGCCAAAATTGGTTAGATCCGGTCACGAGGAACCTAGATCTACAATCTCACCAAATAACAGGCATCAGAATATCCCTAGTTGATTGTATAAGGGTCCACCAGAGCATCGGCGGTGACAACTGCATGAGGGAGGTGGCGCACAGGTGAGGTGCCTCATGTGGGTGTGGATGGTAGTGTCCATGGCACTGGCTAGAGGGGCGGCATCAACTAGATGATGTGGAAAGGCATTCACGTATGTAGTGGGGTGGCTGTGTGGAGCCTGCGATAGTGGTGAGGCCACATGATAGGTGAACTTGATGGTCCGACCACGTGGGATGTAGTGTAGCACCACGTAGAGTAGAGGGACACGTGGCTAGGGTGGGATGTATCTTGTAGACCAATCTAACCCACATGCATGCAGGTCATACCAGAGTAGTTGGGAAAGACCAGGTCAGTCTTGTTCGGGTCAGACGGTAGGTTGGATCGTACCCGGGTTGGACATTTTTACAAAAATAGCCATAACTTTCAAACTATATGACATTTTGATGATTCGTTTGCATCTTTGGGACCTTGAGATTAAAAAATAATTTTGAGATATCCTAAGTGTTTTTTTCTAGATGTTTCAATATGACCTAACGGCTTGAGGAGTAGGTTCTCTAAGAACGAGTGCGCTAAAAATGGAATCATGTTGTTGGCTGTGACTTTGAGACTATATGACTTTCTAAGACTACGTGAAATAACAAGACTGTGTGTCTTACTAAGAATATGAGTCTTAATAAGAATACATGTATTATTATAACTAAGTGTCTCATCGAGACTACCTGTCTTATCGATATTGGGTGTTTGGTGGACTACGTTTGATGATCCTATTTTGCGTATTATAGACTTATACCTATTTCAGCTGACTGTACTATTTCTCTATGGTATAGTTCATGTATTTATTTGTGGTATAATTTTTTTATTTCTTAGTGTCATTATTTTTTGGTTTCGAGGTGTCCTACTAAGTATTGTATTTCTGACCCATGCACAAGCTTGCCCTGCACTTGTCGTGTCTTGTGTAGACGATCGATGATTTGACAGAGTTTGAGGTGGACTAGGACTAGGTGGTTCTTAGAGAGACCAGACAATGGTTGTGTGCTCATACGACTTTAGACATTTTTCCAGTACTTTTCTCAATAGGTAGGGTAATCTGTGGATGTGTTTTAGGAAATTGTGCATTCACTTTTAGAGACTATTTCTTTTGGTGGGCTTGTATTCTGGCCATCTTTACTTTCTAGTTTTCTACGGTCATACTATGTGGTTGGTATCTTAGTGTATGATTGCATTATTTACTTAGTGTTTTTACATTTAATAATTTTGTTATTAGAGATGTGTGTTTTTGTGTGTATAGGTACTTAGGAAAATGTCTCCCGTTTGTGGGATATGCATACATGGTACTAGTCGCCAGCCCCTGGCCTATTGAGGGTGGGCTTTGGGTAGTCACGACATGGGTCCCTCTGAGATGGGTCGTGACATAAAAAATGGATAACATTATAACCATAAACATTATGAGGATGAAATATGTCCAGCAAATATTTTTTTACACAAGTGTGTAGGTAAATATGACCCTTATCTTTTTAGTTTAACTCCCCCCAATAAACCCAATTTACATTTACCACAGTAATTAATTTTAACTTTATTCACTATTAGTTTGGGTAAAAAATTAAGTTGGACTTATTAGAAATTATAAATTATGGAGATTAAAATATGGAATCCATTTTTCAAAATTCTAATCATATAATTAGAAAAAATTATTTTAATGTTAATCCTACAGATGTGATGAGAATACTGGTTTTCAAAGCGAAAAAGATCAAAATATTATAATGTTTTATATCCAAATTCAATATGAAATTGATTAAAATGACCTAAATTGTATTAATAGATTAATAATAGAACTAATTATCCTTAAAATCAATTTAAAATATAATTTAATTTTAAAATAAAATTAAATGAAAAGGCTATTTTCAATTAAAACTCTATTTTTTCACTATTCAACATAAAATTAAACATTTCAAAAAAATAAAAAATATTCACCCAAAGATAATTTTTACCATATGAATTCAAAAATTATTTTTATTTTGTCAAATTTAATTTCTAAAAGTTTGAAAAAATTAATTTTTTTTATTGTCTACAAATAGAAACAAAAGACATTTTTTTGAGAAAATATTATTTTTGAAACATATAAAAAATTTTCCAAAAATTATGTATTTTTTTATCAATATGTTTTATTTATATAAAATAACTATAATTAGTACTATAAAATTAGTTAATAGTATTCTCATTACTATGTATAGCTGAAAGTTTATAAGAGTCATGTTTAAATAACATTATTAATAATATATCAGGGATTTGTTAAAACGCTTCATTTTATGAAACACAAGCTAAGATAGTGTTGCAAGTACCACAATATTTACATGTTGTTGCATAGGACTCATGGTTAAATTTATATAGAGTGTAATGAAATCCATAAATTTTTTTATTTATTCTAAAATATGAATAATTTATTAAAAATGATGGTGTTACAGTGTTAAAAGGCTTTAAAACTATATTAAAGTACTTAATATAATTATTTTTTACAAAGTTAGTTGAATTTGTTTAATAAATTATTATATAATTAGAAGAGGCCAAAAATTTATTAATAAAATTCTCAATCGATTTGAAAAAAACATGAAATTCTATATTTAAAGTTGAAATATAGAAAACTTAATGACCTTATATGATTACATATCATTAAATAATGATCATTTTAGCTTTGGAGTATGGAATACCATAGGGGGGGATTATATAATGATAATTGGTATTATCATAAGATTTACTTCTCCCCTAGAATGGTAATTTGGAAATTGAATCATAATTCTTTAAGGATCATTTATTGTACCAAAAGAATTATTTTAATTTCTTTATTCTAATTTATAATTCTATAAGATTCATTCCATTTTTGTAAGATTCAAGCGGTTTTTTGTATGAGTAATTTTTAGATGAGGTGTAGATGAGTTTGAAAAAGGCAAGAAGACCTATGAAATCATAAGAGTTATTTTAATCTTATTATTTATTATTTGAGTTGAAAATAATTGAAAGGTGCATACCTATGGATAACTTTTTTTAAGATACATTTATCTCTTATGTAAAATATCTTGAAGAAGAAAAATGTAAAAGGAAGGTATCTTTAGTAAAAAATGTATGTATCATTTTAATATTATGATATTATTCATTCTATATGGAAATTTGATAAGGCATGGAACTATAGAACACATTATAGGAGTTATATTAGACATATAATATGGGATTTGAGAGAGCTTCATGTAAATCAGATACTTTGAGAAATTTTTACATATTTTATAAATTAATTAACAAAGATATCCAAAATAAATATTATGATAAATTAATAATAGTTGATGTTGATGTTTTTTCAAGATAAAATTATCATGATGATTTTATAAGACATGATCCAATCGATGATTTATAGAAGATTAAATAAAAATGAGGAGATCACTATTTAATAATATAGGATTTTAAAATATGGAAATTTTAAAATCAATATTGGTGATTAAATTCGGAAGAAATTGAGAGAAATAAATGTGTTGAATATTATTATGTTCTATAGTATTTAAATGTAAAAAATGTGTTTTTCATTTAGATGGAAGAATGAGAAAAAAATATCCATAACTGGGATGAGGAATATTAATATGATATACTATTTTAAAATTAAATATCCTAGATGAATCCATTGTTGGTATTTGATACGAACTCACATGATGAAGAAAAAGAGATACACCACAAAAGTTTTATTCATGTGTGTTTTTATACTGATTAAGAGAATTAGTTACTTACATGATATTTTTTATTTATTTAAAAATATAATCCTGATATTTTTGACAATGTTTAATGGAGATTAATTCATCTTATAATAAGTGAGTTAAAATGTGAATGAAATTATAAAACTTTATTCTTGGAAATCTAATGGAGACAAGTGGTTATATAAAATATAATATTTGTGATTGTGGGAGCACACCCACGTTATTTTTATGAGGAAAATATTGAGTGTTTGAAAAAAATATTGATTGAAGGATATTACATATTTCTAATAATGAAAATATAATCTATTATCCCATTTAAAGATGGAAAAAATATGAGAGGGAAAGTATATCCCTCAAAATAGATAAGAGAAGAACCTAATGTATTTATGAAGAATTATTAACTCATTGGTGATGAATAAGAAGATGATGACGAACTATTTTTTTATCATACCAATTTCATCTAAGAAAGAATAATATTGGAAGTAGGAGTATAATAAGGATACATAACCTATCCTATGATATCTATATATTTTATAAAGAAATTGGGAAATAATAATAATTTTGAAGAGAGACCTAAGAGGTTTCTATTCTAGGTTTTGGGTGTTGATCCTTTTAGATTTAGGATATATGAGATTATTTAATATAAAAGTGGATCAAGTGTGATATAATCCAATGATCAGGTTCTGAATAAAATGAATGATCAAGGATATTTGTAATGATCGAGTTTCATATTGTTAGAAAATATTATATTTGTAGTTAAATACACTATTAATGAAGAAGATAATAAAATATTATTTATTTCCATCCCTTAAATAATTATTTACGATATTTAGAATATTTTTAAAGGAGGATCATGGAGACTGGGGTATGCAATATAAATAATTCCATCATTCCAGTCAAGATACTAAGGATTCGTTAAAAAGATAGTTATTGTGAAGTTGATGATATTACCCCAAGGGAAGTGGATGATACCTAACCTTAGGAAGTGGATGATGCCTTTCTAAACATTGTGTTCTAATATATTAGTAACTTTAAATTAATATAGTATAAAAGTTATAATCTATGTCTTGGGAGAATTTGAAAACAATAAGGTATAGGTTTCCCTCCCTAGAGTCAAACCATATAGCACCATTGTGTTCTTCTATTCACTTTGTATTTGACATTTCATCTCAAAATTTGAGTATTAGGTTAAATAAAAAGGATTCACATTTCCTAAATTGTATAAGAGGTTCAAATACAAAAGGGGGTAATTTTTCTAAGAATAATTTTTATATGGTAAAAATTGTTCAGACATGATTCACCCCCCTCATTTGATAACACAATCCATTGGAAATATTAGTTCCGAATTTAAAATGTGGTTTGTTTTTATAAAGAATATTAATAAATGTTTAAAATTGGGTGGTTTATAATTATTTAGGATTTTCATTGTTGGGTTTAATAAAAATTATTTTAGATTAATTGAAATGATTTTATTGTAAATGATTTCAAGTATTGATTTGTAATGTTTTGATGTATTTTAAGGTGTATTAATTATTTATATACATTTATTTAAAAAGGAATTTTAGTGACCCATTTTAGATAAATAACTTTCAATACCTAAAAAAATCAATAAAAATTAATTTATATTTAATAATGTTGTAGTGATAGATTATATATTAGAATATAGTGGTTCTCTTAATCCAAAATTGTAATAAGTAAATTAGGGGTGATAATGTGGTGTATGTAGGTTTTTAATTGTATTTTGATATTAATGAAATTTTTAGTATTTTAATTTATATAATTTTGAACTTTTATTCTTGTTTTTATTGTTTTTTTATTTTCTATTATTTTAGATTACACCTAAAAGGATTCCTTATGGATTTAATAGAGGGTGTCAATGGTGATTCTCAACATGTAAAACATCTAGTTGATCAATGTATTTTTTTAGTTTATTGTCTCATCTACTTATATTGTAGATTATAATATTATTTTGAATATAGATAAACATATATATTAGGATTATGAGTTTCATAATTTTAGTTCTTCTATATAAAATTGGTAGAAACTTTCCATTGTTATGGAAGAGTGGAGTGAGAATATTAATAATATCTTAAACCTCCCTGACCTCTATTCTACTCTCCATTTTAATTTTTTCCCATTTTTATGAACCTCTTATATAGAGGTGGTGACTATAGCTATTAGGGTTTAGGATGTCATGGTTAGAGTTCCATATGTGATTAATATTTCCTTTGAATCTAAAGATGTGATGGGAATTCCCACAATAGAAAGAGTAAGTAGTCAGATTTGGGTTATGCGGGTGTTGTATTAAGAGTTAATAACATCTTTTCTCATCATTTTCATATTCCTGTAGATCAATGGTATTCCATATATGGTATAAGTTGAGTAATAATAAGGAATAATATTCATAAACTCTTAAAACAATCAATTATTATGTCCATTTGTGTCATCTGTAGAGGTTTTGCAGGGGAGCATCATGAAAAACAAGGAAAAATAGATCCACAACTCTTGAAGTTGCTTGATTTAAACATATTAAACCTAATGTTGATATGATTAAATATTATAGTAATTATTTTTAAATATAACTTATAGTGTGATTTTTATTGATTCATTTCTTTTTTAGTTATTTTATTTGTTGGTAATAGCATTGTTAGTCATCAAATTCTTATAAAACATTTGACAGATGTAACTAGAAGTTCTGTTTTCTAGTGTGGATGAATAATTAATAAAACTTATCTAATAAATATCCATAAAATAATGAAATTATTGATGAATTTATGGAATTTTGGTAGCTAGATAATAATGAAGCCTATTTTGTGACACCTCTATTGACTCTCATTCCTTTATATTTAATATTTTGGAGTAACTAATAAATGTTAGATTTATTCTATTAAAGGATAACATAATATGGTGGGGATAACACCATATGTGATATTTTTATTTTTGTAAAAAATTTCTTCGAATATATATTCATTCTATTTAGAATGAATTCATATAATTCTACCATTCATATCTACCAAAAATACCTCTATCTTTATCTGAATGTAATATTTCCTAAACCAAAGTGATGGTAGCTGGTAAGAAAGGGGATTGTAGTCATTTAGGTTTTACTATATAAAGCCTTATCTTTTTAGAATATTTTCACCCCGAACCAACCCTACCCATTGGACGACCAAGTGTTTATTGGATTTGGTTCATCTTAATTAGACCTATCTAGAGTTCTTTAATGTTATTTATATATGGGGTAGTCAGGTTCATACTATAAACCCAACCATCGAATCAATGTTAGTATATTTTTTATTTACTACATGAGAAACATTCTCATGTGTTATAAATGGATCTATATGGTATATCATACCTAGCTTGATGACAATTTTCTGTAGTGGTTTAATGGAGTCCCTTGGAATTCAAATACTTCTATTAAATGGAATTTTGGACCTTTTTATACCTTTTGAACAATATTTTTTTTAATTTTCCAAGGAAATAACTTTATATCAAAGCGAGATTTGAAAAAAAAATAGAACAAAAGACAAGATCGCGTGACCAAGGGGATAAACCATTGCATGCACGAGCTATACCAACCCCAAACACCCAAAAAAGTGTCCCATGTACATAATCAACTAAATCCACCTCAAGCCGAGAAAAATCAAACAATATCTATAGTAAAAGCATTGTCACCCACCAGTTCCACCCTGCAGACTAACCACAACACATATCCCATCACCGCACCTTAGTACAATGCATCAACTGCTCAGACCACAGGTGTCGGCCACACCAAGGTCACATAGAATGCCAATGAACCCACAATACTACTGAACCATCAAGGCCTAAATTCCCTTTCCACCAGAACCATCCCCTGAGAACCTGTGAACACACATTGCTGGGCAGAAACCACCACACAAAAATAGTCACAACATAGAACCCCCATTCGCATCACCGAGAAAACACACCAAACCACCCAAGAAAAGCCACCCGGAAGCACCAACTGAGCACCTCAAAAGATCTACCTACACCAAAGCCTCCAAAACAATACAAAGAGTCATGGAATCCATCACACCAATCCAAAATGGGATCATGCGTGAAGGAGCATGAAAAAATTGAAGAGAAAAATGAGGATAAATAGAGCTATCCATGTATGAAAATAGACAGCAACAAGGCTAAAAATAAATCAATACCTAAATAAAACCATTGGAGGAGGATGAATAGCGGAGAAGGCTTCATTGACAGAGTTATGGAATGTAGATTCGCATGACTAAAAATATAGGTTCACCTCATTTTACCTTTGATCGTATTTTTCTTCAAATATTTTTTAGGGGATGATAGTTTCACAGTGGGGATAATTGTGACGTCTCGAAATACCACTTGTTTTATATTATTTATATTTATTTATTTATTATCTTATTTTTGAGTTTTGGGTTGAAATTTGATGTTTAATAAAAAAATTCCATAAAACATGATATACATGTGATTTATCCAACTTTGGGAAGCTTTCCAAAAAAAATTACAAGTTGGAATTTAAGAATATAATATATTTTTAACGGTTGGTATATAGATTCAAAAATTGAGTCCCCTAATCATGTAAGTTGATTTGTGGACTATAGTGTGAGTTGAGTGATTGGATCATGATTATGGTAACCATGAGATCAAACAATGAATCACTTTTTTTATTTTTCCTAACTCAATCTAACTAAATTTTATCCCCCCCTCATTTCATTTGGAATCAAGGTATCATACTCGCCCACAAATTTCATTCTCTTGGATTCCCCATCGATATTCTACCATATTTATGGTTGATTATTCATGGTGACTTTTTAAGTTCATATTCTCACTTATTTATATCTTTTCTACTCACTTACTATTTACCAAAGATAGATATGGTGATATATGGTTTTCTATAGCATGAATTTGTTTATGAGTTTTCACGTTTTAAGGTCTGTAATCATCCTTTCGAGATTTATCTTTCTTATATGAGTTGATTGAGAACATTTGAAATATATTAAATTATATAAGTTATGACCCACTATGTATTTACTTAAAACATAAATCCATGGGTGATTGGTTTTTTTTTCAATCCACATTGGAATATATTAAAAGTTAAATTAATAATATTTATTAATTCACTGTCTAATGAATTTAGTTTCCTTATTGGTTTTCATTTGACAAGAAGGGTATTTCTCATTTTTTAATGTTTAAGACTATATTTTATGGAAAAAAAATCCCACATGGTGTTTGTTATAATGATAACCCTGTTTTATTTTATATTTTTCAAAGTATATTTTAAGAAACACTTTAAAATAATTTTAGTGAATTTACATATCTATTTCATTAAGGTTTCCAGATTAATAAGATATGTTTGTATATTTTAAAATATAATTTTTATTTATATGTTATATTTTAACTGTTTTTTATTTTCTATTTATTTAAATATATTATTTTGATTTTTTAGATGATATTTGATATCTTCTTTTATATTCATAATGTGTATACCATTTTGGGTTGGTTTTAGTAAATGGTTTCACATTTATCACTAAATAAAACCCTTAAATATGGTCCTTAGGTTACTGTATAAGTTTAAAGTTTAATTTTGGTAATCTATGGAATGATCATGGATTTTGGATGTTATTATAGTTATTATTTCATTTATGTTATTATAAAATTGGATTATTATATATAGGGTGATCATAGGTGAGGGTGTATTTTGTTTAATGTTTTATTTTTTTCATTTATATATGTTACATATATATTACTCACCTCCATTTCATTCAGTGGGAATCCTTAAGTAGCTACATGGAAAATCAAGGTAGGAATACTACATTAGTTTATGATTACGCTTTGTCTAGTGGCCTCAAGTTAATACTATGAATTTCTTAAGGGATGTTTCGTATCATTCTTGATAGGTTGGGTAAAACCATGGGTTTAGGTATTTGAATCGCATTAGGAATATAATTTATATAAATTTTATCCATGTGATTTCCTAGATTATCTCCTAGGATCTCAGGTGTTTCCATGATCATCAATATTTTATTATCCCACGAAGATTGAATTATGGTTAACATATTATAGATTCTTAACTTTATTGGAATGTTTATTATGATAATGATTATTATTATTGTTTTTTCCATTTCTATGGTAATGATATTTAAATTATTACTAACAAAAATATATGACATAATTTTCTTTCATTAATTGAAAATGAGTATATTTTTAAATGGGAACAATTTTTTCAATAACTAACTCATTCTCTTTTATTTAGGTTTTAGTGATGAATTTTTTTTCTGATTTAATGTATAAATACACTTGGTGTTTTTTATTAATTAAGTATTTTAGGCTCACTAATAGATTGATTATTTTCCTCACTATAGGTATTTATAAGATAAGGTTATAGTATTTTCTCCTTGTATCAAATTCCATATTTTACTAAAAATAAATAATTTTATTTTTAGGTTAAAATGTGTTACATATATAACTTGGAAGTAATTTTTTATGCTATAGATATATGTTACGCGATTCATTTTAAATGAAAATGTTATTTTCATAACATTATTTCAATCTAGCATGAAATAAATTTAATTTTAAATATTACAAATGGTGCATCCAGGGGATACCTACAAATAAATTTGTTTTACACATTACATAAATTATAGGTTTAGTATATTCTCCCTTGGAATGTTCTAGGTCTTTTTTGAATTTTTATTAGATATTATTGAAGATGAGTTGTGAAATTCACTCACATGGTGTATAAAGATTAGTATTTTGGGTTTTTATTTTATATATTCTTCAGTTATGTATTTTAATAAGATTCTATGTATCTTTATATTTTAGATTACCATTACTCTAGCTGATATTTATTTCCTTTTGATTATATGTTTCTTTTCTAAAATATGTTTACTTTTAGTGATTTTGGGATATTTTTGATATGTTATTTGGTTCCCTGTATGGTTTTATGAGTTATGTTTATACTTATATGCCTCATGTTTTCATTATTTTGAAACTTATAATTTTATCTATGTGTCTCTCTAACCAACTAGAAGTTCATGCTAAACTTAAGGGTAGAAGTTCTTTATTTTCACTTATTCCATCAAGAATAATCATTCCCAATTATTTATACATTTTTTGAAATATCTAATTGGAAGCTAATGATGATCAAAAACATGCATCATACCTTGTAATGAGCCATCTGGAGTGACATAACTGGTTTTCTTAGGTTGGTTCATAAAATATCCCTTCATTCGTTACTACTCTATCAATTTCATCATACTCCAAATTTATATCACCTCTTATCCTATTAAATTATGATCCATATTATTAATTCAAATCTCTAATATCTCTTGCTTATCATTTCTCATTTATTGGTAGTAAAAACCCCTTTAAAATAAACTTTAAAAAATGAGTAAGTTAAAAAAATTATGTTTCAAGACATCCATATCATGATTATATAAAATATCACACATTAATTCCACTCAAACTAAAAAAATGTTTCATAACTAACAAAAAAAGGTAAATTTTATGAAATAATATCAGAAAAATAATTCATGGATCTATGATTCCCTAATGAAAAAATTACTATATCTCCTCAAATTACTTGTTTTAATGCATTATCACTAAATTTTTTTTTTACTATTAATGATTGGTTTCATAAATATCAAAAAAAATAATTAAAAATAGGTCACAAACCATGATAATATTTTTTCCATAAAGAATGGAAAATATATATATATGTATACATATCCTCTAAACCAGGATAATTAGAAAACAAAATTTACTTATTTGTAGGAATTTCCCTTTATAAATTAAAAATGTTGGGTTTTAGTTGGGGAAACACTTATCCAAAAAAACACTAAGCCTCCATTTTTTACTTAAGATCTATCTATTCATTTTAAGTAATTAAAATATACATAAAAATTATCCACTTTACATTTGAAGAATTACCTCATTCATTACATAAGTATGATAAAAACCACTAAAAGGAAAAATAATCCCTCTTCATTGTGTATTCTGTGATTTTAATGATTCTCAAACTCTTGGTAATGATTTATATCTTTTCCATGTTCTATATGAACATAATTGTTAAATAGAAGATAAAATCAGTGTTATGACTTAAACAATTTTCACTCTGATCATATCATATATATATACTCAAATTTCTAAAGTATTAAAATAATTTATATAGTCTCCAAGGATAGTTCTTGGTCTCCCAAACATTTATATTTTTCCTAGAATTAATATTTTTCCCAAACATTTAAAAATTTTATAACTCTTTATGAAATGTGATTCAACCTCCCATTGACTATTAACATTTTAATAATAAAAATATACATTCAAAATCTACTGAATATAGTAATATTATATTATTATATAGTCATGAAATTATTCAATGAGTGAAATATACAATTTTCATGTGCTATTATATAATACATACACTACCATGGATAAGAAAATGATGTGAACAACTTTAATATGAAGTGGATTACCCTAGAGAAAACCAAAAAATAAATAAAATCATCGTGTTGTTTTTTATTTATTTAATATTTTTACAAATCTATGAATTTCAACAATTCCTCATAAGTTCTATACATCTTCAAATTATTTCATATTATATATAACAAAGTGCGAAATAATTCTCAACAATTCATTTTGATAGCCTCTAAAACTATTTTTTGAGAGGGTATTGTTTAATTTCTAAATATTTTATATCATATGTAACAAATTGTGAAAATATATCCATAACCCTTTTAGATATCTTATAGAAAACTTTTGAAAATTTTCAAAATTTATTGTTCAAATAATTTATTATAAATAAAAAACCAAATTCACATAACTAAAATGTTTGACTAAACGAGACTTTATATAATTGACAATAATTTAAAATTATGGATGTGGTGGATTCCATAGGCCTTGAAAAAAAAATATAACCAAGGATATATATAGTATAATTTGAAATAGGTTATCGTTGTAGAGGTAGGAATTTCAGTGTGTTTTAAGTGTTATGTGTGTGGGTTTAGTTGGAAATCAAAAATAGAGAATAATTATGTGTGTATTTTAATAAAGGAAACATTGTGTTTGAAATAAATATTAAAAAAATATTATCGACTTGAATATTATCTCAACTACCAATAATAAATCATAATTATCATAAATATATCACTTATACTGTCTTAATATCCATATGAGACCTCAACCAACTTCTCTCACTCTATATTTTCATTTTAAATAGTGTTATAAATGGGTTAAAACACATCCTACTCATACCATTCTAAGTGATCAAAAAATTATAAACATTCCAGAATTAGTACCTATTTCTCTCTATCGTATGAGAAATTGATAAAATCTAATGGTCTTATCTATAAAAATTAGTATGAATATAAGGAATAATTGAAATAAAATAAACCATAGATATATCATATTATTTACAATAAACAAACCATTCCAGAAAGATCAAGAAAGAGATAATTTAACATTAAATATTAGAATTATTATAATAATTGGGTGAGACAAGTCAACATTGATTAAAAAAAATTATTCAAATGTTTCCTCACTATATAAATACGATGTTGTGATGAAGAATTCTAATGATAGAAAAATTAGATGAATAATCTCTCTAGTGTGTTGTGTCCCCTTTAATAGGGTCATGAAGAATTTCGAAGCATCTAAAAATCTAGCATGGCCTCTGGGAATGATGGTTAGAACAATATCTCCATGAAGATTACAAAAACATTCTCTAAATCCTTTAATGAATGATGTGACACCTCAATACAATTTTATTCCTCTTATTCTCTTAGATCATTCACTTTACATGAGTTACCATCCCTTCTGGTTGACTTTTCCATAAAATATGAATTAATTATTTATTTAATCTTCTTATTCCACAGATGGGATCCATGTTTACAAAAGATGATCTCTAGGGCTATGGTTATCTAGGATTCCTTTGTGTGTGATTGAGAATAAATTCTATATGTAGTTGACTTCTAGATATCATTACATTTGATCACTATTTCAATGATAAACGAAGGACCATCACATATCCAGTGTTTCTCATCAATTTACTCTTAAATTATAGTAATTCACTCTTACGAATCAGAAGTTTCATCCACACAATAAAGGTTTTTTCCTTTACATATCATAAGTGATATATGAATTGACTCTTAGACTTGGACACAAATTTCTAAAATTTGGTATTCTAACTCTCGATGACTCATATATTTGGGATGATTTACTATTAATCATTTTTTGACTTATCTGATTTATTAATTTGCAACCCATAGTGGATCATATTTATCAAAGGAGTTATCTAGGGTTACCTTTATATATCAAAGTAATTATAAAATTTGAAACTTTCAGCTTCTAGATGACTCTTACATTCCAAAAAATGCCTCTTATATTTCTAATATACGATTCGTTACAATCAAATTTCATCAATTATCTAAATTTTGGGACCCATTTTCTAATAAAATTTAGTGTATAAGCCCATGAATTTTATTATTTTTTAATATTACCTTTAAAAATGAAAAAACTTTTCCAAATTAAATCATTTAGTTTCAAAATTACACTTACATGAGAGAAAATGACTCTCACTTATCAGGATGAATTTTATATACTGAATTAAATTTTTATTTCCATGTAATATCTTAAGATAATGGAATATTATATATCAGAATGATTAATTTTACAGAATATTTTCCTTTTCCTTTTTCATTAACTAAATTCTTGAAGTCTTAACTTATGGACATCTCCTTGCTACTTGGACAACAACTTTATTTATCTTCTGATCTCTATATTTTAAATTATGGAACATTCTTTACGTTTAAAAATTTTGTAAAATGACCAAATAGTGTTTGATTTATCCTAATTGTATCTAAAATGATATAATCAATTCAAGATAAAAAATATCATGCATTTTTTCAATAAACATCTATGATCCATAAATGTTCAGGTTTAAGTAATTTTTTATAATTAGAGGGAAAATGGAAAATATTCTATAAAATATAAAGACAAAATATCACAAATTGTGGCTTGATCACTCCCCCCACAGTTAGAAAAGAAATTTTCTTCAAGTTCATAGGGATCTCACTTCCTATCAAGAAAACTTTTGAGTCCTAGGATTTGAAACATAATAGAATTTAGTGGGATTAATATTTTAAACAAGGGGAGCCTTCATCAATTACTCTACCCTAAGATCTATATTCCACCTATAAAATTCACAAATCCTTGATACTTCATATTTTTAATTTTCATATATCACCTAACCATTATTCATCCAATTTGATAATTAACCAAATATTTTTATCATATTTATCAACTAGCAGTTATTCGATTTTTCCCAACCATATCTTGTAACAATAACATATTAAGTGAGTGTAGATAAACCATTAACTAAAAAATCCGAAGATAATATGTATCCCTTCAGACTAAAATTAATAGTCTAGTAATGAAATCAACTATTGGGAAGCTGGATCTTTGGTCACTATAACTTTTAATTAAAGAAAAACTAACACAAAAATGTGCTTTTTGACCTATAGGGTCTTTTATATTAGTTCTCATATAATTTTTACACTCTAATTCATATGATTTATCAAAATTTTATTTTTGAGACTCTATGATGTATTAATAATTCATTATAGATAGGATACCTAAATTCATGTTCAATATTCCAGTTACCTCATATTATAATATTAGTTCTAATTTGTCCTTTTTCCATTATAAATCCTTTAAACCGTTCTAAAAAAAATTATACATGGTTCAGTGGGACTTTTTTATTATCCAGTCAGGGAAATTGATATTTTAAATAATATTTTCAATTTTATTTTCAATGAAACAAACACTTCATAAATAAATAAAATTATGAAAAAATATTTACATTCAAATTCACTTGTCCTATATAAAACACGTATAATTGACATTACTATCAATAAATTTTAACATGAAATTGTTAATAAAATGTATGATTTATATGTGAGTGTCTATAAAACTATATAGGAAATTTAAAACCATTAGTATTCATTCATATGTAGCATGGGGAGGGTGTACTTATCCAAGGGATCTTTTAAAGAGTCTGCATAAAAAATCTATGTTTCTTCCCATTCACATTGAATGACTTATGTGACTTAGCACCTTTAATATAAACTGCACTAAATTAAAATATGTTAGTCATAGTTAATGTGGAAATACATATAAAATATATCCTACTCAATATGAGTTTCATTTAGTAGGAGAAAACTTGTACTTAATGACTAACTTGGAAGTCTATTTCCTTGAATGAGACTATCATTGATAGATCTGGTCATTTCCTTTTATTGAAAAGAGTTCACATAAACATTCCTCAAAAACTCCTCTAGTTTCATCATTTGAAAATTCCTATACTCAATATATTTATTAAACACAAGGTTCACTTGTTTTATATCCTAGTAGTACTTATATTGAAAAATTTATAGGAAAGTGAAAAATCAAACTATAAATTAAACTATAGGGAAACATACTAAGGGGGTATTGAATATTTTACAATATTCCCATTGGAAATCCTCTATAATATTTGTCTAAAACTTTTTAATAGTTTTTATTTCTTTTTCAAGGATTATATTTACTAAATTGTGGGATAACATAGAATTCCCATTTTTTGTGGTGGTTATTAGTAGATGTTTTGTGCTACACTAAATACCTATTTATTATTTCTTATATTCATTAGTTGTAGAAATGGGTTCCCTGATCAATGATGATTTCATGATGTATTGCAATTCATTAAAAACAATGTTAGCTTATAAACTATATAAAAACTCTTGAATAAACAGTCCCGGTATCTTAGGCCTTAACCCATTTAGAAACATAGTTAACTGCAAAAATAATATAGTTAACTCCAAAAGAAAAAATCAACATCCCCATGAATTCTATAAACCATACATAAAATATTTCAAAAAAAACAATATTTATTAAGAAACATCCTATGTTTTGAAATTCTATAAAGTGAACTATTAGTTTCTACATTCTTTAAAAAAATTATTGAAATATTTAAAAATTATAAACCCAAAATAGGTAATCATCTAATACATTTTTGTCTACATGATGAGGCCAAAAATATATTCCTTATGGAAGGCTGTGGTATAACTTAAGAATCGATATTACCTCTTCATTAATTGTACACCGCATAATAACTTATTCAATGTATGTCTTCCATAAGTATATATCCCCCTAAATGTAGTATTTTGACACAAAATTAAAATTAAGGAATTTATGATTGGAAAAGAATGTAGCTTTGAGGTGACCAAGTAAATTACCATTTCCACATACCCTTATACCATACTAGTGATCTTATAGAGTTTCTCACTAGGGATTTCATCATTCAAGTTCGTTTTTAGGGAAATTTTACCATAATAATCATGTGTTTTTAAAACAAGTTGTCATAATGCTTATTATACTTGATTTATAAGATGGATTTATGGAGGAGAAGAGTAAACCTTACCAACCATGGATTTAATTCATATTTATTTATTAAATATATTATATTAGTGTGATTAAGATAAAATGTTACTTTAATTCCCATTATATATGAAATTATTTATAGCTAGGTAGTTTATTTGAGATGAATATATGGTTTGTGAAGCATATGTTATCATATGGGAGTTTTCATTAATGTTTTTGGAGCACAAAAATATTACTTCTTGTTTAAATTCCTCACACAACACTTTAAAGGGTTATTCCTAGATTGGTGGTTCGATGATTAGGTTTTGGTCAGTCTCTCCTTGATTTGTTAAAAATTTATCTTTTATGATTCATCAAATAAAAAATTAGTATCCTTTTTTTCAGTATTTCTTAGTGTAAATATGGATTTACTGAAATATATAATAAACCTTCTGAAAAATTCAATATTCCCTTCAAATAGTATAATGTGTTTTAATGTGGTGGGGTATGGATGTTTAGATATGGTACCAACATTTTCTTTGTCCACTTCAATCTATTTATTGGAAATAATGTGAATCAAGAAATTAGATTTCTCCACCATAAATTGTCATTTTTCATAATTAAAAACCAAAATATTTTCAATGTATGTCTTCTAAATTCGTAATACAACTTTAAAAATTAAGTCCATATATTAGAAATTCATTCAGAAATACCTTCGTGATGAATTAAATATAGCAATAAATCATTCTGACCATGAAACATTGTTATGTTATTGGGGTATTCCAAAAGATAAAATTCATCCTTCAGTATGAAAATATATCATAGAGTAAAGTGAATATAGTTTTTTCTAGACCTTATAGTATTATGAGGACCTAAAAATAACCGTAAAACCCATCATGAAAATTTTAATTACCTTTCACAGCTAATAATTCTAGTATCAAATCTAAAAAAGGAATAGGGATGTGGTATTTTCGGGTCATATGGTCTAGTTTTCAGTAATAAATAGAGACCCTCTAACTATTTGAATCCTAGTGGAAACTAATTCATTATTTATATTCTATAGAATGGTGATCCCATTTTTAGGTTCAATATGGGTAGGACCTCCCCCTCTTGGAGTCTAATATTGGAAATATTATTCCAATTCATAAATATATCTTAGTCTCTTTATTTAAAACATCCATTAGAGTTGGGTTTTTCCTCCTTTGACACCGCCTCACTAGTTTTGAATTATTCCCAAGAAAAATATGGGGCATATAAACAATGAGAATAATCTAGGGAAAATCTCTTTATTTTTGAGGTAAAGGTTTAACATTTTTTAAATTGTGAATAATTTTTGTTCTTATCTAGGTTATAAGTTGGTTTAAATTATCATGGGTAATTTCTCATCTTTATATGTTAGTGGTATATAAAATTTTATGGAAACCATTTTAATTTTATCTTGGGTGGCCATTCCCATTATGATGTCAATTCAGAGTCCAAAAAACATTCAATATTCATTTGAAAAATAGGGAATTAAAATATGGATCAAATATGACAATCAAATAAGTAATCATTAAATTATTCTTTGAACTAGTTATTTCAAAAGTTTTATTCATGATTCAAATAATTTTCAAAAAAATTGTATCTAAATATTTTAATTAATTTAATTTTCTTTATAAATTTATTTTTTAATCCAATATTTGAATATCTTTATCTCGGTAGAAATGGTCCTCCGAATTAGAAATGGTAAAAATAAAATACTCCTATTGATGTAACTTCGTAGATTATAGAATGTTAAAATTAAAATTTTCTTTAAAAAATCCCTAAAAAGGGTCCCCTCATAACCATTTAAATATGTTTTTAATTTTTAGAAATAGAATCCATAAGATTATAGGGGAATGAACTAAACCTCTTTCCAATTATTTATCTAGTATGTACAGGTAAGTAGGGAGTGACATACCTCTTTCCTTTACTAGTATATTCTCTAAAACTCCCAAATGATATATTGTATCTTGGTCATATAAATTCACCACAACTCTCTTTGGATTTAACTCTCCATCCTTTGGGGATGATTAAATTGAGATAGGAATGAAATTTATTAATACTCCCAAATCACACAAGGTATTAGTGAATTTGATATTTACTATATTAAAGGGGATAATAAAACTACCTAGTTCCTAAAATTTTCTTGTAAATTATGGAATGATAGAAAATTATTATTTTTATTAATGATGAAAAATTCAAACCCAGAGTTATCTTTTCAACTCCATACATTCTTATCTTCTTAGTAAACATATCCTTTAATAATTATTCATACATAGGAATCTGGTCGATTTCATCTAATAAGGTGATTTATATTCCAACCATATGAATGGCGTCAATAACTTCTTACTATAATGATTCATCATTATTTATCTTTATTAGATACATCCTTGAAGTTAAAGGTGGGACATGTTGTGGGAGATCCTCTATATTTTCATTGAATTTATTCCTTCTTCTCTATGTGTAGATTTAATGATTCCTCTACTTGTTTCTCTAGAATTATCGAATACTATTTATTGGGTTGTTTAGTCCCATGTTAATCTTGTGGATATATCATATCACTATTGTATAATTAACTAAACTTTTCAAAGAATAAAAGACAAATTATACTTTGGATTATGTTTTGATTAGTTTGGGAATTTACTTAGACCATTATTTACCAATGTTTCCAAAGTGTTAAATCAATTTACATACTAACATTTCAAATCCTTATGTTTGGATAAATGAGTTTTAAGGTATATTATTGGTTATCATGGAGCTCCAAAAATAGTCTTAGCATGTATTTCATATAAGGATCTTGAATTCTTCCTTGTAGAAGGTAGCATGTGGAATTATGTGAATTTTCCCTTTGAAATGGTGGTTGCAAGAATGTTTTTTAAAAATTATGCTTTGATGGGGGCCTCTAAGGATACTAATTTTCAACTCTATATTGGACTATGATGTGTTATTTGAATCCTATATTTCTTGGATGTTGGATGTAACGTCCTGGTTCTGGAAGCCACCTAGAGGCACCCCGTACCCGGTTGGTCACATGGCCTCAAGTGCATTTCCCCAAATGCCAGAGGATTATGACTAGCAGTGAGGGTCTGGGGTGTGATAGTGGGGAAAATATGACCTCATTGGCAGAGTACACAACAGAAGAAAAACAAATAGACAACTGAAGAAACCATAAATATCCATACAAGAGTAAAATATAAACTGCGGAAGACTAACAATAAACAACTCAAGCACACACACATGTATATAAAATGATGCATGATAAATATATCTAGGAAAACATCCAAACAAGTCACAATGCCGAATAAAATACTAAACCAAACTGAAAAAGAAAACAGGTAAACTCCTCAGAATCGCAAGCCATAGCTTGGTCCCATGCTCTCCACCTCCACAGCAAGTCAAGTAACTGAAGTAGAAGGGTGCTTTCCGTTATCTATACCTGCAACAATATAATCTGTTTGGGCCCAAAAGCATGGTCGAAACAGGTTTTGAGACAAGGTACCAGTAGGAAATCACCCAAAGATCTATTCCTAATAGTCAATGAATACATGGAAAGTAAAAGTACAGGAAGAAGTAAACAGAAAAGCAGACAGTAGCTACAATCCATAGTTTCTATCATATAAAGTGCACAAGTAATAGTCAAACAACAAGAAGAACAACAGGTAACCCCCCTGGGTAGTTCTCATAGCCTAACCCTTATGGTTCAACCTACAAGTACTAGCAAACCTTTGGGAGGAACACATAGTCTTGCCCCTCTGGTTCAACTGAAGAAGAGACTCTCTGAGGAATCACTCACTGTCAATTCCCCTTATAGTCTCGTATCGTACTGAAGGCTCTCTCGGGAAGCACTCAACGTCTCATTCCCCTTGTGGCCCGCGTCAAGGAACTACAGACTCTCTGAGGAAGCACTCAATGTCAATTACCCCTGTGGTCTCTCATCGTAAATTAAAGACACTCTGGTGAAGCTCTTACGTCCATTCTCCATGTGGTCCTCTACACTAGGTTCTCACAGCCCTCCGTAAAACAAACATTCATAGCGCGCATATCGGCCCAATTAACCTCAAAAACTACTTGTCTATCATTCTAAGGCATAAAAGAATAACAGTACAAAAGTTCCACTATCCTACAACTAGGAATGGCAACTGGAAAAACACCTAATAAGAAAAAAAATGCAAGGAAAACACACGATCACAGTAAAAATTACCCAAATTTATAAGCATTGACCTCTACTCAAGCAATAACGAAAATAAGGAAAACAACAGGGGTAAAATATGAAACAAGCAATACCCCGTTCAAGGGTATCGGTGCAATTTTCAAAAAATACTCAAAGACATTCTACATAAAGGAACAAACAACCTACATCGATGCTAGGGGATCGATATAATTGAACCATGATGATTGATTCTCCTTAGAACATCGAAGATCTGAGAAAACGTCCAAAACTCTCAACCCACGATAACATGAAAATGAGGAGGAATCATGGAACAAGGTTAAAGAAAAAGATAGAGCTTATTGAGGCAATCCCAACTCAATCGACGGAGGCTGAAACGGAGATCGGACAGTAGCTCGGGGGCTCGGGGAAAGATTGCGGCCATATGGGAGCCCTTGGCTGAATGAAACCTAGAAGAAGGTTGTTCTGGAGAATAGGCACAACCCCGGTGCGTTTAGTGAAAAAAAATACACGGCGTGTACTCTGTTTTTCCATACTCTACTCTAAGTGGCCTCCACATCACCCCTAAACATCGTGTGTGTGGCCCGGACATGGCCAGCACACGGCTTCGAGCAGAAAAGGTGTACATGGAATGTATCAAAAAGTAAAAAGTGTGTACTTCAAAATTTTCCAGATTTTACACTTTTCTAAAAAAACTCCAGGAAAAGAAAAAAATACCTGAAAACGAAGATCCAAGTTATTACATTGGAACTTACTCTAGTACACAGCTTCACTAATCTTGGTCTCTTGAACTTTAAGGGAAAAATATTTTAAGTTCTCCTCTGAATAGAATAGTTGAAACATTCAAGGGGGTGTAGATTGTGCTTCAATAAATTTATTCAATTAGAATTATCTCATAAGATATTTGAACATGTCAATTATAGTTTCATGTTTATTAGGTTTATAAATATTTAGTTTATGAATACTTTTGGAATGGATTTAGAACCAAACAATGGAGAGTTTTTATATGCATTGTCTTTCAACTCCCTTTCCTCAACTATATATTTTTCTATCAGTGATCCTCTAGATGAATAATCTAGATATTTTTTTTCTCATTTTCCCGAAGGCCTTGGCTTGAGAACACCAAGTTGTAGAGATCCTAAAATGGTTGATTTAGTCAACTAGAAATCAATTTTTAAGACTTTATTAAAAATCAAATAGAGTATAATAATAGGATTTTCTTTCCCCTTATATCTTTTTATGTATATGTGGAATTATGGATGTATGGAAAAATTACTGGTGGAAAATCCTATGTACCTCATCTTAGATTGTTCCCTCCCCATGCTTCAAGTTTTACATCTATTAATTGGATAAAACATATGGAGAGAAAACGAAGGCCTGAATAATTATCTAAGATTATAAATATCAACTTGGTTAAAATGTGTTTGAAAAGAAATCCAAACTCCATTGATTTATTTTTTGATTCATATACTTCCATACAATGAAAAATAGGTAGTAGTTGTATTAGTCCCTGATTATGTTTAAAATTAAACTATTTTCTTTGTACCAACTAATATTTTTTAGGTTTAAAATTGTGAACATATAGTTCTATAAGGATTTTATTTAATTGGGTATGATTTTCTATCAAGTTATCATTACCCAATTAATATCTAGATAAATTAAAATATGATGGGGACTCTATCAATAAATGGGTTCCAAACTCCCACTACACTTGTTCAGTAATCCTGAAATTCTAGGAAATTTCCAAAAAAATATTTTAACATGTTGATCAAAACCAAATAGGTTATTATAACTAGTTTTTTTCATCTATCAATAACATTTAAAATAAAATACAATCCATTAAAATAATCCTCTGAAAGTATTTCCTCTAAAAAAATGACACCAGGTTGATATGGTAGCTATCATGGGCCTCATGAGAAAAAAATATGAATGAAATATAAATATAGTATAGTGTGAATCAGTTTATATCTATATATGTAGTATATTCAATGTGTTATCGTTGTTTTATGTTCTTGTATGGTTGGAAATTTAAAAAAGATAAAAATTATGGGGGTCTGTGTATGTTTTTTAAAATAAGAGAAAAGAATGTTTGAAATAAATATTGAAACAAGGGGATCCACGAGAATTTCTCCCAAAAATCTCCCTTTTAAATCATAATTTTCTTAAATGGATCTTTCCGACACTCTCACTAACCAGTTGAAACCTCAACTTCAGATGACCCAATTTCAACATGAATTCATATTTTATCATTTTATGTGAATATTCATTTTATATAATAATAATAAACACCCCATAACTTATATGTTTAGAATGATTATAGACTACTTACATAACCAAATTATTTTAAAAACATTATTCAAAATCTCTCATACATATTCTTTATATATGATACCCTTCCAGACATATCCTACACAATAGTCTTCTTTATAACCAAGTGAATGAAAACATAATAAATAGGGAGATAAAATAATAAATATTGTTAAAAATAATAAATAAAAATTAAATATCATAAGTGATAATAAGATAATAATATTAGTATGACAACATAATCAAAGTGAAATGACATTACATAATAGAATATTACCCAAAAAATAGATAATAAATCATGCATCATGAATTATGTATTTTTTCATAAAATAATACATGAGTAATAAGACTATGGAGAGATGAGTCATTAATCAAGATACATGAAAATAAAATATTGGAATAAGAAAGTTGAACATACATAAGTAAAAAAACTTCAATCCTTATGTTGAGGATCATTTCCAAGAACATCCTCACATAGTGGATAGAGTCCTAAGGTGGATTTGACACACTCCCCATTCCCATAAACTTAGTGTATATAGTCCCATGGTGGATTGGGTACACCATATTTCCTTACATGTCATCTAATGAGATATAAATATGTACCCAATACATTGGCAGGATATATAATTTTTGGGGAAACTATAACATATTGAAAACTATACATGTGTGTTCTAAATGAGTATGAAAACATTCATAATTCCACCAAATATTAATTAACCCATGTGAAAGAAATTTGTTTCAAGGAAACATCAAAAAAAATATGATTATAAGAAATCCAGGGGAATATCTTGAATATTGTCATTATAGAATATCTTAAATTAAGTATAATAAATATTATAGGATTATGATATATATGGAAAACACTTCATAAGGTCATTTTAAGATTACTTTGAAAAATATAAGTAATACCCTATATGTTTTTTAAAACGTCTAATTCAAAGGAAATATTTTATAAAACAAGGGGAATAAAAATTAATTTATAAAAACATGAAAACATGGAAATGATTCTATGTAAATAAAACTAAATTAGAAATTGGGAAAATATTTTAATATAGATATCATTAAAAAATAA
Source organism: Viscum album (assembly GCA_963277665.1). Classification (NCBI taxonomy): domain Eukaryota; kingdom Viridiplantae; phylum Streptophyta; class Magnoliopsida; order Santalales; family Viscaceae; genus Viscum; species Viscum album. Next base: position 772,323,144 of record OY728126.1, read on the forward strand.
TATTTGTTTCTCAATTTTTTTAAGGGATTCAAAGTCAATAGAAAATAACTTTTGTAGAAGTCATTGATAAATATTACTTTAAAAACCTTGTAAATAATTTTTTAGACAGTATAAAATTAACATAATAAATAAATTAATTATAGATAATAAAATTCAATAAAATAATATAAAGAATATGTAGATGGAGTATAAATATTTTTGGTTGAAAAAAGGAGATAGGTTCAGCTCTACATAAAATAAAACCTTTTAGCTGAGTTGTGAGCCAACATAAATTTAAAGGGTAGTAAGACATGTAAAAACTAAAAAACAACCAATGGAGAAGAAATTAGATATTGTTTCATAGATAAGGAGAAAAAAATCTCTTAATTGAAGTTTTAGAATAAAACAATAGGATTTTAATGTGGGATTAGAAAATAAAACCTTACCTCATACTTCCCCTTGGTTAGACACACTAAAAAATCCTTGTATATTTAATTTAGGTTTATTATTCATATTAATAAGAGCCTTATTTGTATTTATTTTATATAATACCATTCATTAATATTTAATTATTACCCATATATCAATTATTTATAGTTGAAATTCATATTCAGGTGAAAGTTATACCATTTTTTTCAAGAATGTTTTGGTTTAAAGGTCACATTCCTTTCTCCTTGATCATGGTTTTATACCATCCATAATTTTAATGGAAATGTATTATATATTTTTTAGGGGAAGATGGCAGAGTATGTGGGGATCAAGTAGGTGACCCACCCCAATGGCGATGATGCTGGTAGGAAGAGCAAGGAAGTTACTAATCGATTGTGTGATCTTGTTGGGTACTAAGAACTTTTCAAAGTTGCTTCAAAGTACATATCAACGAGAAATACTCCAAATGTTGTGGATGAACCGAAGAAAAACAATGCATATGTGGTGAAATATTCTACCAATTTCTCTTTATAGGAGATCAACACACTGTCGCCTGGAAGAATCATCAAAAAGGGAAGGATTGTGCATGTATCGGCCAATCAAGAGGTAGTTGAAGAATGGGTGAAGCTCTATAGGTACTCGATAATTTCCAAGGATCTTGTTCCCAAAGGAGAATTTTTTTTTGAAATTTAATGATGTTACAAAAAGTATTACAGAGCTATGGGGTTTGGAGGACTCAAGAATGATGTTACAAAAAGTATTACAGAGCTATGTTAGAAGTTTTGATCCTGATAATGTAAGGAACTCTCATGTTCAGCTCTGGATTCGTATATTTCATTTGAACTCTTGGTATTGGCATCTAAGGATTGTACGGGATATTGCCTCCTTGGTTGGAACTACCATTTGGAAGGATAAGAAAACAAATAATCTGCAATTTTTGACACTACGTGAGAGTGCAAGTTGAAGTGGATATATCTAGAACATTAGTGGAAGAAGTTGTGCTCACCACGAGGGATGACAATAGGAAGCGTAAAATTCAGTATGAGAAAAATCCAAAATAATTTATGATTTATATACTCTTTGGTCATCTCTCTTTTAAATGCAACATATATGAGGAGTGTACTTTTTGCAAAGTGAGAGGGAATGATGATGCCTCATGTCAAAGATAGAAAGGAATGGATAAGGTTCTATCATCTGAAATAGTTGTTGGACCCTTATCTGGACCTTCCCCTATTGAAGTTGGTTTAGACCCCACACCTTCTTTAATCCAGATTAATGATCCTATTAGAACTTTATCAATTGATTTCCCATAAGATGGGGTTGGTCCTGAAACCTCCCTGGAGAAGCCATATGCAAGTGGGCCTTCCTATAATATTATCATTGATTGTGTTTCACATGTAGTAGATATAGATGTTGAAGTGGGTATGCTTGTTGTGGATGACACAATGGGTTCTGCATATACTGAGGGGAAAACTATCACAGTGCAGGATGTTTAACCTGAACAGGTTATGAATGCATATGTGGTTCTTATCTAACTAGAAGATGGTGAGATTTCAATGGGAGTGTAGGATCCCTATAAGAATGTTCAGTCTTCCCATTTTTGGACCCTCTTGAGGATAACTTGTCCACTTTTGTTACATTGAAATCCATGGAGGCAGGCTTACAGGGGGAGGGACTTCCTCCAAACCTGAGTTTTGTCTCTATTGTTGATGAAAAAATGCACCTAGAAGGTTCTAATGCACAGGAGTTAATGCTCAAAAAAGGAACTATTAGTGCTTTAAGGAAGGGGGAAAACTCCACATGTGGGGATGAAAAGGTTGAATCTTCACCTTCTGGATGTACTCTGGAGAGTCCCTTCATACAGGCTAATACTAGTAAGGTTTTTAAAAGGTCTCCTCATACCTGGTCACCTACTATCCATAAACAAGTTTTCTCCTTTGAATGGAATCTTTTGGTCGGATGATATTGATGACTCTCAATATGTGCAGGTCATCCCCACTTCGAGTATTCAGATTAAAGCACCTCATTTAGATCCAACTATAAGTGAGTAGGTTGGCTCTAAAAGTGATATTAGAGTCAAATTAACTACTGATGTAAAAGAGAAAATGGAAACTATAAGAAAAGGAAGAGGCCCACTGGTTGTCATAAATGAGAAAAGGCCCCTAACAAAGAGCCAAACCCTTCCTTAATGAAGGTTTTTTTCTGGAACTATCAAGGGAATGGGAACAACCCAATGGCCAGGCCCTTAGACATTATATTATGGCCTATAAACCTATGTTGATTGTTATTGAAAAGCCAAAAATTCTCTTTGACAATTGGAAGGCTTTCAAATGGAATTCTCTTGGTTACCACTTTATTTCTCAGAATCCGCATGATCTCAATATGGACCATCTCTGGGTTTTTATGCATGGAAGTTTACAGTTAGTCTCCTACGTTAAGAATCCAAAATGGATCTCGGTCTCATGCACTATTAAAGGATATAGCTTTGAGGCTACCTTTTTTTTGCATCCCCATCCTATACCAGAATAAGGGAAATTTGGAGTGAACTTGAAGCTTTTTCTGGACATACATTTAATAAATGGGTGCTAATGGGTGATTTTAACACCGTCTTGAGACCAAAAGAAAAAAGCAGATTGAACATTAATTGGGCGTCCTCTTTCGATTTATCCTCTTTCATTGATCAATGTCATCATTCTAAAATTCCAATTGCAAGGGATGCTTTTACCTGGAGCGAGTACACTATGAATGGAATAAGGTCAACAAAACTTGAAAAATGTTTATTTAGATGGACAATGAGAGTGTTGAATCTAGAATATCTAGTGACACTTTACCAAAGTGTCACTCGGATCACAACCCCATTGTGATTGACATTTCCATCCAAATTTTCAGGTCCGGACATCATCCTTTTCATTTTAATAATGGGTTACTTTTCATTCTTAGATGTATATGAATCATTATTAAGGCTTGAAAGATTGATTGTCAAGGTAGCCCACATCATACTATTGTTGTTAAACTAATGAATTTAAAAGGACTTCTATGAGAGTGGATCAAGGTTTCATTCCCTAATCTTGATAGTGTGATTAAGGCTACTAAAGATCAATTGGATAGATATAAAATTTGAAATCAGAACCTTGGAAACCCCTCACGTGAACAAATTCAATCATTTTCAAGGCATTATGGACTTTTAACATTCAAATAAAGGCTGGATCATAATCATTTGAATGTAAATTGGATGAAATATGGTGATAGGAACTCTAAATTTTTTCATTAGATGTACAAGGAAAAATAATCAGGGCGGGATTAAAGGACATTCAAATTGATGGTGGTCTCTACACCTCTAAAAGTGATATTTCAAATACAGTAGTAAACTACTTCACTAGTATTTACTTTAATTATGGCAAGGAAAACACCCAGGAGATGATTGATAACACTTAACCTTATATTGAAGAGCACCAAAGTATTTCTCTTACAAGGGTTCCCTCAATGGAGGAAATCAAGGAAGCCCTCTTCTCTCTTAACATGGAAAGTACAGTAAGATTAGATGGCTTCACCAACAATTTTTTTATGTTTTACTTGGATATTGTGCAAGATGAATTGGATAGTGCAGTAAGGGACTTTTTCACTCATGGTTATATACCTTGTGGTTTGATATCTAATTTCATTACCCGAATTCCTAAGTAGGAGAATGCAATTGATGTTAAAGACTTCAGGCTAGTTGCAATTGGGAACACCACCCAAAAAATATTAGTAAAATTTTGATGAACATATTTGGGAATCTAATCAAGGAGCACATCTCTTCTAATCAGTATGGTTTCATACCTGGTAAGAACATCCATAATTATCTTTTCACTTCATTGGAAAGCATCAACCTGACGAAAAGGAAGGAAAATTATGGAAACTTTTTCGTCAAAATTGACATCTCCTAGGATTTTGACACCATTAAGTGGAGTTTCATCCAAGATGTTATCAGGAAGTTTGGATTCTCAAGTGGATTCATCAACCTTATCAGAATATTTCTTACTTCTACAAGTCTATCCATTTTAATTAATGGATATCCTAGGGGTTATTTTCACTATACCTAAGGATTAAGACAAGGTGATCCACTTTCTGGGCATCAATTTTCCATTTCAGAATAATATATGAGAATATGTTTTAATAATATCTCCCAAATTGGTATTATTAAACAAATAAAATCTTGTAGGGATAACCTTGTCCCATCACACTTATTATATACTGGTGATTTTTTGATTATTGGGGAAACCTCAAGGAAATCGATCTCTATGATAAAATCTTTCTCCTCACACTATGAGGTTGTTGCTGGACAACATATAAATTTGAGAAAATCCTTCATTATTTTTGGTGATGGGATCACTATTGGAAAAAAAATTGGATCACCAGTTCCCTTGGAGTCAGGAAAGGGTCTCTTCCATTTATTTATCTGGGAGTTCCAATATTTTCTGGTAAGATACGTAGGTATTACCTTGATGGAATTTACTTTGGTATCATTAACCAGATGGCTAAAAGGAAGGGTAAATCCATGTCTCAAGCTGGGAGGGTGTACCTCATTAACGCGGTGATCACCGAAAAGTCTGTCTACTCCTTCTCACTTTATAAATGGCCAAAAAATCTTCTCAATGAACATCAGTTCTTGATGAGGAATTTTATATGGACATGATCTATTAATGAAAGTAAGTTGATCACCTATTCTAGGAAGGATTGAATTAAACCCATTGAGTTGGGTGGTCGAGGAATCAAGGACCTTTAGATATTCAATGAGGGACTTATTAATAAGTTCACATGGCGTCTTTTAACCTCCAACGATTACTCCCTATATTTTCTTTAATGTAGGTTCAAAGTGAAGCTTATTAATGGTAACCCCCACTATTTACCCCCACATGTAAGGACTTATCTTTGTAAATCCTTGAATTATATTATTTAGAACTCTAAATTGATTGTGTGTAGACACTCTGGCCACAACTATTGGAACAATCCTTGGCTAGACATTCCCTTGTATACTGGTGATATCCCTTCCAACATTCTTGACATGTCTGTAGCATACTTTTTGGATCATCGAGATAGATTGGATATCATGGTTTCTCCTCAGGATAACCATTAAATTCATAATTAATCTTTTATGGATAATGATATCATGGTATAGAAGCCCAACAAGAATTGACACATTAATCTCAAAGAGTTTTATAATATGAAACTTGTTGTCTCCACACAAGCACCTTCTGTGTTAATTAAATTTAAAGTTCCTTTTTTCCAACCCCCCAGGATCCTTCTTCTCTAGAGAATGTGGAGGAACCAATTTACCATGCATGACTAACTAATAAAGGCTAATCAATGTATTGTTTCTGCCTGCTATTTTTCCTGAATGAAGCTGAAACTGTGTAGTACATTTTAATTTGTTATCCTTTGGCCCATAAGGAAAGTAAATATATTGGTGACATCTTCAACATAGACTTTTTCTCACATAGGTTACTAGAAAACATGATATTGTACATCTCCAAATATGGTAGGAGTGCGTAGGTCCAGAACATGCTCATGGTTTCCACAATAGTAGTTTGTCATGCTATTTGGGCATCTCAGAACAACCTCATGTTTGATAGTAATGATCTGTCATTTCATGAAAGTGCAATTATAGTTAACCATAACATACATGCTGCCAATGATATATAGAATGGATGCATGGATAATACCTGTATAGATTTAACTACTTTGTGGATGCTAGGAATTTCAGGTAAAACGAAAAGGCCATTGGTTGTAAAGTTTATCCATTGGATTGAACCTATTTTTTCACGTGTTAAGTTTAATGTTGATGGAGATGAATCTGGAACGTCGGGTTGATTGGGTTATGGAGGCCTCTTCTGCATGAATCGTGGTTCTGTTAAGGGTCATTTTCATCATTTTATTTGGATGGGAAATTCTTATGAAGAAGAACTGTGGGCCATTATTTATACTGTTAAGAATGTTGTCTTTCATCATTGGGATCTCTTATGGATTTAATCAGACTCCAGACTTGTGGTACTGTCTCTCTAGATGATAACATAGTATGTTACATGGAGAATTATTCCTCACTAGATTGGAATTATTATTCAATTAAAGCATCTCAACATAATGATCAGTCATGCCTACAGGTAGGCTAATCAAGTAGTTGATGCCTTGTCAAAGTGGGCAGTCATGGAAATGACTACCACGTAGTCCTTTAGAACTCTTGAGTTTTGTTCTTATTTAGTAGAGTCTAATATGAGGAGAGTGTATCATTTTTTGTTATATAAATCCATGTTCTCTACCTAACTTTGTACCTTTACTTTTTCATTAATATTTTATGGGGACGGTTTAACCGAACCAGACATTTCTGGTATGTTTATGATTTTTTTCTGTAGTCCAATGGCCATTTCATGGAAATTATGGTGATGGTTCATATGGGACACTTAATAATATTGTTTTATGTGAGTTTGTATTTAATAAAACGAATTTATTTATTTAATGAATATACTTATATATATATTTTTAACCTAGAATTATGAAAAGATATTAAATTAATTAGAATAAAATCTTATTACCATTATTTTTTCCCTTAGTCATTCTGGATGTTAAAATTATAACATCATTCTTATAGGTGGAAAAGCTATCAAAATCATGAACATGTTATAAAAATTAAAATAGTAATAATATGTTATTTTCTATTAAATAATTACTTTTTTAGAAGCATAATTATTTTAAAAATATGTTATTAAAGGGATAAATTTAATTTTATAAGAGTTGTATTGTTTCTAATTGAATCTATAATACGAATTCATAATGGTGTTTTTAGTCATTGTCAACCGTCTTACCAAAGGAAGGTGGTCACTAGGACTTTACTAATAACACCATGGAGTGGATATTTCTTGAATGGATGGTATTTAGAGATCCAATCACCCATTAAGTGTAAGTACCCGGCCTTAAACATTACATAATCTTGAATTAAATGAATAATTCACATTGATGATCTTTTCAGGTTTAGAGTTTTAGGGAATTAGGCCATAATTATTACATTACATCTCAAAAATTACAAGGTAGACACTTTTACTCAGTTTCCACATTTTGATAAAATAAAAACACTTGAAAAAAGGATTCATGTCTAGTCCCATGTTTTAGACAACAAGACTTTTCCTTGATCCCATCCTTTACCCTATTCATCTTAAGTCTTGTGAAAAACATTTCAAAATGTGGTATGAGCATAAAAAGCTTATAAAGGGTTATAAAACAAATAACGAAAACATTAGTTCATCAATACATACATAACATAATCTCTTTAACATTCCTCATGAAATCATAAGATTTACATAGTAAACAAAAATCATAACGGTAAATTCTGGCATCCATAACATACATACGTTATACCTTTCATTGATATGTAGGGAGTTACATTTGGAATAACCATCATAGTATATTCTCTAAATCTCTTAGGAGAAACATTCATTTTTACCTCTGTCATGTTACCTAAGGAATCAAAGAACTGTCTCGGGCTCACCCGCCCTAGGTTTATCACGGAACCACCCGCATTCATAGACAACGTAGAATAACCAAAACGTAGTCATAACATATAAAACAATCATAAAGGAAAGATAACATTTCCACATTTCTATCACAATATATTATTTCAAGATATTGACATAATCAATTCTTTATTAAACCATTTTAAAAAACCTTTTAAAATATTTAATAAAGATATTTTTAGAATAAAAGTGTCTCATACCACTTTGAAACATTTAAATGAATCATCATTTGAATAAAAATCTAGATAAATAAATCCTAAAAACCATTTTTGAATCATGGATATTAATGAGAAATATTTAGAAGAATAAATCATTAAAACATTTTAACCAGTATTTTAGTTAAATAGTTTTTAACAAAATAAAGGATGCTTGAATACAAATAATTAATGAATAACATTTAATAAAAACATTATAATATCATGAGAATAAAGGGATTCATGATATAATATTCCAAAGGATATTATATACACCATATAAGAGTGAATTGGTGCATAACAACAATGAAGTCTCAAAGGAATGTAAATAAAGACGTAATCCCTTATAAAAACTATATCCTTAGATTAAGGATAAATCTATTACATAATAATGTGTGACAAATATAAATGCACTCAATATGATTGGATATTCAGTGTAAATCAATCAGAGAAAATTGACAAATATTTTTGTAAAAACAACACCAATTCCTCATATGTTTAACTCAATGAATGGGAATTGAGTTAAAATTACTCTTATCAAGTTCATATTGAGGACTTGAGAATTTATCAATGGATTGATTATTTGTATCAAAAGTATTTCAAAAAAAGTGGAGTGGAAATTAAAACATAAATAAATTACCAGTGATTCCACTCATAATCATAGCACGACATAATTTAGAATTAGAAGAATAACCCAAGGAATAGAAATTGGGTTGAAAAGTTCCCTTACCGATTTGGTGACTTACGGAACATACACCACATGATAGAAAAATCATACAATGAAGAAGTAAATACCAATAAATTAAATTTATATTATACAAAGAATACAATCATGGGATGTACATAAACCACACAAAAGGAAATAGTGGCAAACATAGCATGAACCTCAGAGGAATAAAAAGTTAGATGAAAACACCTTACCACGTTGTAATAAATCGACTCATAAGACCAACAATTAATTACCACCAAATGAATCACAAAATAACATGAATATAAAGATAATAATTAAAATATATATCAAACGGAAGTACACAATACACCACATTCAATAAATAAGTGGTGAACAATGGTAATCTCACAAAATTAAAAGTGAGATAAGAAACCCCTGACCTCATGTCTGACTTGACCCATTAATTCTTTGATCTCCCAAATAATAAGATAATTTTAATTTATAATTTATTAATAACATTTTTCAAGTTTATTTATCCTTTTATACCACTTATTACTAGGTTATAAACATTATGCAATCATTTAAGTTAATAATGGTCGTTTTTTCGATATTTGGTACTAGAGTCCAAAATGAACTTCTTATAATTACAAATTGTTCATGTGGTCAAAATTTCATTATCTCCAGAATTATATTCATGATTTAGATATCATATATATCAGATATATCCCGTATATGTATTTATTTATAATATTACATAACATTTGGATATAAGAAATGAAATGCACTGTTCATGGAGACGATAAGCCATACGTACACATGAACGCTACTTTCATTTCTATTTCATATATAATGGAATGAAAAATTAATGATAAATAGGTATATTATGTTTCTAGTGTAATATAATATGATATATATGTAACAAAATTTCATTAACTCCATCCTTTATAAGTTCTATGTATGTCATGAATGAATCATATCACCTTTAGGTGGCGGTATTCCGCACATCCTCAAATGAAATTATCATATATACACATATTGGAATGAATAAAGGTATGTTTGTAAATAAAAATTATATAATCATATAGAAAACATAAAAATAATATATATCATATATAAATACAGTGCCATTATAATGGCCACCATAAGATGTGGTAGGAGAATATTGAACAATCCTCGTTTAGTGAGGCGTTAGTTTTTCGTCCACCGAAACAGTATGTTCTTTATCCATTATATAGAGTTGTGTGTAAGTGTAGTTAGAATAATTCTCATAAAAATACCTAGTATATTTATAATACTGGTTTTGTTATAAAATAATGGAATAAAAAAGTTTAGTTGGTTGGACAAGTAAAATAAAACAAAATAACTTAAGAGAAGATGTTACCTTTAAATTAGGTAACTCCCTTTGGTTTGAACCAAAAGGGTTTCTTAAAGTGTCTTCTGTCTAAGGTAAGGATTCTAGGAGGAATAGAGGGATATTTAGAGATTATTTGGTCACAGTTTGGATGAGTCAAGGAGATTGAGAGGTTTGAGTAATGGGTTAGAGGTGAGGGCTTTTTATAAGGGGAGAAGGGCTTTTTAGGAAAGTGTGAATATATTATTTTAATATATTATGATTTTTTGTTTTTTAAAGGTCCAAAACTTATTAAAGTAGATGATAAGATGACTCATAGTCGAAATAAAATCATCCAATAAGAATTGGACAGTTTTTGGATATTATTTTATTCTTTATAATCATATTTATTTAAATCATTTATTAATGAGGTAAACAGAACATCATTATTATGTCATAAATAATTTAATTTATTTGATATATGAAAATGATAAAAAAAATATGATAATTCAGGAAATATTATTATCTTTCTAAAGAATATTTATAGTCAAATATATCAATTATATAACCCCGCATTAAAATTGTTTTACCAAAAAAATACATGTTTATGATATTTTTATTTTTACTTTAAATAAAAAGTTATTAATATCATTATCTTTCCCAAGTTGTTTTAAAACTCCATAAGTCTCACGCAAGGATTGTCTTGGTCGGCCATTACTCATCTAATAAGGTTAATACAAGTGTTAAGGTAATTATATATTATTATAATATTGTTTTACCTAGAATTATCCTTTTTACCTTTAACCGCGGTAAATAAAAGTCAAAAGTTACTATTCACCATAAAATATTTTCAACTTTTTGAACCAAATTTTACATACTAATAACATCCATGTATGTCGTATTTTAAAAATTAGATTCAAAAAAGTGGTAACATTTCATTTAAATGAAAAAGTCAGTTGTTTAACTACTACTCAGTGTTTTCACTATTCATAAAAAATTGATGTTTTTCAGAAAAATACCAAAAACTCAACCTAAGCTATATTTTATATTCATAATTCAAAAAATATGTATATTTTACCAAATTAAATACATATAAGTTTCATTAGTTGATTTAAAATCAATTAACGTTGTTAAAACAAAAAGCGTGTTTTAAGAAATAATAATTATCAAAAGGCTGCCACTTGTTTATGTCCAATTTCAAAGTCAAATTACTTACAATGACCAAAATTGGATTAAATGGTAAAAATATAATCTAATTACATCTCAAAACCAATTAAAAAGATAATCTAACCATATAAATAAATTATATTAAAAGGCAGTTTTGAATAAAAATGCAGTATTTTTCACTATTCATTTAAAAAAGAATTTTATCAGAAAAATACCAAAAAAAATACCCAAAGTAAATTTTGATGTACTGATTCTAAATAAGAATTTTATTTTGTCATATAGAACATATAAAACTGACCAAAAGTATATTTAAAATTCGTTCTCCATTTAAAGGCTGTAAATCGACCTTTTAATGAATATTAGAGTATTTATGCTCAAAATTAGATTAATTTGCATTTTAAGACTCTAAAATGTATTGGATAAATATAAAAACATTTAACAAAAATTTATAATAATATTTTAGTTCGATCTGTTCATTCTCTCCACTACAACGACAAGGCATTAACTACCATTTAAAATAATAATATTATGTTATTATTTTTGTAGTATGGCTCAGCCTTGTGTGCAACGTAAGATTTCAATGAAATCCATTGTTGCGTATCGGGTATTCCATCAAATATAGAAACCCCTTTAAAGTAAAATTAATATTTAATTCACAAATATTAATAATTATGAAAATTTATTATTATATATTTAAATGGGATGTTAAATTAGGGGGATCATTATATACTCCAAGACACTCTTATAGATTTAACATATGTTTGTGAATCCTTATAAAAACACAATGTGGGCCTGGTTACCCCTATATTGGAAGCTTGATCATGATCATGTTTTGATGTAGACATATGCATGTATCTAAACCAATGAATGTTTCTCTCTATTAATTAGTGACATTATACTTATTAGAATATGTTTCAATGCCACATAGCTAAGTTATCTAGAGTTTATTTCCATCCAGGAAGGTGTAAGGTGTTTATGGTGTTGCTATTGGGTCTATAAAGTGGCTTCTTATTTATTTGTGTTAAGGGAATTAAAACCCATGTAGTTTGGATACACCTAATGGAACACATAATAACTTTTAAGGTAATTGGCATGGACATTTTCTAATAATTTTAATTCTATGTGAAGTGGAATTTTATATAAACGATTTCTAAAAATGGTTGGTGTAGGATTATGCATGAGATACCTTTTTGGATTGACCACAAGGGGAATATGGCCCAATAAGGATGGGTGATATTTCCAAAGTACATCATTAAATCCTCTTGGCGTGATCAAATTTTAAATTTATTTGAAACCAGAACTGCACTAAATACAATAGTTTAATATAGTGGAATCATAAGGTCAATCCCTTGGAGAGTGGGGAATGCAGTGATGGAAACTCATTACTCAAGGTTGGGTTATCGCAATTTCAATTTTTTTTATTTAATCTATATAAAATCATTTTTAATTCAGATTAAAAAAAGGAAAAATGTTAATTTCAGGGTATAGGTAATAGATAATCCTAAATATAACTTTGGATATACATATGAAATAGGCTATAAAGAAGTGTAAAATTAAAAAATTATTCTTGTTCCAACTAGTTTGATTAACCTAAGTTTTAAACTACTCCTTGTTCCAGGGTAATTGATAGCATATTCATAGGATGCTTGGATTCTGTGCATAAATAATCCTAGACCATTAAAATTATCCTAATGATCTCTAATTTGGGAATGGTCGTTCGATTCCATATATTATGGTCATGGTAGGAGAAATCTAATTATACTGAAAATAGCCTAAAACATGGTTACTATCTATAGGGTTACCAAGTTCGATTTTATATAATTGTTAAGTTCAAAAAACCAATACTATCGACCCCTATATATTCATCTTGTCATCATTGGGAGATCACCAATGATGAATAAACAATAACTCATATCACATAGATCATAATAAAATGAATGAGAAATTAATAAAACAAACAAACTAGAATTAGAATAATGAGAAAACAAACATGACATAAAAGATGGAAAACGAAAATAAAAACAAAATAGAAATTTATCTATGAAGAACACCAGTTTGGAACCCTACCGTAGCCTCATGACACTCAAGACTCTCCACACCTCAAATTGAATATTATATCTCGTGGTTGGAACCCTAATAAATAAGAATTAAAGTCCTACTTGGGCATCCCCAATTCAATTTTGAGTTAAATGGACATTCAGCTTGAGAAGATATCTCTTTTCTGTAAGATATATAAAAATATCATTGCTTTTATTATATCTTATCATTTCAAATCATGTAATAATTACATGATCTGTAATGTGCGGGTATAAAATATCCTTCTTCTTCAAATCCTGTAATTTGTTTATTTTTTGAAGGTATATCTAAGGTTTTCACATCATTTAAGGTTTACACGACGTGTAACGTAAACATTTTGCACAAAAAACCTCGTTTTTATTTGGTTCTTAAGTTCCGAGACTCCTAAACATCATGTGGTCATCCAAAACCATGGTAAACCTTCATTAAATGGATTCCATGTACTGTTTTGATTAAATCATCAATCCAATATTCAATCTTAAATTCCATTTCTCGCACTGAGTCATGAAACGTCTCAGAACAAAGTGCCTTTATATTCCTCAATTTCTATGTTTTCCATTATTTTTCTACAAATATTAGTCTTGCATAAAAATAAAAAACATCAATATCAGAGAAAAATATCTTATTAAATCAATTAATTATTTAGATAAATTCATATAAAAACACATGAATATATATATATATATATAATAGAGATGTCAATGGGTTTATTTAAAAAGGAATATTTAATAATGAAATATATGGTTATTTTGGCTTATTTGAATAATATCCATCAAGTTTGATATGAACCTATCTTGAATATGGCCCAATGATTGGATGCCTTATAGGGATTATGGCCCTAATATAGGTAAATAATTTTTGTAGAGGGAATATTTACCATTGAGTATGAATTTCTAGGATCATGGGGAATTTGACCCGATGAGGAAGTACATAAGTGATTTCATGAGAAATATGTCCCTATGAAAGTGGTTTCATAAGTAATATATATATAGAGACGATATAAAATAATTTTGATGTTGGTTTTGAATTTTAGGAAGGCATCCTATGTACCCTACTATAAATTGGAATCAATTCCCACTTTGTTCAATTTATATAGTTTTATAGTAATTTCATAAGACCATACCATGAAATTTATTGTCACGTGGTAAGGTAGTTTTTTTATAGAGTTAAATCATTGGATTGGATACACAATTAATGAAAGAGTCAGGAATAACTGATTGAGTGGAGCATACGCATGGGCGGATCTTATTTGTGCATCTCTAAGAAAATATACCATTATTACATTATGTATTATAGGTATTGAGGACCTATATGGATAGTTTAATAGGGAATATAACCATGTGAAAATTAGTTATGGCTTATTAATTGAGGCTTCCCAGATGCATCTCACTAACAAATTATCCAGGTGAGTTCATTAATTATGAAATGATTAATTGGGGAAGTTCCCTTAGGCAAAGGCCCACCTCCTTCATATTAAAATAAAGGATATGTGCATGATGATTAAAAAATGGTTTCCCATATATAAAACCACTTTTCATCCCTATTGTATTATGAAGGATGAATAAACCCATAGGATATATGTACTCATCATGAAATGGTTTAGGCTTAAATATATTCCACTCAGCTATTGGTCTGGTGTGATTGGAATGGATACTTTCCCAACATCCATTCTTTATTCCCTTAAACAATTGACGAGTCATGTTGATGAAATCATTAATGGGAATATTAATGGGGATTATAACTAAGGAGGATTCCCAAGCCTTCATGGCTCATTGAGTGGACAAAGGTGAATGGATTGACATTTTGGTAACCAAGATAGAAAATCTGAGCTAGAGGATAAATCTCATGAATCCTTTTGATAAATACTCTCATCACCAGGGAAATATATATTATGAAAACCCAAATAATTATATCTATATAGGTAGATAATTTTGGAGTATTTTTTCCAAGGAATACATGACTGAAAGAATTAAAATTTTCAAGCCTAAAGACCTAGCCATGTATGTCTGGTGGTTTTGGGAAAGCCATAATATTTGGGTGCCTAGGTTGGAACCCTCGATGGATAAATAACGTTCAATGGAAACCATGGTTTAAATATTACCCTACCCTATGCGAGGGATAGTTTGGCTCACCCAAGTTTACCTAGATGAGGATTTATCCCATGTGTCGGGCTAAATGTAGTAATTCTCCTATGTGAGGGCTTGGAAAGGGGTTTCTCCCTAGTAAAGGCTATGTGAGATAGATTTCCCTAGTGATGGATAAGTGAAGTGGAACTCCCTAAGGAAGGATATGTGAGATGGATCACCCTAATAAAGAATAGGTGAGGTGTTTCACCCTTGTATAGACTATCTTAGGTGGATCACATGTGTGAGTGATGGGTGAGGTGGATCAGCCAAGTGACCACTAGATGAGGTTACTTTCTCTATTTAGGGCTAATCAAGGGTTTTTCTTAGAGGGGCCTCATTTATTTTCACCCTTGTATTCCTAGGTTAACTTCACTCAACTATTAGTAAGTAAGGGTTGATTATACCTAGTCAAGTAGAACTAGGATCAAGGTGGTGTTTCAAGAGACTTTCCGATTCAGATAACTCAATTACCGTTATTATAAAATAATTACCTTAGATCTTAGGTATATAAATGATACCTGAAGTTGGAAGGAAGGAATTACGAGAAGGGAGCTTCATGTGTCTCTTTGTATTCTAAAAGGGTGTCTAATCATGTATCAGTGGGATAACAAAGGATATCTTTAAAGGAAAACAATGATACGTGGGTTGAAGGTACACAGCCACATAGGATGGTTCACACAAGTCTACTTGTGTGTGTTAGTCTAGGTGAACACACATGGACCTGGGTTAAATAACATAGGAATATCCCTAAGGTATTTGTAGAATTGGTGGATTTATTTATGGGCTCCTTTGTCCCTCTAAACCATAGTCATATATCCAATAAAATGAGCACTAACATATTCCTCCCCTCATAATTGGATATGATTGAAATGAATAGGGTTGAATTCTTATGTATGTTTTATTAAATCATAAAAATCAACTAGGGTGTAGAAAATAGTGCTCAAACTATTGACCTAGTTGAATCAAGCACTACTTATGCAAACATGAATGTTGCGACCCAACCTTAGTGAAAGGACTATTGCCCCTATAAATAGTAGGGACCCCACACCAAACATGGGTGAACCTACTACAACTTGTGAGATATATGTAGCATTACACTCTACTTTAACATTAGTATATTATACTACCTCAAGGGAGGCATATAAACCTTCATTCGCCTTATAATGAGCTACCCCCACCTCTACCATTGGCCGAGTTGAGGGAATTGAGCGAACACACCCAAGTGAAGCTACCTAAGAAAAGTAACATGGGAGAATCTTCCTAGGTATTGAAATTAAAATTATCAAATTTCTTATTGTTTTCTATTATGATCGGCTTTCCTTTTCATCTAGGAATTTTTATACCTCTCATTTATCATACAGATGAATTACTGAACTCATATGAAAATGCAAGATGGTCAGTTCTTCAACCATTGTTTTAGATACTGAAGACATTTCCAGGATCAAGTATATAGTTGAACTTTTTTAGAAATGGTATGAAATACAATATAATCCACTATTATTAGCGCTGTTGAAGTTTCTATGGAAGTTCAATATCCCAGTATTTCTATATATATATTATTCTATTAAATAATATTGAGTTTTCTATCTTTCTTCACAGATGATAAAAAAAGTCATGATACATTATTAAATTAAAGTAATAATATTTAAAATATAATTATGATAACATATAAGTTATATTTATATGATATAAAATATTAATCTAATTTAAATTAAAAAATCGACATGAAATAATATTATAAATAATTAATGTTTAAGAAAGTCATTTAAAAAAAGTAATTTACCCTTATATTATGTATTTTCTATTAAAATTTAAATGTATAATTTTTAGAAATATAATTTCATAAAATTAATTAAATTTTGAATTCATATTAATTTTTTTAAATTTTTTTGTAAATTTTTAATCATTTTAGGAAAATATCAATTTTTAGTTGAAAATGAGGTTTTATGAAAATTTAAATATTCATGGTATTAAAAATAAATACTAATTTAATATAAGGTAATAAAACTATTTAAGTGATTAATTTTTAAATTAAAAAATAATTTTATACATTTTAAAATATTGTTTGAACATAGAGAACCCATGAAAAACATTTTTATAGCTAAAGTAAAAGGTTACATTAATAAAGAAAATTACATTTTGTCTTTTATATCAAATAATTAATTTTTTTTAATTCGGTTCTAGATTTATTTTAATATCAAATAAATTTAATTTGATCAATTTACTTCGTAAAAATTATTTACATTACTAATTTTAACTCCTACATGAAAGTTATGCTTAAAAAAATTATCCTAAAAACTGTTTTCAAGCACTAAGTGAGTTTATTTTTAAATTAATAATTATTAATAATAGAAATTTTATTTTAGAAAATTAATATCATATATATTATTATAATAATTTTATTATGTGTTAATATCAATATTAATTTAGATCATTTTAATTAAGTATTCGGGGTGAAAGTTAAAGTTTCCTTGGAAAAAAGTACACTTGGATAAAGTTTAAAGTAAATGTACAAAGGCCTAAATCACTCATAGTGTAGAGTCAATAAGGTTTACTTATTATTTTTCCATTCCTCTTTGTTTTGAAAATAACAAACACTTTATCTTAAGGAAAATTGTTTTTCCCTAAGGATTATTTCCATAAGGAAAATTTTACTTCTTGTAGGATCAAAATATGAATGTAGATGTTCAATTACAAGAGGGGGTGAAGTTTAAGTTTAAAAACTTTCATTTTTAACCATGATGAAAACTATGTTTAAAATAGTTAAACAAGGTAAATTCAAAAGTCCTCTTTCAGTTCTACTAAAAAATCTTTCTAGGATCTAGAAATATGGTTCTGAAAATTAATCTTAAGGAATGCTTACAGGGATCCATAAATATTGTTCCAGAAATGGAACTTAAGGAAAGTTTACAAGGAAAAGATTCTATCTTAAAGAGTATAGAATATTACTTATCAAAGTATATAAAATTACAAGAAATTATAAGAAAGTTATACTTTATTGCTTTATAAAAATGTAGTAGAAATAAACTTGAAACAAAACAAGTAACAAGTATGAAATCTTTTAACCACAAGATTCGGGTATCCAACAACCTTATATAAAGGTCCTTTGATTTATACTTTCAAGAAATTCTGTCTTACCCACACCAGGGTAATCCCTCGATATGAATATCATAATCTCTATTGTTATCCCTGTAAGCCCTAGAACATTAAGGTAGTCGGCACCTATGCCTTTATAAATCCTTGGATATAGATTACTCTTTTTTTAGGTTCTGAATTCTTTGAAATTCAGGTTCCAAATTCTCTAAAATTCAGGTTCCAAATTCTCTAAAATTACACTTACAAATTCTCTAAAATTATGGTTCTGAATTCTCTTAAATTCTAGTAACGAATTCTATGCAATTCAGACTCTGAATTCCCTAAAATTAAGACTTTGAATTCATTAAAACTCAAACTCCGAGTACCAAAGAATTTAGACTCTGAATTCCCCAGAATTCAGACTCCGAATTCCTCAAAAATAAAGACTCTAAATTCCTCAGAATTCCATCTCTGAATTCCTCAAAATTCCAACTCTGAATTCCACAGAATTCAGATTATGAATTCTTTATAAAACAGAATCAAAATATACATGTCTTATAGACTCAATATGATTATTTGGTAAGATTATGAATTTCATTTTTTCCATAGACTCTGAAAAATACATTTGTTTAAGTAACTTAATTTTCCTTACACTTATTATGAAATGATCTCTCGTACAATCTATTTCTAGAAAACTATTGTTTGTGTGACACATGTATAGGTCCCTCCAAGATTCAAGGAAAAATAGTATTATTGGAGGAGGGAGCTGACCACTGGAGAAGTGCCTATAAATAGGAGCTCATTTGAACGAGATCAAATACACACAATATAGAGAATAAACTCTTCCATCACTATAAATATTTCATGCTACTAAAGTGATTTCTAGAGAGAGACTCCCATACTTTGTGTGGTTCTAAACATCTTGTTCATATTGCTTTGCGTGACTCTGATTATTGTTGAGTACAATTGAGGGCTTCAAGGGAAAGGAAGACATAGGTGCCGACTACATTAAAATTTGAGGAATTGTGGGGATATCAAGACAGATTCTGATATTCCTATCGAGGTCTTACCCTTTTGTGGGTAAGATATACTTTTGTGAAAGTTTAAATCAAGGGAACTTTATCAAAGGTTGTTAGATACCCAACTCTTTGAGTTAAAAGATTTCATATTTGTTACTTTTTTGTATCAAGTTTATTTTTGATGCATTTTGATAAAGGAAGAAAGTATAACTTTCTTATAATTTATTTTACTTTTATATACTTTGATAAGTATGATTCTATACGCTTTAATATATAATATTTTCCTCGTAAACTTTCCTTATGTTTCATTTCTAGAACCATATTTCCAGACCTTATAAACGTTCCTTAAGTTTCATTTCCAGAACCATGTTTCCGGAACCATGATTCTGGAACCATAGTAGAACTAAAAAATGTATTGTGATTTTACCTTTTTAACTTTGTTAAAAAAAGTTTTCATTAAGGTTAAATATGAATGTTTTTAAACTTACAGTTCACCCCCTTCTTGTAATTGAGAATCTATATTCATATTTTAATCCTAAACATAGGTGTCTAAAACATGAGTTTATAGAAGGTTTTTCATAAATATTATGCTCCATAAACAATCATTTATTTTTATGGTGGTATTTGACATTGAATATTCTAAAGAAATAATTTAAAGAGATGATATAATTCAAAAAACTACCCTTCCATTATCTTATAAAAGAAAAAACTTACACCCCCTCTTTACACACCCATAATTTCTAATTACATAGTTAAAATCTACTAATATTTTAATCCTATAAATTTCTCCCAAAAAACTTGTCATTTTCCCCCCTTATATAGCCTACTCCCTCCACATCCAAGGTTAATTCTAAAGAAAATAATTGTTCTCAATGTCGGTATTACTTGACTCTTAACCCTTATTTTTAATTATTATCTTACTATTATTCCATAATTTTTCTAAAATAATTAATTAAAAATAATGTAATACTTAAATCTCAATATATCAATTTCAGAATAATTGTTCATTCATTCCATAGAATCTTCTAAGAAAAAAACACATCAATCATGCGTAGGTACAGATTATAACCTTTGCGAAAGGGTGTGGTTATTTTTTCATCACCACATCTTTGGGATGGTATGAAGGATTTTTTTAAAATTAAAAATTATGTCTATATTTAAAATATACAATAATTAATTGTTCTGCCCTTATATTTTACTCCATTTTATCCATTTTTTAAATAATTATATCTTTAGTCATGCTTATGTGTCGATTTCCACCTTAATGAATGAAATGTCTTATTTTTTTATCCACATAACATATATGGACCTAAAATTTTGATAAATGAAATAATATTATTTTTTAAAATTATTATTTTTATTAAATGATAAATTTTAAAATATAGTAATTGTATTCTTTCTTAGGGAAATGAGTTTGTTAATCATGGTTATGTACAGACTTCCACCTCCATGAATGAAAATTTACATTTTTCAAAATCACCAATCATTAATGGTTATAATAATGGAATTTATAGATATATATGATATATATTACATATATAATATTCTTTAAATTTTATATTAAAATCATTTAATTTCACTTTATTACTCATTTAATCATTATGACACGCTATTTTTTGGTTAGTTTATCGCTTACTGAAGCGATGATGTAATATTTATATAGTGGGTGATTAATGAATGTTATATATTATTAATTTAATTTAATAATGAGGTATAAAATATTTTTATGGGATAAGTAGATATAATATTAATATCTAAACAAGTTAATAATATTTCATCTCTGTTCATTAAAAATAGTCGAAACAAGTTTGTCTCCAGCCTTATTTGAAAGTGATATAATTTAAAGAATCATGGGATGAATATTGAATATTTTAAATAATAATGGGATATTTATTAAAACCACATTGTAATTTTGGAATTATGAACCTGGTATTAAATATCAACTATTAACATTAACATCACAAATTATTTTTATGAAAATTATATGTGTTAACATCATATATTAAAAATAAGCTATAATGAACCATTATATTCATTGTAAATAATTATAAATGAGGTATATACATTTTTTAGAGAGATAAATAAGGTTATGAAATAGATTATTAATATATTTATGGTAATTTTATAATATTTATATTCTGATTAACTAAGATGGAAAATAAGGTAACAAATGTTTTTTCTCAAACTCCGTTCATTTGGATACATATTACTTTATGAAGAAATCTACTTTTATATGATGTAAATGCTTCCCAATTGTTATTTTATAATGAAATATATTTTATTATTGGTAATTGAGGTTCATTTTCAAGAACATTCTCCTAAAAGGTATTTTTTTGAAAAAGTTACTTAGATCTCAACTCATGTTCTTTTTCCATGAGTCGTAAATTTTCTTCTTAACATTAATCTTACAAGTCACATTTCTCCACCATTTCCTTTTAAATATGTTTATTTTTTCCCATTTGTGTAAATTTTTTAATTTAATTAAAATTGTTATATTTTTTGGTACAAATTCTCTTTCAAAATACATTACTGGAAGGAATGATTCCCAACCTAGGTACACAGATCATTTTCCTCCTTGTACAAGTTTTACGTATCAAAACTATTTTTGATAATAAAAAAGTCACCATTAGTATTCTATTTACCTCCTATTAATTAAATGTTGTGTCATCATTTTTATGATGTTGGTTTCACTAAATGGGTTTAATTGATGTTAAAAAAATTTAAAATGTTTTTTTTTCAAAAAAATAATTCTAAAGTTAATTTTAAAAATGATCCAAAATCCCTTATTTTCAAATTTTTTTTAAAGTGAATTTTAAAAAATAGTGAATTAATTAAAAAAATTAAAATGAAATGTTATAACTTATTATGCATGGGAAATTTTTTAGATAAAGGGTTATGTTTTACTTGTTACTATGTGAATGTAACTTTCCATCGACTTAATCATTTTCTAAGTGAATTCCTCTATAAAATTTCATGGTTTCAAAATAGGAAATTTATATTCTCATGTTTTAATAAAATGTTTTTTTAAAATTTTTTTAAAGGATAAGATAAATTCTTATTTTCAATAAATATTCTCAATTATTCTATATGTATTCTTCATTAACGGAATATGCTTGATCTACGGTATTCATCCAATGACACCATCTAAATTATTTATCTATATAGATTTTGAAATTTTATTTTACATATATTTTATGATCCTTAACTACTTTTTCTACCTAATAATGAACTTATTAAGCATTATTTACATCCAATTATTTTCCTCTGTGAATACCCTATATTCTACTACTTGGTTGGTGGGTGTTCAGCTAGATTCCCAATACATCAATTGACTGAGCACATTGTTAACTAAACAATAGATCTATTTCCTATACTATTTAAATAACATATCTATAATCATATTTGTTGATTATCATCTACATAAAATTATTTTTAATGTCATTGGATACTCAATTATTTTCTATGGGTTTATCATTTCATGTCTATGGATGAAATCTTGAATGATTATTCAGGGAACCACTTGAAATGGATATAAAACTCATTTAATTTCCTTGGATTTTTATGATATGTTGATTTAAACTATGTGGAACCAAAATGTATGATGCTCATTATGTTATAGTTAGTCCTAGAATTATATAACACTCTAATGAATTTGGTAATTTTTCTATCTGAAGATATATCATAGTGGGTACTTAGCCTATCCAACAATGTTTTTTAATGAGGTTGAGATCCTTAACATATTGTTATGATATTAATTTTATATTGTTTCCAAATTCCTATAATTACAAGATCATATAATATTATCATGATTATTCCATTCTCTTATGTTATCATTTCCTATGCCTTGATTCCATGCTCTTTATGTTACTATGTTATGCCTCCATACATGAATAAGTTTCCTCTCCATTATGGTTTACTTTGATTATACCCTTACTAAGAATCTGAGATCTCCATTTATTAGGATTCCTTCTCCCTGGGTTATGAAAGAAAGTATAAGTTTTTCTAGTTCTAGAAGAGTAGCTTATATGGAGAATTTATGGGAGATCTTAAAGACTCATTATGGATTAATTAGTTTCTTATATAGTGATAAAATTCCCATTTATTGAGAAGAATTGAGATTTAGTAATTTATTCTTTGTCCTAGCTCTATAAACCCTTAAACATAAAGGTTATTGGATTTTAAATGTGAGAAAGATCACATAATAATATACATGTATTAAAGTCAGTGTTGTAAGTTATTTTTTCTCAACCCTAAATTATGGAGTGTGGATCTAGGGAACTACATGAATTTCCACTAGGAAAACTTGACATAGGACTTTCTTCCATTTCATGGACATGGGATACTGACTGATGTTAACATCCACTACTAATATTCTAACCATTCAATGTCATGGTTTTTAAAATAAATGAATCTAGGTAATGCGAACATCTTTTATAAAGGTTACTAAATTCCTAAAGGGTCCATCCATCTATCATGCTATCTTCATAATTCCAATACCACTTTTGATAACCTAAAACACATAGTATAACCTAATACATATAGGTGATCCTCCAACTTTCATCACTCCTCCATCGACCAACCATTGGTTTCGAATTAATAATGGGGACTATTTCGTAGAGGAGTCTCTAATACTAATTGCATGTGGGTTAATTAGGCATACCAAATGTGCATATAATTTTCGAATTGGCTAATTGAAAAAATATTTACAAATCCTTTTAGATATGAAAAAAATATTTCAATAAGAACAATGATCTAATTCAGGGTTTGCAGAGTCATTTGAGTCCTCAGAATAACACATTCCACCTGATGAATACTAAACTGGGAATTATTATATGGTACATCTCTAAGGTTTATGGGTCACCGATCCTTCTATTAATGTATGTTTAATTTTACCCCAAAAATATACAAGGGGGAACTTAAAAAGATTCTATACTTATCCCAATAGTTTTTGAGACTGGTGATGAAATACACAAGGAAATAACCATATCCTCAAATTGATTTCAACATCAAGTACTAAATGAATATCTTACGAGTTCATTTTTGAAATGGTCCCATGTGAAAGCGCCCAATAGAATGTCACTCTATGAGGAAGTGGGGAGTTTCAAGATCATAATAGATAGTTATAGAGTGTGGTAAACATGTAGAGTGTGGCCCATGTACATTTATGAGGGCCTCCATATTGGTAGTAGGGGAACCCATGGGATTATTCATGTCAGTTCTGGTGAATATTCACCAGTTCCAACTATATATTTCAAAATGAGTTATCCTTTCTATATATTCGGAATGTTGAAGATACAATGTGGGGTTGACGGTGAATCATTTCAATGCATATGACCTACTTAGTGAATTTCAAATACCCAAGTGAAGATACAAACCTTTCAACTGGTTTTTTCATGAATTGGGCCATTGTCATAGAATAATGGTTTCCCTCTTAAACATTTTTTTCGCTCTTTAGAGTTCATATTTTCCCATATGGACCACCTCCTTCTGGGTTGATCACCAATAATGGAAGCATATCATAAGAACTTTGATCTTATGTGATATTTATGATATATAGTTTGTAAGTGGACCAGATTGACTATGACATCATTTGTAAAGCATACACACACTACTAATTCAAACACCTATATTGAGGACTCTAGCACAAGGTAGTTGCACCTCTGGTGGATGTGATTCAAGAGTATCATCCCATGGTAGAATGACCACTTTAGGGGATGATGGCTTAAGAAGCCACACATGAAATGATCAATTTTCCTCCCAATGGTGCATTTGTTAAGATATTATTTGATTATTCCTATTCTTTCATATTTTCATACACTCAAGGAATATTATGTAGAAGAAAACCCAATGAAATAATATGTTAATCTCCCAATAAAGTGTGGAAGGAAACCTAAATACCTTAAAATTGGAACATGATGGATAAGGTTCATAATTCATCAGATTTTCTTAAACCCTATGTTTCTCCACTACTATTTGTTGATGCAGTTATTCAAAAGACTATAAAAATATGATTTAACTAAAGAAAATAGAGTGAGGTCCATACTGAAGGAAAGATATGAGGTATGTGTCTAAAGTATAAAGATCATGAGTCTTATTTTTGTAATAGGTGGGATATATCCAATAAATACTTAGAGGATGTGTACCTTGAGGCCAATAAATTTTCGTGAAGTGGGATCCCCACTTCCACTATTCAAGATATATGGTAAATCCCCTAGGATATAATTCACATACCTAAAATTGGAAACGTGAGAGAGACTTGGCACTTCAACATTGAAACCAACCCTACAGGGGTGGGGTGCACATTTGATAGTTTGATATGTTGATCATGGCCTCCAACAAGAGGGTCCATATCACAATGAATTTATAATACATGATAGAATAAGGAACCTTGGTGGAGAGATCAAACAATAATGAGAGGAAAAGTGGGATGACTAAATCAACCCTAATGATGTATGTTTGATCTTCATATCTATAAAATTCCAATACATGTAACTTTTTCTAATGCAGATATTTATGTTTTACTTGTAGAGAATGGATATGGACACAAAAACGAATGAGTCACCCAAGTGTATTACCATGTGTACATTCGAGGTTGAATCTATGGGGGGTTTCCTTATAGATGAAGAAGGGGAGTTTTACTACAATATGCAGATGATGTGAAAGTAATAATAAGAAGTCTTTTCTCTAATCATTCCTCCTCCAATGTTGAACAATCTAGAGGCATTTCTATACCATCTAATATTCAAGATCAAACTTTGGTGAAGGGAGAAGATGTTATCTGAGAATATATTTCTTTAAAAATGGTTGGAATATCTAGGTTATCTTTAGTTTCCTTAACCTTTTTATTATGCTGACACTAATATTCATTAAAAATAGATTCTCCCTCCTTGAAAAGGTACATGGAAAGTCCCAAGGATACCTAAAAGGGTATCCCATGGGAATCTCAAAGTCTACATACAAAGACAAACATATCTATAGTGGAGGGAGCAATGATAGTGTTTTTTCTACAAGAATCTACTAATAATGAAAGATATGGACTATGAATGTCAATTAAACACAACTGTTATTTATTCACACATACTTAATTATTTCTATCTTCTATAATAAGGCTCATCACACACTTCAAGGATGAAATCATGATAGAATAACTTTTCTCAAACATCAATTACACTACCTTCTTAGAAGATTCTAGAAACTCTAAAAAGAAACTATAAGGATGTAACACTTAATTATAAAGGACTAAAATCACCATTTCTCTATATATATTACTGAATTATTCTCTCAATATTCCTTGATCTATCCTCAAGTAAAACTACCAATTTTATTTTTTTTAAAGGGATACAATGTCCATCCCTCTTATTCATGAGGAGGTATCACCCTCTAGGGAATCAGAAATGGTGCATGCTCTTTAAAAACAATCACTATGAGGGAATAAATAAACCCCTAACCGATCAAATAATTAATGGATATGTAATCAATCACAAAATTATACACAATTAACCAATATTGGTGGTTGAGGTCCCTACCACTGTAAATAGTGGACTCCCTTCCAAGGAAGAAACTCATGGTATACATCCACCAAATATGAAAATAGCCAATGGGGTTCGATCTATAAGAGAGGTTGAGGGGTTTTAGTATCCTAAATTATACCTTTTGTATCACATTGTTGGTTTATGACTATCCATTCATCATTCACAGCATCACCAACCCAAATGTGGAGCTATCTGAAAGGCTTCCTATCGTAGAACCTTGACCGCCAAAAAGTGATGAGATCAATATTATATCTGAACCCCCAAGTTAAATAACATTTTTATAAGTTCCCCCATAAATATAATTGGTTCTTGGGTACATTTCACCTTACAAGTGAAATATTGAGTCCTATAAATAATTCCTTGATGCTTTATACATTACATGATGATATGTTTGGAAATACATATGGAAACTCATCATGTAATATCCATTAGAGTGTCAACAATTGAAATTACTCAACCTTAAAAATAGTTTTATGATGATGGGATATGGTGGATTTTATAATCAGAAGATTAATTATGTCGTAAATGAGCCCTTTGAATGATTTAATGGGAGTAAACATCACAAAAACTCATTTATAAGGGGAAATCAGAATCACATTTTACCAACCTTAAAGATACAATGTTCTATGAATAATCCCATTTGGAGGTGGTGGTAACAGAATCTAAACATTTAGTGGATAAATAATTCATTCACGTGGAATACCTTTGGTGAGATCTAGATGATTCTATGGATATTCTATAAGAGCACAAGTGTAATTCTGAGGATTCCAAAACTAAAGAGAATATCATCACTCAAAAGGAAGAGAAACATCATTATGTTGTAGAAGCATAGGTTATAGAGATATAAAAATTTCAACACAATATATATGATGACCATAAATCCATTATTAAATGAAATCTTTTGGGGATATAATATAGAAATTATCTCCCACCCTTATGGGAGGAGATAGACCTCATAATGGGGACATTTCTCTCTAATTTTGATTAATGAATGTAATTTCCTTTTTTCTTCAAGATCATTGGATTTTTTTTCAATTTCTTAAAATTGCATTCACATATAATTCTTAATAATCCTTGAATACTCTCAAACAACAAAATAAAAGTAACTCAAAACCATTTTAGTATTGAATTCAAATAAAGTTGAGTCAATCATGGTCCTATAAACATTTGACTTGATGATTTTTCATGTTAGAAGCGTTATCATGTATGTGTATAGGTATATTAACAATCATCATAAAACCAAAGTTGTTCTATTAAGATATATGGATGATTTATTCCTTGGTATGTTCTAATTGATGTATATTGGCATATGATCTATCATCATAGCAATATAGATTGTACATTTGCATGTGAAGATAATTTCCACCATTTATTTTTCTCACAAATGGTTATAAGAGTATACATGATAACCCTAACAATAAATTCTGTCCATTAATATATAGAGATTACTTCCTCCTAGTCATGTGGTCCCAGGTGAGTATATTATTTTTCACCATCACCACAACACTAGAGTTAGTACATTTAAATATGGATTTGTTTGTCTTCTCATTATGAGGATCATGAAGCAGAGTTTTGGTATGAGGATTTAAAATATTTTAGGTGATTTAGGTGCCCTAAAATCCCAATTTTTTGATCTTTTTATGAATTCCTAGATCAACATGTCAGAAAGAGAGGAGCACTATAGCTTTTTCCTCGAACAAGGGACTTAAAAAGATTGACTTGAGTTTTCCTAAGATAATATTGTGGGCCCGCAAGTTTTAAATCTCTTTTATTGTTATATCCCAAATTTTTTAATTAATCATTTGATGGAGGAAACTTATCTAGTTAGAAATTGGATTTTTTTACATCACCCTTTTTGTTTTTTCATCCTAGTGACTTTTACACCTTTTCCATTCCAAGAATTCAATTTTTACCAATTTAGGTAAATTGTAGGCCTGTATAGAAGAGACTAGACTTTTTACCAGGGTTCCCTTTATGATTTTTCAACTTTTTGAGTATTATGTATATTTCCTTGGGCTGTTTGAGGTAATAAAATAAGGAAATATGTTATTAATTTTTTATGTCATGTAACTTTGACCAAGATCATAGGTTATCTATGTAGCGGCACATTTAAAAAAAACTAATTATGAATGGGGAAAACCCAATGCTACTAATGTATACAATCTCATATATAGGTGTATATAATTTGGGGTCATTATGCTTAGAATATATATATTATATTAAAAGATAAATAGATTAAACAGAAATATGGTACAACCATTACAATAAGGGAATGGTATAAAATTGATGTGGATGAAGACCCAATACTAGTATACACCACACCATATATAGGGGTGTAAAGTTTAATTCTATAATGATTAAACCATTGTTTCATGTGGTTTAGTATCACATGGCGAGGACTGATTAAATGACAATGATTATAATGTTATATTGTTTCCTTGAAAATGTGTACGATGTAAAAATATGTAATATAGAGGGTATTGAATCCACTTGAGTGGTTTGAGTATGATTTGTGTAAGCTATAAATCAAGATGCTCAAATCCGGGCATGACAAAATAAACTTGTACTAAAAGAATGATCACTAACTAAATTCTAATGGTGGGTTCATTTGTGATGTTTTTAGGGTGTATAGAGATAAGAGTACCTTATCAATATAATTAATATTTTCTATCGATATGTTTTTATTAGGGAAATATATACAGTTTCATATTTAGGGATTGTATGTATATCCAAATAGATGTGTCCCTTAGATTTAGATATTGATGGCTAATGAAAGGTTTTTTAATATTCAAACACTTAGGTAATGAAGTTGGTTTATGTATGAAATGGAATTCAATAAAAAAAATTGGAACCATAGTGTTTTTGACACTATGTATTAAATATAGATTTGAGGTGAAGGTTTGTGATATGAAAAAACTCTCAATTCTACTTGGACTAGTGGGTCCATTAATCATAGCCTCTCTTTTACTAATTCTATATAGTGGGACCTAAAATCTTTGTTCCATATCTTGTTTTCATGATCATAAAATGAGTGACTAAGAAAGTGAATATATGGATTTTAGTAAGTCTACACTTAATGGATATGTGTCTTAAAATGTTTCCAATCTATTTCCATTTATGTTTAAGGGACATGTAATTAATACCATTGGGATTAGAGTTTGAGGTATTATATAATTAACCCAAAAATGATATGACATATGTAGTAAGGAAAAGGAAAATCCCACAATGAGTGGAAATCCCAATGCTCCCACAAACTATCTTGGAGTAGTTCACATAGATTAATGTTATAGTTCTTAGAATGATGGGTGAGATAGTCTAATTAATTAATGGAAAAAATTAATACAACAATGGTTTCCCATCATTAGAATAAACTATCTTAATGAAGTGAAAATAGTTTAAGGTCATAGTGTTTTGACCAAAGGGTGAGATACTTAACCCTAAAAACCCTAATGAAATACAATATGTGAAATAAAATCCAAATTTTTGTGTAGATCATCCCTCAGATGAGTCCAATAAAATTAAGGTAAAGATTCTTAGACTAACATCAGGGGGTGTGATATGATAACCAACATGGGACTCAAGAGATGATAGCACCCTAAAACCTTTAAATAATGGATGGAAATGATGTAAATCATGATCTAAATTATTTGGATTAGAAATTTTTAATATTGAACATATTTCGAGGGTGACCACTAACCAAGGATCCTATCAAGGGTTACATAGAATTATTATTATAGGCCTTTGGGTATTTTAGGACCTTCTCATCAGGATGAATATGCCACTAGTTGGAAGATTCTATTTAGGGTGCCTATAATGTTTCATATTGAGATCATTTATGGAAAACCAAAAAGAGGTATCCATTGAAGCTATATATAGTCATTATTGATTTCCATTGATTTTTTTTGGGGCCCCATAAACTTATGTAATAAAGTGTCTTAAAAAGATGGAAGAATCCCAATGGTCATTTTAATGTACCAGTCTCGAACTAACCATGGGTAAGAAATGTTTTGGAGTTAGATGATGACATGAAACATACCCCCATGTCAATATAACTCAAATATAGGGGAGTTTCATTCTTCAATCCTATTATGGGATCAAAAATGGTTGACTGTTCTTGGGACACTACTTTAATTAATGACTAATCAATGAATGAGGTGTTTATAAAGTAGGGATTTCAGAAACACAAGTTAATTTTTGCATAGTTTAGTGCCTCATATACCAAGGGCCCTTACATGGATCATTTTATCTTATAGGGAAGTCAGGTTATGTGGAAAAAATCACTCCATGTAGTTTAAGGTCAAAAAACATAAACTGTATGTTGTGTGGTTTAATGTCAAGAAATAAGGAATACAAATTTATGTTGTTTAAGGTCAAACAATGAGGTATTATAAGTGGAATATTTCACTTGGTGAATCATTTTCCAAATTAAGAACTCATATCTTGGTTTCATGTGATGGGAGGGAATATTATGTGAATGAGTAATAATTTAGACACCATGAAAGAGGGTGGAGTTTATCAGAATTCATAGGTAGGCCCGAGACAAGTTATCCAAGCATCATTACGGGTCCCATGGTATGAGAATCATTCCATTAATATCTCTAATGATATGGGAATATTTTTTCATAGGTTTATGGAATAACTCTATGTTATTGAATTATTCATAGATTTGAATCTTATATAGGAAAACAATAATTGTATCTTCCCCATGAAATATTGGATAAGAAACTACGTATTAGAAGATATCTTATATAGATATGGCTCTCATTCATGGATGTTAGTCCACATGGGTTAGGCTTTTTCTAAATAGTTTAATGTCTTATAGGATATTTCTTATTAAATATAGTTTAAAATAATGGGACAAATAAAATGTATTTAAAATATTAAAATCATATAGGATGAAGTTATATGTACCATATTTTAAGGTCATACAACTAGGACCTCATAAATTGGGGACATTTTTACCATGGAATAGGTTTTTTAAATGAAAACCCATATGTTGGAGGTCTTGCACCAACTTTATCATGCACATAAAAAGATGTCTCTATCTCAATTTTAGACCCATAGAGGGGAAATCCAACATGAATGGTGTAATCAATTAATCTTCACAAAACAAAGACTTCATTGAAACTTTTTAGTTGGGACTATGATGATTGATCCCAGCATCACTGCATATCCGGACATATTAGGAATCAGTCTACATGTAGTTTTGATAAATTGTTTCATATTACCTTTACAAATATATGTGAATACATTAATAATCCTCACATGGATATGGATCCTATATAAGTGGATGAGTTGCGTAAATAGATCAGTCTAAACAATTTGAGAGTTCACACATAATGGTGTTAAGTAGTTTACGGTCATACAGAAATGACCATCATGTAGATGATTTCACTAAGATTTTAATCATTAAAATAATGAAAGAATTTCATCTCTTCATGAACAAAGTGGATAGAACCCTGACATCAATAGAGGTGCTCAACCACTGAGATGAAGTGGGGCATTAGTTTAGGATTTTATGTTTGGATAGAGATATGAGATGTAGGCGTCATTAAATAACTTGTATTGTATTTAATCAACCCACATGTGGTTTTAATGTAGGAGGTAAAATTTGGACACATTTTCTTAATGTTAATCAAGGAATGGGAACTCTCCATTAATACAATGTGGGTTCTAAAACCCAAAAAATATGGGGGGAAATAATCAAGATTGAGCTTATGGATGGGTTTGGTAGTTCATATGTCACTACATATCTCATATCAATAACATAAATCAATCCACATATAGTTATTATAATGTGAGAGAACATGACCTCATTATATTCAAATAGATAAAGTAAATAAACATGCATTAGGAACCTTTACATGGATTTGGATCACATGTTAGGAAAACAGGTCTCACATGTCGTCTCAAATAATTTGACAAGTTATGTATGGAATACATTTTTTCATTCATTTTTATGTCATGGTTACAAAACATTGATCCCCATTTTTACACTTGATGAACGTCAATTTTCATAACTTGGGAAATAAAAAAGAAACTCTAATATCATGTGATTCATACTCAGTGTGAAAAATAAGAGGAAACTGGTGGCTAATCACATCACATGAGGTTGCATGTCGGGGATGGAATCCAAACAACCATCATGTTATTTCACATTAATATACAAGGGAATTATCATATAGTTTTATATCGTATGTCTAGGAAAAAATTTCATATATTTTAATATCATTAAAATTGGATGTAATCCATCCATGAAGTTTTAATTCAAGTGGGATATACTTAGTACATGCAGTTTAAAATTATATAGTGTGGAAAAATAATATAGATTTACATCATGTGATTATGATAAGGGGTTGTGTAGTTTATCATCATTCCACCTAGATGAAGTTGGTCACTGTGTATTTACATGAATTATTTTTTGATAAACTATACATTAGTTTTTGGAGAGGAATTCACTCAATACAAAATGATAAGGGGTTAGGCGTCATGGGAGTAGACCTTATGCAGGGTGTAAGGTTCTTCTCACTTTGGTTCAAGATTCAGATGTTTCTTTTAGAATATCATTAGTGTTTTGGATACCCAATACCATATCTACTTAGAGAGCATAGTATATTAAAACATTCCTATTGAATTATCATGAAACCTAGTTCTGATGAAACTCAAGTTTGTATAGAGTGTGAAACCATTTCACATCAATATTCTCCAATTCATCTAGTTGTTTCTGGGACTTTTTACCCTCTGAAAGTTGGTTGTAAATATGTATGAAAAGGGAGGGAATCTATACCTCAATGGTTAGGAGAACCATATTTCCATATACTAGTGAATATGTGATTGCTTATTTAGCAATATGAGTTATAGTGAAATAATACCACAAATAATGTAGTTGTTTTATTTGTTGGTATTTTTTGTCTCTATTCCCCATCTTTTGAAGGATATTAGATAGGGTCTTATTAAAATACTCTCTCTATAAATTCATCACCGCTTGGTAGTATAATGGTTGATTAGACTGAATATCGTAAAGTTGAAATATGGTTTTTAAATTAAGAGAATATATTATTGGATTCATTTTCTATAAACATTTTTTGAGGGACAATAAATTTGGTAATGATGTTTTACTTCATGAACTTGAGGATATCCTTTTTCCCTAATTCCTTGAAATATATACCCTTGGTCTATTTAGATAATTATTTGATTATAGTATGGTTTTACATGAACTTCTTGGATATGGTTGGGGGATATAACCCCATAAAATTTATTCCCCAGATGATGAATTTCTATGAAGATTTTGGAAGTATGCAAAAAATCAAGTGGTTAATGGATAAAATTAGTGTGTGTCCAGAATGAGGGGAATTTATTAATGACTTCTGCACAATATTTTGTTATGGATGACTAAAATTATCCAAGGATATATATTTTATGATATATATTGGTTCTTAACTAATGACCATCATAGGTGAAAATAAGGGCTTTCAATATAATAATGAGAGTTTATTTTCCTTCATTTATTCTGAGCCCGTCTCTATCAAGGAATTTCCTATAGAATAATTTTTTTTGAATTTGGGTCATTATAGAGGATGAAGTTCACCACTCTCCATTTGATCTTCTATTTTTTGTATCAATCTTATAGAATAATTCCAAACTAGGGGTAGTTTATTATTGGGAACATATATTCGGTTATGATATCCAGTATAGAGGATATGAGATCATATAAGTTAAGTGTTTTGTTTATTTCATTGATTTCCTTGATGTCATTACTGATGAATAAATCATCCACCTTTTAGTGCATGATGTTGATGACCATCTAATCCAATTCTGTATATATCGAGGATATTTTTGCATTATATAGTGCATATGATTGGTAATTTTGTGAATCTGATTTGAGATACAATGTTTTCATGGAGTGGAATTCCTCCATCAACCCTTATACATAATCATTAAGGGTAACTATTTCTTCCTTTTTGATGGAATATTCTTCATTCATTTCCATGAAAAAAAATATAATACACCTCTAATATTCAAATGTGATACTGGTATCTATAGGTTCAACTCCAATACTGAAATGAGATCCTTATATTCTACCTTATTATTGGTAAATCCTTATAAAAATAGGAATACGTAGGGTAAAACCTCCATTATATGAGTAAGGAGAAAATTTTCCATGTTAAAAATGTTCAGCTTTGATTTCTCTATTCATCGTCTTGTCATAATTCTAGAATATTAATTAAAATAATTTTCCCATATCTTCTGAGTGTTATAAATAAATATAATCACCTCATATATATTATTTGTATTTAGTCATGAATTAATAGATACAAGGTGTACTGTGAGTAAATCGTCTATTGCATGCACTTAGGTCACATTTTGAGATATAAACTAGATATAAAATTTATACATAACAATTACTCACCATATATTATTTCCAATTAGAATTGGTAGAATAATAATATAGTTTATCAGTTTTTTGTGTTAGATAAGATATACTTAATGGTGTTACAGATACTGCCTCAACATTAGCACTATGAAAAAAAACCACAAAGAGTTCTTCTCAATGTTAGAGTATCAAGTCTTACTGTATAACATTGTTCTATTAATATAATATAGACTATTATCCTTTCTCATATCATTATTATGATAAGGAATATTATTGATTGATAATTCTATGGTTTCCCTTCCCCTGGGTACTTCAACACTGGGGGTGTAGGAGGTACATCTTAATCTCATTAAAATATTCTCATAAATCTTGTACCGCTAGTAGGTATACCCTTTTTTATCATCCTTATAAAGGGTTAAAATTTTATTGATAGATTGGTAATAAATCATTTGATATAGGAAAGAGTCACTTGGAATCCTATTAGCTATATGATCTTCCATGGTGGAGGTCTATCAAGGAATTCACTAGTATTATCAAGATCAACCTTGATATTATAATAATGTATAGACCATATTATAAAATTTCCCAAATTCACCGCAAAAACACTTTTCAAGGGGTTCATGTTTTGGTTGTGTTGTTGAATCTTGTTGAATACAATCTCTAGGTCACCTAGTTGACCATAGAGTTATAATGACTTAACCACTATATCATCAATATGGAACTTTAATATTTCTCTCATAAGAGGCTTGAATATATGGTTCATGGCTCATTTTTAGGTGGAACCATCATTTATTAATCCAAAGTGAATTACTTGATATTAATATACCAATTTTGGTACTATAAAAGAAATTTTCTCCACAGATTTATAGGCCATTTAGATCTAGATGTGACTAGAATAACCATCCATGATGGATTGGGCTTAGATACCAGTCATTTCATCAATCAAGAGCTTTATAATAAATAATAGAAAATCATCATTTGGGAGATGATATATTTGATCTCTAAAGCTCCACAAAACTTTTTTTCCATTCTTATTTTTTATAGAGACAATTTTGGAAATCTATTTCGATGATTGAACATTCTAGATAAAGTTGGATTTTAAAAGCTTTTCAATCTCGGCTTCTACCTTAGAATAATGGTTTAGATTAATTCCCCTAGAAATATATTTAAATCCATGGTAATTATCTTTAAAACCTAAATGATGGGTAGCCATTTTCGGATCAAGTTTGGGAATCACTATATATTTTTGAAAAAATATATCCTGGTTTCATTTCAAGAAGGAGATGTATATAAATTTATTATTAAGATTTATCATGGAACTAATCAATGTGGGTCAATGATCATCCTATTCACCTAGATTAATTTTCATGAGTTCATTAAATGTGGTGGATATGATTTTCTCAAATGTTGGAGTGGAATTTTAGATATTTTCTTCCCTTATTCCCTCTATTTTAATTTAATTAGTAGTAGTGGAAAAGGGTGTACATTGGGACCTAGAAAAATATATGGGCATATTATTATCTCATGTGGATTATGAGAGGTGTCCATAGGTCATGATAGTGTCTATACAAAGAAATAATTATTGGGGGAATCCTATAAAACATCTCATTCCTCCCCAATATCATCAGGGTAAGAATATGTTCCAACAACCTATAATTTAGGAGTTGATGTGGGAATATTATATTCTCTCTATGATTATAAGGGAAAATTTTATTTATTGAATATATGGATGTAATTGAATCTATTGATATTATTTATAATGTGTTTGTATATTTATTAACAGAATTTCTATTTTTCTTGTGACCATACGCTTCTTTTCCTATCCAGTTCCAATAAAGGTTATCGATATCATAAAGACATTATGATTATGACCAGTCCTTATCCTCATATCCATTACCAAAAATTAAGGTAAATATGATAAAAGAACCTCTATTGTGTGATCTTAATATCAATTAGATTGAGCCTCATGTAGAGGCACAAGATAGTGAGATCAATCTATAGGGATGGGGTGTTTAAGTGTTCCTCTATCAGTGGTGACTACACTATGGAGGTAGCTACCTAACTATCATATTATAAGAAGGTGATAAAATGCTCTTACATTTTAAATGGGGACCACATGACCAGAATATTAAAAACTATGAATCACTACCTTTATGTGATTAATGGGTAGAACATAATATTTTTAGAGTTTTTTTAACAGATTCACATGTGAAATATTAAGACCATTGGGAGTAGAAAGTTGAATGGGGTTTCATATCACTAACTATTAACCCTTACCTTTATAGAAACATGTGTCTATATATTAAAAATTAAAGGATTTAAATGAGTTTCCAACACCATACAACAATCTGACTTTTCCATCAACAACGTATTTGAGTCACCAGTGGTATAATGAAGACACTATTGGATAACAATTGATCCATGTACATCCCAGAAAGTTAATGAAGGTTTTGATAGATTAACTACTATGAATTCAGAGTCGAATATTGGATTTCTAAATAAGTCTCTAATTTTTATTTTTCCTAGAGGTTTACTCTCATGGTTGTTATATCCATTAATTTTCATGTTCAAGGAGGATATGTAATATTAACTATATCCCAAGTAGTTAAGTATTTAGAATAGTATGATATTGATTCTAGATCTTTTATCAATGAGAGACTAATATACATTAATATCACCCATATTTTGATAAATATACCATATTATGAGATTTACTTATAATTAAGTCTCCAAATTTTATTCTTTGAATAAGAT
Source organism: Viscum album (assembly GCA_963277665.1). NCBI lineage: Eukaryota > Viridiplantae > Streptophyta > Magnoliopsida > Santalales > Viscaceae > Viscum > Viscum album. The sequence goes on from OY728126.1 coordinate 772,361,413, forward strand.
GTTTGTGATGCATTCATCAAAACTGATACCTACATGATAAACTTCAACTATTGTGAATTCATCCTTCAACTCTTAACGGATTTAGAGGTACTTAGTGAGTGATTATCAGTTTTATTTTCTGATATAAAGTTCATATAGAATAGAGAGATTATCCAAAATAATGGGGTGATGCATTAAGACATCGTAATTTTGGACCATAGAACTAAGTTTCCCAGGATGAGGTTGTTCTCTATCTTTAGGTAGGTAGTTCTAGGATACATGTGTTGATGTTTCCTTTACATAACCAACATTTGGTGGTAGTTTCATGGAAGGCGATTTTTCATGAACTAACCATCCCATGATCCTATTTGGACTAGAAAATTTAACTCTATTTAATTGTTCCAATAATATAATCAGTTTTGTACAGGAATAAGATGATTTATGAGAAGATCAGTTCTTGAGTTGATCTTGATGAAGTTCTTGTCTGTAGGTTTCTGTAGTATAAATGGATTCAGTGAAGAAATTTATTAAAAATAGAGATCATTATTAAACCTATATCACTCAACCTCCTCGACATAAATGGATTCTTCCACCTCTTCCTAGATTATGGTTGGGGAACTTATGTTCGTGTGTGTATTATTCATTGGTTAGGGGATTTTTCAAGTGGATAACATTGATATAAACATGTTGTGATTCATCACACAATAAGGATCCAATTTTATGGGGGTGGAGCTTGTTGATTTTTTTTTGGTTTGAAAACACTTATCCTCCAAGTGATTCTATCAATATTTCTGAAAGGGTTTGAACCCACTTAGGTACTTTTAACGACTCCTCCAATTATATTGTTTATATATTTGTGGTTTCAACATATATTGGAGGATTTTTATGATAAAGATTTAACATAAGGTAATATATGGTTAATTATGGTATTTATGGGATATATAAATTATTATTAGAGTATGTTGTGTGATCAACCAACTAATTTATTAGAAATATAGTAATGGATATTTTTCATATCACTATTTAAAATTTCATTCCACCCCTTCTACTTTTCAGGGGACTGTAGAGATGTGTCCCACCTATGTCGATGGATATCCCATTTCGACATGTGTGGATTAGACTATAGTTTATAGAAACTCCTTAAATATAAGTAATTACTTAATTCTGTTCCCCAATATCTAATTGAAGGTAAAATAATCCGAGAGGTCATTTAAAAAAAATCATCGGGTTTCTTAACCTCTGGAAACAACAGCAAATTGTTTTTCATGACTGTGATAAAGTACCATGAGGCTAGTTCTTTCTAAAATGAATAAAATATATTTTTAAGATCCTAGAATGGTTAGTGTATCTTTTCCTTACAATATCTATGAGGGTACCACTATTATTTTGGTTCAATGGTAGGAACCATGTGATATTTTATGGGGTTAGGTACTAGAGATGGTGTTGGCACTAGCTTAAGAGTGATGATTTCTTCTATTGCCTTACCAAACCATTTAACATTTATATTTTGACACTAGACAATATTTTATTTGAGAATTTTATGGAATACTAAAATAATCAAGAGATTGGGGAAATATTTTAAAATATATCAAGTTATTTTAATGGAATTAGTGGTGTCTACATCTCATCATACAGATTTTCAATGCATATCTCAAATAGCTTCTCATTAGGGAGTTTCATGTTGGGAAATGTTTTACCCAATTACATATAGTAATTAAGTCTATTAACATCCATTTCTTTATTTATTTCAAGTCAATAGGTCAATTAAGGTTCTCTTATTCATCATTGAGATAAAATGGTAAAGGAAAATTTGGATCACTCCTCGTAGTTAGCAATGTATCCTACTTGAAAACATTCTTACCATAAAAATATTGTTCCTTCCATGTTTTGGTTGAGGTAAATTAATTTGGTTTCTTCTTTTTGTTTTAAGGTTCCAATAATGAGGATACACCTAAATTAAATGTGTCTCAAGTGATACTCTGTATCACTTATTCCATATAAAAAAAGGAAATGTGGGATTCGTAGAATTAGGTGGAGGAGGTGTAGCATCCACCCAATTTGGGTATAGATTCCACTCCAATTTAACTTGAACATTTTTTCCACCAATCCCTCCATTAATATAGTAAGTTATTTAGAGGATTCAAGGATCTATAATTTAAATGTTTCTTTTTCTAATACCCTTGTTGATGTAGCAGGAACAACCAGGTTTTATCATCATTATTGTGTCTGCTATTGGAATCCTATTAGAGATAGCCTGATATAACCTGCTTAAAATAGTGGTTTATGGTATCCCATTAGAGGAAAATCATGATATTAATCATCCAAAATGTATAGATAAACTTATGGTTTTAGCCCATACTTGATCAAACTATAAGTTCAGATCTTATTGGTTAAGGAATCATGTTCTATTGAATATGAACTAGAGGTAAAATACATAATGGATTAAAAAACCTAAATTTACATGATTTAAAAAAATGGTTTCAGATTATTAAAATTTTATGATATATTAGGTTTATAAATTTAGAGTTTTGGGAAAAAAATTCCATAACATTGTGGATAATTCAACATAGTAGTCATTTTTTTATAAAATGATATTGTTAAATTTACAAACATGTTTCATTTAGAAAACATTTTATTATTTTAATTTGAGTCACCCTATCATATATATTAACTTTTTCATAGTTCCTATAAATCCTTAGATCCTATTAAAAACATTTTAAATTGTGGGATAATAAAAAAATCTCAATAAATAGACTAAAAATAAAGGAAACCCATTAGTGTAGTGAAAACTTGAAAACTAATGAAAATGTTTAACTTCTTCATAATAAATCATTGAGTAGAAAAATAAAACACCTCAAAGAGATAAAATTAACTTTTGTAAAATGAGAACCATTGAATCCAATTGTAAATAATAATAAAACTGTGATTGTGTCATGAGGAACATTAGAAATCATGAAAACATTTCTTATAAAAACAAACCTTTAAAATTTAAGAAAGTTCATTAAATTACTTATCACATAAATTAAAAATATTTCCATAAAAACCCTTATCAAGCATAAAATAAAAATCATGGAAAATCACATTTATAGATAGTGTTAAATCAATTTTAACTTGGTTTGCAATAACTATTGACCAGTTAATTCCATGGGAGTAAACTACCTAATTATCCCTCTCATTTTTCATATTTGAAGACTAAGTCATTACCTAATGCATTGGAAAGCTATCATAATCTCTCCAAGATTCATGGGAAATATAAATCTCAACCTTAATTATCTATAATTTAAAGTAAAATATCATGAAAAAACGTTATAATCATTTAAATTTCATCACAAATCACTTGAAAAACTCAATTCATCTAATAAACAAAGAACATCACATTTTTATCTAAATATAATGATAAATAATATTTTCTTTTTAAAATATTTAGAAAGGAAAATCTCCCAGAATAGTGGGAATATGATATTCCTTGAAAAAAAATTAAACAGGAATATTGATAATGAATAATGCATATTATTGAAAAAAAATGTGGTCTTGTGTTAAATGTTAAAAATCAATATTTTTCTCTTTTCTGAATAAGATAAAAGTACACGTACCTAGGATGTTAAAAATATTACTCGTTAAAAAATTTGAATAAAGGAGATGAAAAATGAACATTAACAAATATTTTATGTTTAAAAGAGATATTCCTAAAAAAATAACATGAATATAGAAGAGAGTGTTTTTAAAACATTTAAAATGATGTTTTAATGAAAAATCCCTTACCTAATATCCCAAATAGATTTGTTCATTCTCTTGATCATTAATAATAATATTATATAAATTATTTAGTTGATTGATAAAAAATTTCATGATTATTACACAATAATTATTACTTTTGTTCATTTATTAATATCTGTATTTAACTACTAAATTTGTTAACTATATTCTAGATGGTTAGAGGTTATTTAGCCCTTAACCTTAAAAACAACAAAGGTTGGATGTCCAATGTAAAAGGGGTCATGGTTCAATTATCTATATAATCTCAAACATGTTATAATTATTATATTTATACATTAAAATCAATTTTAAACCCAATTATGTAATGAATTCATAAAAAATAAAACACATTGTTTCATGGAGGTGGTAATTTTCAAGTACACATTTTTAGTGTTTTCATTTTTCTAATGGATGAAATAGAAATAAATTAGAGAAATTTTTTACCATTAAAGAATAATAATATTATTATTATAAATATAATATTTATTCATTAATTCCATACTTAAGATCATCAATGTACGGTGGAAATGAAAAATGAATCACTTTGATTCATGGAATTGGTAGTACACATATACACATGATAGATTCTATCAATCTCCAACTAATGGTAGGGTAAGAAGATAAGTAATATCCTATAATTCCAAAATAAAAATTAGGTCATAAATATCAAATATATATATAAATATATTGGAAGAATCATTTTAACCAGTCATATAAGGTTGTGACAAAAAAAACACATCACTTTATGGAGGCTGTAGTCCCCACGTACACATGAGAAATGTATTCATTTCACATAGGATGAAAAAGTGGTATAAAATATTTGTGCCACAAACAAAACAAAATTTAAATATTGATAACATATTTATGTATTAATGTTTTAATTTTTATAATATATTATAAGGATGTCAAAGAAATGAATGTGAAATAGTTGGTTAAAAATTGTACATCATCGTGGGATAACCACTTTTTATTACACCTTAAGACAAATAGTATGAGTCTTTTGAGGAGGTAGAAACCTATAAGACATTTATAGGATACATTTTAAAGGTTTTTTTAAATATTAGTCTATAAATAGTAGTAAATGTGTGTGAATAAGTGAGGATAAGAGGGTTCAATTTTATAAGTGAAGGGAATTAAACTCATATAAATATTTAAAACATTTAAATATAATTTATGCATTTCTCAAGGAAAATATATCCAAAACACTAAATTTAAAAATATAATGTGTGGAAGGAATAAATACACTCAAGTTTGATATTTTATATATTTTATATATTTTTTTGAATCCTTATCCATTTATTTTATCCCATTTTAGAGTTAATCGAGGTAACAAAAGTTTTACATAGGTAATTGATATATATGAAAAAATAAAAGAGATATTTTTAAAAAAAAATTGACATGGTGATTATAAATATGGAATCTATTTTATCATAATTTTTTCTATAGGAGGTAGAAATTAATTTTTATGTATTTATGAAAAATTTATGAAAAATAGCTTTTTAGAACAATAGATGAATTAAGCATAAAAATGATTTTACACTAAAATTATGCATATAATTGATTCTCATGATTTTATTTGGATTATAATTAAAAAAAATATTTAAATGAAATTTATACTATTCCAATCAAATGAAACCTTCCAACCACACTATTAAATGAAAATATCCAAAAAATTGATTTAAAATAGAATAAAATATAACTTACTTTCCATAATATAAAGCATTGATTCCAAAATTCAAAATAAATTTTAAAATGATTTTTTGGTCCATAAAAACATATTTGGTTCGTAAATAGGATTTAATAATTTTTAATTCAATATTACATTATGATGATTCCATAAAATTTATGGTATTTGTGAAAACTATATTTTTCACTATTTACTTAGAAGGAAACTATTACAAAAAAATAAAAAAAATCACCCTATTCCAAATTTAATATGATGAATCAAAAAAAGATTTCTTTTTATAAGATTAAAATTTTTAAGAAAATAAATTTAAATATTAAATAAAATTTATGGTTTTTATGATTACCCTGTTACATTATCAATCTTGTGATTCTTCCATAAAACCATTACCGGTGAGTCAAATTATTCCCTAATACCTTCTCTATATGATCCAAAATATAAACTGATTGTTCTTCAAAATATATATTCTCTTCCAATTATAATAGATGAGGTATCAAAATATTAGAGGCGTCAGGTTTACATTTCCTTAACAAAAAATAATTAAACACATCATATAACTAAGATAAACATGGATCTAGAGCTACCAAATAAGAAAATAATCTCACCTTTTTCAGAATTTCATATGGTCCAACAAACTTATGGAACTATATTCCTATTTTTTCCAAATCAAATAACAACTTTCCATGAAGATAATTTAAGAAATATCTGATTTCCTACCTCAAAAGAAAGATCTTTCTTCCATTTATATTTATAACTCAGTTGCCTAATATGAGATGTCCTTAAGTACTACCAAATAATATTTACCATGTCAACTATTTCTTTGACCAGTTTTATTTCTAATTAATTCATTTTACCGACATCATCCCAATATGCTAGAGTTCAACACTACATTCCATATAATTCCTCAAGAGGTGACATTTGTATACAAGAATAAAAATTGTTATTATAATGAAATTCAACCAATGACATATATTGATCCCAAATTCTATATCAATAAAATGAGTAATCCTAAAGAATATCCTCCAAATTATGAATCATACACTTTGACTATCCATTATATTGTGGGTGAAATGTTGTACGAAAATTCAATTTAATACTCATGTAATTTTATAGTCCTTTAAGAAAACTAGAGGTGAATATGTGATCATGATTAAATAAACTAGAGGGAGGGACTCCATGAAATTTGAGTACATATTTAAGATAAATTAGAAAATTTTGATCCAAATACATATTATCTTGAATTTGAATAAAATTTGAAGATTTAGTCAATGGATAAAAAATATCCAAAATCACATTATTACCTCTAGATGACTTTGATAACTGCACTATGAAATTTATGGATTTATTATCCCACATCAATTCAAGAACAAGAAATAGTTGAAGCATTCCCTTTGGTAGTTATTGATCAACATTAACTTTTTGATAAGTAAAATTTTTCATGTGAAAATCAACTCTATATTTCTTCATTCCACTCCACAAAAAATATCCATGAAGGTCTATATACATTTTATTATGGTTGGGATAAATAGAATAGGAAGAGATATGAGATTCACTAAATAATTACATATTCAAATGGGAATCACTTTACACATAAATATTCTTTACAAATATCATAACACCTTCTTTTTTAATATAAGATTCAAGAATATTACCCTTTATGGAAAATTCTACCAATTTTTACAAATCATGATCTTTATTTTTCGAATGATTATTTTTCTATGATAGGGATTATTTCACTGACACCTAATCCAAAATATTTTGAGTTCTAGATACAAAACTTCATTTACATGATTTATTAAATCATAAACAAAAGGATAATGTTCCAAATATAGCGTAGTTAGTGATGTATTATCTTTTAGACTCAAAGAATTAACAACATTATTATATTTACTTGGAAGATTGTGAATCATGTAATCATAATATTTTATTAGTTTCAATCATTTTATCTTCCTCATATTTAAATTGATTTCAGTTAATATATACATAAATGTTTAATGATCAGAAAATATTTTACATTTTACCCATGATAAAATATGCCTCTATAATTTTAATTCAAAAAAACAACACTAAAATATATTAATTATGCATAGGGTAATTCTGATCAAGGAGTTTCAATTGACATGAAGTAAATGAAATTACCCAATCATCCTACATAAAGAGAAAATAAAGTAACTTTTAAGAATAATCACTATAAAATATAATATAACCATTTCTATATAGAAAGGATATCATTGGAGTATTAATCAATGTTTATTTAAATTATTTAAAAAATTCATCATATTTCTTTATCTAAATAAATTTCAGTCCTTTTTATGTTAACATTATTAGTGGTAAAGATAACCAAACAATTGTTTCATCAACCCATTGGTAGTAACCAACTAATCCAAGAAAACATCGAATCATAGTGACATTTTTCGTTCTTGGACACTATTAAACCCCTTCATTTTTATAAGGATAAATAGTTATAACATCTTTATAAACTATATTATCATGGAATGAAATTTTCTATAACAAAAATTCACATTTTATATATTTTTCATACAAAATATTTTATTTTAATCTCTTTTGAACAATCCTTATATATTTCCCCTCTTCCACATAATTTTTAGAATAAAGTAAAATTTCATTAATGAAAACTATTAAAAAATTATTTTTTTACTCAAGAAAAAAACTATTCATAAGATTCATAAATATAGCAGGTTCATTTTTCAACCAAAAATTCATAACCATAAACTCATAATGGACATAATTATTATTAAAGTCCATCAATTGAATGTATTCTCCCATCACATTAAACTGGTGATACTGAGACCATATATCTATATTTTAAAAATATCGAGCACCATGGAACTATCACAACTTCATTTGTGGCTTCATAATCTAAAGTATTAATAGCAAAAGACATTTCCAAAAGTTTTCACATTTGGTATTGATGATTATCAAATTGAGTAAGTAAATTCACACATGCATTAATATAATGACCCAACTCATTGGAATTATAATATATCATTTTTGGATAGCCAAATGTTTCCCTATTATCGGTCAAATCATAACAATTTTCCTTATAGTCACAAGACAAATTGATTTGTTTTCCACATTGGTAAAACTTTTTAGATCCATTCAAACATTCCATAATTTTTTAAACTAAATTTGATATATTTATGGGGATTAGCTATATATTTATTAATTTATTTACACTCCACTATCTTTCACATTGAAAACTTCTTACTCATGTTTTCATGAAGTATATATGTGTTATAAATATTCATATCATATTTCGCAGCACATAAAAAAAATTCCTTATTGATTTTTAATTCATGAAATAACAATGATCTTCATAAAATTGGTTTCAAATCCATGTAAATTATATCAATACTAATCTCATGTTACAAATTCAAATTTGCTTCCTACATGTCCATTATAGAAAAATTATTTTATATGTTTCCACGAATTCTACATCCTTTAACATCAACTTGTGAAATTTTATTTCTATTCTATGTAAAAAAAACTATAGGAAAACACTTATAGTAAAAAAAATAATTAAATAACATCCACACCATGTTACCAATATCATCCTTTTATTTATTATTCATAATCTGATACCATTATAGATCGGCTTCACCTTCAATATTATAAATAGTAATATTTAACTTTTTTATCTTATATAAATAGAAAAACATCATATATCTTCTTCAATTAATTAATACATCCTTAATATTTCATTGGTTCGGGAAATCAATTGAATGTCAAAGAGTATTTTTTCATGAAATAATTCCCAATTGACATTTTATTTTGTGTAGAATTTGGTCAGTCTCTTTCAAGGGTTCCACCATTAATAGTATTCTTCAACAAAATTAACATTTCTATAAAATTCTCTGTCATAATCAATCTAGGATCATAATTAATAATGTTATTATCATTATAATTACCTCCTTCTTATGTTTCACTATTTCCTCTATATAAAACCATTTTAAACAAACATGGATTAGATAAACAAATATGTAAATATTAAAAAACTATCTCATGATAATGTAACTCTAAATTATAATTTTTTTAAAGTATCGTTTAACATACCCATAAACTCTAAAGTAATATAAAACGATTTTCTATATAAACTATATTTCTATATGACTTAAACATCCCATAATTACATGACTTACAACATGGCTTTCACTTTATTATAATTTTATTATATTTTAGGTGTATGGTTTTAGAGCATAAAGATACTAATTATATAATAATGTGTAAACATACACATGGTGTAATTTTTTTTTAAAATAATGGGTTTTCAAATTTTCAACCCTTTTTCATTTAGGAAAATTTAAATTTTTTTACGATGATCACCATAGCCAAAGGATTGAAATTTAAATAGTTCCTACACAACCTTAGTTTCCATGAATAACATTTGGAAACATGGGATGAGAAAAACCAAACTCATTAAGGGATATAAAAATAAAGTAAATTAATAAGTTCATGGAAAAACAAGAAAACCCTTGAAAATGTTTACACCCATAATAATAAATATTTGGGCACATAAATAAAACATATCCACATGATAAAATAAACTGTTTACCAAAGATAACCCTTGGAAACCTTTATAAATAATAAGAAAACATTTAAGGAAAAATTAGTAATAAGATAAATCATAGAAATATTTCCTAGAAAAACAAACCATCTTAATTTAAAATTTTTTATAAAATTTCTTTACCTCATTAAATTAAAACATTTTCATAAAAAACCCCTTAAAACATAAAATACATATCTTAGAGAATCATATTAATAAGATGTGTTCAATAGTGTTTAACCCATGTTAGAATAATTGATGACTATTTAATTCCATGGGAGTATCCTGCTTCGTTATCCACCTCATTTATCATATGCAAAGACTAAATCATTACATAGTGCATTGGAGAGATATATTGGGCACACCCATCATTTTGAGCAATATTAGGCTCATGCATCATTATATATAATTTCCAAGTACCATATCATGAAAACAAATATAAGAATTCACATTTCATCATAAATCCCAAGGAAAATTATTTAATCCGATAAAAAAAGATTGTTACATTTTTATGTAAAAATAAGGAAAAATGTCCTTTTCTTTTTAGAATACCTAAAAATTAAAATTTTCCAAAAATATATGTAATAAGATATTCATTTAAAAACAATTGTAGATGAATTTTTATAAGGAATAATGGATTTAAAACTTGAAAAATTTGGTCAAGGGGTAAACATAAAAAAATATTCCTTTGTACTTTGGTAAAAGATTCAAAAGTAACCTCTATGAAAAAAGATAAAAATATTATTTTTTAAAATAATTGTAATTAAATTCAAATATAGTTAAATAAATTATAAAAATATTTTATGTATAAATAATAAAATTTTCTTAACACTAATAAGAATATGAATATTCAAGAGGAATAGTTTAAAACATTTTAAACAATGTTTTAAAGGAAAATCCCTAACAATAACTCCCACCTAAATTCACAAATTCTCAATATCGTAAATAATAAAGCTATATTAGTTATTTAATTTCATAATATCCATTTTAAAGTTCATTAAATTATAATTATTCTTTTTTATTAAATTTATTACCATTTTTTATTTAGTTATTAAATCAATTATATTTATATATGACATATAGAGGTTGTTCAATCTTTAACCCTTAAAACAACTTAAGTAGGATAGAGCAAGTTAAATTTTACATGGATCCATAGTATATATAATATTAAAAATGTTATAATTCTTATATTTAAACATTAAATTCACTTTTAAGACCATCCTTGTATTACAGTAATGTGAAATGAAACACATCGTTTCATAGAGGCAGTAGTCAGCACATACACACGAGCGAAATTTTTATTTTTCGAATTGATGAAAAAAAATAATTTAGAAACATTATTGTATTTATAAAATCATATTAATATTATAAATATCGAATTTATTCATTTATTTTATCCTTATAACCATCCATGTAAGGTGAAATTGAAAACCAAATGACATCACTTTATAGAAGTGGTAATCCACACATACACACGAGAAACATTATCATTTTACAATGGATTATAGGGTAATAATATAAGAAATATATCATATTTATAGAATAAAAATTATGTAATGAATATCATATATTCATTTCAACCAACATTTCAACCTTCTATATGACTTGGTGATGAAAAAGTAAACACACCGCGTTGAGGAGGTCGTAGTCCACAAGTACGCATGAGTGAGGTTTTCATTTCCCATAGGATGAAAAATTTATATAAATTTTATTCCCATCAACATAATCAAATTTCTGTATATAGAAGATAAAATTCCACAATTTTATAATTTTTATAACATATTATAATGTTTTAAATGATATAATCTTGAAATAGTTTGGTTAGGACTTATACTTCATCCTTGGATAACCTCTTCTGATTACATATTATGACCACTTTGATGGTTTTTAATGATAATATGAACTATTTTAAAATTATTATATTTTATTATATATAATTTTTTGTAAATTTATTTTTTTCTATAGCTTGTGAATCACACATCCCCATGACTAAAAGAACTGCAATATAGTATACCATTCTAAACAAACTGTTAGATTGATAGGTATGAATATGACTAACTAATTTATGAAAAGTATATGGTTTGGAAATGTATAAAATAAATTTCATTTTTATAAATTTATTTGAAATGAAAAAATAATAATATGAATGTTGATGAATTATTATTGTGAAAAAAATGTTTTTATATGTGTAATGCCTTTAATGTTAATAAATTAAATTAATCATTATTAGTGATTTATTTTTATCAAATTTATATAATATATATTAAATAAAATGTTTTTTAATCCATATAATATTCATTAATGTTCCATTTTTGAGACATATGGTTGGAATAAGACGTTAATATATTTTATTATTTTAAAAAATTCCATGTGTGCCCTCGCCCCCACTTATAAAAAGGACACCCCTCTCCTATCCTCCCCACACATAAAGAGAATTTTGGGTTAGAAATTACATTCTAAAATTACTTCCATGTGCCCTTACCCATGAATTATTTTCCTTATTTTGATTAAAAATCCATCCGATAAAGGATTTAGGTATGGATATAAATTGGTTGTCTGAAGAAGAGGTGTCATACATAACCATGTGTTTTCATTTTATTTCTTCTTTTAACTCCTTAAAATATACATAAAGAATACTAAAATAAAATAAACCATATTTTAAATATACTGAGATTTTATTATTTTAATTGAATAACCTATATCCATATCCTCTTCCATCAAATGAGAAATGAAACTGTCGACCATGTGTACGACGGTCGACCACCTTACAAACTGATGTAATTAATTTTCCATCACCGCCTCTCACGAATTGTTATAGAAATTTATTTAATGAATATATATATGATATTTATGATATAATTATACTTTTGGAATTATAATATCAAATTTAACTTCATACCGTTCAATCTTTTGGAAAGATGATTATGTTACTCGTACATTTGTGTGGACTACCACTTCCATGAAGTGATGTGATTCATTTTTCATTTCCATTTTATATTTGTGGTAATAAGGATGTATTTGGAGAATATATATTATTTATATGATATAATAAATATAATTTAATGGAGAATTAAAATTCACATTTCTTTCATTCCATCCATCAAATAATGAAAATAGTGTCCATGCGTTCATACTACCTACCATCTCCATAAACGATTTATTTCATTTTTCTATGGAAAACCTTAATGGAAGTCTATAAATATTTATATAATGGATATATATTTTATTTATATCATGTTTAATATTCTAATTAGGATGGAATCATTTTCAATGTTCAGGGAACAAAAACTACTGAAACAAACGCATGCATGAAAAACAAAGCTATTATCACCTAGAATAGAGATATTAATAAAAAATTTTGAATAAAGAGGCGATAAATTGTTATATTTAGTAATTTATGATATGATATATATCAGTATGGTTAGGTATTATATTTATAATTAATCTATATTTTTTTAAAATTAGTTTCAATTAAGTATGAATGAAGTCAATCCTGAGGTAAGGGTTTTATGTTATCACCTCATCGTTTATCAGGATTATTTATGATTATGATTTCGGTGATGAACTTTCATGGTCTAACTCGCAATAATACCATGAATTTTCTTCAATATTATTTATTTCATTAATATAACTTACTTACATTAATTTCCCCCTCTTTAACAATTCAACAGACTGAAATATTGTTTTTAAGGAAAATCAACTTCATTATTTTCTTTAGTCATAAATATTTTACCTTCCATGCCCCTGTTTTCTAAAAAACAATCAAGAATGTTTTAACTATTATAAAATTATTTCTTAATGTCATTTTAACCGATTTTTTCTTTTCAGAAAAATTAAAAATAATCTTCCTTTCATCTTCCAAATGATGTATTTTTTTCTTTTTACCGAAATTGTGAAAGGAGTCATTATTTTATCATATATGGTAAGAATAGAATTTCCCACAATCATGAATAATTAATGATTAACAGATTAATTTACATGTTTACAAGGTAATTTTCAAAGAAAATGTTTTATTTATTCTTTCATAATTCTTTAGATTTTAAATACGTGTTTTCAAAGTATAAAGTGTATTTTCCTAATGAAATTTTTTATGTTATATTTTAAAATAATTTTTCTACTAAAATGGAATCATTTGATGTTTACTAATCATTAATGGAGATATAATCCAATTATTGTTTTTAAAGTTTGGGGGCGAAGCCTCATTTTGTTATTAAATCAAAGCAAAGACCTCTTTTAACTAGGTAGAGGGAGACCCATTACATATCCCAAAGGCCCAGTGGTCTTGTAGCCCATTACATAGCATGTAGGCCCAAATTTTTGGCCTAAGGCCCATTCTATGAATAGTAACCCGACTGATATAGTGTCCGCCACTGCTACAATATCCTATTGCCGCTACAGTATCCTGCCACCGCTACAGTACCTGCCGATCAACAGTTCCACCGCTGCTACTGTACCACTACATTACTGAGACAGTAACCTGCGCCCCATGGGTTTTGAACCCCCTTTTTTCATGTAGGATTACAGGGTGCTTACCACTAATCCAAACCCAAACTACAAGATATAATCCAATTATATAGTAGTTATTATTTCTCTCATTATCTTATAATTATGATGAAAATATGGTTATGAAAATTTTTTCTTTTTCATTCGTTCTTCTAGGATGAAATTTTTATAAAACATATTTTTTCCATTAGTTATGTTAAGATGATATGATGAATGTTTTATAATCTTTTGGGACACAAATGTATGGTTTTAATAAAGTGATATGTGGGCCTGTAATTCTATATCCCTCTAATGCATTACATAAAGATACATATCTAATGAGATAAACCATACTATAATGGGTAGTGAACTCAGTTTAGTAAGGGAATATATCCACTATGATAGTCTTGATAATGAAACTTCACTGCAATTGTGGTTTTGGTGAGTGAACCAGATCCACTATAATGCTCTTTGAATTAATCCTTGACCACTAAAGGAAATTATTTTCTATAATTATGTGTAATCCACAAAATTATGTCTTACACCAATGTTATAATCTCATGTATCATGTTCATTGATCCCTTTTTGATTTATGTCTTATGAACAACCAAGAATTATGACATAATTCAAGATTATGATCTATGATATGTAGGGAATTTTGTTCAAATTCTATGCTCATGTTCCCATACCCTTATTCTCTTATTATGTTTAAGTGATCATTTATATCTTGACTATTTTCCCATATAGAGCATCATAGATCACACATTATTATGCTTACTTCCCCTATGTTATAAATAAAGGTAATATGTATGATATTCCAAATAAGGGTGCATTTTATGAAAAATATAGTGGGAGATGATGTAGTTTAATTTTGAAGCAGTCATTTTTACAACAATGTTTCTAAAGGAACTAGACCTATATGATTATGTCATGGATTGTTATGTTATATAATTAATATTCATATAATAATATTTCATATTTACATAAGAAATATATGGGTTTTTATAGTCGGTATTAGAGAATGTTTTAGTTATCCTTTGGAAACAAGGATGAGAAAACATTAGTGAGAAAATTTAGGTTAATCCTGTGTATAGGAGAATATCATGTGTTATTGTAAATAAAGGTGTGTGTTTTTCCTAGAAAAAATCCCAATTATGATTCTATAAGTGATAAAGGTTTTACAACAGATTCATCTAGGGGTAATAACCCTAAAAAAAGTCTGTCAAGTATATATCATTCATCATAGTATTTCATAGTGAGTATTCCCTCAATACACATCTAGTTTGATAATCCTGTTGGATATTCTTGCATTAATTCAAATTTTGTTTATGAACTATTATAAAGGAAACAAATATAAAATTACAATGAAGGACCTTGGGTGTTATATATTAAAAAGAATATATCTTGATTTAGACAGATTATAAATTTTTTTCATGCTTTTCAAGTTATCCACTATGGTTATTATTTCTCACACTATAATTTATGATTTTATTCAATGGTTGTAACTATAATGAATCATGTTAATGGACAATGTGATGTAAAATTAAATTATTGTCCACCTGATCAACCAAATTTTTTGGGAGTTGTAATGAAAAATCTCATTGTTATGCTTATAGAACCTTCCCAAGCTATAAATTCAGTTTATCTTCTAAATAAGAAAAGTGGAGAATAATGTTATGTGATTCCTTCAAGAGGAAATATCTTCCTCATTTTAGTGGGTCCTCAATAAACTAATTTATAGTCAAATTATTAGTACTGATAAATATATATATTATATTCTCTAGTTTTTATAGCAAAAAATATATCTTGATTGTGTATCATCTAGAAGAAAAATAAAATCAATCATAAAATATTATAAATAACATGAGGAAATGAGAATAGTTTGACTCTATAGAGTTGGATAATTTTAAGAGATTATTATTCCACAAGTAATATCATAATATTATTCAAACAAAAATGGATAAGGAATTCCTTAAGATAAATAAGAATGATGATGAATCTGTTAGTACTTGTAATGACCCAAAAAATTATAAATTATGTTCCCTTTGAGATTTAATTAAATACCTTATTATGTATTATGTTTATGGAAAATAATTCCAATTATTTGTTAATATCCTATGATATTTTAAATACCATTAAGCATCATAACTGTTGATAATATAGCCAATGAACGATGATCATATTGTTATATATATTAAGGGTTATGATTAATCCAATTTATATAGAATAAAAAATAAATGGCCTCAAATGGTAGGATCATACCCTATGAATCCCATTTATCAGATATTCTAAGAGAGGGGTCTCCTTTTGACCAATACCATGCTAAGACTCAACAAATAAATGATGATTGAAACCATTTAAGGGATAAGTTAATGCTCAACGAGATCACAACCAAAACCATTATTGAATAACCACCCCAAGAAAATATTACAATAACAAACCTTACCCTTAGGGAATTCACTATTGTAACAAAGTTTTATGTATATTATTTCTTTGTGAAAATTATACACTTCCATATTACCAATGGTATTATTTTAATGTGCTCTGTTCATGGCCTTATAAATTAATGAAAACTACTTTTCTTCGGTAAAAAACAAGGGAAACCCCCTTGTAAAATTTGTGATTTAAAAACCCAAGATTTTATGAATTTTTTTTGAATTTATTTTAATTTTTTGGTTAACATTCATTATATGCAAGAATAAGTTTAGTTTGTATTCTACACAATGATGAGTTTCTTAGATAGCGTACATGATATGTGAAACCAAGATTTAGTAAACCATGAAATAATATTTTCATAACCTAAACGTTAAGTATTATCTACTTTATGAAATATACATATAAATTCCATACACAATATAAATTTACATATATATGTTTAGTAAATAATCAATCAATTTTTAGTCAATTAATTGTATTTATCTATAATATGTTTTCATCAAAAAGGTTTTTTATTTATTTTTATGAGAGTGTTTAATAATTAATTTATTTGAATTTTAGAAAATTTATTTGAAAATGAACATAATTTTTCAAACCAACGTATTAAAATTAACTTATGGTGAAATTTTGGAAAATATCAATTTTTTAGTGAATAGTGAAAAAATACATATTTTAAAAAAATATCTTTTATTTTCAATAAATTAATAAATTTAAATGACCCAATATGTTAAAAAGTGACATGTGTATTCTTTAGTTATATTTAATTATCTTAATTAATTTTTAATCAAAATTATATTGTAATTTAGTATAATTTTACTTTTGGATTTTAAAAAGTGTTTTTTCTGAAAACTATTTTAAAGTGCATAATGTTTCTATTTTAAAATTTTTAAATAATACCTAATGTGGAATGTTTTAAATGAAACTTATATATTTTATATAAATAAATTTTAATTTATATTTATTCAATGATTATTATTAGACATATAGTTAACATAAAATCATTTTGTGCCTGAAAAATACAGGTATTGAAAACTTGCTTTTTCACCATGCTTGTTGGTTTTGTTATAAATTTAATTTTTAAAACCTATAGACAATTTACTTGGAAAAATTTTTCATTTTTAAAATTATCAAGTCAAAAATATATCAGTGTGAATTTTTATGATTTTTTTTGAAAAGATTATTTTTTGACGAATAGTGAAAATACTAAATTTTAATTGCAAACTACGTTTTTGTTTAAATTATTTTTAAATTAAATTATATTTTAAATTGGATTTAAAGTGAATCCATTCAAATATATATTAATTAATTCAATTTTTTTCATTATAATCAATTATATATTGAAATTTGATAGAAAAAAACTTTTAAACTTTTGAACATTTTCTCTTTAGAACCTCACTTTCTCATTGTGTATGTAAGATTAATTTTAAATAAAAAATTTTCACTTATATGAATTGAATTTAGAAAAATGAATTAAAATTTGGAATTATAATAATTTATATTATCTACTATGTTTAACTTAATTATAAACCATTATTAATAGTGAAAACTGTAAAAAATAATTAAAACGGTTATGGTAAAAATGGGTTTACCAGGGGTTAAAATAAAAATATAAGGGTTAAAATGACCTAAAAAAATTAATAAAATCTTTTTAATGGCCATATTTTTACCTTATCCTCTCTAATTATTGATAATTTTGATGTACTAACCTTCATGACACATAACCCATGCCTCGAGCCATTGGGCTAGATAGCCTTAAGCGCACCTCCCTGAATACCAAAGGCTACCGACTAGCAGCATTGACATACAATGTCTTTATGGGGAGACTATGCCCTAATTAATAGAGTGTAGAAAAGAGGATATGTTTACAATTAAACAAAATAATAAAATATAAATATAAAAGAAATAAATAATAATAAAGAATGGTAAATTGAATCATATAGAAAATTTGATGATAATGCATGTCATGTCTCTATAAAACTGGAAAACAAGTATATATGGCAGCAGATAATTGATATAATAGAGGATATAAAAATGGTACAAAAAAGAAAAAAAATATCCCAGAATCCTGAGCTCCTTTTCGTTCATCTTTAACTAATCTCCCCTCCTAAGTCATGCATGAAGCCACACATCAATAAGAGGACACTTCTCTTTATCTACACAAGCAGGCATGTAGTCTTCCTTGATACAATATGTGACCCAGAGAGGGTGTGAGATAAAATTAATAGGCCAACACCAATGATGTCAATAAATATCCAGTCTATGTGCATAACATGATAGTGTTCATATATGGTAATGAAATCGGTAATAATAACTATAAAATTGTTGGATATAGTTCCTGATGTAAGACCGGGCTGACACGACTTTCTTTGGACCATTCCAAAATATCATAATTAGTATCAAGGGGCACAATTCTTGGTATCATAGTAGTAGAGGATTCCATACCTATTATCACATGAATAGGGGACGACAAGCCCAGTATCAAGGAATAGGGACATCATTCCCAATATCACATAAGTAAGGGACTCCATACCCATTATCAAAGTAGTAAGGGATGACATGACCTGTATCATTGTAGTAATGGATTTCATGACCAGTATCATAGTAGTAAGGGACCCTACACCCAATATCATAGAACATGGTTTCCATTCCTGAATCACATTTATATAGGGACACTATTCTCATATCACTTTCATGAAGGTCTCCATGCCCATTCATATCACATATAAATATATAAGGGACTCAATTCCCATTCATATAACATTTATATTTATACACACACACACATGATAATCTAATCACATTCATATATAATTTATATATATATTTTATTCGAGGCACATTCATATCATATTTATATATAATGGATGTCAAACCCATTCATCGTTAATTATCTAGGGTCACCATGCCCATTCATCATAAGATGTAAGAAGAATTCAAGGCCATATAAAGGGACAATTATATAGTTCATAATTAATTAAAATTTAAAAATAACAAGGACATAGTAATTCCATTAAATCATAGGATGTGGTCATACCACTCACATTAAATTCAGTTAATTATAATTTATATGGGTGTTATCCATCCCACATCACCATATTTATTCAATATCAATATGATATCATCATTTAAAAGTAAATCCAAACACCCCAATAGGTGTTTTAGATTTATTACCATGAAATAAAATTAGGAATGTTTGGGGGTAACTAAAGGGATGGATCCTTCTAAGGTAATCGATCTCAATAAGAATTAGGGCTCTTACAATTCCTTTGGTTCCAAACAGGGAAACCAACATAAGGCATATACAATTTAGGTTCAATGCATGGTGAAACTAGTATGCATAATATATAAAATATTATAAAAAATCAATAATTGAAGGGATAATTATTATACAACCTACGTCATGTTAATAGTACTCTCATTGTTCATTATGGGTCTTTAGTTTGGCCAATATTGGATGAAATTCGAAGAGCTTATCAATGTCCGGAAAATAGTGCATATGATACTTCACCAAAATAACTCCATAATGGATAAGAAAAAAGAATGGATAAATATGATTGAACAACATAATTTCATAGATACAATGAGACAAATGGTGAAGGAATCTGACACCAGATGAGAGAGTTATCATCAAGCCTAGATTTATGCTTCTAAGTGGGCTACAACATGAAAAGAGTAATCTACCACTAGAGGAAATAATTAATCAAGAGGGAGAGGGTAAGTTAAATATAATTAAGCTGAATAAAAATTAATTTCACCAAAAATTTTAGGGATGCACAGTTTGGCATCATGGTTTGAAAAAAAGTACGCCAACTATATGTGTGGCACTGTCTCAAGGGGGACCCACATGTTTAACCCTACATTGTTTGAGAAAGAGTGTCAAAACCATGTTTTAGGACTTTATACAGTTTTTTGTGCTATTTTCATGGGTGTAAATCCCTAGGTACATGGTTTGGGAAAACCATTAACCCTGCTTCATCCCTCTATCCATCCCTCTTAAGGTTTGAGAAACCATGAGAACAGGCATGCATGGTTTCTCCCAACCATGCAACCAGTCTACTTTTTCAAACAATTAGTGTTCTAGGTTTCAAACAAGCCTCAGGCACCCCTATAAACACCATGAACTCATTAGGAATCCACATTAGGTAAAAAAATATAGTTATAAAATAATTGAAAGTATTTGTACCACATACAAAAACTAGGTTCTTATATTTTTCCCCACCCTAAAGAAACTCATCCCCAAGTTCACCTTCTAAGGGAAGAAAAACTTCATCTGAGAATAAATCAGGCCACTGAGAACATGCATTGACCTCTCACTCCTAAGACTCTTCCTATACTGGTATGTGATACATTGAACCCATATTAAAGGGACAGACTATCCTCTGAGAGCCTTTATACTCCATTCAACAATGTGTATAGGATACTCTAAAAAGGAAGAATTAGCATCTAATTCAACATCCTCAGGATCTAAAGTTTGAGAATAGTCGGCATGATAAAGGTAAAGATATGAAACATGGAAGATGTATTGAATGAAATGATACCTTTAAAGTAGTATAAATTGATAGGTTACTAGAATTATTTACTTTAGAATATTAAAATTCCTAAGAAATATCAGTGATAAATTTCATTTCCTTCGTATCCATCTATGTCTAATTCCAGGTGATACTCATAAGAATACATTATCCCCAACCTCAAACTCCATAGATCATCAATAGTGATAAACATAGTGTTTTTGTATATATTGAGCTATACACATACTCTTTTTTATCAAATTAACCTACTCCAAAGTTTACTAAACTTGATGAGGACCCACTAGCACTGCCACTCCTGCTTCAAACCAGCACAGGGGTAAACATCACGACCTACCGTATAGGTCCTCATAAGGATCCAACTATATAATCACTTGATATATATTTTTATATATGAAATAAATAATATTAATACACTTCTCTATATAAATTTATAATTTATGGATTGATACTTTGAGCATGTCCTTTAACACCTATGTAGTTCATTCTGACTGCCCATTGGTCTGAGGGTGAATGGTTTCACTCAGAAGCACATGTTTAGCCATAGATTTCTAAAACTCCTTACAGAACCATGATTTAAAATGAGTTTCATTATATGAAAAAATAGTATGAGTGAACAATTTCAGTATTATAATCTCATAAACATACAATCTTACCAGCTCATAGACTGATAAAGTATCATAGATTTAAAGGAAGTGGGATACTTTCGTCAGTTGATCCATGAATACCCAAACTCTGTTGATGCCTCAACGAAAAATTGGTAATATGATTAAAAATCCATCATAATTTACTAACTTTTCCATTCTGGGATAGGTAACATATGTAACAAGAAATCAGGTAACCGGTGCACCAGATTCACCTACTGACAGCTGAAAGACCTAGTGATAAAACCTACAATCTGATGTTCCATCCCTATACACCAATACTGTTGGTGCATATCATGGTACATCTTAGAGACACCTGGGTGATATATATAGTATAAATTTGTATACCCACACATAAGATCCTCTATCATGTCTGGGGGAACCCAGAAACACCAATGTATATATAGGACATCATCATCGGTAGTCCAATCATGAGGCGGGTCATCACCAACAATACTCTCTCATAAAACCAAGCCCTCGGGATCTAAAAACATCCTTATCTTCAACTTCTCTATAAGTTAACACCTCACTGATAGTGTTGTAAGTAAATAATATCTCTGATAGTTCTACACCTCTATGAGCATCTTATAAAAAAATCCATAAGCTTCCACTCCGTATTGACCCTCTGAACTGCCCATGTCTGAGTCCTCATTCTCAAACCATCAGCTACAGAATTTCCCTTCCTAGGAATCTTAGAAAGATAAAATTAAAAGGATAGTAGATATTCAAACCATCTTTACTTCATAAGATTCAATTATTGCTGTGTGAAAATATACATGAGGCTCTTATGGTCCGTAAACACCAAAGAATGATCTTCTAGTAGGCAATGCCTCCAACAACACAATTCATGTACACCAACGGCTAACTGAAGATCATGAATCGAATAATTCTACTCATGATTCGTCAAATTCCATGAAACATATGCAACAACTTCATATTCATACATCAGAATCACTTCCAGAATGATTCTTGATGTGTCACAATAGATTATATAGATTATGTTCGACTTTGGAAGAATCAGGATTGGTGATGATGTCAATCTCCCTTTCATCTCCAGAAATTATTTCTTGTAGGATTAAAACCACATGAACTTTACACCATTGTTTTTAAATCCTAAAAGAGGTGATTATTTATGTTATAAGTATTGTATGAAGTGAATTTAGTAAGTAGTTATCCCCAATAAGCTATGTATGTCAAAGAACTTCTTGGGATACTTCTAGGTAACCATATCCCTCACCTTCTCTAAGTCAACTGATTCTACTACCTTTGAGATAATGTTACCCATTAAGTGTACCTTTTTAATCCATGAATTATATTTACAAAGCTTATCATACATATAGTTCTCTCTCAGTTTATTCAACATGATCTCAAGAATTGTGTCATGGTTTCCTTGAGTATGATAATAGACCAAGATTTCATCTTCCAAGACCACTGTGAAGGAATCCAAATAAGGATGGAAAACCCTATTAATCGTATCCTTGAAGACGAAAGGAATTTTTTCAATACTGAACAACATCACAAGATATTAATATATTCCTTACCAACTATGGAATGTAATACGTGTAATATCTGATGTTCTAAATCGAACTCGATGATATCATGATCATAGGTCAGTCTTCAATAATACCCTCTCTTCTATGATCTAGTCAATAATATCACCTATGTGAGGTAAGGGATATTTATTTTTCATATAAATATGATTCAATTTCAAGTAATACACACAAATCCTGAGGATTCCATCCATATTCTTGGGGAAAAGGTCTGGAAAAACTCAGAGAGAAGTATTTGACCATATAAAACATTTTCCATCCAAAACATTTAGCTTCCAATTGACCTCCTTCAACTAAATAGTAGCCATCCAATAAAGAGGAATGGATACCAGTGAAACATTAGGAACTATTTCAATAATAAACTCTACCTCTCTTTAATTAGGTGGTTCAAAAAAGTCATCAAGGAAACATCCCTGAATTGATAGACTACATGAGACAACTCAATCTGATGTATCCCCTAATAATTCAAAAAAAGGACTAGAAATTTGGGTAGTAACTCCACATAGACCAAGACACGCTAGTCTAGATCTACCATCTAGGACATCCTAATCGCCCTTGTGAAAGTAAGTGTCATGCTATGTTGATGTAAGTGACACCCTTTCGAGATAAAAATCCATATATGCATGATATGACATCTTGAGTAAGAAGAGTTACAATAATAAATGATGGCTTCCTAACTTAAGAGGAGAGTCCTTAAATTGGATTGCACTCTCAAAACGTATACCAAAATGTGCATCTATCATCATAACACCACAAGAGTACTCAACATGAAACCCAAGGCTCTCCAAAACATGCACATATATAAAGGAATATGATTCAATTGTATTGAATAAGGAAGAAACTATAGTAGAGGCTATTAGAATAGTACCCTAAACAATAGATAGTCCAGTATCCTACTCCTCTGGTATAGGTTTCACTGAATAAATCTGACCTGATCCAAATTTTTTTTCTACCACTTAATTACTTGGAGTAGGTCTGCTCTTATAGTGTGGTATATCTAAATTATGGATACTACAGATATGAACACCTCCTATTCCATTACGCCTTGTAGTAATAAAGCTACCTGTCTAGAGAGTTTCTACTAAACCTTCTCCAGATGTTGGAGCTAGCATGGATCCTCTCCCACTCAAAAAATATAGTAAGGTCCTGTAGAATCACTGAAGATGCTCAAAAATGATACAACCATAAAAATTTATGGGGTCTCTGGGATACTAGGGATTCTTATGCCTAGGATTCCCATACTAGTGGAAAACCATGTAACTATTTGTGGGTTTTACCTAAATAATGCTACTCACGTGTGCAGTCTTCAAGCATCTCTTACAACATCTAGTTGAACCACTACAATGTTTGGGGTTTTAACCTCCCTGTATCATATCGTCTTCTTCCCACAGGTTCTTCTCGATGATAAGGTCCTAGATCACTATATTAAATAAAGATTTAAATCAGAAAACATTCACCTAATAATTAATAGGACGTCTCAGTCCATCCTCAAAACATTCCCCTTTTCATGGATCATCAACCTTATAGATAGGTGAAAAGTGCTAAAAATTTGTAAAATGATCGAAATAGTCCATAACTATAAGAGAACCCTACTTTACGATAACTAGTTCTATGGAATGATCATCTCTTAGGGTATTGGGAAAGAAATAATGGAAGAATATCAACTCGAAATACCTCCATGTTACTTATTGATACTAACCAATATGATTCAGAATTTCCCACCAGTATTTGGAAGATCCTAAAATCGTATAAGTAGAGAGTTCCACTCTCATCTTTGGAGGTGTCTCTAGATTATGGAATATAAAAATTAAAATATCAAGCCTTAACTTTACATACTCTGGTCCACCATCCCTAGAAAACTTGGGTGGAAGCTGATATTGGAACTACTGTATGTGATCTCCTATAGAAAGGAAGAGCGTGGAGCTCTGTGAATAATTTTCCTAAGCTGTAGAAAATATCCTCAAAACCAAGAATCATCGCCTACATCGGGAATAGAATGAGTTTCCACGGGATGAACTACTAGATGTATCTTTGGAGGTTCAGGGGCCACCACCTCCGGGGACTGGTCCTCACCACCCTCATGGAATATGACCAAAGAACATCGTGGATGAATTTATCTACAAATTAAAAAAACACACCTTAGAAAGGATTCAATAACGACATAAGCCAATGATGTAAGAATAGAACTAGTACAGAGCATTTATATATAATAATATCACTCCTATAGTATCTCAAAGAGTCAGGTCTGGGTAATATGAACATTTGTATAGAACATAATTGATGTTTCCTACTTCCCAATACTAATGATGGGACTGGGTCTAGCTCTTTGTTTGGAAATTCCAATTTCATTAAATTTATTTTTGTATCAAATTTCAATTTGATTTAAATTGTTGAACCAAATGGTTCACCACCTCTAATAAGTAAGGTACCTACATATTATGAATCTAACAGTAGTTCCCAACTTAATCCATACCGTAACACATTCCATCCCATGCGACCAATGGTCCATGACTCAACATGCCATAGTTGACTGCTTAGAGTGTCTGCTATAGCCCATACAAGAAAACACTGTTAGGTTATGGTAGGAACTCTAAGTACAATCTATGTTTTCCCAACCCCCATTAATAATTTTTTTCCATTAAAATTTCTATTTATAATAGTCAAGAACTCATGGAAATTATAGGAAACATAATCTACCCAATGCACCAATATTCCATGGAATACACATGGAATGTGAATTTCCTACAAGGTTATTAAAATGATGCATGCTCAATGATTCAATTCTATAATATCATAGGACCAAGGATAGAAGAAAAATATATATTATAATAATATTAATGTCAAAATTCAATTGAATCACCCATTGGTGGAATCAAATCAACTATAATAAAACGAATAAATAAAATATAAATTTTCTTTGGTGGAAATTTCGATTTTCATTGTACACAGGTAAGTTACTCCCAGGAATATCTCATTACCAAATCCCATAGCATTACTAATATCCAACTAAATGTTTAAAAATTTTAAGGTAAAAAAATAAACCTCTGATACCACATTGTGACATCCCAAACCATATGACACATAAACAATGCCTCTAGTCGATGGGTCACATGGCCTCAATCATGCCTCCTCAAACACCAAAGGCTTCCGACTAGAATTAAAGGCATAGCATGTGTCTATGAGGAGACTATTACCTCATTAACATAGTGTATAATAGTAGATATGATGATAAGTAAATAGAGGAAGAATATATAAAAATCCAAAACTATAGTCTTTCCAGGTACCACAAGAAACTCAAATATGTTGTGAGATAAACTCAATAAGACACCACCGATAGCATCTATAAATATCCAATTCATTTTTATAACATGGAGGTGTGAAGATATAATAATGAAAGAACTGCTAATAACTGTAAAAGGGTTAGCTCTAGTTCTTGAATGATAACCAGGCTAACACTACCTACTTCAGCCTGTGCTAGAATATCTGAACAAGTATCAAGGGCCACAATGACCATTATCAAAGTAGTAATGGATTCCATTCCCAGTATCACATGAATATGCGATTTGATGCCCAGTATCATGGAATATGGATTCCAAGATTAGTATCATAGATTTAAGGGATTTCATGCCTAGTATCATTGATGTAAGGGACTTCATACCTAGTATCATAGTTGTAAGGGACGCCAATCCAAGTATCAAATTAGTAAGGGATTAAATTCCTAGTATCACAAAATTGAGTTTCCATTCCCAAGTCAAATTTATATGGGTACTCCATGCATGTATCACTTTTATAAAGGTTCTCCATGCCAATTCATATCACATTTAAATATATATTGGATGCCATTCCCATTTATATTAAATTTATATATATAAAAGATTCCATGAAAATTTATATAACATTTATATATATATAAGGGTATCCATTCCCGTTCATATCATGTTTATATATATGTGAAACCATGCCCATTCATCATTAATCAGAGAGGGTTTCTATACCCATGAATCAAAAGTTATAAGAAGCATTAAAGGCCTTAAAATGTCCAATTAGATAGTTCACAATTCATTTTCATTCAAAAATTACAAGGTCATGGATTTTGTTACATTTAATCACATGAAGTGGTCATACAACTCACATTATATTCAATTATCTATAATTGATAAGTTTTTCATCCATGCCACACCACCACATTTATTCAATATCAATATGATATCACATTTAAAACTGAATCTAAACATACCAATATGTTTTTTTATTTATTACCATGAAAGACAATTGGGAATGTATGAGGGAACACCTAAAGGGATGGATCCTTATAAGGTAATTGGTCTTAATTTGAATTTGAATTCTAATGTTTCTTTATGTTCCAAATAGGTAAACCAATTTATATAAGATTCAATTTTGGGGAAATGCATAGTGAAACTGTCATGCAGCACATATCACATATTATAAAAAACCAAGACTTTAAGGAATAATTAGTATAACACCAACATTATGCTCATATTACTATCCTAATCTAGTATCATTATTTGGTTTCAACTATATTGGACAAAATCTGAAGAATGGATCAATGCACTGAAAATAGTGAATATGAGCCTACAACTTAATAACCCCATCAAGGAGAATAAAAATAAAGAACAACTCAAGATGATTGAAGAACTTACTGGTGTATATCCTATAATATTAACAATGATGGAATAAGACAATGGATCATAGGGTTATCATCAATCAAATATTTAGGCTTCCAAGGGGGAAACAACATTATAAGAGAGGGTTGATAAGGGAGGAAATATGGAATATAGATCAAGGGGTTACGTTAATAAGAAATAAAGGAAAAAATATAATTTTACTAAAAAAAATTAGGGCTGCATGGTTTGGTCACAAGGTTGGTCGAACCATGTACCAACCGTGCTCATAGAACTATCTAAAGGGGGACCCCGCATGATTTGAGAAACCATGAACAAATTGTGTTGTAGGCTCTGCTGTATTTTTTGTGCTATTTTTATGTGAGTGTGGCCCTGGGAACATGGTTGGGGGAAAATATGAACCTAGATTCACCCCATTATCCATCCCTCACATGATTTCGGAATCCATTTGAACTGACCTGCATGGTTTATCTTAACTATGCAACCAGACTATTTTTCCCACTAGTTAGGGTTACATGCTTTGAAAAAGCTACAGACACACCTGTAAATACCATGAACTAATTATTAATCCTTATTAGGTCTAAAAAATATATATAAATAAATTAAAATGACTTTTACCTCATAAAAAACTAGTTAAATGTAAAATTACACTATTTTTAGGCCTTGTGTTATACAAAAAACATGGTTAACCCATTTTTTTCAAAAAATAACAAGTGTTCCAGTCACATCACATATAAAAGGCCCCCATTCTCCTAAATTATTTATGTCATCAATCCCTTTTTGATCAGAAAACACCTACCAAAATCACTTCGCATCTTCCCTCCTCTCATCCTATAAATATTAGTTTGGAAATAAATCTTTCCCAGGAAGGATTTTGGTGCAAACATAAGAAGAATACCCGTTGAAGAGGTAACATTCATCAACAAGAATTTTTGTTTTATTAATTATTTCACTTACTTATACTATTATTATACTATACTGATATAATAAACTTAGTATAGTCAATATAATAATATTTTTTTTATGAGAATGAAAAAAAACCGTCTCCACTTACATCAAATGGGTTGCGAAATCATCATTTGTGTGTGTGGAGGGCTACCACTTCACGAACCGATGTCATTCGATTTTCCATTACCACATCTCAAGAATTAAAATAACTATAGATTTATTTTCAATATATATGATATTTATGAAATTAATATTCTACTATAATTATTATTTAACACATTTTTATTCTTATATTCCATTCTGTGGTAATATGATAACATTGTTCATGTGTACGGTGGACTACCACCTCGCAAAGTGATGCGATTCATTCACAATTTACATAGAAGGTAATAGGGATGGTTTTAGTTAAAAAAATTATATATATGACATAAAAATTATTATTTATGGATATATATAATTTACCATTATTTATTTCAATCTATCGAGAATATGGAAACATCGTTCATGCATACATTCAGATTATCAGATCAATGAAATGTGTATTTCATTTTCTACTACTAAATTTTATGGATTACTTTAAATTAAAATTTAATATATATATATGATATTGATATCATGGTTAACATTATACAAATTATTAAACTATGGTCAAATTAATAACAAAAAAATCAAAACATACATGAAAAAACAAAGTAGTTATTTCCTGAAATGTGACTATAACATGGGATTGTCAATAAATGGGTAATAAAAGGAAATAAGAAAATAATATATGGTATGGTATATATATGTATGGTTATGAATCATACGTTTAATGAACTTTTATTTATCATATAGAAGTTTTGAACTTGTATAATTAAAGTTAAGACTTAAGGTAAGGGAATTATAGTCTTTCTTTTATTTCTCAGATACATATAAAAATTCACAACTCGATTATTCTGTGTGATGTATTTACCACCCCTTAGAAATTTTATTTCACTATTATCATAATTATCATGATATTAAATATTTCATTTGATTTTATTCTTTATTGGGTCTTATAATTCACCACTTGTTTCTTTTGTGTGGTAAATATACAACCCATTGAACATGTTATGTCTTTAATATAATCATTTTAATGATATGTAAAGTTTAATTTTATGTTATTATTTATTGGTACTTATGATTTAAAAGATTATTATCATGGTAATTAATTTCCATCTTTCTTTATACTATTGTGAGATACATTCCAAATTCACCCCTTATATCTTATATGTGGTGTATATATTTTCTATGAATTTATTTTATTTTTATTTTAATGAAAATTATGGTGATTTTTATATCCATTATAAGATATCTCTTTTATAGGGTTTATAGTTAAAATTTTACCCAAGTATTAAGGGATTTGTGTCTCAATTTTCCTTCTTTGAGACAAATTTTATATTATACACATATTTTATTTTAAGAGGTGTATATACATCCCATTTTAAAAGTAATATAATGAAATTATTTATTCTAATGATATTATTAGTTTTATTTAATTTCATTCTTTAATAGGGATTATTATTCAATGTATACAAAGTGGTATGGGTTTTATGTTAAAATCTCATTGTTTATCAGGATTATTATTGATTTAGTTTCTCATGATAAATTATTATGATACTTCACTTAAGAATCTAATTAATTTTCTTATACTATGGTTATTCATGATATTTTCAAGTAATAGAACAATTTTTTAACACTTTATAACTTAAAATAATTGGGAAAATGTTTTTAAAATAATTCGACTTTATTTCTCCCTTCAGTCAAAAATCTATTTTCTTCCAAAACAATGTTTTTATAAAAATGTTTTCAAAATATTTTGAACATTCTAAAAATGATTTATTAATGAATTTATTTACCCATTTCTGAATATTTACTAAATTGTTTGGAAGGAATATTCATTTAATTTCCCAATCAATGTGTGTTTATATTTTATAAAAAATGTCAATGAAATATTTTTTTTAACGTGTAAGGAATTATCTGATGTCATGGAAAATAATTTATTTTAAGATTCATTTTTAATCTTTTATGTTCATTTCAAAAGAATAGGATTTTTAAAAAGTTCTATTATTTAAATAAAAGTATTTTTCAATGTTTAAAGGATATTTTCCTTAGTAAATGTTCTAAATGATCTTTCAAAATAATTTTCCATCTAAGATAACATCATATGATATTACCTACCATTTTTATGTTTATGATGGAATGATTTTTATGAAACCCATTTCTCTTCCACAGGTTATACCATGATGAAATTTTTATAAAGCCTCTTTATTTTCATGGGTTATTGTATAATGAAATGATGAAATGTTTATGAGACTGGTCACTTTTACATAGTGAATGATATGATGAAATGTTTGTGAAACACATTTTATTTCATGAGATATCATATGATGATTTTTTTATGATATTGAGGAATAAATATATATATTATTTTTAATATTATATGGGTGGTACCTATATTTCTCTCTAATGTATTGGGTGATGAATTATATCTCATGTCATAAATAAAATAGGAATAGGGAGTGAACCCATATTATTAAGGGACTTTGTCAATTATGATGGTATTTGGAGTGAACCTTGAATACTATGATATTTTGGGGAGTGAACCCATTACAATATGATAGCTTTGTAAGTGAGCCTTGAAAAATATGGAAACGATTTTCTATTATTATATGTATTCCACAAATCAATTTCTTATGCCAATAGTATCTTCTTGTGGACCATGTTTTCTGATTCCCTTATGATTCAAATCATATTAAATATAAATATTTATTCCATGGATCATGTTTATGTTATTTAATATATAGGTTATGGATTCCAAATTTTATACTAAAGTTATCATACCCATATGCCCATGTTATACTTATGTATCTCCCTTTCTTACCCTTACTGAGCATCTGAGCTCACCCTTTCTTATGTATCTTATCCTCAAGTTATGGATAAATGAATTATATATGATATGTCTAAGAAGGGTGACAGTTGTTAAGAACATTGTGAGAGATGATTTTGTTCGATTTTGAACCATATGTTTTTGTTTCTAGTTTTCCAAAGGAACTATACCTTTACAATCCTCATGCATTTGTTTGTTTAATGTATTAAATATTCATAAAAAGGATGTAATATCCATATATCGAAATCTTGGGTCGCTATTGTTGGTATTATATTAATGTTTTAGTTAAAAATTGCAAACTAGGATGATAAAACATAATGATATCCCAAGGGATATTTCGAATATATGTCTAAGGATGTCTCTAAGGATTAGTCTAAGGATAAGTTAATGTATAGAAATATGTCGTGGAATTTTGGTAAAGGATAGAGAATGTTATTTCCAAGAAATTACATCCCTTTTTCGATACTAAATGTGGCTGTGTCTCTAGAATAGAGGTACCTATTGTTAATAACTTTGAAAAGGGTGCATTGAGATACAATGGATCATCACCAGGTGCATGAAAAAATGCCTTGTTTCCAAATTAGTTAGACACTCTCATGGGATATATTTGAAAATTCACAAACTCTTTACAAAAATCCGTGAAGGATTTAAATATATGATTATCATGGATGATGTATCTTAAACTTATGGTTTCATATATTAAAAGGAATGTGTCATGATTTAGACATCCAATATGTTATTTTTGAGTATTTTTTGGTTTCCTACTATATATATTGTTACTCACACAATGATTTTTGATTTAGTCATTGATGGGAACAAAAAGTAACTGGGTTAATATTAAATATTATAGAATTTTTTTATGAGAATCCAAATGGGGTGATAAATAGAGAAAAATAAATTGTTATTATGCCTAATGATTTATCACAGAACATGATTAATAGAGTGTACTTTAACCAAATATCAGACTCACCAAATAAGATAATGATAGAGTTCAATGATATTTTGGGTAATAGAAACAATTTAGGAATGAATATTTAGTTTCATATATATTGATAATGTTAGAAGATAAACTCAAGTGAGTGTCTTAGATGGATGAGAAGTTGTTTTGAATATGCAAATGAAGGAGGAAAAAAACTAACTAAAAATGAAAAAATGAAATTTTTGGTTAACACAATGGATGTGAATAATAGTCTCCCTAAGTTATCATCGGTAATTGAATATTTTAAATGTGAAAAAAATGGTCATTATATAAGTAAATTTCCTATGGGGAATTTTCTTGAAGATAATTGCCAAGGCAGTTTATGTAATGGTTATACTACTGATGATGAAGAGACTATAAATAACATATGAAAGGAAGAAGGTATTAAGGAATAAGATTATGACTCCTAGTTAATGTTTTGATACGTAAGTGGGATTATTGAGGTTTTTATGTTTTGGAATTCAAGAAATAAGTTATATGAATCACGAAATATATAAGGATTTTTCAG
Source organism: Viscum album (assembly GCA_963277665.1). Taxonomy (NCBI): domain Eukaryota; kingdom Viridiplantae; phylum Streptophyta; class Magnoliopsida; order Santalales; family Viscaceae; genus Viscum; species Viscum album. The sequence continues at coordinate 772,395,020 of OY728126.1, forward strand.
TATAAGTTTTACGCTAAAGATTTGAAAAAATATGTTGAATAATAATGATGACATAAAAAAGGTGATTTAATGGAAATATAGTATTTTATGGAAAAAATATGATTAAGGGAAGTTAAAAATTAATATGTTCTTGATTTTGACATAATGATGTTTGGATAAAGAGATGATTGATATGGATCATATAAATTGGATAGTACTAATGACCTTGGAACTGATTAATGGTTTGTGGATAATTGGCTTATGTAATCATTGATGTTGTTTACCACATTTTTTTATATAATCAATATATCCAACAATCTATGTTTTTTTAAGGAATAAGGAATCATTTATTTTATAAATAATTTTATGGTAATCCAGTTTATTACCTTGTTTCAAGAGAATACATGATGAAGGTATTCAATTGTTTGGTGTATGATAGTTGAGAACTACTTTCAGGTATTTTTTGGATTAATGTAAATTTAATTTTGAGAAATTTAACTACCTTATTTACAAATTTTTAATTTTTTAGGGTTTATAAGGTTAACCACTTATGTAATGATTTAAGTTGAAATTTGGATGAGGTTTTAAATATTAATGTGTTATTTCAACATATGAAGATTTATGTATAAATTTATTAAACCATTTTTTTAGAATAACAAAAGATATAAGGAATGGATTTTCATTATTTTATGGATTTTATTTAGTGATTAAAACAAGAAGAAATTGATCTCCTGGAGTAATATATTATGTATAAATTGATCAAGGAATGACAAAAGCACTTAATTGTGCCTATGAAATAGAAATATATCAAGTACGTACATTTTCATATGTTCCCAGTCAACATGGTAAAGGAATTACCAAAAAATATGAAAATGATCTTGAAATAATTTTTTCCCCTATTATCTTAATTTTTTATGATATTAATGACCTTATTCACACCTCTTTGGTTTGAGGTTTTGTGGTCATTAACCTTGTTTAGATCACCCACTTTCTTGGGAGCAATGATATCTATCACTATATAATTATTTACATTTTTCTTCCATGTCCAAATATTAAATCCCACTTATTTTATCCTATGTGGAAACCTAGTTATGAGTTACTTTAGGTAACCTGTATGTCATAAACCAGGCCGCGTCATCATCCAACCCAGCACCCGACCCAGTCCGCGACATGGCCCGAAGGGTGTTCCCGATCCCCACGGGATGGCACAAGTGCCCGGGTATCAAAAATAAAATATGGGAATGATTTACCCGAATAAATAAACATGAAACAATCAGAAGGATGAATAAATTTAAAACTAATGTCAACAACCAAACACGCCCTTCATCTAGTGTCAAAATTTAAGTTTACAACTCGACCTAAAAGAAGGGGATGAAAATAAAGGAAAACCAAAAAAAGGCACTAACACAGACCTTCGTGCGACATGAGGAGTCGCGTCCTCAAGCCACTGCCACGAACTTGCACAGGGAAACCAACAAAACTCGATCCACCAATGTTGTGCACGATTCCACAACCTAGAAAGTAGAAGAAACAGAATTTATATACACCCGAGGGTGCTTGTAGGGTGTGGGCTAAAAGCCCAATAGGATGCCACTAGGAAAAGGTTCCACTGTTAATTATTAAATGACAAATACATATGCAATTTAATGGAACAAAAATAAATAAGTTCTTAGAGAACATTAATGAAAATAGTTTTTAAGGGAAAACTACTCTAAATGGAAAACAACTTACATTAACACACACACACACATGAACACACTTTCTTCGTAACCCCAACGTCACATCGTGTGCCGATAGTGAGTACAGAGAAAAATAGGAGCACAATACATGGGAGAGGCCCTAAAGATACTATCGAGAATTGGGGCCCTAGAACCTCACGTCTAGGTGAACGATGGTATAGAACACAACTATATAAGTTCTCGTGCATCAGCCACTATATAGGGCAACACATCCATAACCTAGTGGTCTCCTATCATCCAAAAGTTTAGTTAGTGTTGTAGTCGTCAAATCCAGCTAAGTGAAATCGGGCTGATGCCACTTCTGTATCACTAGCACACTAGTCCTGGTCCTCCCACCTAGTACCCAGGTTACCCGTTTGTGCTCAAGTAGTTCAGAGTTCATGTCACATGTCATAATCATACATTCAATCCCAATAAGACACTACATATGCCAAAACAAGCATTTGCACAAACAAAAACCATTTGAAATAATACATCGCTAAAACATTTTCCAAACATGTTTCACACTATTGACATAATCTAAGAAACCACTTAAAAAGTTTATAAAACAATAGAAAAAGAGTGTCACGTGGTTTTACACACACAAAAGTAATTATTTATAAATCCAAAACATAGTCCGACATTGCACGCACTCAAATACAATATAATATGTGACCTGCACCACCCAAACAGTCTGATGAAAAAAAACCTTACACCACAGGTAAGACGCCTTTGCACATACTACACAACATAATAAGCCAAAAATAAAAGCTTATGATACAATTTTAAAGAAGTAACTTGGAATAACCCATTAACCCACACAAAATCTTCTTTTATGATTAGACACATGTGACACTATCTAAAAAACAGTTCACACTAATTGCACAACATAATGAGCTAACCACGCAATTTAAAAATCACTAACAACTCGATATGAGTTTTCAGCAGAAAACTCACACATAATATAAACATGATACCATTGAATTAAATTTCAAATCAAACATCAAGGAAGATCAATTTCACATAACACAAATTAATTAAATAACATACTAAATAAAGTAATCTTGCATATTAATTAATCAGATAATAATTAATAGTGGAACCACCTACCTCGGTGTAGACTAACTCCTCAAATTTGATGTGAAACTTCTGCCGCCCAACAATCGTGCCGCAAAGAACACAAATGAACTCTAACATCAAAACATCAATCCAATTTCATCAAAATTGAACCAAAATGTCGAAATCAAACCAATTACAACACCAAACCATAACACAGCAACCTACCGAATGAAGAAACAACAAACTGAAGAAAAACGCGCCTTCGACAAGGGTGCGAAGAGCTGGTCGGAGCTTGAAGAAAGCTGCTGGAGGTGTGCAGCAACGGAAAATCTGACCGGGAGGAAGAGGATGTGTGTGTCCATGTGTTCTGAGGCAGCGGAGGAACTTGGGTTCTGTGCGAGGTGGGCTGAAGGTGTATGAAGGTGGTTTTCGGATAACGGGAGGGCGCCGGGTAGCGGGATTGCTGGAGGGCAGCAGGGCGAGCTGGTCCGGAGGGGTGCGCGGCAAACCGGAAAGGGGGAGGGGAGGTGCGACGCAAGGCCAGGGTGAACCAAAGGGGAGGATACGCTTCAGTTCGGTGCGCTAGATGAGCCTAGCCGTGTGCAAGAGGAGCTGGTTGGCGGGGGATTGGTGTGGCGCGGTATGGGTTCGTAGGGGGTGGCGAGGGCGACATGAGGGCAGGGCGAGCAGCGATTGTCCAAGAATCGGTTTTTTCGGAGTGGGTGGAGGGAGCCGGGTGGAGGGATAAAGGGGAAGGGGGAAGCGCCACACTAGGGTTCAGAGGAGGGGCAGTGCGAACCGGGGGAAGAATAACGGGGGGGGTCTTGTGTGATATGAGGGAGAGAGGGTGGAGGGGGAGAGAGTAAGGAAGAAAAGAAGAAGAAAAATGTTAAATAAAAATGGAAATGAAATAAAATAGTTATAAAATGAAACATAAAATAAAACTATAAACTAATTCAGAATATAGTTATTGGTAATAATAATAGTGATATTAGTGTAAAAAACATGATGTAAAATAAAATTATAATAGCTTAAAATTAATTATTACCTCATTAAAATCGTAACAAAATTAATAATAATAGTAACAATGATAAAAGTGACATGCCCAAAATTTTATAACCATAATAATAATTTAATATTATCTATCTAATTAAAATAATAACATAAATTACAATAAGAAGAAGAACAATACCCAATAATAATAATAATAATAATAATAATAATATTAAAACAACACTTAAATTAATTAATCATTTTTCAAATTTTATTTTTCACTTAATGTATTATTCAACTCGCTAATTAAATGATTACCCGTGCACCGAGTAGGCCGCACGAACATCTAACGAAGCCATGCGGCTTCGCCCATTCCTTGCTAGTGCACCAGACACTACCAAGCCAAAACACTTATTTATCCTCAAAACGCAAAAACCCGAGTCGGGTCCGTCAATTTCCAAGGTCGAGTGCAAGGTCACACACCCATATAAAAACACATTTGATAATAAAACATCATCCAATTACGATTGGGCGCTACACACGGTCGCGCGTACGGTCGCACACCCGTATAAGGTCCCAAATCCCTTTTAAACTAGAACCGATTCAAACCGCAACTCAAAATAAAGACTAGAAATAATTAAATTAAAAATAAGTGTCAGTCGGGGTGTGAAAATTCTCGCCACCATGACACTTTCTTCCCCCAGAAAGTCCCAAGAGACTTGGTCAACCAAGGGTTCCAAGAAATACCACAAAGACACCTAAAACAAAACCTCAATCACTCGAAGATCGGGCATTCAAAACACTGATGACCTAAAACTCCTAATATACCAAAACCAGAGTCACTAAACGAAATGACCAAGAGAAAGGAATTCACCTCGAAATTGAACTACAACATGGAACACCCAGATCCCTAGCATAGGGATCACTAGGGCCGCTTGAGATCTCTAAGAACACTCGTCAAGCGACCCACTATCCGAGCAAACCAATTAGCATGGTCGAAGTCGGGTGGAGCAGAAGCAACAGGTTGCTCGACCAATCGCACTTTGAAAACTGAGTCTTCCACACGCTCATCCTATAGTGGTCTCCCCACCATATTAGGGTTCTCTTCAAACATTGTTTCTTCAAACCAAAACAACTCACAACTCATAAAACCTCTAACACTAGCTTGACCCTCAAAGTCCCCTATGTTCAACCAACACAAGAGAGGACATCGGCAAGACCCGCACAGGGTCTCCCCACCATTTTAATAATTCCTAACACTAAGAAACCCACGCGGGCATTCCTAGTTTACTTTAAGCAATATTTTCTGAACCATTCATTGCGAACCCACCACATGGGTCAACCTGCACTGATTATTCCTACAGTGGACAACACTCCGCCACATGAGATAGATTTCATAGCAAAAAACCCTAACCAGGAGGCGAACGAGATGGGCACATGACAATTCAATAAGACATGAGCATCTCCGACCACAAGAAGGTTCACAGAGCACACCCACTAGCTTTACAAGAATACGAATTCTATGAATCTTTTTAAGGCCCAATAGGAACTCCCATAAAATAAGACCACGATAAGTAGGCAAGGGGTCCATTCCCCTCACCACAAGAATAATTCCTTCAGAGAGGGTACCGCAATAATAAAATTTAATCTTTCCCCATCCCGTCACTGCGAACTTAAGTCGGATCAAGCTCATCCCACGTCTGATGAGTTTTGACTGCGCACAAGCTTCACCCCGAGACCTATAGCTGGGGCCCTGATGTCTGAAGCATCTATGGCCTCGCAGTCATAAGCTGACCACCTCTGATTGGAACTTCCTCTGCTGAAAAAACAACATGCATGCTACTCTTCAACCCCCAAGCGGACACTCTGTCAACATACTAACTAATAATTGTCGTGAATGACTAAGGATGTCTGACTGACCACACCCGAGGTAGAAGTTTGAGCGGTCTGTCAAATGCACGACACAAACTGAAGAGAGGGGAACTCCAAGAACAAGTCCCTTTGGGTCATAATCATCATCAAATGAGGAACCTACACTAACCACAAGATGGACGAGACCAACAACTATTACGAGCTTTAAGCTGATTGTTCCAGAATACTTATGGGGAACATGAAACTAACTCATGAGAATGGTTAACACACCTCAATCTCCATAGGTTGATTGATTGATCACCTATGAGATCCACCAATTTCTCTCACCTTAACTTCCTTAGGTACAACCGCAGAATGTGGCGTCTTGAGGATCGCTCACAACATTCCCATTCGTAACTAAAACGAAACAATCCATGTTCACCAATCTAGTCCTACTCCACCAGATATACCTGAGACAAATTACACCCACACAACACCCAAAGTTCCTCAAAAATCGAATACACTTACAACTTTACCAAAGAATTCAACAATATCAAACTGACCTGGACGTTTACGAACAATCGACCCCACTGAGAAGAACCCAACCCCGCCACTCCACTGAGAGTCTGGGCTGAGCCAAGAACTGAGAGACATTCTATAAACCGATGGGACATTTCTATGTGTCATATCCTAAACAAGAAACACAAAACAACCTTCCACAAATCAACACACATCACAAATCAAACATCCATATATCGGACACAAATCAAACAATTTCAATTTGAAACATCAATTCATCCTTAAATAAAAACACCCGCTTGAAAAACCAAACACAATACAATAAAATCCAACAACTCTTTTGAACCCATCGCTTTCACTTCGGACTCAAAACAATTTAAGCACAAAAACCCCTTTTTGAGAAAAACCCACTTTTCCAGAAACAGGATACGGTTTTTAAAATCAGTCACTCACCACTGATATTCCTGGATGCCTCGCAGATTTTCATTTTTGTTCCACCCATGCACCCATCCACATCAATCCACCAACTATCCATTAATAACTTCCACGTGCCCACGAGAGCATCCATAAGAATACCACTAGAAAAAGAAAGTTTCTTCCCCTTTCAAAAATAACACATTCTCAATATTCCAAAAAATAATCTTCTTTTTTTCAAAAAAATCATTTCAAAAATTCAAGACAAATTTTCAAAATGCTTTCCATTTCTAAAAAAACCCACTTCAATTTCAGATAACCCCAGACATTCTTTTAGAAATTCAAGTTCAAAAAATCAACGGTGAATTCTAAAAACAAAGTCTAAGAGAAAATCACCCCAAAAATCATGTCAAACACACACCAAAATAAAATAAGAGCAGCACCAAAGTCCGCTTCCCTTTTTAAATGAAAACAATCTCACGTCAATCCCAAAATTGAAGCAAGATATCACAAAAATTAAAACACCTAGGAGGAAGACTAGTGGTCAGGTCTAACCCGGCTGCATGGTTTAGCAGACCATGCCCTAGGAAAGCACCTAACACTAGGAGTGTTGAACTGTACTCTCAAGCATCACATGGGTCGCTACTCCATGTGAGACTGCGCGCAATACCGGTTTACTCCCATTTTCATCCCTCATCCACAAAGGCCAAATCCAAAACTTAAATCCCGAACTACCCCTGGTTAATCGAGGATCGAAATGAGCAAGAGTTTGCGATGCTCTTCTCGCACCTATCCCTCGAGTACCGACAGTCCTATCTTCAATCTACCTGACATCCCAAATAACAAAAGAAAAAACCTCTCTCTGATACCATTTTTTTATGAACCAGGCTTGATCTTCATCTGACCCGGTGCGCGACCCGGTCCGCGACATGGCCCGAAGGGTGTTCCCGATCCCCATGGGCTGGCCTAAGTGCGCGGGTATCAAAAGTAAAACATACGAATGATTTACCCGAATAAATAAATAAGAAACAATCAGAAGGATGAATAAATTTAAAACTAATGTCAACAACCAAACACGCCCTTAAACTAGGGTCAAAATTTAAGTTTACAACTCGACCTAAAAGAAGGGGATGAAAATAAAGGGAAAAAAATGCACTAACTCAGACCACCGTGCTACATGAGGAGTCGCGTCCTCAAGCCATCGCCACCAACTTGCATGGGGAAACCAACACAACTCGGTCCACCAATGTTGTGCACGATGCCAAAACCTGAAAACCAGAAGAAACAGAATCTACAAACACCCAAGGGTGCATGTAGGGTGTGATCAGAAAGCCCAGTAGGATGCCAATGAGAAAAGGTTCCCCTAATAATTATTAAATGACAAATACATATGCAGTTTAATGGAACAAAAATAAATAAGTGCTTAAGGAACTTTAATGAAAATAGTTTTTAAGGGAAAACTACTTTAAATGGAAAACTGCTTAAATTGACACACACACACGCACATGCACACACACACACACACACAGGCGCGCATACACTTTCTTAGTAACCCCAACATCACACCGTGTGCCAGCGGTGAGTGCAGAACAAAAGATGAGCACAATACATGGGAGAGGCCCTAGAGATACTATCGAGAAGTGGGACCCTAGAACCCCGTGTCTCGGTGAACGATGGTAAAGAACATAGCAATATACGTTATCATTCACGATCCACTAGACAAAGCAACGCATCCATAACCTAGTGGTATCCGATCATCCAAAATTTTATTTAGTGTTGTAGTCGTCAAATCCATATAAGTGAAACTGGGATGATGCCACTTCCGTATCAATAGAACAGTAGTCCTAGTCCGCCCACCTAGTCCCCAGGCTTCCTGTTTGTGCTCAAGTAGTTCAGAGTTCATGTCACATGTCATAATCATACACTCAAACACAATAAGACACTACATATGCCAAAACAACCATTTTCACACACAAAAATCATTTGAAATAATACATTACTAAAACGTTTTCCAAACATGTTTCACACTATTGACATAATCTAAGAAACCACTTAAAAGGTTTATAAAACAATGCGAAAAGAGTTTCACATGGATTTACACACAAAAAAGTAATTATTTATAAATCCAAAACACAGTCCGACATTGCACGCACTCAAATACAATATAAAGTGTGACCTACACCACCCAAACAGTCTGATGAAAAAAACTTACACCACAGGTAAGATGCTTTTGCACAAACTACACAACTTAATAAGACAAAAATAAAATCTTATGATAAAATTTTAAATATGTAACTTGTAATCACCCATTAACCCACACTAATTCTTCTTTTATGATTAGATGCACACAACACTATGTAAAAAAAATAGTTCACACTAATTGCACAATATAATGAGCTAACCGTGCAATTTAAAAATCACTAACAACTCGATATGAGTTTTCAGTAGAAAACTCGCACCTAATATAAAAATGATACCAGAGAATTAAATTGCAAATCAAACATCAAGGAAGATCAATTTTTCACAATGAAAATTAATTAAAAAACATACTAAATAAATAAAACTTGCAAATTAATTAATCAAATAATAATTAAGAGTGGAACCACCTACCTCGGTGTAGACCAACTCCTCAAATTTGATGTGAAACTTATGCTGCCCAACAATCGTGCCGAAAACAACACAAATGAACACTAACATCAAAACATCAATCCAATTTCACCAAAATTGAACCAAAACATCAAAATCAAACAAATTAAAACACCAAACCATAACACGGCAACCTACTGAATGAAGAAAAAACAACTGAAGAAAAACACACCTTTAGCAAGGGTGCGGAGAGCTGGTCGGAGCTTAGAGAAAGCTGTCGGAGGTGTGCAGTACTGGAAAATCTGACCGGGAGGAAGAGGAGGTGTGGTTCCATGTGGTCCGAGGTAGTGGAGAAACTTGGGTTGGGTGCGAGGTGGGATGAAGGTGTTTGAAGGTGGTTGCTGGACAAAGGGAGGGCGCCGAATAGTGGGATTTCTGGAGGGCAGCAGGGTGAGCTGGTCCGGAGGGGTGCGCGGAAAACCAGAAAGGGGGAGGGGAGGTACGATGTAAGGCCAGGTTGAACTGAATGGTAGGATACATGTCAGTTCAGTGCACCAGATGAGACCGGCTGTGTGCAAGAGGAGATGGTCGGCGGGGGATTAGTGTGGCACGGTATGGGTTCGCAGGGGGTGGAGAGGGTGACACGAGGGCGGGGCGAGCAGCAATTGTCCAAGAATCGGTTCTGCCGGAGTGGTTAGAGGGCGCTGGCTGGAGGGAGAAAGGGGAAGGGGGAAGCACCACACTAGGGTTCAGAGGAGGGGCAACGTGAACCAGGGGAAGAAAAAAGGGGGGGTCTTGTGCGATACAAGGGAGAGAGGGGGGAGAGGGAGAGAGTATGAATGAAAAGAAGAAAAAAAGGTAAATAAAAATGGAAATGAAATAAAATAGGTATAAAATAAAACTATAAACTAATTCAGAATATAGTTATTGGTAATAATAATAGTAATATTAGTGTAAAAACATGATGTAAAATAAAATTATAATAACTTAAAATTAATTATAACCTCATTAAAATCATAAAAAAATTAATAATAATATTAACAATGATAAAAGTGACATGCCAAAAATTTTATAACCATTATAATAATTTAATATTATCTATCTAATTAAAATAATAACTGAAATAATAATAAGAATACGAATAATCCCCAATAATAATAATAATAATATTAATATTAAAAAAACTCTTAAATTAATTAATAATTTTTCATATTTTATTTTGCACTTAATGTATTATTCAAATCGCTAATGAAATGATTCCCCACACACCGAGTAGGCCGCACGAACATCTGACGAAGCCATGCTGCTTCGCCCGTGCCTTTCCAGCGCACCAGACACTACCAATCCAAAACACTCATTTATCCTCAAAATGTAAATACCCAATTCGGGTCTGGCAACGTGCACAGTCATGTGCTAGGTCGCGCATCCAAATAATAACACATTTAATAATAAAACATCGTCCAATTACGATTGGGCGCTACGCATAGTCGCGTGTACGGGCCCACACCCGTATAAGATCCCAAATCCCTTTTAAACTAGAACCGATTCAAACTGAAACTCAAAAGAGAGAACAGAAATAATTAAATTAAAAAGAAGTGTCAGTTGGGGTGTGACACTGTATATTTCCAACTGTCCCTATTTAAGGGAAGTCTTATTATTCATTTCTACGATGTGGTTTTCTATTAAGGAATTTTTAAATGTTAATATATTAGTAACTGAGTTGAATTTTGAGGGAGAAATTCATTTCATGGGTGGTAGAATGTAACATTATAAAATTTTATGAAATGTTTTTTAAAATTAATTTATTTTTTTAGATATCTTACATTATATGAAACACTGATATTATCTTGTGTTACATGCGACAATGGGTTTCTTCAATAACATGCATGATATTCGACATCAGGCTTCAGCGACCCATGGAAAAATATTATTATAACCATTCCATTAAGTATTTACTACTTTATGAAATATAAATACAAATTTTAAACTCAATATAAATTTATTTATAAATTCATTATAAGTAATCAATAAGTTTTAATAAGTTAATATTATTCATCAAAAATATTTTTTATTCAAAAAAGTTTTAGATTTATTTTTATGTGAAAATATTATAATTAATTTATCTATATTTAATAAAATACATTTATTAAAATTAGATTCATTTTTTAAATCATCATATAAAAATTAAATTATGATGCAATTTTGGAAAATACTGATTTTTTAGTGAACAACGAAAAAATACTGATTTTTGTAAAACTACCTTTCTTTTCAATAAATTAACTAATTTTAATTGCATGTTAATTTTTAAAGTAACATAGTTTTTATTTAGTTATATTTAATCATTTTAAGTAAATTTTAAATCAAATTTATATTGTATTTTATTATAAGTTTATTTTTTGTCTAAAAAATGGGTTGTTTTTTCGAAAAACTTTTTTGATGTGAAAATTATTTATCCATTTTAAATATTTAAAATAAAACATAATGATGAATGTTTTAAATTAAATTTATAGATAATATATAAAAAAAATTAATTTATATTCATATAATTATTTTTATTAGACATCGTGTTAATATAAAATCACATTGTGCTTAAGAAATGCAATTCTCAAAAACCCACTTTTTCATCACGTTAGCAGGTTTTGTTTTAAATTGATTTTTTATAATTTTTTAAAACATATTTTAAAAATTTAAATTTATTTTTTAAATCCTAATTCTAAATTATATTAGGTTGAAAAATTATGAATTTTTTGAAAATATAATTTTTTTGATGAATAGTGAGAAATTTTAAATTTTAATTGATTTTTTTTAAAGTTTTTATAAACTTAATTTATATTTTAAATTGGGTTTAAAGTAACATAAGTAAAATTTTATATCTATTTATAAAATTTATGTCATTGTAATAAATTTTATATTGAAATTGGATATAGAAACATTGTAATCTTTTGAATATTCTATCTTTGTAAACCAGCTTTCTCGTCGTGCCTCTATGATTAATTTTAAATTAATTTTTTTCACCTTTTTGAATTGAATTTGAAAAAATATATATATCTTTTAGAATAAAAAAAATTTATATTATATAAAAATTTCAACAAAATTTTTTACCAGAATTAAAAGTGAAAATAGTAAAAATTAATTGTTGTAGTTAAGGTAGAAATGGGTTTACAAGGGGTTAAACTAAAAAGATAAGGTTTTAAATTATATAAATAATTGTATAAAGTAAAATTTTTATCCATATTTAGAACATATGATTTATCTTTAAATATAATACTCCATTTTTGTTCCTTTTTTATGATAAAAAAATGAGCACACCATTTTCTTTTCAAAAAATTACAATTGTTTCACTCACCTCACATATAAAAGGCCACCCATTATCCTCTATTATTAACACCTTTAAAACCTTATTTTTCATCCAATATATACCCAAATAACTTCCCAGGTTACCAAAAATACTCCTATAATCCTTATTTTTTACATAAATACAACCTAGAAAGGATTTTGTAGAAAACATAAGGAGGATACCCGAAGAATAGGAAACAATCATCAACAAGATTTTTTTTTATTTCTTCCACAAGATAATTAAATTATTATAATAACATTTTGATATAATAACCATATAATCTACCATATAATGATATATTTCTATGTTAAGGTTATTACATACAACTATTTCCAATTCCATCAAATGGGTTATAAAATCATCGTTCATTTGTATGACGGACTACAGCCTCACGAACCGATGTCATTAATTTTTTCATTACCACCTCTCAATGAGAGAAAACATTATGGATTTAATTTGTATATATTATATGTATTATATTATTATTATTTTAAAATTAGTATATCACACATTTCCCTTCTTAATTTCCATTCTGTGGGAACATGATAATGACTTTCGTGTGTACGGCAGCCAACCGCCTCATAAAGTAATGTGATTAGTTTACGCTTTACATGGAAGGTAATAGGGATTAATTTAATGAAAATATGTGATATATATGAAATAAAAAATATTATATATTTATAATATATCATTTAACATTATTTCTTTAAATCCTTTGAGAAAATAGAAATATCATTCCGTCCTACGTACAACCCACCCTCTCCATGAATAGTGTATTCCATTTTAAACTACTAAATTTTATGAATTACTATAAATAAATAAAAAAAATATATTTTATATTTTTATAATTTTAAAAATTATTTAAATTACAAAACCATGATCAAATTAATAAGACCAAAAATAAAAAATCAAAACATATAGGGAAAAATATAAATTAGTTATTGTATGAAATGTGACTTTAACATGGGATTGTTAATAAACGGGTAATAAAAGGTCATAAGAAAATCATATATTATATGATATATATAATTATGGTTATTTAATAGATTTAATATAAACTTGTATTTATTTTAATGGAATTTTGAATGTTTACAATGGATGTCAATTCTTAAGGTAATGGAATTCAAAACTCGATTTAATATCTAGGAGACTTATTTTCCACTCATTTCTTTTAAGTTGTTTATATACTAACCATTTTAAATGCTATATCATTATAAACTAATTTTAATTATATTAAATGTTTCATTTTATTTTAATCTTTTTTGTGTCTCATAATAAAAATGATTACTAAAGTGGTATGGAATTTCTAGTCTCTCTTTTATTCCTGGTAGACATATACAAATTTACCACTCATTTATTTTGTGTGTTGTATATATTTATCCTTTAAAATTTAATATAATTAATTTACCAATTTATTTTTATTTAATGTTTCATTTTATATTATTATTTATTTGGGATTATGATTCAATATATTAATAAATGGATAAGGGATTTACATCTCACTTTTTTACTTCTGTGAGGTACATTCCATATTTATAAATTGTTTATTATATATGTTGTATATAATATCAATGAATTTATTCTATATTTATTCTAATAAAAGTTATGGGGATTTATATATCCATTTGAGGATGTCTCTTTCATGGGGATTAATGTTTGAGAGATACTCAAGTAGTAATAAATGTTTTCTCAATTTTCCTTATTTGAGACATATGTTATGTTATGCACATATATCCTTTTATGAGGTGTACATACATACCATTAGACAAGTAATATACTGAATTTATTTATTCTCATTATATTCAATGTTTAATTTAATGTAATTATTTCATGGATCTTAGGATTTAATGTAAACAAGGTGTTAAGGGTTTTATGTTTCCATCTCATCATCTATCGGTATTATTTATAGTTATTATTATGATGATAAAATCTTATAAGACATCCCTAAATAAACTCATTAATGCTATTATAATCTGTTTATTAATTATATTTTCAAGTAAAAGTCTTATTTTCCAATATTTTATACATAAAATAATTGAGAAAATGTTTTTTATAAAAATACGACATTATTTCTCTCTTAAGTCAGAAATTAGTTTTCTTCCAAATTTTTTTTTTTCTAAAAATGTTTTCAAAAATATTTTTAACATTTTAAAAATAATTTATTAAACACATTTTTTAATTTTTAAAAAAAATTGAAAAGTATATTCATGTTTTTCCCAATATTTCTCATTTGGATTTTGCTAAACATGTGAAAAGAATATTTTTTAACGTGTATGAAATTTTGAGACATCATCACCAATATTTTTTTTGAAGAATTCTTTATAATATTCCAAGTCTATTTTAAAAAAAAGGATGTTGAAAATGTTTTATGTTTTAAAGATAATAATTTTTTATAGTGGAAAGGATATTTTCCTCAGGAAATGTTTTCAATGATATTTCAAAATCATTTTATACATATCATGACATCCATTGATATTACCTATGAATTAATGGGTATATGATCCAAAGATACAATTAAAATTATTAAAATGAATTGTTTATGTTTATGATGGCATGATGTTTATGAAATTCATTTCCATTCTATGAGTTATACAATTATGAAAAACCTATGAAACCCACTTCTTTTCATAGCTTATTCTGTTATGAAATAATAAAATGATTATTAAACCTATTTATTTTCCACGGGTCATGATATGATTAAATTTTTATGAAACCCATTTCATTTCATGGGTTATGATATGATGAATGTTTTATGATCTTTTGAAACACATATTTATGATTTTCATTACTAGGTAGATAAACCTATATCTCCCTCCAATGCATTGCGTAATGATTTATATTGCAAGAGATATGTATGACTTGATGTGGGAGTGAAACTACTTTAGTAGTGGAATTTTTTCATTATGATGGTCTTCAGATTTAACCTTGAATACTACGATGGTTTTTGGGATTGAACCCATTCAAATATGATGTCCTTGGTGGTGAGCCCTGACTAATATAGAAATGAATTTCTATAATTATGTGTATGCCATAAATCTATTTCTTATTGAAGTGTTATACTGTCATGGATCATGTTCTATGATTCCCTTATGATTCATGGCTTATGACCTACCAATATTTATGTCATGGCACATGTGTATGGTATTTCATGTGCATGGTTTTGTTTTCAAATTTTATTCTCATGTTCTCATACCCTTATGACCATGTTGTGCTTACGTATTTCCCTTGATAATCCCTACTGATAATATAATCTAAACCTTTATAACATTACCTTTTATCAGGTTATAATGAAATTTATTATATACGATATGTCTAAGAAGGTTGATATTAATGAATAATATAGTGGGAGATGATTTTGTTCAACTATGAACAAGATATTATTGTTTCTATGTTTATAAAAGGACAATACCTTTATAATACACAGGAATGTGTTTATGTAATATAGTAAATATTTATCAAGAGGCATGTAATATCCTCCAAATCCCTTTTTTTGTCATTTTCAAATGCCTCTTTTGGCTATGTGTGAACATCACAAAAAAATGGATACAATTCAAATCACCCTCATAAAGCATCATATAAAGAACCTATCCCAAAATCCAGATTTAAATTTCAAAATTCAAATTCATACAGGAAACGCGGGTAGTGAGCATCCCAAGAAATCCCATTGAGAACCGCCATCATCACATTTTTGTCCATCATTACAGCATCGTCACCCCTGTCGTGTAATCACATCACCAGAGTCTACGTCCACACCAGCCTCTTCACCAATGACCACCTCCTACTCACTGTCACCACCATCTCATAGAGACTCCCTCGCCGTTCCATCATCATCATTGTTCAATACCACACCAGAATGTCGAATCCCCCTAACAGCAATATGTCTTTGTCCCCCATCACCAGTCCACATTTTTTTAGTGAAATGAAAAAAATAAATATTTCAATAAAGAAGACGAGAAAAGAAGAGATGGCATGCCAATGTCACGCACCTCAGGCAACCTCTCCAGACATTCCTCAAGTTCATCCGCTTCAGTTGATCTTCTCCCAGTAACGCAGCACCGAATCCACCCTCTGCAGCTTCAGCCCCTTCCAGAAGTTGTTGATGAAATCGTCTGCGTTATCATCCACTCCATCATCCTCCTCCCCATCTCCCATCCCCTCCACGCTGCCACCTTCCTCTCTGGCTCCATTATTTTAAACAGCTCCCACAAAGGCATTTAATATTCATGTATATGAATCCGGGTTTTCTATATGTGATTTTTATTACTTTATTGTATGAATTTGAATACCTATGTTTGGAAAATAATAAATAACTCTCCCCACTTTTACTATATAAAACCACCCAAAATCCCATTATTCTTAAATGAAAATATTTGGATCCTAACTATAATATTCAATTTACTCTCTAGATCCCTCATATGGTTCCCCAAGATCTCAAGAAGCTCCTCCCAAGATTTTAAAATATCCTCTCAAGGTAAGGAATCGTCTATTTATCTCTTTATTCAATCACCTTATTTATGTAATGTTGTATGTCTTCCAATTAATATTGATGAGATATTACTTTACACATAACCCTTACTTACATTAGGTTTTCCAAGTGATGATGACCCTATTTCCCTCTCATTAATTCCTCTTATGTTTTTCCATGTACCCATGTTATACTGCTGAAATTATGCTGTAATTTTCTATTCCAAACATTGATTCAAGAACCCTTTGGTTTTATGATTTTTAATTCCTAATTTTTTATATTTTATTACATTCATACATATCCATATTAATGACCTTATTATGTACAGGTGATCATAGATCCCTTTCACTCTCACTAACCCCTCCCATGATTTATTATGTACCCCCGTTATGCCGCCAAAATTATCCTATGATTTTTTTTCCATGAAAAACTTGTGTATTGTGAATACCACCACCATTTCAACTCAGGTGTATTCAAATAGACATACCGATACTTCTTTGATTGTAGAAATCCACATATATATTCCAACCTCCTTTATCATTGGATTAAATGTGATGAAATGTGATCCTATGTTGAATGATTTATGTGTCACATTTATGAATGTACATGATATGAAAGTGATGGGTGGACCAGGAATTATATAGTGATCCAATGTATTGGGTAATGTTTAGTCTAATGAGACATCATCTAGGTGACTCCCCAGTCAAATCTGAAAACCCTAACACAAAGTATTCATCGAAAATGTCGGGCCGTGGAAAGGGAGGAAAGGGGTTGGGCAAAGGAGGCGCGAAGCGTCATCGCAAGGTCCTCAGGGACAACATCCAAGTCATTACAAAGCCCGCGATCCGTCGTATTTCTAGAAGAGGAGGTGTGAAGAGGATCAGTGGGTTGATCTATGAGGAGACTAGGGGCGTCTTGAAGATTTTCATGGAAAACGTGGTCCGTGACTCCGTGATGTACACGGAGCACGCTAGGAAGAAGACCGTGACGGCGATGGACATGGTTTACACTCTGAAGCGGCAGGGAAGGACTCTTTATGGCTTCGGTGGGTAGATTGTTTTCTGTTTTTCTCTCGTTTGGTGGCTGATCCGCTCGATCTGTATTTTATTTTTCATGAACGTCCTTTTCCTCTTTCAATTGTTTTTCTCATGGAAGTTTCTCTCTATAAACATGCTTTTATCAGACATCATCTAGGTGATTATGGATTAAAAATAATCTCTTATGGGAATTTATTCACCATTTTATAATGTCTTGGTGATTATCTTTGACCAATGTTTATGATTTTATGTTTAATGTTGTTATAATATTCTAATGTTGTCATAATGTTATCATAATATATAATTATTTGATGTTTATGTTTTTTATTCTCACCCCTTCTATATCCTACTCAAATTATTATTAACTAACATGTAATAATTTCATCAAATCATTCTTTTTTTTTATTCCATTATAGGGATTTATAGCTCACCCATTTCTTATGTATGTCCCCAGGTTAACCCATGATGTTTTAAAAGAGTAATGGAATTTCAGACCATGCTAAGGAAGTTTTCAATAATGTTTTTTATATCCATTTATCAAGTTATTGTTATATGTACCTAATCTTATAATGACACTAGGATTATAGATCTTATGGGTTGTACCAAGTGTTATTTTATATAATAAATCATGAAAGTGTATTAAAGATATGGGTTGTTATATGTGTCATCAAAGGAATGTCTAGTAATTTTTTAATTTATGATTAAAAAACACTTGAAAAATAATTATGAATAATACTAAACATAGTAACACAACCTTAATGTTTTATAAATTATAGAGTAAGTGGTTTATAGGAAAATAAATCCCTAATGAATCACCAAAGAATCCACTTAGTGGGGGGCCGAGATGGTTAACCACAATACCTCAAGTGCACCTCCTCGTATTCTCGAGGATTCCATCAAGCTGCGAGGGCCTAGGGTGTGTTTTTGGGGAGACCAAAACCATGTGAATTATATTTTATCATATGGGTGACCAATATATATAAGTATTGAAAATATAATAAATAAATAGAAGAGTAATATGTATAATAAATCATCTTAGATAGAAGAACAAACCTACAAATAAGAGTAAATCAATAAAAATTGATGATCATCATCATAATATAGCTATAAAAAATGTAAATGTGATATAGGTAATATAATAATATTTTAGATGCTCAAAAATTATGATAGACCAAAATCAGCTACTACTAGCATCACGAGCATAGGCTTGGTCGTCTACTCCTATACTTCAACCTAGAAATAAGAATGAAGCATCAAAAACTAGTCACCTCCCATTATCTATATGTACAATAATAAAGTATACTTTGGTAACAAGGGTGGCCCAAGTAGGGTGTGAGGTATACTCAGTAGGCCACCAACAATGGTGTCTAGATCAATCCAATATATACTTATAAAATGAGCATTGTTTCAATAATAATAAACACAAGGGAATAATTAAATTAAAACCTCGAACTGGGTTCCTCATGGGATACCTAATTTGACAATAAAAATACATATTTTAATTAAATTTTAATTTTATTAAATGATCATTTTTGATCTTATGGTCTTGAGTTATTGGATTTTAATTTTGAACATCCATTCTCATCATTCGTGCATTACATGCATAATGTACACCAATTTAGGCCCAATGATTCATCTAATTTTAAGGAATTTAATTATCCATATTTTAATTTCCTATTTTGGGAAATTTATCTACACTTAAATATAAACATTTTTCATTCAGGGATCAATGGAGGATTCATAAAGGAAGATGGGGATATTTGGTGATGAAAGGAAACAATTCCATAGAAGACAGATTGGACACCAGCCCACTGATGAGAATGTGGGGCCCCTGATACAGGCCCAATAAATCCCAAATTTTGTGGGATTCTATAAAATATATATATGAACAAATAATTCTTCATGATCTAGTGCTAATTCAGCTTCCATGATGGAAATTATGGCGTCCCAAATATAATATCAAAATCTAGGCCAGAATCTGCGGTCCAGAATATTATCTGACTAAATCGGCCATAACTACCGATTCACAACTACACATAGACCCACATTGTACAGAAGGTTCGGATACATCCGTATCATAACTTTTTTCTTCTATTGACTATTGGAATTCTTCAATCTAGATGGTTATTCAAGCGCGTCTTTTCGGTGGTTGCAAGCTGGCTTCCACCTCGGGTCAAGAGTGGAAAAGTCTAAGTTCCACAACTTTCCACCACCCTAGGCCTACCATAATCAAGTGGGATTCTTTGTAATGTTTGAGTATCGACCCAAGGCCCACAAAATTCCTATTTAATGTAGTGGGTATGGAGGAGTTTTTCATCTTTGAGATTTGTTTTCATCTTAATGGCATGCTGCCAATTTGTCTTTGTAACGTTCTTCCTTCTCATGTAAGTTGTTTGAATCACCTTCTTTTTCAATAAAAGTTCTTCGTATTCACTTGTTATGTACTTATTAATATCACATTTATATCATTTCTTCAAGGTATGAACTTTTTCACACAAAACCTTGTTATTTTGTTCACACTATGGTGGAGTGATCGTTATTTTGTTGTTTTTACTTCTTCAACTTCACTCTCGTAAGTCTACTTCTTGCTTCCATTGAGAACATGTCACCAATAGAGGTAGATCTCTTTTATGGGTTGATCCAATGGATTATAAAGGGGATTGATTGGATTTTATTCCTCAGTATCTAAATGTTATTAATTTCTTTTATTTTAGTTTCTTTCATTCAATGATTTTCTCTCTTCTTCTTCCTTATTGAGTTTATTCGACCCACTTTTATGTGCTAATTAGATCCTTTACCTTGGAGTTCTCATGAAAATGATCCTACAAGTGTATAGGTGATTAGAATGTGTTTTTATGGTGTTTAATCAGAAATTTATGCGGTTAGTTTTAATTCATTGCATAAATCCTTCTCAAGTTAATGAAATTAAAATTGTAAAAAAATAAATCGTCCAATCCACCCCGAGCAATAACCTAGGATCAACTCATTTTCTCATAATTTGAATTATCTTAAATCTATTAGTGCTACCTTAAAACCATCTAAAATTAATCCATGTTGGCCACTTCATAGACAAAAACAATCCATAGAGTGTATGTGTCTGTATGTTACTTCTTAGGTCTCTAAGGATTCGATAACCCAAGATAAACTACAAGGACCATTTTACCTTCATCTCTTGGGTAAATTTGAGCGTGAATCAAATTTTGGAGTCATTTCCAAGGACCCAAGTAAGTCATCTAAACACACATTCTATTCTCACCCATTTCTTCTTTTCTCATCTGAATTCTCTTATCTTTTCCCTTTATCATTTTTTTTTCTTTTGGTGCATGTCTGCCTACACCCACGATCAATCAAACCATCTAGTTAGGGTGGATAGTCCTGGGATTGGGGAGTCAAGTACACCAAGATAACTCTTTCCATTAGATCCTAATCTTCCTAATACTCCATATTCAAAAATTGAGCCTATTTCAATGGAAGGTCTTCAAAGAAACCAACTCATAAACCCGGGTGGGAACCAAAATGGAAACCCAAATGAGGTAGCCCCAAACTTGGGGAATGCAGTTGATCAAACCATGAATGACTACCTCACACCTTACTGGACCAATTCTTCCTCATGAATTAGAATTAATTCCCTCGTATATTCCAACTACATATTTAAATCCCATGTTCTTAACCATCTTACCACATTCCATGGAATGGATTACAAGATGCCCTACCTACACATTAAGAACTTCAATGACATTGTAGAAACCATGTGTCCCCCACATCAACTAGAATCAGATAAGATGAGGCTATTTCCTTTTTATTTAATGGATTGAGCTAAATATTTTCTAAACAATTTGATACCATCATGCATCAACTCTTGGGACCAACTACAAATTGAATTCTACAAAAAATACTTTCCCCGCCACAAAACAATTGCACTTAAAAAGAGCATCCAAAACTTTTTTGAAAAAGAGGGAGAGTCATTCTTTGAAACATGGGAGAAGTTCAAGGACACTCTAAAAATGGTTCCACACCATGGGTTTTCTATTCCAAAACAAGTGAGAATTTTCTATGAAGGATTGGGTCTGGGGAACAAACAATTCATTGACATGATGTGTAATGGAACCTTAAAAAACAAAGCCCCTAATGATTCTTATGAGTATCTAGATATCCTTTCTGACCAAAACCAATCATGGGGAACTTCAACATATTATGAAAAACCATAAAGAACAACTTGAATTCATACACTTAGATAAGAGGAAAGCCTTAGGGATAAATTCTCACCACTCTCTAGGAAGGTTGAAGAGATAGACCTTAAGAAAGTACATGAAATCCAAAACTATAGACCATGTTTGCACAATTTGTGACAAACATGACCATAAGACAGACAATTTCCCAACCATTACATCCATAAAGGATGTTATTTTAGGAGGACCCCCAGTGGAAGTAAATGCTTTGAACTTTCAAAAGACTTAATACCAAAACAACTTCAATCCAAGGTATAATGACCACCCAGGCTTCTGCTGGAAAGATAACCAACAACCTAGCCAACCATAAGGACAAAATCCTTACCCCAATCTGAGCTACCAAGCCCATAAACAATTCCAAACCCAACCTATCCAATACCAACATCCACCAGTCCATTTTCAACAAACCATCCCTCCTCTAAAATATCCCCCTGGAATAAACCAATATTCTCAAGAACCAACCCAAACTGTTCCACAAACCCAACTAGAACAATTGTGCAAACAAATGGAAAGGATGAACTCAGAAGTCTCTTCCCAAAAACAAGAACATAAAACCATCAAAACTAGAAAGTAACCCATGCCTACTCTGGTGGTACCATCCTCAACTTCAAGGGGAGAGTCAAGTTGCACTCAAACAACTCAGGAACAACTAAAGGTTTTGACTATTTTAAGAAGTGGGAAATCAACTGAGAATCATGATAAACTAATTCAGAACCCACCTGAAGATTCAAACCTGGATGAAAAATCAAATGAACCAAATTATCAAATTGAAAAACATGATAACATTGTCAAAGAAACAACTCTTCAACAAACAACCCAACAACCTACACCATTTCCTCGACACATGAGGGGGAAAACTAAGCCTGAATTGAGTGAAACATTGAGGGAAATATTCTCACAAGTCCAGTTGAAAATTCCTCTTATCTTGGAAATCCAAACCATACCTACCTACTCAAAGTACCTCAAGTAATTTTACACTTTTAAAAAAAATATTCACAGAAAAACCAAGTCCTTTTGGCTGCTAATGTGAGTACCACCATTCAAGGGACCATTTTTCCTAAGTTGAAAGACCCGGGTTGTCGTTACATCAATGTTGAACTACGAGAGATAAAAGTTGTCAACGCCTTGTGTGATCTAGGTGCTAGTGTCAATCTCATTCCTTATACTGTGTACGGCCAGTTGGGCCTAGAAGAACTCTAACCCACATCTGTCACACTTCAAATTACTGATCGTAGCATTAGGGTTCCAAAGGGTATTTTAAAGGACGTTCTGGTGAAGGTTGAAAACTTCATCTACCCTTCTGACTTCATTGTCCTTGACAACAATCCAAACATAGGAAATAAGGAACAAACCCCAATCATACTTGGTCTTCCTTTCCTTGCAACAATCATATCTATTATCTGAGTCCGAAATGGGAACATGACCATCACCTTTGGAAACATGAGTCTAGACTTGAACATCTATAATGTAAGCTCACAAATAGAGGATGACGAGGACATACATGAATAAAACATGATAGGAAGCATTTATAATGAATCCATATAACATTAAGGAATATTAGATAGATGTTTAAGTCAAGATGAGATTGATTTCCTTTGTTCACATGAAGGAAGTTTATCTCCTTGGCTTGAATCATTTTCAAATTACTCTTATGATAATGTCTTAGGTCCAACAATCAGTGATACCTTTCAGGAAACCACTTTCATGGAAACCACCCCAACTTCCTTCCCTAAATCTGATCAATCCAGTCTAGTAGCTAGAACTTCTATATGTGGGGAATCAATACTCTCTAAAACTCTATGAAATAAAATTGATCTTGATCCAATGTCCCAATATTCTGTTGAAATCTTGAACCAACCTGGTCTTTAATTGAAGTAACTTCCCGTTGCACTCAAATATTCATTCCTAGGGGTCAATCCAACAAATCCTATTGTCATTTAATCTTCTATTGAATCCAATCATGAGAGGACACTTCTAGATGTCCTTAGGAATCATAAGAAATCCATTGGTTGGACCCTTTCTGATATTCTTGGGATTAGCCCACTTATTGGGACTCATAGGATTGTTCTAGAATATGATTCAAAGCCATGTCATCAACCTCAATGACGAATCAATCCTAATATCATGAATGTAGTAAGAAAAGAACTTCTGAAATTGTTAAAAGTCGGTATCATCTATCCCATAGCTGAGAGTGAGTGGGTGACCCCAATCCAAGTGGTTCCAAAAAAGGCTGGAATCGCAGTGATAAGAAATGAGGATGGTGAGATTCTTCCAACAAGGGTGAGTAGTGGCTGGATAGTCTGCATCGACTATAGGAAGCTAAACTCATTTACCAAGAAGAAACATTTCCCATTACCATTCATTGACTAAGTCTTTGAGAGAGTGTAAGGTCATGTCGTCTACTATTTCATAGATGGTTACTCGGGTTATAATCAAATTGAGGTCAGAGGATCAAGGTAATACAACATTCACATGTCCATTCAGCACCTTTTCTTTCAAACGCATGCCCTTCGGGTTATGAAATTCCCCTGGAAACTTCCAGCGGTGGATGATGGGAATATTCTTAGACACGGTAGGGGATTTTCTTGAGGACTTTATGGATTACTTCTCTGTGATTGGGGATACATTTGAGGGATGTTTAAGTAATTTGGAGAGAGTCTTTTCAATATGTGAAGAAAAGAATCTGGTCCTAAACTGGGAAAATGCCATTTCATAGTTAAAGAGGGACTAGTTCTTTCCCATATTGTATCAGGTAGGGGGATTCAAGTAAATAAATCCAAGATTGATGTCATTAGTCACATTTCATCACCCACAACTATCAAGGAAGTGAGGTCTCTCTTAGGATATTATAGTTTCTATAAGATATTCATCAAGGACTTTAGTTCAATATCTTGTCCCCTTTGTGCTCTCCTAGTAAAGGATGCTCCATTTGTTTGGACAAAAAGCTGTGAGGGTTCATTCTCAACGCTCAAATCCTC
Source organism: Viscum album (assembly GCA_963277665.1). Taxonomy (NCBI): domain Eukaryota; kingdom Viridiplantae; phylum Streptophyta; class Magnoliopsida; order Santalales; family Viscaceae; genus Viscum; species Viscum album. The sequence continues at coordinate 772,420,185 of OY728126.1, forward strand.
TCTCACCTCTCCTCCCATTATGAAATATCCAAATTGGAACCTTCCTTTCAAACTTATGTGTGATGTTGGTGACTTTTCTATAGGATTTGTGTTAGGGAAACATTGTGATAAAATACCTTATGTCATTGCTTATGCAAGAAAATCCTTAAATGATGCCCAAATAAACTACACCACCACTGAAAAGGAGTTACTTGCTATTGTGTTTTCATTAGATAAGTTTAGGTCATACCTCTTAGGATCCCCCATCACTGTGTTCACTGACCATTCTGCACTAAAATACCTCTTCCAAAAACAAGATGTTAAGGCTAGACGGATTAGGTGGGTCCTTCTATTAAAATAATTTAACCTCACAATCAACGATAAAAATCCTGTTGAAATTTTTTTAGCTGATCACCTCTCTAGGATGGAATTCAAAGACAAATCAAATCATCTTTCTGTGTCTGATTCATTTCTTGATAGACACCTATACTCTATGAGTGACTTCCCATAGTATGTCGACACAGCCAATTTCTTAGTTACAGGAGTCATTCCAAAATTCTTAGGGACTAAAAATCAAAAGAAATTCTTTCCTGATATTAGACACTATGTGTTTAAGGATCCATACCTCTATAAGTTCTTCCCTGACCAAGTCATTAAGAGGTGTGTCCTAGAATCTGAATAAGATTCTATCCTTAAATTCTATCATAGTGAGGCATGTGGAGGTCACTCTTCTTCTAAGAAAACATCTGTTAAGGTTCTTCAGTGTGGTCTCTTCTGGACCATCCTCTCAAGGTACTCCTACAAATTTTTTAAAGGTTTTCCTATGTGTCAAAAAGTAGGGTCAATCACAAAAAGGAGTCAAATTCCACTCACTACCATCTTAGTGATTGAAATATTTGACTACTGGGGAGTCGATTTCATGGGTCCCTTCTCATACTCTAGGGGATACCTCTACATCCTCATAGATGTTGATTATTTCTCAAAATGGGTTGAATCCATACCCACCAAGTCTAATTACTATCATATTTTTATTTGATTTCTGAAAGAGCACATATTTTCTCTATTTTGAATTCCTAGGGTTATAATCAGTGATCGAGGAACCCATTTTAGCAACCATCCAATCTCTTCACTTGTGTCTAAGTATGGTATTTCTCATAAAGTTTCCACTATGTACCATCCTCAAAGAAATGGTCATGCTGAGTTAGAAAATAGGGAGATTAAGAATATTCTTGAAAATTGTTAATCCTTCTAGGAAAGATTGTTCCGAGAAACTCTCGGATGCTCTTTGGGAATATCATACAGCATACAAAACCATCCTAGGAATGTCACTGTATGGGTTGTTTTATTGAAAATCATGCCATTTACTTGTTGAAATTGAGCATAAGGCTTTTTGAGAAATTAATAAAATATATTATGACTTCTCATTGGCCAGAACAAAAAGCAAATTAGATCTCAATGAACTGGAGGATCTAAGGATGGAGGATTATGAAAATTCAAGGATCAATAAAGCTAGAGTTCAAGCCTACCAATCTAGTAATATCAAAGTGAAACATTTTGAACTAGGAAGATTTTTGCTCTTGTATAGTTCAAAACTTCATTTAAACCCGGGAAAGTTAAGGTCTAGATGGCCAGGTCCTTTCATAGTGCATCATGTGTACCCCCATGGGGAAGTAGAGATTCCTGATCCCACTAGTGGTCACATTTTCAAGGTTAATGGTCAATGGTTAAAACCATTCATTAAATCAGTCAATAAACAAGAAACAAAAGTTGAGTTAACTGATCCAACCTATGAACTAGGAAAAAATTGATAGATTTTTTGATCCATGTCGGGCTAACGACGTTAAACAAAGCGCTGCATGGAAGGCAACCCATGGTTTTCAAGTTTCCTATCATTTTTTTGTTTTAATCAACTTTATATTTTAAATAGGATTAATTAATCATTATGATATTTAATAAAAAAATAGATTGTTGACCTATTCTTCTATTATGAGTATGGATGGGTACGAAAGGGGAGCACAATATTCATCCGTGTCACGTGGTGTGATCCTTGAGTAATACCTTACCCAGAAATTTAAAAAGAAGAAAATGTATCATCGGTTTATTTTATTTTATTTTTATGTGTTTTTAGGTTAAAATAAAAATAAAAAAAATAAATAAAAATATAATAATAAAATAAAGGCCACATTGTAAGTAATGGGGAAAACCATGTCACAACCAGCGAAGCTGCAGGGATTTGAACCCGGGACCGAAGGGAGATAGGCGCGCGCGCTTACCACTAACCTATGGCTTTTTTGTTTCCTTATTCTATAATTTTTATATATATACTTATATTTTACTTTCATTATTATATAAATATATATATATATATTGTTTTTTTTTCTTTATTTTTTCCTTTTTCTACTAGGGAACTCTGAAAGTGACATGGATATCAACATACTAAATTGGAGCAACAAGAACTTCAACTTCAACCACTAGGTTACTTCATTCCATGATCCTCATATTTCAATTTCCTTTTTGAAATTTCCTTACTTTCCTCTAACCCTTCTAAATTTTCATTTCTTCAAACAATGGGGACAGTGTTATTTTATGTTGGGGGGATATAAAATTAAAAAATGCTTTTGTGTCAAAAAAAATTGAATGATTTGAAAAAAAATGTGCGTAAATGGAAGGAAAAATACCTTTTTAGCTTTGAACATGGTAATACACATTGCACACTTTGAAACTAAATATCAAATAATTTAGCATGCCCTGATTCTGATTTTAATCCATGTATAATTTCATGAGCATAGATTTTGGAAATTGTGGTTGTCCAATGGGATATTTCATCATTTATATTTTCATCCAAAGAAAAAAAGATCACAATGCACGTCCTTTGGATAGTGGGGTATTATTTTCAGTTCATGGGGTCCCCCAAATAAATAGCATAGGTTTGGTGATCATTTTAGTTTTAATATGAGTATTCAATAAAAAAAATTAAAAAAAAACAATAAATTTGAACGTAGTGCAATGAAATGACCTAATGCGTGGCTTTTGGAACTTGGGGATCGTGACTCCATAGTTTTCTGGCCCATAATTAGTAATTTTATCTCCATTTTTAGTAATTTGAATTTTTTTGACTGAGTTAACTTGAGACGATTCCCGAGTATGTGGGCTTCACTTGGTTCTCTAAGGTCTTTGAGTCTGGGAGTCATCGTCAAAGTCTCGCTACATGGGATGACTCTTTTGAGTGCAATTTCAATTACCATGGAAAAATTGAAAAAACAAAAAAAAACAAAAAAAATAAAACAATTTTTTTTAAATACTCATCTTAATATTGAAATGTGATTCCATCAACGCTTCCATAGTTTCCCTCTTTAATAATGATGAACCCCCATGTCTAATGCGATACAAAACACATCATCACTCTTAATTGATATTGGATGAAATATGGAAACGAATTTGAACAAAGGAATGGGATTGAGATTGAGATATGCTTATGAGACTATCTTGTATTAAAATATTTTTGATGGGTTTCATGATTTTTTAGTATAAGGGTTTTTTGTGATCATTGTGTATTAAAATGTTTTTGGAAAAGGGAATTCAAATTTCATATTGTTGAGATACATTAGTCCAGAGACTAGAAAATCTCAGGTTGGGGGTATGATTATCCAATAAAAATACATATTTTAATTAAATTTTAATGGTATTAAATGATCAATTTTGATCTTATGAGCCTGAGTTAGTGGATTTTAATTTTGATCATCCATTCTCATCATTCGTGCCCTTCATGCCAAATGTACACCAATTTAGTCCCAATGATTCATCTAATTTTAAGGAATGTAATTATCTATATTTTATTTTAATATTTTGGGAAATTTATCTACACTTAAATATAAACATTTTTCATTCAGGGATTGTAAGAACTCGGATCTTCGTTTCAGGTATGTCCTTTCTTTTTTGGAGTTTTTGAGAATTTTTGGAGTTTCTAGAAATTTTTTAAGTACACGCCATGTACTTTCTGAGTACACGCCGTGTACTCTTTTCCAGCTCGAATCTTTGTGCTGGCCATGTCCGAGCCACACACACGGTGTGTAGGGGTGACGTGGAGGATAATTTTTACGGAGTACGGAAAACCCCACTACACGCCATGTACATTAAAAATACATGCTGTGTACTTTCCTTTTTTTCACTAAACGGACCGGGGTCATGCCTCATCGTCATAATCATCTTCTTCTAGGTCTGGTTCATCCAAGAGCGACCCGTACGACCAGATCTTCACTGAACCCCCACCTCTCCATCCGTTCTCCGGTTCGAGCATGGTCGATTGTGTTGGAAGCGCAGCGGTAAGTTCTCCCTTCTGCTTGAGCCTTGTTTTCCAATTCTTCCTCCTTCTCAAGTTATATAAGGTTGAATGTTTTGTGCATTTTCTCAAATCTATGACGTTCTAGGGAGAATCATCCATCCTGGTTCAAGTATATCTATCTCCTAGGATCAAGGTAGGTGGTTTGTGCCTTTCCGTTCAATGTCTCTGAGTTTTATGTGCGAATTTCCACCGATACACGTGAACGGGGTATCGTGTGTTACCCTTTTGCCTTCGTTGTTTTTCTACCTTGCTTGTATTCTTGTGTAGAGGTAAATTGACCATGTTAGAAGATAATTTGATGTGCTTGGATGTATTTTTTCCTTGATTTGTTCTGTTTACGACCTTGGGTCTCATTTTTTGCTGGTTGTTACACCTGTTTCTTGCCTTGTGGTTATAGGTTAAAATGAAACTCATGACATGCTTGTTACCTTATATACTATTTAGATAAGTATATCTATAGGTTTAATTTGGTTATCCAAGTAGCTCTATAGGTTTAATTTAGCCTTATAGCATTATAATGCACTGACCGGCACGGGGCTGGGAGAACCTGGTGCTATAGACTATAAGGGATAGACCGAGTGAGCTTCCCAGAGAGTCTTAGATATTATAGACTACAGAGGGGATGGACCAAGTGAAGTCCTAGAGAGTCTTGGATTTTTATAGACTACAGGAGGTTAGACAGAGGGAGCTTCCTCAGAGAGTCTTACCTTGTTTGAATCTTTTTAAGAACCTTCCCAGTCTAGAGGAGGAATTGACCGAGTGAGCTTCCTCAAAGAGTCTGTGTATACCTGAGGCTATAGGAGGAATTCGCCAAGATAGATTCCCCAGAGAGTCTCTAGACCTTGGGGCTAAGAGGGTTAGACCACATGATATTCCTCAAGAGAGTCCCTGACTACCCTAGACTATAATGGGAATTGACCGAGTGAGCTTCCCCAGAGAGTCTCATAAATTCATATGACCAATCCAAAGGGGATAGGATGAGTGCACTGCCTAGAGGGTTGTGGTACTTCTTGGATAGGACCAGAGGGAATGGTTGTGAGTACTTCCTTGAGGTTTTCCGGCTTCTTGTCTGTTTGTTTCACTATTGTTATTTGGTTGTGGATTGTTTTCTGCTATGTATCATCCTATTTTACTTCTTACTGTTACTGCCTATTGCTTGCTGTTGCTGTTTACTGCTTATTGTACTTTTACCTACCATATACTCACTGAATGTTAGGCATAGATCTTCGGGTGAATTCCTACTAGTATTTTATCTCACAACCTGTTTGGGCCATTCTTTTGGGCCCAAGAAGACTATGTTATTGCAGGTATAGACAAGTGCAAGCGACCTTCGACTTCTGGAACTTGATTGCTTGGAGCAGGGGAGCATGGGACCAAGCTTTGGCTTGCGATGCTGAGGAGCTGTTTACTTTTTCTTTTTGTTATTGTTTGGTACTGTAGTGTTTCCAGCATTGTGACTTGTTTAGATTCTTCCTTAGTTATGTATCATTCATCATTTCATATATATACATATATGCTCTAGTTTGTTGATTTAGTCTTCCATTTTTTATATTGTTGGTTATTACTGCTTCCGTTATTGCATGTTTATTTTTCTTCCACTATGTACTCTTCCAATGAGGTCATAGTTCCCCCACTATCACACCCAAGGCCCTCACTAATAGTCAGCAGCCTCTGGCGTTTGGGGAAATGCGCTTGAGAATTTGTTACCAACTGGGTATGGGGTGCCTCTGGGTGGCTTCCAGAACCGGGACGTTAAAAAGTGGTATCAGAGGGCTTTCTTTTCTCTTTCTTTAATATTTGGAGATTTTAGCCAAGGATAGTATGGATTCGGTACTTGGTAATAAGTTGTTCCTGGGAGTAGCTAACCCGTGTATAGAGAAAATCCATACTACTTCGTTTATTTCAGTTTCCTGGTTTTGAGACTTTACTGTTGATACGATTTCACCTAGAGTGATTCAAATGCTTTGTACTATTATTGTTTTTATATTACGGTTCTATTTCTTTTGCAACCTGATGATATGAGTGTATTCCATCTCATGCATCATATAGGAACTTGTAGAAATTACATGCCATGCATTCTTGCCATGCCATTTAGGGTGCATTAGCGATTGCATGTTGTTGTGATAGAAGTTGTGTAGATTATGCATGTTGTTGTGATAGATGCTTGATAGAATCTTTGCTTCTTGTTATAGAATTTTTTGTATTGTACCTTGTTTAAATGAATGCCAAATTTTTATTCTTGAGGAGTTATGGGTCCTCTTGAATCGGAAATTGGTGGATCATGATCATGTTTTCTCCTGTACATGACTGTAGGGGATGCCAAGCTATGATTCTCGGGGAGTATGGGCCCTCATGGATCGGAATTTGGAACCTCTTTACCTTGTTTTCTTTGTTTCTGGGCTTCTGTACAGTTTCTGAGATACTTCCCAAAAAAACCCATAATACACAGCATGTACTTTCTGGTTACACACCATGTAGTTTTTAGGCCGTGTTACTGACTGTGTGTGCAGGAACACGGTGTTGTGAAAATAATGTCAGGAGCACGTCGTGTATGGTATATACACGTTGTGTAGTGTATATCCTTGTACCTTTTCGTGTCACTAACAACATGGGTCGGTGAAGCTCAAGTAAAACATGCCATGTTGTAAAGGAACATGCCATGTAGTTCTTTCCAAGTACCCGGCCGTGTCACGAACAACACGGGTCGGCGTGACCTTTTCTAAGACATGCCATGTTTCTTTTGGAACACGCCGTGTAGTCTTTCTCAGGTACCCGACCATGTCACGAACAACACGGGGCGGTGTCACCTTCTCTTATACATTCTGTGTTTGTTCGTAACATGCCGTGTAAGGGCCAGCCCTGTAGACGGCCGTGTAACTAACAAAACGGGCCGTCGAGTCAGTGTCTAGTACACACTGTGTCCCTAGGGAACATGCCATGTAGTCTGAGGTTAGTTTGAACCGTGTAAGCTAGCCATGTAATGAGACATGGGCAGGGGAGTAGTCTTCAAGTACACACCGTGTGTTGGGTCAACACACCATGTATTTTGAGGTGTCACACGACCTGTAGGGTAGGGGTACACGCCCATATAAGTGGCTTAAGATGACAAGCCATGTAGTTTTTATACACACCGTGTAGTCGTGTTTTGTAAACTTGTGTGATTTTTTTCCTATGTTCCTGTTTTTTACTCTTGTGTTCTCTATCCTTATTTTTCTGATCTAAGGTGTACTTTTGATCATTCATAGCTATGCCTCTGAGACTTCCTCCAGTTGTACGCCTGTCGTCAAGAAGTGATCAGACACCAGATATGGCTGATCAAGCACTTCCTACCGATCCTCCAGTCGAGCCAGCCTAGGCACCAGTTGTCATACCAGTTGTAGGCGCTGATGCACAGTTCAGGGAGGACTTCCTGAGGATGATGCAGACCTTCAAGGGAGCGCCACCTCCTGCCCCGTCGATGGCTGAGTTGATGCCGGTTTTCAAGAACCATCATCCTCTTTCTTTTTCAGGGGATGGAGGATCTGAGGATGCAGAGTCATGGATAGAGGCCACAGTGACCATCTTTGAGCACCTTGAGATCCCTATGGAGAAAAGGGTAAAGCTGGCTACTTATATGCTTTGGCACACCACCAAGAGTGGTGGGAGGTGATCTCACAGTCAGGGCATCAGCAGGATATGTCTTGGGATGAGTTTCGACGTACCTTCTATGACTACTTCTATCCGGAGACCCTGAGGGCCGATCGAGCTCGAGAGTTTATGAGTCTACAGCAAGGTACTCTTTCTGTTATGGAGTACTCATCTCATTTCACTAAGCTGCAGCGTTTCAAACTAATCCCAGTAGGTGATGAGTTTTTCCTTTCTAGGATGTTTGAGGACAGTCTCAGGCAGGAGATCCGTTCCTAGGTGAATATCTTCCAGTTGACTTCGATATCCTCCATCGTATACCAGGATCTGGTCACTGAGCACAACCTGAGAGATTCTGGAGAAGTGAACTAGGGCGTTTCGATATGCAGAGCTGGTGTTCCTCCTACAGACAGTAGGAAGCGTCGCAGAGATTATTCTCGAGGAGATCGAGGTTCACGGGATGCGTCTTCTGGCATCCAGGTTGTATGCTACCAGTGTGGTAGGAGTGGGCATACTAGGCCTCAGTGCCAGAGGGATCTGATGGATTGCCGGTCTTGTGTCAAGATGGGCCATCTTCAGAATTTCTATCACATCTTCTCACCTTCAGCTGCTGGTAGGGGTTCCTCTATGACCCCGCGTTCTGGAGATGCTTTGCCAGTTTCCCACCAGTCTGGGAACTGGAGTTCTTTCGGCCGTTCAGGCTGAGGTGGAGCTCACGGCCATGGTGGTCAGTCACCAGGTCATCTGCGATAGTAGAGTAGATCAGCTCAGAGCGGTCATCCATGGGTGCAGAGCCGCGGTGCAGGCCAGTCTTTCTCCATGGAACAGACCTATCAGGAGCAGGATCCAAGACCTTCTACAGTTCGAGGTACGATCCTAGTATCCTCAGTCTTATCTTTAGCTTTTTTCGATACTGGTGCTTCCCATAGCTTTATCTCTGTTACTGTTGTGGAGAGCCTTGGGCTCTGCATCTTTTCGTCTATGGACTTTTTGACTCTTGACACGCCATTGGGAATGATGAAATCTAGCGTATGACAGTCCGGAGAGTGCCCTCTCGACGTTGCGTGGTGTCATTTCTTATGTAACCTCTATGTCCTAGAGATGATGGGCTATGACGTCATTCTCAGGATGTACTGGTTCGTTCCTTTCCAGGAAGTCGTCGATTTCTCTCACCGTAGGGTGAGTTTCATGTCACCAGAGGGCAGATCAATCCTTCATAGAGGCGAGTGGGATGTTCAGGTGGGAAGAGCTGGACCAGAGAATCACGGTCTAGGGGAAGTTACAGCCCAGATTGCCAGTCTTTATCTCGATGACCAGGGGACTTCACAGTTAGACTTTCCTCCAGTGGTAGATCATTTCAGGGATGTCTTTCCAGAAGACTTTTCAGGTTTTCCTCTGGAGTTTGAGGTAGAATTCTCTATTGAGCTCGTGCTAGGAGCGGCACTAGTGTCCATTCCTTCTTATAGGATGGCTACACCTGAGTTGCAGGAGATCAAGAAGCAGTTGGAGGAGTTGCAGGCAAAGGGTTTCATCCGACCCAGTACTTCTCCATGGGGTTCGCCTGTCCTGTTTGTGAAAAAGGTAGACGGTACCCTTCAGCTTTGTGTGGATTATCGGAAGTTGAACCAGTTGACGGTCAAGAACCAATATCCCTTGTCGAGGATCGATGATCTCTTTGATCAGCTTCAAGAATCACGGGTATTCTCGAAGATCGAATTGAGGTCCGGTTATCATCAGTTACACGATAGACCATCAGATATACCTCTAACAGCTTTCAGGAGCAGGTATGGTCTTTATTAGTATACAGTCATGTCATTCGGTCTTACGAACGCACCTGTAGTCTTCATGGCACTGATGAACTGAGTGTTCCATCCGTACTTGGACTCCTTTGTCGTGGTCTTCGTGGACGATATCTTGGTGTACTATCACACTCGACATGACCATGCCACACATCTTGAGATCGTTATGAGTACACTGAGAGAGCATCAGATATATGCTAAACACTCAATGTTCCACTTTTGGATGGATCAGATCCACTTCCTGGGTCATATTATCTCGGAGACAGGAGTGTCAGTGGACCCAGAGAAAGTGAGAGATGTAGTTTCCTGGGAGCATTCGAGGAACTTCGTTGAGGTGCGGAGTTTCCTAGGGCTGTCCGGATACTACAGACGCTTCATTCAGGACTTCTCGAGCCTAGAAGCACCATTGACAGGTCTGAAAAAAATGGGGTGAAGTTTTTATGGTAAGATTCTTGTGATTCCGCCTTTCAGGAGATGAAAGGGAGGTTGACATCAGCACCGATACTAGTCTTGCCAGATTCGGGGAAGGGCTACACTGTTTACTGTGATGCTTCAGGTATCGGGCTAAGAGCTGTGCTCATGCAGGGAGATGGAGTCATTGCGTATGGGTCTTGGAAGTTGAGGCCACACGAGAGGAATTACCCTACGCACGATCTGGATTTGGCAGCAGTTGTTCATGCCTTATGCTGTTGGAGACACTATCTTCTGGGAGAGAACTTTGTGGTTTTCACCGACCACAGGAGTCTCAAGTACATCTTTACTCAATGTGATCTGAATCTGAGATAGCGCAGGTGGGTCGGATATATTCAGTCTTTTGATTTCAAGCTCGCCTATATGTAGGGAAAGGGCAATGCAGTGGCAGATGCGTTGAGCAGACGAACTCATATTCAGTCAGTTCAGGAGGCCATTAGTGAGTAGAATCTTATGGATATTTTCTCTAAGATTCACTTGGAAGTGCATGATAGGCAGGGAAAGACTGTCCAATATTATGTGGTTGTTTCCTCTACACTTCTTGATCGGGTAAGAATGAGGCAGCTATCAGACTCAGAGGCCTTGGTCTTGTAGGAGAGTGTGTCAAGAGGAGACCCTCTTCCTAGATGGACAGTGGGCGAGGAAGAGATCTTGTGTTTCCAGGGATGCGTATGGGTGCCAGCAGACATACGCGAGGAGATGATGCGGGATTTTCATTCCTCAGTTTGGGAAGTTCATCCTGGCGTCACCAAAATGTATTCGGATCTTCATTTCCAGTATTGGTGGCCAGGTATGAGGAGGGATGTTTCTGGTTTTGTCATGAGATGTTCTACTTGTTAGTAGGTGAAAGCATAGCATCAGCGACCACCAGGTATTTTACAACAGTTACCCATTCTGGAGTGTAAGTGGAACGATGTCGTGATGGACTTCGTGACCGGGTTACCGAGGTCACCTCGGGGAAGTGATATTGTTTGGGTCGTCGTCGACAGGCTTATGAAGGTATCACACTTCTTACCGATCTAGGAGACCTTCAGTGTTGATGATCTGGGACGACTGTACATCCGAGAGATTGTACATCTACATGGAGTTCCACACTCCATTGTTTCATTCAGGGATTCGTGCTTTACCTCTCGGTTCTGGCAGGGACTTCAGATGGCTTTGGGTACATAGGTACTTTTGAGTACAACATACCATCCCCAGACTGATGGCCAGTCCGAGCGCATGATCCAGGTGCTTGATTATATGCTCCGAGCTTGCATTCTAGACTTTAGTGGTTCTTGGGAGAAGCATATACCTCTTGTGGAGTTCACCTACAACAACAATTTTTAGGTGACCATTCAGATGGAACCATACAAGGCCTTGTACGGTAGGCCATGCCGATCACCCTTATGCTAGTTGGAGGCAGGAGAGGCAGCTTTTCTAGGACCTCGTCCTATTCAAGAGACCACAGAGAAGATAGAGTTGATTCGGAATAGGATGGCTACAGCACAGTCTTGACAGAATTCTTATGTTGATCAGCGGAGACGACCTCTGGAGTTCGAGGTCGGAGATTAGGTTTTCCTGCGTGTCGCACCGAGGATGGGACACAAGAGGATTCGGAGATAGGGTAAGCTTTCACTGCGGTACGTCAGACCATTTGAGGTATTGGAGAGAGTTGGGCCGGTTGCCTATCGGTTGAAACTACCTCAGAGGTACCAGGCTATGCACGACGTCTTCCACGTCTCTTAGTTCCGACGTTACTTCTTAGACCCATCTAATGTATTCTAACCCGACGAGTTTGAGCTTGAAGCAGATGCGTCATTTGAGGAGAATCCTATTCGGATTTTTGATCACAGTACGAAGGTTCTCTGAGGCTGGTCTGTTCCTCTGGTACGGGTTCTATGGCAGCACGGGCAAGTACAGGATGAGACTTGGGAGAGGGAGGCCGAGGTTCGATCGCAGTGGTCGGAGCTGTTCGGGGTTTCCACTTCTACGCCTCTCTAGGGAAATTCGGGGACGAATTTCTTTAAGGGGGGAAGATTGTAAGAACACGGATCTTCATTTCAGGTATGTCCTTCCTTTTCTGGAGTTTTTGAGAATTTTTGGTGTTCATGGAAATTTTTGAAGTACATGCTGTGTACTATCAGAGTACACACCGTGTACTCTTTTCCGGCTCGAAGCCATGTGCTGGCTGTGTCCGGGCCACACACACGGTGTATAGGGGTGACGTGGAGGCCGATTTTGGAAGAGTACGAAAAAACCCACTACACGCCGTGTACTTTAAAAATGCACGCCGTGTACTTTTCTTTTTTTCACTAAACGGACCAGGGTTACGCCTCATCATTATAATCATCTTCTTATAGGTCTGGTTCGTCCGAGAGTGACCCGTATGGCTAGATCTTCACCAAGCCCCCACCTCCCCATTCGTTCTTCGATTCGAGCACAGTCGATTGCGTTGGATGCACAGCAGTGAGTTCTCCCTTTTCTTGAGCCTTCTTTTCCAATTCTTACTCCTTCTCAAGTAATCTAAGGTTGAACGTTTTGTGATTTTTCTCATATCTACGACATTCTAGGGAGAATCAGCCATCATGGTGCAAGTATATCAATCTCCTAGGATCCAGGTAGGTGGTTTGTGCCTTTCCGTTCAAAGTCTCTGAGTTTTATGTGAGAATTTCCACCAATACCCGTGAATGGGGTATCGTGTGTTACCCTTTTTCCTTCATTGTTTTTCTACCTTGCTTATATTCTTGTGTAGAGGTAAATTGACCTTGATATAGGATAATTTGATGTGCTTAGATGTATTTTTCCCTTTCTTTGTTCTATTTACGACCTTAGGTCACATTTTCCTTTGGCTGCTACACATGTTTCATGCCTTGTGGTTATAGGTTGAAGTGAAACTCATGACATGCTTGTTTCCTTGTAGAATATTTAGCTAATTAGCTTTATAGGTGTAATTTGGTTATCCAAGTAGCTCTATAGGGGTACATTATCCTTATAGAATTATTATTCACTGACCGGCACGGGGCTGAGAGAACCTGGTGCTATAGACGATAAGGGATAGACTGAGTGAGATTCCCAGAGAGTCTTAGATATTATAGACTACAAAGGGGATGGACCGAGTGAACTCCTAGAGAGTCTTGGATTTTTATAGACTACAGGAGGGTAGATCGAGTGAGCTTACTCAGAGAGTCTTACCTTATTTTAATCTTTTTATGAACCTTTGAAAGCTAGAGGAGGAATTTATTGAGTGAGCTTCCTCAGAGAGTTTGTGGTATACCTGAGGCTATAGGAGGAATTTACTGAGATAACTTCCTAAGAGAGTCTCTAGACCTTGGGGCTAAGAGGGTTAGACCACGCGATATTCCTCAAACGAGTCCCTAACTACCCTATACTATAAGGGGAATTGACCTAGTGAGCTTCCCCATAGAGTCTCATAAATTCGTACGACCAAGCCAGAGGGGTTAGGCTGAGTGCACTACCCAGGGGGTTGTGGTACTTCTTGGATAGGACCAGAGGGAATGGCTGTGAGTACTTCCCAGAGGGTTTCTAGCTTCTTGGCTATTTGTTTCACTGCTATTGTTTGGTTGTGGATTGTTTTCTACTATGTATCATCTTGTTTTACTGGTTACTGTTACTGCCTATTGCTTGCTATTGTTGTTTACTGCTTATTGTACTTTTACCTGCCATATACTCACTGACTATTAGGCACATATCATCGGGTGAATGCCTATTGGGATTTTATCTCACACCCTATTTGGGCCATACTATTGGTCCCAAGAAGACTATGTTATTGCAGGTATAGACAAGGTAAAGTTCCCTTCGACTTATGGAACTTTATTGCTTAGAGCAGGGGATCATGGGACCAAGCTTTGGCTTGCGATGCGGAGGATCTGTTTACGTTTTCTTTTTGTTATTGTTTGGTACTTTAGTGTTTCCAGTATTGCGACTTGTTTGGATTCTTTCCTAGTTATCTATCATGCATCATTTCATATATATACATATGTGATCCAGTTTGTTGATATAGTCTTCCGCTATTTATATTTTTGGTTATTACTGCTTCCACTATTGCATGTTTATTTTTCTTCCATTGTGTACTCTGCCAATGAGGGCATAGTTTCCCCACTATCACACCAAAGTCCCTCACTGCTAGTCGACAGCCTCTGGCGTTTGGTGAAATGAACTTGAGGCCATGTGACCAACCGGGTACGAGGTGCCTCTAGGTGGCTTCCGGAAACGGGATGTTACAGGGATCAATGGAGGATCCATAAAGGAAGATGGGTATATTTGGTGATGAAATGAAACAATTTTAGAGAAGACTTATTGGACACTATCCCACTAATGAGAATTTGGGGACCGCAATACAGGCCTAATGAATCCTAAATTTCATGGGATTATAGAACATTTATATAGTAAGAAATCATGATTCAGGAGATAGTGCTAATTCAGCCTCCATGATGGCAATTAAGGCGGCCCAAATATAATATCAAAATTTGGGCCAGAATATGTGGCCCAGAATATTATCTCACCAAATCAGCCATAAATACTGATTCACAACTCTTAATGGACCTGAATATTACAGGTGGTTAGGAGACATCTGGAGGTTCACTTTTTTCTTCTATGGCCCACTCTAATTGTGCCATCTAAAAGGACATACCAGCGTGTCTGTTCGGTGGTTGCAAGGTGGATGCCACCTTTGGTCAAGAGTGGAATAGTCCAAGTTCCACAAGCTTTCCACCACCCTAGGCCTACCATAATCAAGTGGGATTCTTTCTACTATTGGAGGCTTGACCCAAGTCTCCCAAAATTCCTATTTAAGGTAGTGGTGATGGAGGAGTTTTTCATCTTTGAGCTTTGTTTTCATCTTAATGTTATGATTCCAATTTGTCTTTGTGACGTTATTCATTATCATGTAAGTTGTTTGAATCACCTTAGTTTTCAATAAAAGTTATTGTTATTAACTTATTCTATTCTTATTCATATCACCTTGATATCTTTTCCTCATGGTGTGAATTTTTTCACACCAAACCTTGTGATTTTGTTCACACAACAGTGGAGTGATCGTTATTTTGTTATTTTTACTTCTTCAATTTCACCCTCGTTAGTCTACTTCCCTCTTCCATTGAGAACATGTCATCAATAGAGGGCTAGCTATTTTATGGGATGATCCAGGGGAGTAGAAAGGGGATTTATTTTATGCTATTTCTCCCTAACTAAATTTAATTAATTTCTTTTATTTGAGTTACTTTAATTCAATGATTTTCTCTTGTCCTCTTCCTTATTGAGTTTATTCCCCCCACTTTTATGTGCTAATTAGATCCTTTACCTTGGAGTTCTTAGTAAAATAATCCTACAAGTGTATAGGTGATTAACATTATTTTTGAAGGTGTTTAATTAGTAAGT
Source organism: Viscum album (assembly GCA_963277665.1). Taxonomy (NCBI): domain Eukaryota; kingdom Viridiplantae; phylum Streptophyta; class Magnoliopsida; order Santalales; family Viscaceae; genus Viscum; species Viscum album. The sequence continues at coordinate 772,435,779 of OY728126.1, forward strand.
GATGAGGTTAGTTTGAATTCATTTCATGAATCCTTCTCAAGTTAATGAAATTAAAATTGTAAAAAAATAATTCATCCAATCCACCCTGAGAAATAACCTAGGGTCAACTCATTTTCTCATAATTTTAATTAAAAAAAAATCAGCTAGTGATACATTAAATCCATCTAAAATCATCCTTAGATGGCCACTTCATATCCAAAAACAATAAATAGAATGTACGTGTCTGTAGGTTACTTATTAGGTCTCTGAGGATTCGATAACCTAAGCTAAACTACAAGGACCATTCTACCTTCACCTCTTGGGTAAATTTGAGCGTGAATCAATACCTGACCAACTATACATCCTTATCCAAATCCAAATATCTTTAAACTGAGGTAACCTATGGAAATAATAAATAATGTAATTGGAACATCATAACTGATCATCAAGCAGTGGGTTGTCCCCAAACATGTGATTTGTCTTGGAGGAAGCATTCCTGGAAATTTAGTTAAACATTCACATTTTTTAATTTAAATGTCATATTTAGAATTTATGGAAAAGTACCTTGATCCCAACCAAGGTGATCCAGAAGTAAATTCATGTATTTATACAGGGGAAATGTAAAGGTGTATAACTATAAGAGTCCATCCAAGGAGATCTATAAATGAATCCAAAGAATAACTCTTGGAATTGTGTGTAATCAATCATCTGAGCCCATCCCTGGTATCTCATGTAATGAATGAGTATCACTAGTAATCTGCTATTAACATCTATCCACCAACATCATCTAATATATCTTTAATATTGAATATATATCACTCATATAGAGGAAAGGAAAACACAGGGTTATCCAGTCCCAGGCATACCTAATATCTCTCCTGATGTGTATGAATACAGTTTACAAAATCTAATTACAAATCTTGATGAGACCATCCAAGGAATCCCATTAGTATTCAAGTATCACTATAAACTTGGATATGAGGTGTGTATTAACTATCACTTTTAATCCATTTATGAAGGCATTGAAATTAAAAAGAAATTAATCAAGTTATATAATAAATTTAATTAAGAACGTCAAATAAGCATATGGCATATGGCCTAACTCATGGCCAACATCATTCTTAATTCATTTCATACATCCAAAAGTTTTTATTACATGCCAAAAAACCATTAAATGATGGTTTAATTAATTAACTTAGAGGTAAAATAGGCTATCAAGGAAAGTGACACCCATAGGGGTGCCCCATGACTAAGAGAACAACCTAGGATGTGATTCATCATTATCAAGGAACACATTAAGCATGATAAACCACTTAAATTAATTTATTATGCATCTTGGAAGCATTCCCAAATAATTTCGGTGCAAGACATGATTTCACATAATATAAAATTTACTAAACATGAGGGAAATATACTATTCCACCTACCATAGTTTCATACTTCTCTCTTCATCAAGTGTTGGCCCTTGATTCAAGATCTAATGAGTTGAAACGAAAGAAGCACCAAATGACCTGGAAATAGGGTAAATGAGGTTGCACCAAAATAGTGCAATAGGGAGGAAGATAAACTAGGAATATAAGGAAGAGGAGTGTAGATATTACCAAGAGGCATCCAATGTACCCAAAGCTGAAGAAAATAGGGGTCAGGTGGGGACAAAACGACAACGCCTTGGTTGGTTTGAGTTAGGTTCTTAATGTGAGGGATAAGGGATTTCCTATTTTATAAAAATTAGTAGGAAGGAGGAGTTATGTTTTAACATATTTCATGGTAAAATTCATAAAATCACACACAAATAATGGGTCCCATGGTTTGGCCGCATGGTTGGCCAAACTGTGTGCCAATCATGCACTGACCCCTATCTAAAAACAACCATCACACATGCTCGGGGAATGGTTTGACTAACCATGTGCTATATGATAAAACTTACATTGTCAAGGTGGTCTACAATCCTTCATCGGAATGCACCATGGCTCTCATAGTTGCAGATAAATTTTGCGGCTTCATTCTATACACATGGTGCTCGTGTAGTTTAGTCGTATGGTTATCACTAACTATGTTCCAATCATGTGCATCAGTATTCCTCCTTATATTATAGAGTTTCAGGCTCTAAAAAATCCTCAAACTCTCCCTAACCACTCCTTAGCCTTTACAGTCTAATAAAATAAAAAAACAAGAGGTTTTGAATAGTGAATTAAATGTATGTTGATCTTCGACAAGACAAGACATCACAATGCCCCATACTTAAAACAACGCATCCCTTAGTTTCCCTTCATAGGGTGGTAAAGCTTCATCTAAAAAAACCTCAATCACTAAGAATGTACATCGGCCTCCTGATCTTATGTCTCATCCTATACATGGTTATTCTTCTATAGTACTGAGAAAAATTTAAATAACCTTTCTCAATGAGCCTTCATTCTCCAATCAATGATACATATTGGATGATCTTAAAAGGATGTGTATGATTCTAGCTCAATGTCCTTGAGATCAAATGAATGAGAGGGGTAAGCGTGATGCTAGATAATCCATGATTTATGGAATACATCACGCAGATAATGGTACCTCTATGGTAACTGAAACTGATAGGAAACTGACCTGACTATCTCTATTTTCTTGAAAGCTCTGAAATAATGGGGTGATAGCTTTTCATATCTCCAATTTTTACTATGTATCAATCAAGGAAATACATATAGAAAGACCCAATGTACCACCTCAAATTCCATAGGTCAGCATCAACAATCTATATAATACTCTTTCCTAGACAGATTTGTATCAATATGTTCATGAATCAGTTAGACTTTCTATTAAGTATCATGAATGAGACAGAGACAAAGTAGTGGTACCTCACCTACCTCAAACCATTATATAGTGGAACAACATGGAATAATTTAAAGGGACTCATATCGATCCATATGAATAGTTTCCTAAAATCTTTAATTGTTGGAAAACTCCACAAAAGGTATATTTTTCTCCCAAGAACCTCAAAAATCAAGGGCACATGCTTGGAGAATTTCCTCAAACACATGTATCATCTTATCTCACTACCCTTCAGCCTGAGGGTTCTACACTATACTCAAGAGAATCATTAAACCCAGTGAATTCTATATCACCTACTTGATCTGTGATCAAAAATAGTAGTCTCAGTCTGATATGATGGAAAGTGGAACACTATGAAGGTGAAAAATCTCCCTGATATAAAGCCTTCTTAGCTCATCAAATGAGATGGTATCTCAAATTACTATCAAGTATGAAAGCTTGGTAAAACTGTCGATGATCACCCGTATTGTTTCACTTCCATTAGGTAATATCATTAATCCAATCAAAAAATCCATGTTGAAATAATTTCATTTCCAATCAAGAATGAATAGGTTGTTTTTGATCCTCCTACACCTACTAATAGGAGGAACACCTCACAATGAATCCTAAAATATGTCTATTCAAACCTAACCACCAATACTAATGATGTATCTCTCGGTACATCTCGGTAATCCTAGGGTGAACCTCCAAATTAGAGGCATGAGATTCCAACTTTAACTCTTTTTTATGTCAGTAGGAATCCAGACAGACCCACAAAAGTGCAGGAACTCATTCTCATCAACAACCCAACTTGGGGTGGTCTCTCACTAGATAAAATCTCCCTTAGGATGAGGCCTTTAAAATATGATAGTTGTATCCTCTATACCAACTCTATAAGAAAGTATATCACATCTAGATATTCTAAAATAGTTTTCTCATGTTTTTATTGAACCTACAGGTTCATTTTAGAAAATATAGTAATCATATCCCACTCACCATTGTCATCTTGGACGACATGTGTATGAGTCTTTTGGTTTAAGAAGTTAGCTATTGCACAAACCTTACTAGGTTTATAAGAAATATCAAATTCAAAAGACTGCATTTACTCTAGCCACCTATACAGTATCAAATTTATGTTATGCTTTGTGAAGATGTATTTGAGACTTTTACGATCCATGTAAACAATAAAGCACTCTCCCAATAAGTAGTTCCTCCAATAATGTGTGGAATGAACCATGGATTCTAGCCCAAGGTCATGTTTAGGGTAATTCCACTCATCAGGTGTCCATGTATATGACATGAACACTAGAAATCAATCAAACTATATCATAACTACTCCTTTCCTGATTCCTAAAACATAACAATAGACTATATAGCTTCTTCCCAGATTTGGTAAAATAATGATCGTCACTAAAGTTAGTCTCCCCTTCAACTACTAAAATTATTTCTCACAATATTTATACCAGATGAACTTCCCACCCTTTTTAGTCAACCCCATAAGAGGCACATCAAGGAATGATATTCCCTGTATGAATCACCTGTAATATCAAGCTAGCCCGAAGAAATATTTTATGTTAAACAAATTCTTGGTATTATCTTAGGAAAACATTTGTCTCACCTTCTCTGGGACAATAGATATGCCTTCTTATGAAATGATATGACCAAATAGGTGAACCTTACTGATCTATATGTAGTATTTTCTGAGCTACATATATAGCTGGTGCACTCTCAGTGTATTTATCACAATCTCAATATGGTTGGAATGGTTTTGAATGGTGAAAAAATACACTAATATTCCATCTATAAAGATTAACACAAATGAATCTAAGTACGAGTGGAAACCCCAATTCATTAGATACATAAATACATATGACAGGTTCACAAGCCCAAATAACATAACGAGATACTCATACAAGTCATATCTAATCGGAAACCCCATACATGATATATATGATGGTCTAACATGAACCCGATGGTAGCCTGACCTCAAATAGATCTTGGATAAAACTTCATCTCCTCAAAGTTTGCTGAAGAGGTCATCTATACCGGGTAGTAAATATCATTTATTTATTGTAATCAAATTTAATCTTTGGTAATCCATGCAGAACCTAATTTTATTGTCTGCATTATTAGATAAATAGATAGGTGAACCCCAAGGTCAAGTGTTGGGTGGGATAAAAACATTTTCACTTATGTATTTTAGCTACTTATTAGGTTTTTGGAGACTAGTAGGTTCTATCCTATAAGGAGGAATGGACATTAGTATCTCACCTAGCACCAGATCAATGGTAAACTCCTGATCTCTCATCGGTGGTATGATCGATAAATTTTCAAGGAACATATACCTGAAATGATTCACAAAAAGATCCAACTCGACAATCCATATTCCCTGCTTTCTTATGAAGAGAATATTCATCTGGGATGTCACCCGACACAGCCAAGTATGCTTAGGTTTAAATCGACTCACATGGATATCCCATTCACCCTTATGAATATAATCACTTCCCTTAAGTGATTTTAAAGACACCCTTCGGTGATATCAATCAACATGGGAACAATAAGGCACTATCTAGTCCATATTAACAATGATATCAAATCTAGTCATCTCAAGGATGAATAACTTCCACAAGAAATAATATTTTCTAATATCAAGGGTAAAATCATTGAACTGGTGTATCCTCTCTCATAGAACCCCTAACAGTGTGTCAAGAGTCACCACACCACAAAATTACTTCTTTTCTAGGCCAAGAAATTATATAATTTTAGATGATATGAAAAAGTGTGATGCACCTATATCAAATAGGGAAGAAACAAAAGTAGAGGATACCAAAATAGTACCTCATACAGTAAAAGGACCTTTACTCTACTCCTTGGTAATAGGACACACTTCATATATAAGACCTAATCATCAACCCTAAGACACCACCAGACTAACCTGGGTAGCTTTCCTCTGTTGGTATTGAACCTATTAGGTATTAATGCCTTTTCCATGACCACATACTCATGTTTATCAACCAGTAGTTTAATAACTCTCAACTTGATGAGGAGGTACTAACCTTATACCTGAAAGCAGTGTTAGTTAAAATATCTTCTCATAAGATACTAGAGGGAAAGTTCAGCAAAAACACTGCATGTGACCCATCTCACCACAATCTCATCACTTGATCGGATTCCTCATGCACAGGGGATTCTTGTGGCTTATCCTGTAACATAGGTGACACTCCATATAACTATATTTGAATATCATATGGCTGTAACTACCCCCAAATTCATGGTCAAATCAATGCTTCCTACTCATAGAAAAAAATTTCCCTTCCTAGAAGCTGAACCACCCTGGATCACATTGCCACATTCCCATATGTTCTGCTCTGTGACGATGGTATAATTCACTATCTCAATAATGGTGGTCAATTGGGATATGTTCACCTATGATCTGATGGTGTACTCAAGCTCATCCTCAAAAGGTGTCACAACTGTTATCTCGTCACTAGTTAGAGTTGGTGTGAAATGCTAGAGCTCAGTGAAGCGAGCTGAATATTACATCACTGACATGGAACCCTTATAAAGGTTCATAAACTCTCTAGAATGGTCTACTCATAACATCTGGGGTAAAAAGTAGTCATTGAATGTTATCTAGAAGCCTGCCCAGATAATAAACTGATGATTTACCACCTAGGAAATGACATCCCACCAACATTTAGTAGAATTTCATAACATATATGTATTGAGATTGACCCTCTCCTCCAGAGAAGTTTCAAGATGGTCAAAGATTCAAATCATGGCCTCTGACTAATACTCAGCAGCCTGAAATCTACCATCCTCTAAAAATGTGGGAGGATACTGATGCTATAATTCCCAAGTATGCTCTTCCATTGTAGGGGAAGGTAAAGGGTCACCCTATACTATCTACATAAAGTGGAAGAATATATCCTATAACTAAGCATCGGTTCCCAATGGAAGATCGAAAATAAGTTCCCCATGTGAAACTATAGGAGGTAACACTCTTGTATTAGGTCCCACTACCTTTAGATCATGTTCTTTTCCACCCTATTGGCATATGACTTGAGTACGTTGAGGTGGAATGGGTCTACAATTTCCAAGTTCACACCTCAGATAATATTTAAAGAAGATAGAAAACTGGGAAAATAGGAAAGGGTAGGTACAAGACTCCATATAAATATGTCAATCCTCTCTTACTTCTCCAGATTCCACATCTAGGTGATTGGGAATATTAGTATTGTCTATAAGAGACACAACCTACTACCTACTACTAAGTTTTGGTCAGGTCCATGGTCTCGCACAACACAACAGAGGTTCTGATAAATGGAGTGTTAATTGAAAGGTATAGAGGAAAACACCCTTTAAATCGCAATTGCAATCCCCATATATTGGTAACCCTTTCTTTTTAGCACTTTATTTTATTAAAATTTCTTCTTATTTATTTAATTTCATAGTTATTTATAAGCATCGAGATATCATAGTCCAGTTAGGTTCACCGCTATTCCCAATTTATAAAGGCAAGTACTTTTTATAAATTGTAATTTTCATGTCATGTAACTGTGATCTTACCTTTACGTTTGGTATAAGGATGTAACATGTAATGTGTTGTGATTTTATTAATTGAAAAACCACTCACAATTTATATAAGTATTCAGTTCATAAATTTCCAATAGCATTAATCAATTAATCCAACTAATATGTCATCCCTTAGAACCAGTGGTTCACAGATCAAATGTCTCATAAATTGTTAATTAATGTGTCTTTATTAATCAATGTAGTAAAACACCATTAATAATGATATATACACTTCAATTAATTCAATTATGATATCCCTTAAATAAATTTTAGCATATTTAAATATCTATAACCATTAAGGAACACACAACAAGAACATGAAATAGAGGTAACGCACGTACAAATATCGATATGGCATGACATAATGCATGAAATTTTATTCCTATGGTGCCTTGTATGATGAATGAAATAATAATTCCTCATATCACCAGGACAAGGTAAAATAATTCCCATCATAACAATATCAACAATAATAATGACACAAAACAAGTGTGTAATCCAATATTGAAATCTGTAAATATGTAATTGACGCAACAAATAACAACATTAACCCAACCCAGGTAATTTAGGTCTAGTATGTATGTGAGTTATATACTAACATTAATAGGCTCATTGAAAAATTCAATACTTATATTCACCGGTAGAATACCCAAATATTAAGGGGAATGGAAAAAGAGTTCTGATACAACTTTGTACCATCCTACCCATAAGCCACTTAGCAGGGGCCCGAGACAGCTGGCCACCAGGGGATATATTCTAGCATCAAGGGTTGAGGGTGTGTCCATGGTGATAATATAACATCATGAATCATAGTATAGAATAGGTGTGATCAATATAGATAAGCAGTATAAATAGAATAAATAAACACAAGTGGAATATGAAAAATAAATCATCAGAGATAAAATAACTGGTGGAAGAGTAATAGTAAATCAATACAAAATGATGATCATGATCATGATCATGTAGATATAACAAATGTTTACATGGGATGCAAGGGATAAATTCATATACTACATGGTAAAAAATAAAAATACCAAAAGCATCTACTACTAGAATCATGATAATAAGCTCATTCTTCTGCTCCCATACTCCATCCTAGAAATCAAAATCAAGCATTGAAAGTTGGTCACTTCTCTTTATATATACCTACAATCATGACATATTCTTGGGTAAAAAATGAGGCCTAATCAAGGTTTGATATATAATCATTAGGCCACCACTAATGGTGGCTAGATCAATCCAGTCAGTGAATATAAAATCAGTTGTGTGCCAATAATTTTAAATGTAAGGAAATAATTTAATAAAAACCTCAGACGAGGTTCCTCATGGGGTACCTGATTAAATCAAACTACTTCATCCCGATATGGATATCTCTGAATTGAGGTAACTTTTCCATTTAATAAATCCATTAATTGATCCATCATAATTAAGAATCAAGTGGTGGGCCTTCCCAATGCATTTGATTTTTCTTAGAGGATGTGTCCCTAGAAATTTAGTTACACCTTAAAATTCTTTAATTTAAATTCTATCAATATAATATAAGAAGAAGAACCTTGATCCCATCCAAGTCAATTTGGATGTAATCCTAAGTATCACTCTAGGGGAACTATAAAAGTCCAGTTTTGTAAGATTTTTTCAAGGAAATCCATAATGGAATCACAAGTATCACTCTTGGCATGCTATGTAATCAACACTATGAGCCCATCCCTAGAATCTCATGTGGGGGATGGAGCAACACTCATGAGCTGGTATGATCATCTATCCATTGAGACCATCCATGGTATCTCACATAGGGAACAATTATTACATATATTGAGATTAAGTAAATGAATGGTGGGTCCATCCTATGTATACCTAGTATCTCTCCTAGTGTGTATACAAACCATTTAAAAAATATAATAACAAAGCATGATGACCCCATACAAGGCATCCCGTAAGTATCCAAGTATTTTTCTTAGATATTATATAAGTTATGTCTTAACTATAAATTGTTATCCATTTAGAAAGGTATTTCACTTAAAACATCTTAATCAAGATTTCTAAGACATTTAATTAAGAAATTCAACTATGCATAGGGCATAGGGCCTAACTCTTGGACAACATCTTTATTAATTTATTTCATAATTCAAAAAGTACTTATTACATGCCAAAATACCCTTCAAGGATTGTTTAACCATTTAAATTAGAGATAAAATAGGCTTTCTAGGAAGTTCACACCCATAGGGATGTCACGTGACTAGGAAACCAAACTAAGATGTGATTTTTCATTAGCTAGAATCACATTAAGCATGATAATACACTTAAATTAATTTACTAATAATTTTGGAAGCATAATATGATAAATATGGTTCCCATTATGATGAATCATAATATAAAATAAAGTATACTTGATTTAATGAAAATAGAATGGATACCTTAGGTTTTTAGCGCTCTCTTAATCTAGTGTCAGCCCTTGATTTGAGCTTCAATGGGAGGAAACTGAAGAATCACCTAATGCCATTGAAATACTGTAAATGAGTTCATTCCAAAATATCATAAGAAGAAGGAATATAATATGGGAATATGGGGAAGAAGATTTTAGAGCTTACTGAGAGGGATCCAATGCACCTAGCAATGATAAACACAATGGTCGGATGAGGAAGCAACAAAAAATCCTAGGTTGGATTAAGGGAGGTTCTTCATAAAAGGGATATGGGTTTCTAAACTAGATAAAAAGATGAATGAGGATTTAATTTTTGAAATAATTCAAGGTAAAAATCTTAAAATAACCTTCAATAAAGGGGTTGTATAGTTTGGCCACACAATTGGCCAAACTGTGCTCCAACCCCTATCCAAGAACACACCTAACATGGTCTAGGTGAATGGTTTGAGTAACCATGTGTTGTCCATTTGAAATACCACTCTCAAGATGTTATGAAATTCCACATGGTAATGTGTTCTAGCTCAAAAGTTTGTAGACAAAACATATGACCTCATGTTGTGCACTAGTTTCCCAAGTGATTGAGTTGCACAGTTAGCACTAACCGTGTGGCTCACTCTAGACCCTTAAATTCCAGATATATAAGATCCAAATGAGCCTAAAAATCATCTGAACCACTCTTTATCCTTTATATTTCAATAATAGATTAAAACAAGAGGAGTTGAATTGTGGATTAAAAGTTTTTACCTCTCTAAAAATTATGGATGTTACGGATTTCTGGATACAACATGTTGATGTGGCTCTATAACAAATGTACCAATGTGTAACAACCCCAAAAATAGAATATTGATACAGAATAAATCATGATTTTTTTTATGAAGATAGGCCTTTCATCACAAATATTTTTAAATTCCTAGTGGATATGCTTTGGTAAATTCACAAGCTCAATATGAACCATTATTAAGGGAACAAAAACCCCATAATACTTTATATTAGGAAATAGATCTGGGAAAACTTATATTTAATACTACAAATTCATGGGTTAAAGAATATATATTATTTATGAGTTATCAATTTAATGTCCATAGTTTCCATGTTGTGAGTTTAATAATATTAAAAATGTATCATCTATAGTTTTTCCTTTATTCTAGTCGATGGTTATAAATAAGATGAACTGTGTCAACAACCAATGTGAGGGGCAATGCAATGATTGAATAATTGAGATTCCCAACCTAATGGGATCAATAATCATGAACTTAGTTTCTATACATTCTCAATTGGACTAAGTTTTTAATAGAAACCTGAATCAATTGGAACACCCAAATTCTCCAAAAAAATATAATTTTTCAATTGAGACCTTTATGCAACAAAATAATTCAAATTTTGGTGGATATTGTGATCCTTAAATTGTGGAATAACAGATCAAATCCATTGAAAAGATCTTCTTCGTCCTTAAATTATTTGAGCAAGGAGTTATCTATTTATCGTATGGAAGGATAAACTGACCAATAGTGGATGTTGTTCAGGAATATGAATCATAAAGAGGAGATCAAAGTGATGTATTGGAAGTAATTCTAGAAAGAAAATTGATAATTATTTTCCTCAAAATCTCCAACTAAATAGTAAGAGGTAATTTTATAGCCTCGAGAAAAAGTATGATGAATATATCGAGGCATATGAGGAAAAGTTCCCAAGACTTTCACGATAAACCTCCAGATTTTTCTTTACCCTCAAGTTTAATGTTGGCCACTTCTTTTGTGGATTGAAGATGATTCTATGAAAATAATTTTATATTTAGGACATTGACACCTATGATGATATTTTCTAATGTTCCCTCAAAGTTGAAATGTATATCACCAAATCTAAAGGTTCTCATAATGATAATAATAGGAATGTGGACCTTAATTTTGGCGGTGTTATTGAGAAATATAACAGTGGAGATAAATTTAAACATCCCACTAGTCAATGGTATTGGAAGAAGAACCCTGAAAATTTCCTAAATGGGATGAGGAAATTCTTTAGGTGCAGGAAGGAAGGGAAGCTAGCTATCAATTTCTTATGGGAGAAACCCACTAATGTGATGGATGAAATGAATTCTCTAGTCAACCCTCATCCAATTTTTTAATGTTTTAACTACAATTCATAGTGAAACTATGTGATTCAATTCACTAAGACAAGGGTTTTCGATGATAGAAACCCCCAAGGCCTAAAGTGTAAGGGTGTTCTTATTCCATCACAACCAAAAAGGTGGAGCCTAAAAAAAATTATGATAGGTATGATAGTTACTCATTCAACAATAGAAAATTTATTTTTGATTCTGGTTCAATACATTATTTTTTACTTTTCATGTTTATTAGAACTATACAAACACCACCACAAATCATAGAAGTATATTTGTCTGTGAACTTGGAAAATGTGAAACTTATTAAAACCCATGTATATAACTCATCCCCTGACAAAATAAACAATATGAACATCCCAAATTACCCATTCATACTCCCTTTAGTAAAAGTTGAAGAAATTATGGGTATAGATTTGATTTCCTTATATATATATAACATAAATTTCTGAGATACGTAAATCACCATCTATATTAATAATAACCATCCATTTCTACAAAAGTGCAAGGAGGTGAAAGTATATCCTTTGGAATTATCAACACAAGAATGGATATTATTTCCCTTTGATAATTTTTATTTCACACTAATGATTGAGACTAAATAAAATATCATCCTCCGAGACTTCCCCATCAATAGAGAATATGTTGAACTATTTCTTAAAGAATTTCCAAGTCTTCCTCCTAGTCGTGAGGTCAAGTTTTCAATAAATATGACACCTTGTGCCTTGGAAATATCTAAGAATCCTTATGGAATGGCCATTTCTAAACTTGAGGAGTTGAAGAATCAACTATAATAGAATCTGGATAAAGGTTTTATATCCCCATGTCCTTCACTTCGGGGTGCACCATTCCTCTAAGTCAAGAAGATGTATGGGTCAATGAGATATTTAATTTATTATCTTGAGCTCAATAAGATCATGAAAATGTATGGGTATCATATTCTATAGATTTATACTTTTTCGATCGGCTTTGTATAGAGTAGTATTTCAATAATATAGATCTTCATTTGGTATATTATCAATTAAAGGTAAAGAAGGAGGATATCCCCAATTCAACTTTTCATACATGTTATGGCCACTAAGAGTTCATAGTGATGCAACTTAGAATCAACAACACTCCTACAGTGTTCATAGATTTTATTAATAGAGTCCTTAGTTATTACCGTGACTAATTTATGGTGGTATTTATTGATAATTTTTTTATATAATTTGAATGGAAATAGGAACATGATAATTATTTAAATACTATACTAAGGACATTGAGGAAATAAAATATGTATTCAAAGTATAGTAAATGAGAGTTCTAGTTAGATCAGGTATCATTATTAGGGCATGTCATCACCAGTAATTGGATATAAATGGATCCTTCAAAAATATAGATGATTGAAGGGTGGATTAGGCCAACCACTATGATGAAAATCCATAGTTTTCATGAATTTGTTAGGTCTTATCATGGATTTGTGAGAAAATTCCAATGACTTTCATGCCCCATAAAAAATATAACTTGGAAAGGTGTAAATTATTTTGGAATAATTGATGTGAAGAAAGTTTTATAGAGATAAATAATAGGCTAATCACTTCACATGTACTTTAAATACCAACTAGTGGGTAAGGAATTTTGATTTATAATGATGAATCCAAAAAGGTCTTGGGTTTTTTACTAATTAAAAATGAAAAATTTATATCTTATGCCTCTATCTTACTAGAGAACCATGTGAAAAACTACCCAAATCTTGATATATAATTATCTGTAATTTTCTTCACATTAAATATTTGGAAACATTATATAAATTGGGAGAAGTGTGATATATAGATGAACCGTAAAAACCTTAAGTATATACTCAAAAAAAGAATCTTAATGAGTGAAAATGAAGGTTGTTATAGATGATAATAGATTACAATTGATCAACCCATTGACCTCTTAGGAAATCAAATAAATTGGAAGATGATCTTAGTATAAAGGATCCCAAAAATCTATTCATAATGAGGCTTTTAAGGGAAATAATTATCCGGGACATGTAAAGGATATATATGAAAATTATAAAAGTATATTCAGCCTACCTTTTTCAAATTACTCATCAACCATCCATTAATGAGAGAATCAAGGACGCTCATAATGATAATGAGTTTCTATAGAAGAAGGTAGAGAATATTATGTAGTTCAACTTTGATGAATATGGAGTTATAAGCTATGTAACCCACATATGGGCCCTAAGAAAACAAAATTTGGAGAGGGAACATCTTGATGATTCACATATCTCATCCTTCTGTATTCATCTGAGAATTACCAAGATGTATAGAGATTTGATGAAAAAAAATTGGTGGAATAACATGAAGAGATAGATTGTGGAGTTCATATCTCGATGATCTATATGAGACCGGTTCAAGGATGAATGAAAAGATTATAAGGGTATTATGAAACCATTTCCCATACCAATATGGAAATAGAAAACACAACCATGCATATAATCATAAGAATCCTTAGGAAACCTAAATGAAATAATGCCATCTAGATTGCAGTTTATCACATTACTAAGTTGTCATATTTTATTTCTATCTATGAAAATTTCTCGCCAGACCAAATCACCAAGATATAAATAATAGAAGTTTCAAGACTATATAGAGTGTCCCTACCCATTATATCCAATCAAGATTTGAGGTTTACCTAGAGTTTTTGGACAATCCTTCATTAAACATAGGATACAGAACTAATATTCAGCACTGCTTATCACCCTCAGATGGATGGTTAGTCTAAAAGGATCATTAAAAAACTATAAGATATGGTGAGATGATGTTCAATGGATTTCAAAGTATTCTGGGACTATCACCTTCCCCTAGTGTAGTTCTCATTTAATAGTTGTATCAATTATATCATTCAGATGGAACATTATGAGGCCCTTTATGAAAAGATGGTTTAGACTCTGACATGTCGGGATAATGTTGTAGAGAATAATATGATGGGACATGATCTTATTCGAGATGTGGAAAATAAGGTTCAAACCATTCACTATCACATTAAATCCATACAATGTTTATAGAAAATATATGCATATAATCATCGACGACACCAGGAGTTTGAGGTTAGTGATAAAGTGTTCCTTTTTATATCTCCATGGAATAAAGTCATTGGTTTTTGGGAATAAGGTAAAGATTACTCCAAGATACATTAGTACCTTTGATATCCATAATCACATTAGAGAGGTATCCTATCAACTATAACTCCCACCTATCCTATCTCAAGTACATGATGTGCTCCATGTATCCCTCTTGATAAAGTACATACTAGACCTCTCACAAGTACTAAATATAAAGGTGGTACTAGTAGAGAATGATAATTCATATGAGGAGAAACTAGTGAAAATTTTAGCTTATAGGTACAGTGTTCTATGAAACAATACAACTCATTTGGTCAAAGTTTTGTGACAGAACCAAAAGTATGAGTAAGCGACATAGGAACTTGAAGAAGAAATAAAACAGATGTAGCCTTATCTATTTTACAATATGAAATGAAAGTTTTGAGGGATAAATTTTTTAAGGGGGGAGTAGTGATAAAAGATGAACATTTATAAATGAAATTCATTTTTTTATTGAATTAAATACCGAATTATGGAATGTTGTTATAGAAAACACATGCACATCTTTGGTTATATCATGTTAAATTTAATTGACTGTTAAGAATAATGAAAATTTATAATATTTTATTTGAATAGTTATCAAATTATTAGAATATATTAAGTGTTATGATTAATCCAATTGACATATATGAAAGAAATTATGGCCTTAACCAGTAGGATCATACACTTTGAATCCCATTTTTAGAGATCGTGAGGGAGATAGAATCTCTTGGATTTTACCTTGAAAAATACTAAGATGAGATTCAAAAACTAAATACTATGTGAAATAATTTATAGAATAATTGAGTGCATCAATATAATAGGCCAAACTATATTGTTCAAACCACCCCAATAAAGTCTCACCATCCCACACCTTACCCTTAGAGCGTTCGCTAGTGTAATAAAGGGTTGTGTATCATTATTCCTTGTAAATATAAATCAATTCCAGATCACTATTTATTTAGTTGTCTTGGTTAATGGCCATATAAAATAATTAAAAAACTATTATTTTCAAAAAAACATGGGTAAAAATCATGGGATAGTTTTTGGTTTTAATTAAATTGTTGTATAGAGTCTAAAACCCATATTTGGAAAATAATTAGGAACTCCCCTCACTTTTCCTTTATAACCCCACAAAAATTCAAATTCCTCTTCACTAAAAATACTTGGATTATGACTATACTCTTCTAATTCCTATATATATCCCTCCAATGTTTCCCCATGCTCTTATGAATATCTTCCCAATATTTTGGAAACACCCTCTCAAGGTAAGGTATCCTCTCCTTCTCTTATTTATTTAATAATCTTCTTTTTGTAATTCCTTTTTCATTCCCATTAAACTTGATGCGATATGATTTTCCCAATACCTTTACAAACTTTATGATTTCTAAGTGATGATATCCCCATTTAACTCTCATTAATCTCTCCAATGATTCATTATGTACCCCCATTATGCTGCCAAAATTATCATATGATTTTTCCATGACAATCTTTTATTCATGCACACTTTTTGTATTATTCCTTTTAATTATTAGTGGTTCATAATTTATTATATTATTACAAATACTTATTATAACCTATTGATTTCAAAGTAATGAATAACCCCTTTCACTCTCACTAATCCCTCACACAATTCATTATGTACCACTGTTATGATGTCGAAATTATCCGATGAATTTTTTCCATTCCAATCCTTTGTATTTTGAATACAATGACCATTTCCACATAAGGTCATTCAAATAGACATAAATATCCTTATTGATTTATGTAATTAAATGTAGTTATTCCACACTCATTAATCATGGTACTAAATTTCATTAAATATGATCCTATGTTGAATGATCTATGTGACACACTTATGCATGAATGTGAAATGAAAGTGACAGGTGCACCCAAAATTATTCAGAACTCCAACTAATTGGGTAATGTTTTAGTATAATGAGATGTCATGTATACGATTAGGGAGTAAAATTAATCAATTATGGGACTTTATCCACCACTTTATTATGTCTTTATGGTTATCCTTGAACTGCGTTTATGATGTCACGTTTAATGTTTTTTCATATTCCAATGTTTATGTTATGTTATCACTATATATCAGGATTTAATGTTCATGATTATGATTATCATCCATTTTAGGTCCCATTCAAATTCTAATTGACTAACATGTAATAAATTCACCTTTTTATTACATTTTCATTACCTTGTTAGGATTTATATCTCACAAAGTCCTTATGTATGTCCCTAGGTTACCCTGTGTAGTTTTAAAATAGAAAATAAATTTTGGAGCTTGTTAAGGAAGTTTTCAATAATGTTTTTGTATACATGTATCAAGTTGATATGATATAACCAAATATCCCAAATAAACTAGGATTACTGATCTTCTAGGTTGTACCAAGATCTATTTTAGGTAATATATCATGAAATAATGTTTAATAAAGATATGGGTTGTCGTTGTTCCTATGAGGAAACTTTTACAAGACCTCAGAAGTATGATTATGGTATTATCTTACAAAATGAAAATTAGTTCAATCAATTTTTTAGTGGCTTAAAAACTGATCTATAAAGGTTGTTCACCAAAAGATACTTTAATATATATGAAGAAATTGTTCAATGTTATATCAAGGGGGAAATAGAGAATGGAGTTACCCATAAATCTCACAGATTTGATAAGAAAAGAAAGATGAAAATCAAAGAAAACTCTAAAAACCCTAGAGAGAAGAATATGAGCCTTATTTTATGATTGAAGTCTGGAGGAAACATAGAGTAAATTTTATCAAGTTTTCTAAAACAATTTTATGTGTGGAATGAAAGTTTATCAGGAAATCAAATACTAATCTGATGTGAAGAGACTATTCAAGGAAATTAATGAAAAAATGGCTCAATAAATTGAACCACCCACACTCAAGTGTTTCAAATTCAAGGATTATGAGCCTCATTCTAACCAGTGATCAAATATTAATGTTAATGAAAATGATCAATTTCCACAACCACTTAATCCCATATACAAAGGAAATCTCATGTAGTTACTATTTTTGATGTGGATAATGAAGTGGGGAATGATTCACTTACCATCCACTCTATAACTATAAATTCCTTATTTGATTCTATATCTACCTACACTTTTGTATATTAATAAATTTTTAAGGGTATCATAGTGCTGCCTCAATGATTAGATGTTGTATTAATAGTGAAAACCTATGGCGACCCATACATTTCATTCATAGATATCACATCATAATAGATGAAAATTCATTTAATTTTACAAAATCACACCATTTATCTCCCACTGGGTTCTTCATAACTAGAACCATTTTTAGACATATCATATTTAATATCACTCTTCATAAACTGGGGAAAGGAAACATAATAAATGATGATATTATATGAATAGTAAGGGTAAACATGGTAGTTATTAGTGATCACATAAAAATAAAATGATAATAAGGGCATGAGAACATGATTATAACATTTAAAATTCATACCATGTATAAAATAGGTCATTATATTGAGTTATGGAATAGGGAATGGAAGTTCAAAAGACATTGATCATAAAGGAACCAAAGATAATAATCCATGATAACATAAAATTGGCATAAGACTTAGATTTATTGCATACACATAATCATATAAATTTGTTTCCTTTTTAGTCAAGGCATTACTTCCAGGAATACCATAGTTGGTTGGGTTGACTCCCCAAACCATCATAGTAGTCAAGGTTCACTCCCTAGACTATAATAGTGAAATTTTTTCATTCTACAACCCATATTAGTAGTCAAGGATCACTCCCATGTCCATCATAGTGAATATAGTCCCATACTGAACTGGGTTCACTCCCCACTTCAGACCTTTTTATCCCATGAGATATCAATATTTTCCCAATACAATGAATAAATATATAATTCTATCCACACCCATCACTTAATGAAAATCATACATATATGTGCCACAAGATCATAAAATATTAATCATATAAAAACCCATGAGAAGATTTGGGATTCATAATCATTTCATCATAGCATACCCTATGGAAAAGATGGGTTTCTTAAACATTTCATCATAGGATAACATGTGAAAAAGGAATGGGTTTTATAATAAATTTGTAATTATAATCATGAACTATCTTGATAAATAATAAGGATGGTATCATTGGATAATATCTCAATTAAATCATAAGTAACATCAAAGGTTGTCATCTTATATGAAAATGACTTTAAAATATCACTTTTAATATTTCACGAGGAAAATTCCCTTTTCACTTTAAAATAATTTCATTAAAATCTAAAAATTTTAAAAATAATAATGAAAATATTTTCTTAGAAAATAAACGTAGAAACATGTAATGTAATATTCAATATATTGAGGGGTCACGTTAGTGTAAAATTTTGTTCATTTCTTATAAGCTAAAAAACATTCCTTTCATATTTTTATAAAAATTCAAAAAGAACCTAACTAATAAAAAGAAAAGAAGATTAATTTTAAAAAAAAATTAAAAATCTGAATATGGGTAAAATTGAATTTATAAAATTAGAATATATTAGTAAAATCTATTTTTAAAACAATTTTAGAAAACATGGATATGGAAGAAAAATTGTTTTTGATTGAAGAGATAAATTATTTTGATTTTCCATAAAAAATGGTTTTGGTCTCTTTAATATTTGAAGAGAGGAATGTGAATGGAAAAAATTTAATTTCAAGAAATAACTAGAAGATATAGAGATTAATGTGTTTTATTAGAGGTAGATAAAAATAATTCATCATCAATAACTTAATCATAAACAGTCTTGTTAAACAATGAGATTTTAAAATATGAGCGTTACATCATTGGTAACATTTGATTTATAATACCCATGAATGAAATATCCTTATATGGATTTTAAAATCTCTATAAATATCATAATAAGTATCAAAAAATATATTAATGGTAAGTATATACACCACATAAAATAAACATGTGATAAATATGTCATGTGTTTTATAGAAATAAAAGTGAGATGAAAATCTATTACCTTGAGTCACACTTTCTAAGAAGGCATTGTAACCTCCTATATAACAAATTTTAAATTTATTATAATTATATATAAAAATAATTTACATACTTATAATATCATATAAATCCATTATATATATATTTATAATCATTTATAAGATATAGATAAATAAAAATTAATTACACCATTCATGGAGACGACAGACCTTACATACACATTAACGTTGTTTTCACTTTTCAAATGATGGAATTAAAGAAACATAAATAATAATTAAACTTTATAGAATATTTATAATTTAATATACATAATATATATTCATTATATCTATCATTATTACAATCCATGTAAAGTGGAAAATGGAAAATTAATCACATTGCTTAGTGGAGGTGGTAGTCCATACATACACAAAAGTGACATTATTGTATTCCAAAAGATTGAAAGGTTAGAAGGTAGATGTGATATTATAATTCTAAAAGTATAATTATATAATAAGTACAATATATAAATATTTAACATATCATAATAACCATCCATGAAATATGGTGGTGAAAAATAAATTAAATCACTACATTGAGACGATAAGTCATACGTACGCATGAATGCTACTTTCACTTATCATATGATGGGAAAGAGGGTGGATAATATTAATTCAATAATTATAATAACATTTCATTATATTTAGGATAATTAATTTATTATTTTATGATGAATACCATATAATTATAAAAGGTAAATAAGAAGTAAAAAAATAAAGTGATTGGGTTAAGGGAGTTATATCTTTATTGAAAGAACTCCTTTAGATATCATCTTAAGGATTCAAGGGTTGGCCTCTTCGGATGATAAAAACCTATAAAAAATTTTATAATGAAGTTAAGAAGTTATTTTTTAGTTTATCGTTGAGCTTTAAGTCTCTTTTTGGTGTGAATAAGAGAAATGAGTGATTCCATTTTATAATTTGGGGGAGGGTAACTCTTGGGATTTCCTAATAGATTAAAATATTATAAAGCCATTATATTTCCTGAATGCCTCCAAAATTACATGTATTCTAAGACAATATAGGATGTAGATTAAATAATATAATAAATTGGAAATTTTTAATTAGTTTTTTATTATTATCTTCTATTTAACCCCTAAGTTATCATATTTTATCATTATCCATGGTAACCTCTTTTTAACTCTTAAATGGTTATAATTTTAAATATTATGAGGCAATTGCATCATAAATGTACAAGGGATGAAATGATATACTATATTTTATCCACCTAGTCCTCTTTAAATATTTTTATGATTTTTTAATAATTTAATAAAATATTATTTTGATGATATATAATTACTATTAATTTTGACATTATTAATTTAATTTGACTTCAAGGACATAATGAGAAAGTTTTAATTAAAATATAATCATTAAAAACATCAATAAATTATTATATTTTTCTTAAACAAATTAACGCTATAACTTACTCCAATTATATTACTTCTAATATTTTTAAAATACTTTATTTTATTTCTCTCCTAACTGAATAAATATTGTAATAGGGTTGCATAATAATTTGAGGTAATTAGTTAATAACAAAAAATTATAAATAAATTCCCATAATTAATATATTTTAATTATATACAAAATTGAAATAGATAATAATTCGTAACTATTTTTTACTATGTTCAAATATAAGAGATATTTAAAACTAAGAGAGTGATATTTTTTGACATTTATTACTTTAAATATTATATAGGTAATTTTCATGGATATCTATTCATTAAAAAAATATTTTTGGAGCCTAATGATATAAGGGTTGAATTAAATTCATCCAATAAGAATTATAATGAAAATTTATTCCAATTTCACTTAGGTTTAACCCAGATTAACCTAATTTACCATTTAAAGAGGTGATAAATTTTACCATGGTTACTATTCATATTGAACAAAAATAAAAAGGGTCCTAGTTCTAAATTTTTGAACCTGATTATTTGAAATATGAGTATTTTTTTTAAATTAAATGCCTACAAGTGTAAGAAATTAATTTTAAAAATAAGCACACAATAAGTGGTGAGCGCCATTTTTAGAAAAAAAATCTTTTTAAGCATAAAAACTGGTTTATTTTTATCCCATGCTTAGAAAAATATTAATTTAATGATAAAACATTTGATTGAATATAATATATATATATATATATATAATTAAAATAATTAAGAAATAGTTATTGATTTAATTTATTAAGATAAAATCCATTGTGTACATAAAAATATTTTTTCATAAAACTAACTTCTTTATCTATAAAATTATTTTTAATTTCTTTTATAATAAATTAATAACAAATGAATTCATTTTATAAATGAGTATTCCATGAATTTTTTATAATCTAGATAGTACTATTTATACCTTCAAATATACCATCTTGGAGATAAATATGCACATTAAATAATAATATATCGCAGTTCATTTAAACCTGGGGTTGTGTGTAACACAAGCTATAAAATAAATTAAATTTATTTAAAAATCATAAAAACTAATGGTGTTAGAAAACCCCTAATGGTATGATGAAAATGCCTTGATTCTATGATTATTCTCCAACTAATGTTTGTGGAAATGTGCTTCATATAAATCTCATTAATCTACACTCGTTGAATTTGATTTTATCATAGGCGTGAATTGGATTTTTCTACATAAATCCCACATCAATTACAGAGGAAGGGGAGTCACATTTTATATTTCAAACCAAACAATGATCATCCATAAGTTCTATGATAAATATAAATTTATGATGGAAATTACATCCATTATATGGGTCTTGATTCCTATTAAAAATGTGTGTTTCTCTCAAATGGTTGGGGATAAACTCAACATTAATGATATGCCATTTTTTAGAGTTTTTTATGTCTCTCTAGAAGATCTTCCTTATCATCCACCGAATTTTAAAGATTAGTTCTCAATAGAACTTATTCTAGGTGCTACACCTATTGTAAAGACGCTGTATAGAATGTCCTATATTGATTTGTATGAATTCAAAAATAAAATCCAGGATAATCTTGATAACGGATTTGTTTGGCCAAGTGTGTCACCTTGGGGTGCACTTATTCATTTTGTTCATAAGAAATATGGATCAATGATACTCTAAATTTATTACTAGGAACTGAACAAGATCAAAATCAAGAAGAAGCACCCTTTTCCCTGTATTGATGATTTGTATGATAAACTATAAAAAGATCAATAACTTTCCAAGATTGACATTTTCTCTATATATCGTCATTTAAGGGTCAAGAAGAAGGACATACCCAATATAAAATTCCTAAAAAGGTATTTACATTATGAATATATATTAATACCACTTGATCTTACAATTTCCCACACTATCTTCATCAATTTAATGAATATAGTATTTAGTTATTAACTTTATCAATTTGTTGTAGTCTTTATAGATGATATTATTATATATTAAAAGAATAATTAAGAGCTTTAAGATCACTTTATGATTGAATGAAAGAGCCTATGTAAAGATAATCTCTATCCAAAATTTATAATTTGTGAATTTTGGCTTTAAAAAGTTACATTTTTGGGTTATATAATCTCATGGGAGGTTATATTGGCGGATCCATCAAAGATGGAAGTTATTAAACACTGGCCTGAACCAACCAATGTGACCGAGATAATATGTTTTCTTGGTTTGGTTAGATATTGTTGGTGATTTATTGATAATTTATCATGAATATATAATCCACTCAATTGGTTACCATGGAAGGGACCCCAAGTTACTTTGGGCTTATGAGTGTGACTAAATTTTAGAAGATCTAAATAGAAGGTTAGTTAAACCACATATACTTACACTACCCTATAGTGGATAGGGTTTTATAATCTATAGTGATGTATTGAAGAAGGGCTTGGTATTCATTATCTAGTAGAATGATATGGTGATAGATTATGCCTCATGATAATTTAATCTTCATGATAAAAATTACCCAACTCATGATTTGGAATTAACTACAGTAATTTTTTATTAATGATATAGATAAATTATATTTATGGAGAAATATGAGATACATATAATGATCATAAACTTTTATGTTATATATTCACTAAAAAATAGTTTAATATGAGTTACCGAAGATGGTTAGAGTTAAATAATGACTAAAAATGCTCAATACACTACAACCCTGGGAAAGAGAACTAGGTGGAAAATTATTTGAGTCAAAAGGATCGTGTTATATTATTCATGATGTGTATAAAAATATATACAATATTTTTATATTTGAAAAGTATGGATCTATAAATCTTTATGTAAGGGGACAAATATTATCTTCCTCAGATTAGTGTTCAACCATTTATCCATGTGATGATTAAATAGGTGAACAAGGAAGATTTGAAACTATAAAAGAAGGTGAGAAATGTTCCTGAGTTTAACCTTCATTGTGAAGGAATGATAATGTTTAGAAACTGTGTATGTGTTTCATCTATACCAGATTTGGAGGATCTATAAGAGGATTCTTATAGTTATTTATTCTTAATTTTTCCTGGAAGTATGAAGATGTATATATATCTGAAAGAGTATTTCTGGTGGGATAACATGAAGAGATATATTTTTTAGTTTGTATATTAGTTCTTGGTATGTCATCAAGTTAAGTCTAAGAGAAAAAATTCTATGGGTGATTTTATAAACATTACCCATAACAAAATAGAAATGGGAAAACATGACCTTGTATTTTGCTTCCAGACTCCCCAAAATGCCTTATATTTGGGTTTTAGTGGTTTTCTTTACTAAGTGAGAACACTTCATTTGTATTAGATAAGATTTAACTCTTGATCATATTTATAGAATATACATTAAAAAAATTTTATGGTTACATGGAGTACCACATTTTATTTTATCAGATTGGCATATAATGTTTACCATGATGTTTTGGTGAAGTATTCAATAGGATCTTGAAAAAGTGTTATGTTTTCGAATTACTTATCATCCTTAGATAGATGGTCAGTCTAAGAGAACCATTCAAACCATGATGGATATGTTTATATCCTTTTCTTTGTAATTAAAATTTTATTAGGTTCACCACCTTCTTCTGATGAGGTTTTTATACAACAATAGCTTTTAATCAAGAATTCAGATGGATCCTTATGAAGACCTCTATGAGAATAAATGAATAACTCTAGTTTTCTATGATAAATTTGAGTTAATTAGGTATTGGGACCTTAGATAGTTTATGAATTGGTAGATAAAGTCAAATCCATTCAACAACACATCATGTAACCTCAAAGTCGTTGGAAAAGTTATGCGTACAATCATTGGTGTGATCTAAAATTTAGTGATTCTGAGAAGTATTTTCTATAAATTCCTATTTTAAATAAGTTTATGAGATATAAATATAAGGAAAATATTATCCATAATTATATTATCCCATTTTATATTCCTTATCGAGTTGGGGAGTCAACTTATCATATGGTGCTTCCATTGAACATCTCTCAAGTTCATGGTGTGTTCCATGTATCTCTTCTGAGGAAGTACACACATGACCCATATCATGTACTAAAATAAGAGGTCATAACACTATATAATGACATTTTATATGAATAATAACAATTATAAATCATGGATCTTGGACATAAAGTGCTATGGAACAAGACTATTTTCCTAATTAAAGTTCTCTAGAGGAATCATAAATTCAATGAAGTATGTGGGAACTTATCGATGTGATGAGGAAGATATATCCTCATTTTATTGTATCAATGTAATTTAATCTTGAGTTAAAATTTAATTTCAATGGTTTTATAATGTAACATTCAGATATTTTATGATATATTTATTTTCAAATAAATTTAATCACTTTAATATCTTGAGAAACAAGCAACCTAGGGTCTAAATGAACTGTAAATCGGTATACAATTATAAACTATTAGTTAAATTGATGGATATGAATAATAATAACCAAATAATTAAAATTATATTATTTAAACATTTATTATAAAAATTTAATATTAATAAATTTATTATAAGTGAAAATAAAAAAAAATTGGAAGCAAAAGAAATGTTTTTATGAAAAACCTATTTTTATGAGTGCAACATGTTTTTATCCTAATAAATTAAATTAGTGACTATTCTCACATTATTTTAGTTAAATTTATGTAATTTATATTCAATAATAAAATTATCATTCATATGATATTTTTTATTGTCATGGGATAAGAATAAATCGAGTTTTATGCCTCATAACTATATTTTTCTAGAAAGCGGTTTCATCACATTTTGTGAACTTATTTTAAAATTAATTTTTACCACTTTTAAAATATTTATTTTAAAATATTAACCTAATTTATAAAATTTACACATAAAAATTATTTAGACTTATGATTTGATAATTTTCTAAAAATATAAATTTTTCGATGAATTGTGACAAATACTGCTTTTTATTAAAAATTGTATTTTCATTTGAATAATTTATAATGTTAAATTTTTTATTGAAATTATTTTAAAAGTAATATTATATTAATAATATTTATATTTATTCAATTTATATCATTCTAATCAATTTCATATGGAATTTTGATATAAAAAACTTTGTATACTTAAGACAACAATTTCTTTGGAAAATTTCTTTTTGTCTCATTTACGTGTTTAATTTTATATTAAATTCTAAAATTTATATGAAATTAATTTAATAATTTTTATTAGGTATTTGGAATCATAATAAATAATATTTGGTAAAAAGTTGAAAATAATATTTTGTTCACAGTGTATTGTAAATTAGTAGAAATCGGTTACCACGGTTAAGGTTGAAACTTGTTTTTTAAAAGTTAAACTAAACAAATAATGGTTAAAATTACCTAAAAATAATTATATTTTATATTTTATAGAAATATTACAATACTATATTATATAATATTTAGTAATGGTCACTTTTGGAGCTATTTTTTGGGAAAAAATTGTTAGTATATTTTATTTTTTCAAAATTACATATATGTCCTCTCCACTCTTATAAAAGGACACCCCTATCCTATCCTATCCAAAATTCAAGAGCCTTTTGGTTTGGAAAATCACAACTCAAATCTATTATTTAAATAACTACCTATGACCTAGGGTCATTTTTTATTATTGAACTATCCTAGAATGGATTTAGGTATAAACCTAAAGAGGTTGTCTGGATAAGAGGTATTGTTTTGAACCATGAATTTTTGTTTCATTTCTTATTCAGACTATTTAAAATGTTCATAAACCATAATTAAATAAAAAAAAGTATCTTACATATACATATATTTTATTATGTTAATTTCAAAACCTATATCCATCTATTTTATGATAAAATGGGAAACATAATTGTCGTTCATGTGTACGATGGACTACTACTTCACTAACAGATGTAATTAGTTTTCCATCAACACCTCTCGCAAATGTATATAAAAATAGAATTTATGTATATATATAAATATTATATTTATGAAATAATTAAATTTATTTAATTATAATATCATATATACCTTCTTACCTTATAGTCTATTGGAAAACAATAA
This sequence comes from Viscum album, assembly GCA_963277665.1. Classification (NCBI taxonomy): domain Eukaryota; kingdom Viridiplantae; phylum Streptophyta; class Magnoliopsida; order Santalales; family Viscaceae; genus Viscum; species Viscum album. The sequence goes on from OY728126.1 coordinate 772,463,265, forward strand.
AGTCGCTCAAGTGCACGTGTGTACTACCACCTCCACGAAGTGATGCGATTCATTTTTCATTTCCCTTTTATATATATAGTAATAAGGATAGATTTTATGAATATATATGATGTATATAATATAAAAATTATTATTTAATGGTGAATAAATATTTACTTTTCTTTCATTTTATCTATTTAAAAGTGAAACCAACATTCATACATACATACAGTCTACCATCTCCATAAACAGTATAATTCAATTTTTATCTCAAAATTTTATGGATGAATCTAAATATTTATATAATAAATATATATTATATTTATATCATTATTTACATTCTAAATATTTTAGAACCATGGTAAATTTACAAGGACCAAAAACTATTAAACCAAACATACATGAAAAATGAATTAGTTGTCACTTGGAATAATTATTTTAATAAATAGTTATTAATAAACAAGATATAAAAGGTTATAATTAATCTTATTTGTTTTGATATGTGTGATTATAGTTCTAGAATACTGGTATAATAAAAATATATTTATTATATAATAGTTTCTAACACATATGAATTCATACTTGAGGTAAGGGTTTTATATTATAATCTCATTGTTTATCAGGATTATTTATGATTGTGATTATGATGATGAAATTTCATGATATAACTCTAAAGAATATAATTAATTTTCTTCTAATATTATTATTTCCATATAATATTATTTTTATTTCATTTTCACATCTTTAATAATTCAAGAGACTGAAAGAATGTTTTTATCAAAAATCAACATTTTTCTTTCTTTGGTTGAAAGTCCTTTCTCCTCCATGTCTATATTTTAATGAAACGACATAAAGAAATGTTTTTTAAAAAAACATCAATTACTATTTAAATTCATTTTTAATCATTTTTTTAATTCTTAAAAATGGTTCAAATAGAATATTCTTTTTCTTCCAAATAAGGTACTTCTGACCTTTTACTGAAAATGGGTATGAAATATTTGTTTCAACTTATGCAGAAAAAATAGAATTTATAACAATTATAAACATATATTTCTTTGAATCATTCTTCACAATTTTACAAGTTTATTTTTAATGAAATTTGTTTCTTTAATTATTGGGAAATTTTTAGATTTTAAATAACTAATTTTAAAGTAAAAAAGGATATATTTACCAAGATATATTCTTATTTCTATTTAAAAAAATCATCAAATATGAAATCAATTTACATTTTTTTATCTTTATTTGGGATATTATCAAATGATACCATCCTAATTATCTATCTGAATGTTTTATGATAATGATGAAAATATGTTTATGAAACCCATTTCTTTTCAATGAGTTATACTATAAGGAAATGTTTATACAACCCATTTTGTTTCCACATGTTAGGTTATAATAATAAGAATGATGTTTTATGACATTGTGGAATGCTTATGTATGGTTTTAATGATGTTATGTTTGGGACTATAATTACATAGTAGTATAATGTATTAGGTAAATATGTATTTCTCATTAGAAAAAAACTAGAATGGGGAGTGAACCTAATTCCGTAAGGGACTATGTCCACTATGATAATCATGGTATTGAACCTTGAAAACTATCATGGTTTAGGGAGTTAAACAAATCCACTATAATATTATATAAGTAACCCTTGAATACTAAGGAAATAATTTTCTATGCTTATTTATATTCCGCAAACTTATGGATTATGTAAATGTTATAATCTCATGGATCATGTTATTTGATCCTATTAAGATTCATGTATTTTAAACTTCCATGACTTATGACATAATTCAGGATTTTATATATTATGTATAGGGTATGGTTTTAAAATTTTTTGCTCATATTATCATACCCTTATGACCATGTTATGTTTAAGTGATCATGAATATCTCACTTGTTTACCCTTACTGAGAATTAGAGCTCACCCTTACTTATATTTTTTTCCATAGGTTATAAAGAATGGTATTGTGTAAGATATGTTTAAGATGAGTGATATTTATGAATAAAATAGTGGGATAGTATTTAATTTACTTAATAACCAGTTTTTTTTATATCCATGTTTCCAAAGGAACTATACATAAATGATTTTGGTTTGAATTGTTATGTTATGTAATGAATATTCATATATTAAGATGTGATATAAATGTATGAAACTTATGTGTATTTATACATATAGTTTTTGAAAAGGAGATTCAATAACGGATTTGGGTAGATCTTGGTCAATATAGAGTGATATAAGTGTTTAAATAAGTGACGTCAGGTGGTGACCTCTTTTAAGTTAAGGGAGTGGAACTCTTGTAAATACTTAAAACCTTTAAATATAATATATGTATTTCTCAAGTAAAATTGTATCAAAACTCTAAATTTTAGAATATAAGGTGATGTTTTTTGAAATATGATCAACCACTAAAATTTGAAAAAGTGTTTTGTGATACCTTGATGCCTTATTACTTTATTTTAACCATTTTAATCCATTTTATCTTTAATTGAGGTGACGAGATTTTACCTATGTAATTAATTTATATGAACAAAAATAAAATGTACCTTGTTAAAAAATTATACATGGTGATTCCAAATATGGAATTATTTTTTATATTTAATTTATGAAGGTTGTAGAAGTTATATTTAATATAAGTATGAGTAACACATGAAAAATAGTTTTTTAGAAAAATATTTGTTTTAAGAAGAAAAATTATTTTAAATTAAAATTATGAATATAATTTATTATCATGAATTTAATAGGATTATAATTTAACAAATTAATGTTTTAGGAATTTTTTACCATGAAAAATTGAATGGAACCTTCCTACGACAATATTAAATGCAAAAAACCAAAAATAATTTTTCATTAGGATAAAATATAAATTAAATTCTAAATAGTAATGAATTCATTTTAGAATTAAAAATAATATTTTTAATTTATTTATTTTACCCATTAAACAGATATCTAGTTAATACAAAGGTTTTATGAACTTTTAATTCCTGTATACATCATAATTAGTTCATAAAAGTTATAGTATTTTTCAAAACAATATTACTTACTATTCACTCATGATTCAACCATCTCAAAAATATCACAAAACATCACTCTAAGTAAAATTTATTATGATTAATAAAAAAAGTCCTATTTTTTATTATATTAAATTTATAATATCAATTAATTTAACATTTACATAAGACCTTTTAATACATGAAAAAAAATTAGTTAAATAAAACTATCAATTTTCAATTTAAGTATTATTTATAAAATTATGATGAATATGAATCCATAAAATGAGTACATATAAATCATAAGATTTATTTATTACTAATATTACCTAGTTTTTCAAAATAATGAGGCATAAGCTCCTGTTTGGTAATTATACTCAGTGGGAATATTGCCTCTAAGCTGTTCAATATTAAGATACTTAAATTATTACCGCTCGACCTCTTATTGAGTGCACCATTACAAAATAGAAGGTTCTTAAACCTCCCTGAGTGGTGGGTGGGTGGTTAATGTATCCACACCCTTTTATTTATATTTAGTTGAGTCACACTGATTATGAGATAATTAGAAATATATAAAAGCTCCCAGATTCTATTTATGCCTATGATTTCAAGTGTTCACACGTTCTAATTCATTGTGGACAATGTATTGGTTAGATGAATCTTTAATCGGTCCTCCAGTATCAACACCACAGTCTAAATTATATTAGACACTAATTTGAATGAAATTTTTTAATTCATATTACACCCCATGAATCATTTCTCAATCCCCCTTAGAGTAGTAAATGGATTCTCTGATATCAAAACACCTTTTGTGGGGTAGATTATGATTCCCATTCACATATGAATTTTTAATGGTTTTTTTTCATGACCCCAATGAGGATTTGGTTTCCTTCCAAAAGGGATGGTGACCATGATAGGGTATCTTATATATTTTAATAAATTTCCCCTTGTCAGGGAGACATATCATGCAATGGGAGGAACTATGAGGTGGTTCTTTCTTATGGTGTTTCCCCTAACTTGTGAAAGACTAATTTCAAAGTTGGTGGTGGAGGAGGTAATATAAATTACCCTATAACTATGGGATGAGTTTTTATTTTGTCATATACTATAATGAATTGGATTCATTATGGATTTGATGAACCAAGGGGAAATGTTGGTGGAAAAAACTATCCCAACCCTATAGATGGGATTATTCAAGCAATGCTATAAATTCAATATCTATCACAACCTTCTTTATTTTTCATACATTTAACTAGTAATGGGATAGGTGTGGAAGATTCTCTAGACATGAGTCTCTTTCCACTGAGGGTTTCTCTATGGTTTCAGCCATTAATTTCCTTGGAAATTATTCGTTATTAACTTTCATGGATGCTTAATTCAAGAGTATGTTGATATCTCACTCCTATCAGTGATGCCACTTCTGAGACCTTACAAAGGAAATTTTTCATTGGATAGACCAACTATAAAATTTGAACCCTCGGTATAAGACCTATCTATGGGGGATAAAATTTTATGTTGTTACACCCTTTGAAGAAGTTTGACCAATTACTGGAGTGAACTGTAAGGCTTTGTATTCTCCCAACACTATAATGTAAATGTTAGGAGGAGATTCCAGAATTATTTGGTGGAGCACCTCTATTCTGGTGAAATACTACTCCTAGAGGTCATTATGTCACTCTTTGGACTTTGGATTATGGGTAGATAGGAGGGAATTTTGGTCAATTTGGGGATAGTTTCTATCCATTTCCTCAATTTAGATAATGTAATCCCTGTAAGATAAGTAATTTTTTGAGATGGTGAATAGTTAACAACCAGTTCTAGTAGTGATGATATAACGACCCAAGATTTTCATTTATATATATTACATATTTTTATATGAACGTTAATTACATTTCATTAAAAAACAACCAAGGGTCGTAATGGTCTAGTGACTTTGGAAACATATAAACATAAACAAAGGGTTTATAAAATATCTACATCGCCTCCCACTTATTTCTTCATAAGTATAACCCTTTTTGACATATCAAACTTAATACCTTTCATATTATCCTATTGAAATAAAACATAAGAAAGTGTGAGCTTAGATTCTTAGTAAGGCTAAAAAGAGATATAATAATGAATTCAAAGGAATAATATGATCATAAGGGTATAGGCACATGAAAAAAACATTTGGAAATTATACCATGAATATCAAATATCATAATCATGGATGATGGAATAAATCCTTCTAGTTCATAAGACATGAATCAAAAGGAAATAAAAGAGAATGATCCATGAGAATAATATTGGCATAAGACATATCGTTTGTGGTATACACATAGGAATAGAAAATAATTTCCATATTATTCAAGTCTCATTGACCAGATCATCATAGTGGAAAAAGCCCTTTATTGAACCGAGTTAACTCTTCATTCCATCCCTGTATTATTGAACTGGATTAATTCCCATTCCATCCCTTTATTATTAAACTAGGATCACTTATTATTCCATCCCTATATTACAAAACTTAGTTCACTCCTCATTATAGTACTATTTATCTCATGAGATGCAAATCTTTCACCAATTCAATGGAGGGAGATATAGATCCCACACATCATATAATGAAGACCAAACATGTGTGTTCCATAAGAAAAAAAGTAATTCATAATATCATAACCCATGAAATTAAATGGGTTTCATAATCAATTCATCATAACATAACTCATGAAAAATAATTATAATTCATAAACATCATGCCATAAAAAGAATAAACCATTCAATGAAATAATAAGAATGGTATCCTTTGATCATGTCCCTAGTAAAACATATGTAACATTAAATAATGGCGTCTTAGATGGAAAATGATTTTAGAAGATAATTTTAAATAATTATTCAATAAAATATACTTTATATATTTTAATTTTTTTTAATATCAATAAATTTACAAAGGAAAACATTTTCTTGGAAAAGAAACTATTAATACAATAAAAGAAGCTTCAAGATATTAAGGCATCATGAAAGAGGGAAAATCAGCTCAGGTTATAAAAGTTAAAAAACATTCCATTTCACTTGGTAAAAGGACACATTAAAGTAGTATTTTTAAAATAAAGTCCTTTAAATAAACATTGCATTGAACGTTAAAAATTGATTATGTGTATGAGCTATAAGTCTTCATAAAAAAGTGGAAATACAACATATGATAATCAAAATTAATTTCAAACATAATATTATAATAACAAAATTAATGAATTATAAGTTTAACTCAACAAGGTGAAATTTAGTTAAGAATTACCTTACCTCAATTCTTTCTTTTCTTTGTTCATGTTCAAACCTCTACTTCTTTGAAAGGTATCCTTTGGATCTCCTCTAAAGGGCTATAAGTTCGGTCATATGAGAAGAGAAGCACCTCTATAATGTTACTATGGGAGTTTGGAAGATAAATTGGCAGATTAAGGTCTGGTTAGAAGGTTAAAATGGTGTAAAGAAGTGAGGGAGGAGGGCCCCTTTTATAATGAAGGTGACATGAATTTTTGAAATTTCTCCAAATATTAAATTATTATAAATTACTTTCTATAAAAATACCAAAAAATGGTCAGTGATTAAAAGATATGATATTACAATATTGTAATATAATCATCCAATAGAATTTATAAAAGTTTTTTTATTATTTTAAACCTTATAATTTTCATTAACCCTTAGTTCTCCTATTTTAATTTTAACTATGTTAACAAAATTTTCAATATTAAAATGTTGTAATTATTAAATATGTGATGTCAATTGCACTATAAATTAACAATTTATAAAATTTTAGTCCATATCAAAATTAATATTTATTTTTAATTATTTTTTATTATTTTTAAATAATGTAATAATATATCATTAGTGTTAATTTTGACATTATTCATTGCATTGACTCAAAGAAAAAAAAGACAACAACATAACTTCAAAAAAAAATTTAACACACCCCAAATATGTCATAATCTTATATAAAATTAATGGATAACATTAATTAATTCTAATTATATTTCATTTAATATTTTTAATATTATTTATTTGAGTTTTTCCGTAATTGAATAATTACTGCATCATCGTTTTGTAATTATTTACGGTATTTATTTCCTCACTAAAAAATAAAAATAAAATACCATGATGTGGATGAATACATTATATTAAATAATAATTTTTGTAGTAATACATATCTTATGGATAACCCTATATTAAAAATGTTATAGTATTTAAAACAAGAGTCTGGCGTCTTTGACTTTTTATAAAATATTATAAACATCGTAATTTTCTCCAAGTGGCCCCAAAAGTCTTAAATAAGTTTATCTCATAAAAATAAGTTTATTAAGTTAAAAATTTACACTTATATTTATTCATAACCTATTTTTTTCCCCATGTGGACACATAAGATATATTTAAGACAAAGAAAGTGACATTTTAAGACTTTCTTTGATTTAAATAATATATAAGTCATTTTCATGGTCAAGTTTCAATTAAACAATTATATTTATAGTAATATGTATTAAGGGTCGAATTAATTTAATCCAAAAATAAGTAGTATTAAAAATTATGGCCTCATCACTTCTTTTTAATCCATATTAACCTGTTTTACTCATTACCAAGTTAATAAATTTTAACATGGTTACTATTCATATTGATCAAAACTAAAAGTGAAATATTTACTAAATTTAGACCCATTGATTAAAAATATGGGATCCACTTTTCAAAAAATTTAAAACAGAAGTTTTACAATCTAATTGAAAATAAAACGGGAATATGTAATGAAAAAAAAAATTCCAAAAAATTACCTTTTTAAATATAAAATGTTTTTATTGTAAATTAGAGTATAAAATACACTTTTAAAACCATATTGGTAATTTAAAATAAAAATGACCTAATTTAAATTTAAAACTTATCCAAAACATAATTTGACATTGTAAATTCTTTAAATGAAATTACATCTTTCAATAAAAACCAATATTTTCACTATTCATTGAAACAAAAATGTATTAAAAAAATTATAAAAAAAATTAAGTTAATTTTGAAATTATTAATTAAAAATTAAATTAATTTTGTCCAATAAATTTTCTATACCTTATATAAATTAATATGCACTCATAAAAATTATAGAAACTCATTTTGGAAGAAAAAGTATTTTTGAATAATAAAGTGACTTTACTAAAAATATTGTATTCATTTTTCTAAGAACATACCAATACATTCATATTGAGTTTGACATTTATATTTATTTCATAAATTATTTATTCATATTTATTTATTCTAATTCAAAATCTAGGTAATAACAGACATATAATATTTTAATAATATTTCATAGTTTGTCTAAAATTGTTATTGTTTGCAATGAAAGATTTAAAAGAAAACCATTTATGTAAAGATATATTTCATGAAAATATTAGGATGTTACATTCTACCCCCCCCCCCAAAGGAATTTCTACCTCAAAATTCATCTCATTCATCAAAAGATTAATATTTTAGAATTCATTTGTAGAAACCCACATCATAGATATGAAAAATAAAACATCCCTTAAAAAGGGAATGTTGGAAATATAAAGGTTACCTGATGTAATGCATAACTGGGTTCCCACATAGTAAAAAAATTAAAAGATATATTTGGAAGGGACAACTAATCCCCTGTAACTAATATATAGTGATAGATAAAATGTTCAAGATACGGTTAATGCCCACAAAACCATAGACCAAATAGGTCTAAAAAAGTCAATTAATATCATAAAAATGATGATAATATGATAAAATTTTATTTAAAAATACTTTTAAAAGATATATATAATTTATTTAATTTCATAAGTATAATCTCACTCTTTCTTTATGCATTAATCAAATTCTAATTCATCTCTTACAAAATGAAATGAAGCTTAAATTATAATTCGTGATGAAATAGTGGAATATATGATCCATAATGGGATGATAAGTCATTATATCAGTCTCTAGATATAATTATAGAAAAATTGTTTTAATAAGTTATCCAATACACATAAATATTCATATTAATTAATACATTAATCTTTAAGACCTCTTCCAAAATTCAACTTAAAAAAATTCATAAATGGTTACCCTTATGAACCTTATAAAATATTAAAATCAAAAACATTTGAAAGAAGGTTACTAAATTTAAAAAATCAACTTATAATTTATCCCCCAAACATCTTGACATAGATCATAATTATCATACAAAGAAACGTGAATATCATTATCATGTATTCTATTTAGACATGGAAATAACTTGAATTGCCATAAAACCATAGTGAAAAATAGAATGCTTTCAAAAATTTACACTTTACTCATACTGTAAGTCCAAAAATTTTATAAACTCAATACATGATGTCATAATACACCTTTTCATAATATTATTGATAAATTCCAAGGTCGTCAATAATATCTCATTTATTTTATCACAATAAAACTTCTCTTTTACTCATTATTATCCCAAAATCATGCACAAATTCAAGGTTATTATTCCCTTATAATATATCCTTACCACCTCAGTCACTTTTCATGGTTACCAATACCTTTAAAAAAATGATTTAAAATAATTAAGGAAAACTATAGTGAACCAATCTTTAGATGTTTTATTATTCCATAATACCATAAAAACAATTTACAACAGTATTCTTGAATTTCAATACATAAACACTTGATCATTCACCACTTCGTTGTCATACTCCACATATCCAAAAGTGATCGCATGAGATTAAACATTTTATTTACCTTCAATAGGTTTATAACATCTTTCATCATCGTTAACACTTTTATTTGCTCACTGATTATCATAATGCCCATTTTCCTTACACTTGAAGCATTGAATTTTGGGGGGTTCCTTCAATGCAACATTTTCATAATTCAAATTATTAGCTAAAATTTTCTGATCAATTCAGTCGTCAATTACCTGATGACCTTATTTTCTATACATTAAAACATTTACTACTCCCCATAAGATAGATTACTCCATATTTATTTCCACACATTGAGCATAAATGAAAGCTTAGATTCTTTTCTCTATGTTTTTTATATTTTCCTTTAATATCTATCTTCCTTTCCCTGTAAAAACCACGAGATTGATACCTAACTCCGACCTCTATTTCCATATTTATGGCACATAGGATGATTTATACATATCTACTGAAGTCCCTTAAGTATGATTCCCTCTAAATACTTGGTTTTAAGAAAATAAAGAATTGATCAACCTTACTTTCAGGTTGGATGATAATTATAGAAGTGTACCTCACAAGTCTTGTTAAATTTTCTTTATAGGTTCCAAGAGATTAATCATAATTTTTATTTAAATATAGTAATTTAATAAATATATTTTTATTAAAAATATGAGGAAAGTACTTTTTTAAAGATATTTTCTTAAACTCATCTCATTCCATTGAGTAAATTTTATCATGTTACTTTGTATTCCTAAAAATATTCCACCATTGATCAGTTTATGCTTCAAAATAATAGACATATAAAATGATTTTCTCATGTTCTAAACATTAGATAACAAAAAATATCTTCTTAGCGGTACTAATACATTGATCATCCAGTAGTGGATCAAAATACCCACTGAAAGAAGGTGTAAGATGCCTTATGAAGGACTCAATAAAATGTTGTTCCCTCTATTGTTCATTTGGAATTATAACATGATTCATATATTTAGAATGTTCTGTGAGTATAATAACAAGATTTTCTATTCCTACTCCCATAATATGGGGTTTCTTGGGCAGATAATAGTTGCATTACCGGTTGCATTCAGCACTAACGTGGTGCCTTCAGGTCCCTTCCATGGACTAAAACCAAAAAATATAGTGTGATAAATACAATTAATATTGTAAAAAACATAATAATGGGAAATTACTTTCAATATGTAACATATTTGGTTTAATCCTAGGTTATTCATTGTCATTACCAAAATTCTAGGATTGTAACTTATACTTAGACTTATCATTAATGATCTCACTAAGGTTTTGTCATCATAGTTTCTAGAGGTTAACTAAACCCATCCTTTGATAACAAATAAAATGAAACAATATTTTAATACATAGATATTACATATTTTTATAGTAATATTCATTACATTACACAAGCACATACCTGAGAATCAGAAAGTTCTAGTACATTTTGAAATATAGAAACCCAAAAAACTAGTTTATAAAATCTCTACATTGTCTCCCACTATTTCTTCATAACTATAATCCTTTTTGACATATCAAAATTAATACCTTTCTTCATATCATAGATAAAAGAAACATAATAAAATGATATTAATGAATAATATTTGAGTAAGATATAAAATTTTTGGCATACACATGAGTATAGAAAATTATTTCCATATAATCAAGGCTCACTACCAATACCATCATAGAAAAAAAATTCTTTTGCTGAACTGGTTTCAAAACCCATTCCATCACTATATTATTGAATTAATTTTACTTCTCATTCCATACCTGTATTACTAAACAATTTTCACTTCCATTTCCATTAATGTATTACTAAACCGATTTCACTCCTCATTCTAGTCCTATTTACCTCATTAGATATAAATATTTACCCAATGCATTAGAGGGAGATATAGGTCACACAAATTACATAATAAAGACCATAAATATGTTTTCCACCAGATAATAATTAATTCATAATATTATACCCCATGAAAAGAAATGGGTTTCATAATCATTTCATCATAATATAACTCATGAAAAAGAAAGGGAATTCATAAACATCATGCCACCATAAACATAAACCATTATAAAAAATAATAATTATTATATCCTTAGATCATATCCCCTTTAAAATATAAGTGAAATAAAAAAATATTTTCTTAGATATAAAATGATTTTGAAAGATCACTAGAAATAATTCACGTAGAAAATATCATTTCCATTTCAATTTTTTTTAATAGCTGCACATTTAGAAATGAAAACATTTTTTAAAAAGAACCTTGTAAGATTATAAAGGAAGATTCAAGATATTAATGAGTCATAAAAGTGGGAAAAGTCACTCATTCCATATAATTTAAAAACATTCCTTTTGACTTTTGTAAAAAAAACATTAAAGGATGATTTTGAAAATAATTTCACAAATAAATAACATTGAAGTGAACGTTAATAATTGATTATGTGTATTAGTTGTAAATACAAATTAAACAAGTGAAAATACAATATAAGATAATAAAAATTCATTTCAAACATAATCATAGTATGACATAATAAATTAATTCTAAGTTTAAATAAATTAAAGTAAATTGAGTTAAAATTCCCTTACCTCAACTCTTTCTTTTCTTTATTCATGTTCAAACCGAATCTTCTTCAAAACAACTCCTTTGGATCTCCTATAAAGGGCTCTAGGGATGGTATTTTGAGAATACCATTATCTATATAATGTAGATAGGGAATGTGAGAAGAGAAATTGGTATATTATATTTGATCTATAGGTCTTAAAGCGGTGTAAAGAAGTGAGAGAGGAGGTTCCCTTTTATAATGGAGGTGGGGCACTTTTAGAATTTCTCAAAAAGATTAACTTATAATAAATTAATTTTTATACAGATATCACCAAGTGTCCATGGATTAGAATATAAGTTAATATATCGTTTTAATCTCATCAACCAATTTTTTTTAGAAAATATTTAGTTTTATTTTCCAAATTATCATTTTGATTAACCCTTAGTTAACCTATTTTAATTTTAACCATAGTAACAACTTTTTCAACATAAAACGGTTTTAAGTTTTACTTATGTGATTCCAATAAAACTATAAATGAATATCTTAGGACATTTTAGACCATATTATGATCAGTTTTTTTACTATTTGATTTATTTTATATATTTTAATATAATATTATTTTGATAAAATATCATTAGTGTCAATTTTGACACTATTCATTAAATTAACTATAACAAAATAAAGACAAGAATATACCTTCAAATAAAATATTTTAATAAACCCCTAATAAGTCATTATCACTTATAAAATTCATGTATCACTTTAATTAATTAGAATTATAGTTATTTTAATATTTTTTATATCGTTCATTTGGTTTTTTCATTAATAGAATAATTTTGGCATCATCGTTGTGTAATTATTTAAGGTTATTATTTTCTCACTAAGAATTAGAAATAAAATTTCATGATATAGATAAATATTTTAGATTTACGAAGAATATTTATAGCTGAAAATATCTTATATAAAACACTACATTAAACAAGTTATAGTATTTAAGATATGGATGTGACATCACTGAATTTTTACAAAATATTATAAACATCACAATCTCATACAAGTGGCCCAAATAGTCATAATTAAATTAATATAATGAAATTAATTTTATTAAGTTAAAAAAATACACATATATTTTTTCATAACATGTTTTCCCCCATGTGGACACGCAAGAGATATTTAAGATAATGAAAGTGACATTTTGTGACTTTCTTTGATTTACGTAATATATAAGTAATTTTCATGGAAAACTATCCATTAAACAATTAAATTTAGAACCATAGGTTTTAAGGGTAGAATTAACTTAATATAATAATAAATAGGATGAATCTTTTTGACCTTATCACTTATTTTTAATCCATATTAACTTGTTTTACCCTTTACCAAGGTAATAAATTTTACCACAGTCAGTATTCATATTGATAAAAAATAAAAGTGAACAATTTACAAAATTTAGGCACACTGATTCCAAATACTTAATCCAATTTTAAATATTTATAACATTTAATTTTGATAATTTAATTTAAAATAAAACTGTAAAATACAATGAAAAACAGTTTTTCAGAAAACAAAATCACTTTTTAAATACGAAAAGGTTTTATAATAAATTCAAGTATAAAATCCACTTAAAAATAATTATTTGGTTATTTTAAATCAATAATAACTAATTAAAATTTAAAAATAATCCAAAACATAAACTGACCTTGTAAATATTTTAAAAGAAAATACAGTTTTAAATAAAATTATGTATTTTTCACTATTCTATGAAAAATAAATCTTTTTAAAAATTATAAAAAATTATTTAAAGGTAATTCTGAATTTAGGAATTCAAAATTGAAAATAATTCTTTCAAATAATTTTTCTAGAACTTTTAGAAATTAATATTCACTCATAAAAAGAAGAATAACTCATTTTTGAAAAAACATATTTCATGTGAATAATGTGAATTTACATAAAATTGTGTGATCATTTTTCTATGAACTTACCAGTGTATTCATATTGAGTTGGAACTTTATATTTATTTTATAAATTTTTATTCATGTTTATTCCCACCAAATTAATGACTAGGTTATAACTAACATATAATATTTTAATAATATTTTTAGGTTTTCCTAAACTTGCTATTGCATGCAATGAAAGCTATCAAAGAAATCAAATTATTTAAAAATATATTTCATCAAAATATATTTGCATTAAAGATGATGTGTGCACTCCTATTTTAATGTATTTAGAACATCACACTGATAATTATCCATATGGTATAACATAACTGGTATATTAACATCCACCAACTCTTTTTATATGAAAATGATACAGTACTCATCCTTAAATAGGTATTACTCAACCTTATTTAACCATATGTGTTGGTTACCTATCACCTTGAAAAATTAAATGAGATCGTCTAAATATTCTTTGGTTTCATTAATGGGTAAATAGTTCAGAGGTGGAACATAAAATTCACACTACCATAGAATATCCCTTGACTGAGATAAAATCTTATTGTAAGTGATAAGACACTTGGTGTGGCTTGCTTCAGTCTTATGAGTAACCATAGATATATGGTCAATTACAATGTGGCTTCTAAGAGGGGAGGTACCTCTTTTAAATATGATATGTCACTTTGGGGAGGATCTTCTCAATGAATTCTATTAGGAGTAATTATATGGATATCACTATATTTCTAATTATTGGGAGAACCTACATCCCTGCTTGATGTCTAACAGTAGGGAGGACCTTTGTACCATATTCCATGGGTAGGACCTCCATGTTGGATGATTTTATTTCCATATAGAGGAACATAATGATTATTACTATATAAAGGAACTCCCAATATGATGATACCTATACCACATGGAGGACCTACATGACCATAACCTCTTTCCTATTTTGATGAGGAGTTATTATATTATTGGTCTTCCTCTAGGAGAAATTGTAGTGCCCCTTCAAAATCATCTTTGATTAGGGCGGGAATATGAGCATTCTCATAAAATATATTTTACCCTTTATGATACCATATTTATTATCATGTTTAGGAGACTGGGGTTGAATCCTTATTCATAGGAGTCACATGTTTCAATAAATAAATTTCTTGCACAATAACCCCTAGGGAGATCTCTTACTCATCACCAGAATATATCGATGAATTTATTGTGTGGCTGCTAGAATATATTATCATGCATTGAATGTATTGATATAAATATTAATATTATACATTGATTGATCTTTGGTTTCCTCAAGATATGAATATGTTCCTCCTAGATGAGGATGGTAATATGATCATGCTCCCTGATGTGTTCTACTATAACTTGTCACTTAAGTTCATGTGTGTGAGAAGGAATATAATCCTAGCCCAATTTTTTTTTCAAAACATTTATTTGACCATCTATGGTGGGATAAAAAATACAAACCTACATATGAAAATCTACTAGAATATGTTGAAAATATCTCATATTATTGGAAGTGATAGAATCCTATCATTAAGAAGTTTCTAGGATATGTCAAAGAAATCTAGTCGGAATGGGAATATAGGATCGATCCCCATATTCATTTCTCTCCAAGATATGTCTCTTACCCACTACTAAAAAATATAAATTTAATAGAATTGTACATTATCATCATTAGAAAAATCACTGATAAAGGATACCTTTTATCAGTGATATTTTTAGGGTTGATAAAATACACCCTTTATCAGCACTTTTTTTAGTGTTAATAAAGGGTACCCTTTATCAGTGCTTTATTTTTAGCACTCATAAAGGGAACACTTTGTCAGAAATTTATTTTTAGCATTCATAAAGGGATCCTTTATCAGAGCTTTTTTAGCACTAATAAAGGTCCTAATAAATTGAAATTATTAAATAAATAAAACATAAAATTGATTTTTTTTTAAATATTTAAATATTTATTAATTAAATATTTATTGATAAAATGAATAAATTTATTATAATATATATAAATTATAAATACTAATATATATTATATTTTAAATATATGGATATTTGTAAAATGAAAATTAAACAATTAAAAATTAAAAACAAGTAAATTATGAAAAATATTAAAAAACTTATTAATTAAATAATTATTGATAATGTTAATAAATAGTATATATTAAACATATAGATATATATTAATGTATATAAATATGATTTATATAATACCGAATATTTATTCTTTACATTAAATAGTCAGAAATTTAGTGAATAACGGTTTGTAATAAAAATTTAATATGAATAAAAAATACTAACAAATTACATCGAGTAATGGACATAATTGAATGTTGTTTGATTTCTCATTCTAACATAGATCAAACGTATGTTATATTGATTTCACATATACATAATTGATGAATTTTTATATACAACATGGATACACAAATATTTACATAATTAATGAAATTTTATAAACACGTACACCTAATATTTATGTAATTTATTCATATTTTAGTATTCACTTTATAATTTCATTATAACACAGTAAATTTAATATAACACATCTTTAATTATGGTATATTTTATTTATTTAATTTTAATTTTATTATAGTTAGGAATTAATTAATTTTTAATTTGTTTTATTTTTCTATTTTTTATTTTTTTGATAATTTAATCAATTTCTATTATTTATTTTATATATATATTTATTTACTATTTTTAATATTTTCAATATTTATTTATCTTTATTTCAATATGCATACACATTTTTTTAATAATTTACTTCTAATTATTAAAGCTTATCCATTTTTTAATATTGTTAAAGCGTACTCATTTTTAATTATTCATTTTCACTCATTTTTAAATGCATTCACTTAAGACTAAATATTCATTAATAATGTTAAAAATATATCTTAAAAAAATATTTATAAATAAATATACTTATTAGTGTATATTTACTATATTTATAAATTTATATATTTATAATTCTAAATAAATAAATAAAAATTAAAGATTTTATATAATTATAAAAAAATATTATATATACTTCAATAATTATAAAATTTATAATAAATTTATTTAAATAATGAATATATTTACTATATTTATATTTATATATATTATACATATATATATATATATAATTATATACATATATATAATGATATAAATATTATTTTTGTAAAAAGTATTTATATAATTATAAATAAATAATTCTATATTTAAATAAATATCAAATAAAAATAAATATATTTAAATAAATAATATATTTACTATATTTATATTTATATATATTTATTAAATATATATATATATAATTATATAAATATATTTAAAAAAAATTATAATTATAATTATAAATCCATTACGAGCAATAAATTAATTAACGCTGAAAAAAGGCATATTTATCAGTTTTTTTAGCGCTGATAAATATACCTTTTATCAGCACGTTTTTTGAAATGATAAAGCTCTATCTTTATCGGTGCTAAAAAAGTGATGATATAGATGCATTTTGTCAAAGCTAATAAATTTAGCGTTGATAAAATGGATCATTATTAACGCTTTTTTGGAAACACTAATAAAAGTGTCCCAATGTATTAAAACAACCCTAAGTAGTTGCAAACTCGTCGCAATATCGGAAGCTTTCAGCAAAATCTACCCTCTGTTAGCCCTCCTCGGTGAATCAAAGCTTGAATGAAGGCATGAATCATGGCTTGAACAATTAGGCGCAAATCCAAAGCTCAAATGATTCAAGGGTCAAACTAATACCAAGCTCAAATGCTTTCTTGATTTTTGATATATCTACTTTCTCTCGGATGATTCAAAGATCCAAGGAATATTATTTTCTCCCCATCCTCCTCACCGATTGATTATTGTTTAGAAATATCTATTTGTGTTTTTTTAACATAATTCTTTCTTTACAATTGGAAAATACTTCTGGTCAACAATGTTTATTGCGGATGATTTCTTAAAAAGTGATAGATTTATTGTAGGTTGAGTAATAAGTGTAAAGTAGTGTCTATCCAAAACTCTTAGACTCCTCTCTTGAGTTTCCAAGTGATGTTTGGAATAATATTTTAATTTATGATTATTTTATCCTTCCATTTGAGATGGTCCATAGACCGTGCACATTCACAATATTTTATAGAGTGTCATGAATTTTTATATCCATTTTATTTTTATTTAATTGAATATTTAATGGAGATAAGGATCTTATTCAATATTTTCTTCACTATAAGCCTCTATCTTTTCAAGGGAATATGTACTAAAAATATAGAGGATTGGGTGGAGAAAATTGAGAGGATATTTGATACCCTCAAGATTTCACCATACTTGATGGTGAAATATGTTTTTGTTATACTTGAATGTACATTCCAAATATTATGTGATATAATTGTCCAAGATAAATGAAATTAAAATCTTGAATGGAAATACCACTTTAAAGATATCCCATTTTCCTTCTAACCTTACAATATCTCATCCAGATATTCCCATTAAAACTTGCGAGTAAGTTGAGAGAGAGATCACATTTTAAGATTACAAGTTTCATTAAATATCCAAAACGGCCTAATAGAGAATATCTAAGAGGAAGTCTCATAACGGGAAGCCCAAGAGTTGATTCATCTAATTCCCAAATTTATTTTTTTAATTATTAACAATCTCCCCATTCTAAATAGTAAAAAATATATATCAATTTTATTTTTACATCATAAAATCATCCCAACCTACCCATTTGAATTCAGTATTTAAATGTATCATTATCTAATATGATAAATTTTTCACTACCACAATTCAATTTCATCTTTCAAAAAAAATCCATAAATTTTTACTGACCCCAAATTAGAATATGGTTCTTCTAGTTTTCTTTAACTTTATAAAAATACATCCATATTTAAAATGATAACCCACTATTTTATACTTCTTCAAAATCACTTCATTTCCTTCATCACACACCTAATAAACACTATATATGTTTTACATTAATCCATCTAAAATGAATCATTATTTAACATTGAATTTTATTTCCAACATCATTTAAATGAAAACAATTTATCTTTGGAGATCCACCATTTCTAAAATAATAAGTACACTATGAACATGTAAAAAACATTAATTTGATAAATTTACCTGTCATGTGAGATAAACAACCAATATTTAATATGAAATTATTTTTATTTTGTAAATCCTTTAGTGTGACAACAATTATAAATTCCTTTTACATTATATTCCTTTTCAAATAATAAATTTTTCATTCTTTCTTCACATTCATCTATATTTTTAGAAAATTTTGAAAATCCTCCATACAACTATTTAATTTGTAACATGTTCAATAGAGTTAATTTAATGGTTGAAATTCATCATCCATTTTAACTTATGAAGATTCATCTCACATTGAAACTATTTTTGTAAGAGTGGGCCATCTCCCATTTAACTTAAAATATCTATATCTTCCATAATAACTATTATTTATCTCATTTTGACTAATATTTTATACTATGTTTCCAAAATCACCAAATAACTCATAATGTCCACGAAAATTGAATTTTCTTATAAAGTATACTCTCTGTATTCTTGAAAATAAATCTTTTTTTTCAATATGTCTAGACATAATTCTTAAATAAATTTATCAACTAAGAATTTTAATATGTTTAAAATTTTTATCGTTATTAGGTATATTGTTTTCCTAAAATTAATTTTCTCATTAATTATCAGTTTTTGGTTGAAATTATAGTTTTTGGATGCTTTAAAATATCCGATATACAAATTAATAATAAATATAATAAATCCTTAGGTTATTACGTCACTTATTCCAAACAATAGTACAAAGGATATCAAATTATATATATGTTAGAATAATTAATAAAAATTATTTTTTAGGTATTAATCATTTTAGGTATACATGTATTCGGTCCACTCTTAAGAATATATGATTACCATCCATGTATAAGAAATATCTCTTTTTTTATTAAAATGTTTTATCAATTCATTTTTATATCTTCTAATTGATTGAATCAGAGTTTATTATTCTTATTTATAGTATTTAGGATTCTTATTACTCTTTTATTTCCTATATTATAATTTAAAATTGTTTAGGGGATTTAAGAAAGACTTCATGGGTCATTTTAATTGAGGTATGACTAGTATTATTTAGAGGATTTAAATTATTAAAAGTGGTATTTATCCTATAAAATTAAAATTCATAGAGGCCCCAAAGATTCATATATCATAACATGTCCCCACCAAGACCCATTGAATCATAAACAAGAATGTTTATTCCCCTAAATCTCACCTTCAATAGGACATAAGTTAATAACTAGTGATAATGGTGTAATTTTCACAAATGAGAGGCATTACCCCTTCTAGGGAACACATTGAAATACAACTTTCATCCTCATCAACTTCATCTCTCGAATAGTTATTATTTCAATTTGTTTTTTGAGACTTGTCCCCCATCTCTTTTATTTTTATTTTACTACCCTGAGCATTAGTCATCCCATGGGTGAATACTACTTATATTATTTCAAGAAACATAGGTTCATGTCCACAAGAGATGGAGGATTTGTGTCAAAAAAATGAAATGATAAATGTTCAGGAGAGGAGTTAATGAATATGACAGCTATCTATAACTTTCACCTTCGAGTGAATTAAAAGGATTACACCTACCATAGTGGAGTAATTATTTTCTTAAATTAAATTACCCATTTTCTTCAAAGTATACTAAAATTATTTTAAATAATCAAATGTTGGGTTTCCCTTATTAGAATTATCTATAACTTTCACCTTTGATAATGAATCTCTTATGTGTATTTATTTATTTATTGTACAAAATTAATATTTTATAGATCCAATAATATGGATATAAAGTGAAAATTTATGCATGATAATCATTTGAAAAAAGAGTATGAAGATGGAGTTAAATATTTCATCTAGTTTTAAATAAATCATGCATACAACCATTCTCAAATATTTTTTCTATGCATATATTTCCATTATTCAAAACAAATTTGGTCAGAATAGTTGGAATAACATTTTATTTTTCACATAATAGATCAAAGTTATAAATGATGGACTAAACATAAGGAAAAGGTGAATGTACACACCAATTGGGATGATACTGTGGTTTATGGATCATTTTATTTTAATACCAGTGTAAATGATTGTAGAGATTCTATTAATGAAATGAGAATAGGAATTTAAGAATACCTTCATGATTGTCCAATGTTTTTGAGAAGTTAAATAATTATTAAAAGTGATAATTCTATACTGATGGTACTAAATATATGAAATTTTTTACTGTATTGACATTATATAATTTGAAAGATGACAGTGGATGGAGTGACACTAGCTTTACAGAACTACTTGGTCTCCTGAATGACATGCTACCAGAAGAAAATGAACTGTCATGTAGAACATGTTGGATCGATATATAGATGTTTATGTATATTATATTGAAAAATACAAGAGGTAGGGTGAATTTCAGGTTTAAAAACATTGTGTTTAAACACTTAAGAAATTAGTTTAAATGATCTTAAACTAATAAAATTCACAACAGATACAATTAACCACAATTGTCTTGGATATAAAGGTATGATATGATGAAATACTATAAGAAGTGTAAATCAATTGTATTCAAATGAATACCATAATTAGAGTAATACAATAGCGAAAGATTCTACCATAAAGCATATAAGATCTATCGATACAATACATAATAGTATAATTGTAATTGAAACAATTACAAATGAATATGAAATGAAGAAAGGAATCAATACAATTCCATTTCTAAAACAAACAACAGTGGAAAAGTAAAAGTATTACAATTCTTTTATCCCAAATAGAAGGGTATCATTTCACCTAGGATAAGAGGTCTGTCTTACCACCACCTGGGTAAGCCCTCGATACGATGATTGGTACGTCTGTCTTTCTATCTCCGCAAGCCCTCAATTTTGCAGGTAATCGTCACCTCTGTCTTTCCAACACTTGAAAGCCCTCGATACGAAGATCGGTAGCACAGTCTGCCTATCCTCAGTATCCCTCAATCATTATCACCTAATCGGTCACACAAAGAAAAACCAAGAACTTATTAAAATACCAAAACTAAGAATGATCCATTCACGTGTATTAATCTCAAGTCTTTCGCATGAAACAAGAGAGAAGTCACAGCGTCTCTCTCTAGATATTGATAGTAGTAAAGAATGATCAAAGTCTCTTTTTTGTTCTTCTCAGTTTCAAATGACCTCCTATTTATAGGCCTTAGGTTCCAGGAGTCACATTTCTTCCAAAGGTCATATTTCTCCAGAAAACTTGGAGGGACTTGGACACCTGGAATTATAACAATCATATTGAAACAGAAAACATGAAATCATTTTGATTAGTTTACAACTAACTTCATGACATCGTTTTGGTTGAAGCAAAAGATATATAAAGATGATAAACATGAGTATGATTAACATGTGTTGATAAAGGATAAAAACAATCATGTGATAAAAATATGAGTACCATAAGTATTACTAAGTGTTATATATTGATATGTTACAAAGTGTGTATGATGCACAAAAGTCAGTACGATTGACAGAGTCAGTACGATTGACAGAGTCTGTACGATTTAGTTAGTACAATTGACAGAGTCAGTATGATTGATAGAGTCAGTACGATTGACAGAGTCAGTACGATTGACAGAGTCAGTATGATAAACATAGTCAGTACAATAAACATAGTTTGTACGATAAACATAGTTAGTACGATAATCATATATGAATACATTTTTGATTTCTAAAACAAGACATAAAAGTCAAAAGAGAACTTTGGACTCAACAATATCCCCTTTTTGGAATGCACAAAACATAATGTAAAAACAAAAAGAAATACTTATCTCCCCCTGAGTTATTAGAAACTCTTATGAATAAGAAATTGAATAAAACTAACTCTCCCTTAGGTATGTACATTTCAAAGGATTGTATTCATAAATTTAACTTGATTTATAAGTATTTGATTAAAACATTATCCCCTTATAAAACATTATCCCCCTTTGTGATTTACAAAAATAATGGGGTAATCTTGAGTTGCCTGAAATAGTTAGAGAAAAGAAATTCAAGGCAATGGGAAAGATAACATAAATATAATCGAGATAACAAAAGTCTATAGAATTCTAGAAATGAATAAAGAAATATAAAACAACACTCATTTGTTTTCTCATTCCTTTTCTTTCATTAAAATCTCTTGAATAATGGATTTCATTTTTTGATTTCATTCTTGTCTTCGGAGATAGAATCACCCTGGGATTTGAGAAGCTCTTATTGATCGGCAAAAACCTGATCCTGATTCTTGATAGTCTCTTCTTGGACTCTGATTACTTCTTCAAGAGTATCAATTTTGTCTTGAAAATTCTTATTGTCTTTAGATAACATATAATTTTGCTTCTTCAACATAACTATTATATCTTTGAAAGATGAAACCTTCGAAAACTCTGTCTGGAAAGCATTAATTCTCTCTTGTAGCTCTTTTATTGAAGGAATATCAGCTCCATGAGTTCTTGACATCTAATTCATCCTCTCAATGGTTATTTTTTCAATATTATTGAAATAAATAACAAGATCTTTGGAAATCCTCTTTAATTATTCAATTGATATTTCATGATCATTCACGAAGCTTTCTGTTTTGTATGGCCACTTAGTCATTCTATTGTAAGCCTTCTTATGAGCAGCTGAACTATTAGATAGTACTTTTAAATCGTCTTCAATTGAAAATACTCTCTTTCTAAGTTCTATTATAGAACCAAACTTCTTACATTGATTTTCAGTGATGAAATCAATTTTCCCTTCAAGTCTAGGAAAAAAATGAATAGTCTTCTCAATTATCCTCAAAACATGAACAATTTAATCACTCTACTTTAGAGAAATTGTGTGTTCTGAATCAGTATCATCATCATCTGAATCTTTTTCATTTGATCAGCTTGAGTCTTCAACTGGCTATTTTCCTTTTGTTTTTTATTTTTCCTTTCTTTCTTCTTCCACTTTGTAACTGATAACGATTAATTTTTCTGTATGAGAGGATTGAGCACCTTGATTTATTTTGGAAGAAATTCTATTTGGAGTTTCAAGAGATTCAGCTGGTGCTTTATCGGCACAAGTAACCTGTTTAATATCTTCACTTTTATTTTAAAACGATTCTTCACTACTCTTTTTTGAACTCTAAAGAAATTGTAAAAGAAAATATTCTTACTCTTCTTCAACTTCCTGTACTTCTTTCAAAAATTATTTCCCTTTCTCTTTCTCTGGAAGACTCTGAATGATAGATTCTTGATGCACTTATTTCATTAGATGATCACTAGACTCCACAACCATTTTCATGATTTTAGAAACATCAAAGTTGTGAGCTTTCCTTTTCAAAAGATACTTCTTTTTCTTCTGAGCCTGAAGAGCGTCCTCTACCCTTATTCTCTCAGCTAAAGCTTCAGTTGGATCAAGACTGAACTTAGGATCTCCTTCATTTCTTTGTTCTCTATCTTTCCTCCACTTGGCCACATCCTCCTTGCTGTATTTAGTTTTCTTATTTGGCATAGTACTGGTATTCATATCTGAATTTTGAGGAGAAACAACAGTTGGATTATCTTTGATTGGCAAAGGTGTTGATTGATTTGGTGTCGATTTATCTTCCACATCTTTGAAAGAAATCTTTTAGTTTTCATCAAAACAAACATACCACTTCTTCAACGTATTCTTACTTATCCAAGAAGGCTTCAGTTATTTCAATTGACCTTTCAAAGGAATATTAAAAAACTTCAAGCACTCAAGAATTAAATTTATAAGAATACAGGGATATATAATCAAATGAGATTTAATCGCTCCTGACTTGACATTATTTATTGTTTCAAAAATGTAACCCATGAGATTTACCTTTCTTATGTTTACAAGATAGTATAGAATAAAGATATCAGAGACTTTAAGAGTTTCTCTATCCCATTTTATTGGGATAAGAAAACCTTGCATTCATAGAACCGCGAACCTATTATATGGAGATAAATGAGATACTTTTATCTTCTCTTCATTTATATGAAATAAAGAATTTTCAGAACTTTATTTATTAAACATACTAACTTCCTCTGGTAGTTTATGAGATGGACAAAAAGAATCACCTTCTGTTGAGACATTTAGAAAGTGGGATTCTTGTTTCATAGACATTGATATTTTTCTATCATACATAGCAAAGTTGATCATCATTATTTTTTTTCAAAAGACACGGTTTTTTGGAATTGACTGACTTCTTCAACAATAATTGGATCTTGAGATATAGTTTTTTCAAAAAAAAGATGTTACCATCCTTGAAACAAAAGAATCCTCTTGATTGTTGAATCATACATTTCAAAGAAGTTTCGAGAAACTAACCTTTCTCTGAATAAGTCTTTCTCTGAAAACTTTTTTGAAGACATTTCGGCAGGAGTGTTGGCAGAGGACTGAGACATATAGATGCGGAAAAGGGAAGATCGTACGACGTCTTAAAGCAAAAGAGCAAGTCTTCGCCACAATATATGAACAACCATTTTGGTTTTGGGAAGGGGGTTCTATTTTTAGGCAAAAAAAGATGATCGTTGATCTTCTACAGTTGAGATTGGAAGAAAAAAAATCAATGGTGGGTATTAAAAATATTTTTTTAAAAAAAATTGGAAACAATAAATAATAAGAAAAACAAAACTGTAAGAACCCAGTTTTTACTACGGAAGACTTCGGAATATTCATGATGATATTCCAGAGCAGCGCCCTCAGACGGCATGCGATTCCGAGCCCCGGAGTGGCCGAAATTAAATTTTCAGTGCGTTCACACTAGAATCACCAAATAAATGCGATAACTCCTAAACGGTGATCCGGATCAGAGATCTGAGTGTACGGATGGATCTGTAATGGGGTTTTTACCCAAGGGACGACATAAAACTTATCGGAACAGGACGTTTGGACCCCTCGCTCGCTTTCGGAACGTTAAATGTATAAATTAATTTATTTATTTATCCGTTTAATGGTGAAACACTAGTATCTCTTAAATAGTGGCTCGAGTTGGAAAACTGAGGGCACCGTTGAGTTCGAAGCATTCCCTTTACCCTATGAGGGGTATAAGTTTCGCGGGCGTGGGCCGTTTGTGAAAAATGGCCCTAGGGGCGTTTTCGTAATTTGGAGGCTTTGGGCGTCCAACTTTATAACTTTATAACGGAAGATCAGAATCAAATTCTGAGACCACCGTTGTGCTCGGGAGGTGGTGTTTACCCTAGGGGAGGCTTAACCTCGACCCCGTCGGGCGTTTCGGGTGCTGGTCAAAATTGAGGATTAAATTAATTAAAATTTAATTAATTTAATTTTTTCTTTTTAAACCCTAACCCCACCCCTCTCCTTCCCCTTCCCCATGGCAGCCCCTCCTCTCCCTCTCCTCCTCCACCTCCGGTGAGGCGGCTCCGACGAGGCATCTTCGGCAAGGCGACAGATCGCGGCGAAGCTTCAGGCGAAGCCCATCGAGGTAGGGTCTTGTTGCGTTTTTTCTTCCCGCACCTCATTTCAACCTAAATCATATGCTCGAATTGTAGTTGGATTTTCAAACAAACCACATGAATACGTATTCGAGTTTTTTCCCTATCCAATGCTTGTTTCGGTTCGTAAAACCGAGTTCCGAGGACCCCGCAGACGTTCGCCGAAGTTTGCGGAAATTTTAGGAGTTTGAGGGTTTTTCCGGCGGTCCGGCGAGGTCCAGGCGGTGGGGCAGCGTTTCCGGGGCAGCGGTCACAGTGGCACGGGCTAGGGCGGTCGGAGGTCACAGAGGCGGGGTCCCTTGCCAGCAGAGGCCGGTGCAGCGGGCGTCAGGCGGGGCGGCAGGGTCTTCGTGCGCCGTTCACGGCGGTCATCGGTGGCTGGCGCCAGCGGGGCGCGACGTGGGGGAAGGGTCGGCCTTTGGCTGGCCGCTGTTGAAGAAGACCGGGGTCTTTGGACCCCGGCTGGCAGACAGGATCCGCGATTGCGGGTCCCTGATGGAAAATCCGGACCGGCCGAGTCGGTTCGGACGGTTTGGGGCGGTCCGTGCGGTGGACCGCGGACCACCGGTCTAGGGTGGGGGTGAGTCGGCCGAACCGGCCCGGCCCACCCTTCGGTCCGAAAAAAAAATTAAAACGCCTCTAAAAGGAAGCTCGGGTGTCAGATTCACGCGCCGTTAGCGACGACGCATTCCTTGAGTTAAGACGAGTATTTTGAGATGGTTTTAGGGAATTGTAATTTCCGAAAAGAGGGCCTCGGAGGCGTGACACTTCTTTAAGTGGATTGTCGTTTCCTTCCGGGGATCTTGTTTTGGACGGAGCGGATGCGTCTGATGTCTGATTTAAGCACCGTCTGTGGCGTTGGAACTCTGGCGTCAAGACAGAGGATTCTAGGGTGGTTCCGGGCGTTGAAGCCGGAGTTGAGGCGTGGGCCCCATGGCCCGTCTTTTGAGCTGCGTGCATCTTTTAGAGAATTTTTCCTCGGACGTAAGTTCGAAGCGTGCGAGCAGTTGATGTTGAGTGTTTTTCCGAGGGCATCGTGTTGGCGCATTCCACCCGCTGTAATTCTGCACGATGGTGCGGGCCCCGTGAGGGCCGTTCTGGGAGTTGACGATGATTTCCAGCCTTATCACCGAGCGACTGTTTTGGACAAGTGAGTAGTCCATCTTGTGTGATTTTTCAAGAGGATCGTAACGGTGCGATCCGTTCGTTGAGTTTCGGGACCAGGATGCGGGTCCCACGTAGCACCGCTCGTGTGCGGTGCACCGGAATGCATCTTTTTCTCCGGATATCCGTTGCACTCAAGTGAGCAGTCTTTTTGACGTGTTTTCCCGAGGGGATCGCAATGGTGTGATGCACATGACTGTTTTCGGGGCCGAGGTTCGGGATCACGGGACGTCGTTCGTGCGTGAGGCGGTGTTGGTGACTTTTTCGTCGGATATCCGTTTTAGGCGAGTAAGTAGTCTATCTCGCGTCTTTTTCCGTGAGGATTATGACGGTACAATCTGTTTGGTAGTATGGAGCCTCTTGCGCGATCTTATTAAATGTTGAAGTGTGAAAGGTGCTCTTGTGGTGGTTCTTCTTTCCGTGTTTGTAGAGAACCCTTGGCGTGTGATCACGTGCACTCCCGTGTGAGTGAAGAAGATGTGGATGGTTGTGCCTCAGCCGATGAGGTGGCAGGTTGGAGTTATTATGTCATGCCTTTGCGTTGACGTTGGGTACCTGGTGCATGATATCCTTAGGGATGGAGACGAGGTATACTCTGGGAGTATACGGGAGCGCTTGGAGGTACGTGTGGTTGCTTGTACCTAGGGATGTTTGTGCGCTCAGTTCGGGTTGACTTGGGGCCACACTTCATGTGGGCCCCATGTGTGTGTCGTGTTCTGCTTTACGTACTTTGACCTCTCTCGACGTAGAGGGTCCCTCTGTGGTCGTTTGTTTGACCAGTAGGGTGGAGTCTTCCCCTGGCTTTGTGCTCGTTTGTTTGACCAGCAAGGTGGATTTTTTCCCTGGCTTTGTGCTCGTTTGTTTGACCAGCAAGGCTGAGGTTGTTTCCCGCAGGGCTGAGGTTCTTTCCAGCGGGGCTGATATTGTTTCCAGCTGGGCTGAGGTTGTTCTAGTAGGGCTGAGGTTGTTCCAGCAGGGATGAGGTTGTTTCCAGCAGGGCTGAGGTTGTTTCGAGCAGGGCTCTCCAGTGGGTTACCATCCAGCAGGGATAGCCAGAACAGTGGTGTTCACTGAGCAGTACCATCCAGTAGGGATGGCCAGAGCAATTCCGGGTTTACCTACAGCTGGGCTGGGCAGTGGTCCTCGATGCTAGGATTACCTTCAGCTGGGATGGGCCATGGTCCCTGATGTTGGGCTTACCTCCAACTGGGATGGGCAGTGGTCCCCGATGCCGGGCTTACCTCTATCTGGGCTGGGCAGTGGTCCCCGATGCCGGGCTTACCTCCAGCTGGGCTGGGCAGTGGTCCCCGATGCCGGGTTACCTCCAGCTGGGCTAGGCAGTGGTCCCATCGTCGACTTTAGCCGGGTCGCCCTCCAGTGGATTACCCTGTTACGGGACTGGACATTGTGGCACCCATCGACTTTCCGGGTCTCCCTGTAGTGGGAACCCGTTGACTTCCAGGGACCCTCCAGCGGGGCAGGGAAGGGGGTATCCTGTCGACTTTGAGACCTCTCGACTACGGGGTAGTGATGAGTTGTGGTTTGACGTTCCCCCAGAACTCTCAAGTATGAGGAGCGTTTTCCCCCACTGAGATGCATCCTTGTGACGCGACTTAAAACCGTGTGGGCGAGTCAGTGTCGCCCAAAGCGGATAGTGTCGAGGTGTGGTGATTTAGCCCTTGGCTTGCAGTTCGGGGTAGACGTGCGGGATACTGGGAATCGATGGTGTTACTTCTGGGACTTTTGGCTACTCTTTCTTGGGATGAGCTACGGGACAGAGATCCCCTTACAATGTTGTTCGGGCTTCTTGTTGAGCATATGGACTTGTATATACCTTGTTCTAGTACCCACTTCTTAGGTTTGGTTACTCTCCTTCCAGGAGAGGTGAAGACGCGTGGGGTATTCCATGTGCTTTCCGTGTCTAACTTCTCATGGTTGGACGAGTCTACTCTCTTGCTATAGGTAGCGAAGACTCGACGGGAAGTTCATCTTCCCACCGTTTCCAGCTCCTTGTGCCTGGACGAGTCTACCTTCTTTCCTCTTTTTGGGTTAATCTGGACTCTTTACTGTACTCCTTACTACCATTTCAGTTATACTCCTCCACTTTTATGTTCTCTCTACTTCTCACCCTTCGGTACCTCCTTTGTTGCTCCCTCGAGCCTTCGGGGTATCCTACTGAGTATTTTTATACTCACCCCTTCTTGGGATTTTCCCACACTTGGTGTGCCCTTGCAGACGACAGACAGGTGGAGCGTTACTTCATTGGAGCACAGGAGCTTGGGAGCTTGGACCGCGTGCGGTGGTCGTAGCCGGGTTTCAGGTGGGGAGACCTGTCAGATGTTTGTTTTGTTTACCTGATTCCAGGTTGTGGCACATTTCTGGTTGGGCGCGTGTTTTTCCCCTTTTTCCATTTCAGCTTTACTTGTACTGTTTAGTGGTCAATGCACATTTGAGGTATTTATATTGCAGTTTCTCTTCTTACTCTGCATGTTATTTCTTTTACTCTGCACTGTTTCATTGAGTGTGTTGCGTGTGTGTGTGTACAGGTACTTAGGCAAAGGCCTCCCCGAGTTGTTGTGCCTTCCGCGCTGGTCACCATCCCCTGGCCTATGGAAGCGGGCTTGGGGTAGTTGCGGCTCGAGCCCGGGTAGGGTTGGGTCATAACAAAGTGGTATCAGAGGTGGTTCGTTCCTTGGGACATTGTGTGGATGTCTCTAAAAAGGAATTGGTTGTTATTTAGGGAAACAGTGTTAACGTGTCTCGAGAGCAGCTCTTAGGCCAGGGAGTCCAGTGATGGTGCGGCGGCCGACGTATCCATTCACCACGACCCTGATAACCCGCTTGTAGACTCGGCATGCTGAGACAGTTGTTGCAGGGAAAAATTTGTTTTTGCATCACATAGGATTGAGTCTTTTACTTTCCTTCTTGAGTCAGCTCTCCATTGTTGTTGTTATTGGTATATACACATATGCTCATCTGACCGTGGCACTCCTTGATAATATTCAGGATGTCTCCGCGAAGACAGCCGGCCAGGATACCAGCTTTGGTTCATGACGACGACCCTGTGAGCTACGAGTCCACAGTCTAAGACCCATCATGCGAGCCCCTTTCTCTGGGTGGTCCGGTAGTAGCACCCCCACCTGTTGAGTAGCAGGTAGTTTCAGTAGAGCAGGCTGAGCTTGAGCGCAGGTTGAGCGCACTCCGTGAGTTCCAGCGGCAGAGACCGCTGAGGTTCAGTGGTGAGCCAGACCCTCAGGGAGCAAAGGTTTGGCTAGAGGCAGTGGTTCGCCTTTTCAGGCTTATGCAGACACCGACAAATCAGAGAGTGACTTTGGCCGCCAGCCGTTTTCGTGGAGCAGATCGGCGTTAGTGGAGTCTGGTGACTCAGCTTCTTGATGAGTCATCGCTTTCGTGGGGAGACTTCCAGTTGTTTTTTCGTGAGGAGTTTTTTCCCCTCCTGCTTGCGCTCTGTTCAGATTAAGGAGCTCCTGCAGTTTCAGTAGGGAAGGATGACGGTGGCCGAGTACGCGACTAGTTTTGCGGACCGTACACCCTTTTACCCAGACTTGATCCATGACGACAACATCCGAGTGCGGAAGTTTGAGCAGGTTCTCCGCCAAGATATTCATGCTTTCATAGTACCCTTGGTAATTTCAACATATTCTGGGGTGCTAGAGAAGGTGCTGGTGATAGAGGGCTTCCTGTCACGTTCTGGAGTTGGTGGTGGTAGTAGGCATGTTGGAGCCGAGACATCTGTTGCAGCTAGTGGGTGTCGGCAAGCAGAACCTCGACGCAGGTGGCTTACTGACAACCAGACTCTGGGGCGTGGTCGTACACCAAAGTGGCACCAGAGGGCACTAGTGAATCCCATAGAGATTTGTTGTTATTCTTGTGATGGGCGAGGTCACTTGGCACGAGACTTCCCACCCCGAGTTGCTGAGATCTTCGGGCAGGTAGCAGGCACACCACCACGGCAGAGGCAGCGCCGTGATCGGAGTAGTACCTAGAGAGGCAGTGCTAGCAGAGGAGCGGGAGGAGCTGGTAGTGGGGAACGACTTTAAGAGATCTTCTCATCACCACTAGGCGGTCCACGTCAGACTCCGGGGGCTGACGGTTGGGACCACGGACAGCCGCGAGCTTTGCATGTCTACGATCCTGCAGTGCATGGGATGGTGAGAGGTACCCATTGATACTCTTCTACTTTTTTGTAGTAGAATTTTTAGGCTCTGCGTGTGAAAGGTTTTTCTCCCTTCTCATTGTTTGAGGTGTTTCCAGGGTGACGCAGGGCGTCGGGTGTAACCCTGTGTTGGTAAGGAAAAAGGCATGACACCTTTTCCTTTAGTCGATGGTGTTGACTCCTTTTCCTTTTGAGTGTGTAAGAGAGCATCGACTGTGGAACCTTGCATGACCAGATATCCTTGGGTGTTTCACCATATAGATATTCTGAAGGAGGGAATCACCGGGCCTTGTTTCATATGCGGGCAGTGATTCCAGTCGCGACGTGCGACATCGAGTTTCGTTTGGGGAGGTGAGCTACCCCCGAGAGACTTAGGGCCGTTTGAGACCGTGCAAAGGGATGGTGAGGTTTTCTACTGCCTTTCCCTAAACCCAAATCCTGGAGTGGGTTCACGACATCGGAAAGGGATGACCTCGTGTTAACGGATCAATCCTTTGGTCTGTGTGCGGTGACGCAGAGCTGTGCGTGTGTTCTTCTAGGTATGGGAAAGCCAGGTGTGGGCTTAGTACCCTGTGTTGCTCCCTAGTTTTGCTTTTCGGGGATGAAAATCTTGAAGGAGGGAATGATGTAAGAACCAATTTTTTACTGCGGAAGACATCAGAATATTCTTGATGATATTCCAGAGCAGCGCCCTTAGACGGCGTGCGATTCCGAGCCCCGGAGTGGCCGAAATTAAATTTTCAGTGCGTTCACACTAGAATCGCCAAATAAATGCGATAACTCCTAAACGGTGATCGAGATCAGAGATCCGAGTGTACGGATGGATCCGGAATGGGGTTTTTACCCTAGGGACGACATAAAACTTGTCGGCGCGGGACGTTTGGACCCCTTGCTCGCTTTCAGAACGTTAAATGTATAAATTAATTAATTAATTTATTCGTTTAATGGTGAAATGCTAGTATATCTTAAATAGTGGCTCGGATTGAAAAATCGACGGCACCGTTGAGTTCGTAGCATGCCCTTTACCCTAGGAGGCGTATAAGTTTCACGGGCGCGGGCCATTTTTGAAAAATAGCCCCAGGGGCGTTTTCGTAATTTGGAGGCTTTGAGCGTCCATCTTTATAACTTTAAAATGGAAGCTTGGAATAAAATTATGAGACCACCGTTGTGATCGGGAGGTGGTGTTTACCCTAGGGGAGGCTTAACCTCGACTACGTCGGGCGTTTTGGGTGCGGGTTAAAATTGAGGATTAAATTAATTAAAATTTAATTAATTTAATTTTTTCTTTTTAAACCCTAACCCCACCCATCTCCTTCCCCTTCCCCCTGGAAGCCCCTCCTCTCCCTCTCCTCCTCCACCTCCAGCGAGGCAGCTCCGGAGAGGCAGCTCTGGCAAGGTGACGGATCGCGGCGAAGCTTCAGGCGAAGCCCGTCGAGTTAGGGTCTTATTGAGTTTTCCTTTCCCGCACATCATTTGAACCAAAATCATATGCTCTAATTG
The DNA here is from genome assembly GCA_963277665.1 of Viscum album. NCBI lineage: Eukaryota > Viridiplantae > Streptophyta > Magnoliopsida > Santalales > Viscaceae > Viscum > Viscum album. The sequence continues at coordinate 772,496,730 of OY728126.1, forward strand.
TTGTTGGATTTTCTAAAAAACCACATGAATGCGTAGTCGAGTTTTTTCCCTATCCATCGCTTGTTTCAGTTCTTAAAACCGAGTTCCGAGGACCCCGCATACGTTCACCGAAGTTTGCGGAAATTTTAGGAGTTTCAGGGTTTTTCAGGCGGTCCGGCGAGGTCCATGCGGCGGCACAGTGTTTCCGGGGCAGCGGTCACGGCTGCGCGGGCTAGGGCAGTTGAAGGTCATGGCGGTGGTGGCCCTTGGCAGTGGAGGCCAGCGCGGCGGGCGTCAGGCGGGGCGGCAGGGTCTTCGTGCGCTGGTCGCGGCGGTCGTCGGTGGCTGGCGCCAGCGGGGTGCGACGCGGGGGAAGGGCCAGCCTTTGGCCGGCCGCTGTTGAAGAAGACCCGGGTCTTTGGACCCTGGCTGGCAGATAGGACCCACGATTGCGGGTCCGTGTTGGAGGAGCCAGACCGGACTAGCCGGTCCGGACGGTTTATGGCGGTCCGCGCGGTGGACCGCAGACTGCCGGTCCAGGGTGGGGGTGAGCCGGCCGAACCGGCCCGGCCCACCCTTCGGTCCGAAAAAAAATTAAAATTAAAACACCTCTAAAAGGCAGCTCGGGTGTCGGATTCGCGCGTCGTTAGTGGTGACACGTTCCTTGAGTTAAGCCAATTATTTTGAGATGGTTTAGGGGAATTGTAATTCCCGAAACGAGGAGATCGGAGGCGCGACGCGTCTTTAAGTGGTTTGTCGTTTCCTTCGGGGGATCTTGTTTTGGACGGCGCGGACACGTCTGATGTCCGATTTAAGCGCCGTCATCGGCGTTGGAACCCTGGCGTCGAGGCGGAGATTTCCAGGGTGGTTCCGGGCGTTGAATCTGGAGTTGAGGCGTGGGCCCCACTGCCCGTCTTTTGAGCTGCGTGCAGCTTTTAGCGATTTTTTCCTCGGACGTCCGTTCAGAGCGTGCGAGCAGTCGATGTTGAGTGTTTTTCCGAGGGCATCGCGTTGGCGCAGTCTGCCCGCTGTAATTCCGCACAATGGTGCAGGCCCCGCGAGGGCCATTCTGGGAGTTGACGGTGATTTCCAGCCTTATCACCGGGCGACCGTTTTGGACAAGTGAGTAGTCCATCTTGTGTGCTTTTTAGAGAGAATCGCAACGGTGCAATCCGTTCGTTGAGAATCGGGACCGGGATGCGGATCCCACGTAGCACCGCTCGTGTGCGGTGCGCTGGAAGGCATCTTTTTCTCCAGATATCCGTTGCGCTCAAGTGAGAAGTCTTTTTGACGTGTTTTACCAAGGGGATCGCAATGGTGTGATGCGCCCGACTGTTTTTGGGGCCGAGGTTTGGGATCACGGGACGTCGTTCGTGCGTGAGGCGGTGTTGGTGACTTTTTCGTCGGATATCCATTTTAGGCGATTAAGTAGTCTATCTCGCGTATTTTTCCATGAGGATTACAACGGTACGATTCGTTTGGTAGTGCGGAGGTTCTTGCGCGATCTTATTAGATGTGGAAGTGTGAAAGGAGCTTTGGTGGCAGTTTTTCTCGTCTTGTTTGCAGAGAACCCTTGGCGTGTGATCACGTGCACTCCCGTGTGAGTGAATAATATGTGTTTGGTTGTGCCTTGTCCGATGAGGTGGAAGGTTTGAGTTGTTACGTCACGCCTTCGCGTTGGTGTTGGGTGCCGGATGTACGATAGCCTTAGGGCTGGAGACGAGGTATACTCTGGGAGTATACAGGAGCACTTAGAGGTATGTGTGGTTTCTTGTACCTGAGGATGTTTGTGAGCTCAGTTGGGGTTGACTTGGGGCCACACGTCGTGTGGGACCCACATGCGTGTCGTATTCTACTTTACGTACTTTGACCTCTCGCGACGTAGAGGGTCCCTCTGTGCTCGTTTGTTTGACCAATAGGGTGGAGTTTTCCCCTGGCTTTGTGCTCATTTGTTTGACCAGCAGGGTGGAGTTTTCCCCTGGCTTTGTGCTCATTTGTTTGACCAGTAGGGCTGAGGTTGTTTCCAGCAGGGCTGAGGTTGTTCCAGCAGGGCTGAGGTTGTTCCAGCAGGACTGAGGTTGTTTCCAGTAGGGATCAGATTGTTTCGAGTAGGGCTCGCCAGTGGGTTACCATCCAGCAGGGATGGCCAGTACAGTGGTGTTCACCGAGCAGTACCATCCTGCAGGGATGGCTAGAGCAGTTCCGGGATTACCTCCAGGTGGGCTGGGCAGTGGTCTCCGATGCCGGGCTTTCCTCCATCTGGGCTGGTCAGTGGTCCCCGATGCCGGGCTTACCTCCAGCTGGGATGGCCAGTGGTCCCCAATGCCGGGCTTACCTCCAGCTGGGCTGGGTAGTGGTCCCCGATGTCGGGCTTACCTCCAGTTGGGCTGGGCAGTGGTCCCCGATGTCGGGTTACCTCCAGTTGGGCTGGGCTGTGGTCCCGTCACCGACTTTAGCCGGGTCGCCCTCTAGTGGATTACCCTGTTACGGGGCTGGGCAGTGTGGAACCCGTCGAATTTCCGGGTCTCCCTGTAGTGGGAACCCGTTGACTTCCAGGGACCCTCCATCAGGGCTTGCCAGGGGTAGCCTGTCGACTTTGAGACCTCTCGACTACGGGGAAGTGACGAGTTGTGGTTTGACGTTCCCCTAGAACACTCAAGTATGAGGATATTTTTCCCCCACTGAGATGCTTCCTTGTGACACGACCTAAAACCGTGTGGGCGAGTCAGTGCCACCCAAAGCGGATAGTGTCGAGGTGTGGTGATTGATCCCTTGGCTTGCAGTTCGGGGCAGACGTGTGGGATGTTGGGCATCGATGGTGTTACTTTTGGGACTGTTGGCTACTCTTTCTTGGTCTTAGCTACGGGACGGAGATCCCCTTACGACATTGTTCGGGCTTCTTGTTGAGCATACGGACTTGTATATACCTTGTTCTAGTACCCACTTCTTGGGTTTGGTTACTCTCCTTCTAGGAGAGGCGAAGACGTGCGGGGTATGCCATGTGCTTTCCGTGTCTAGATTCTCGTGGTTGGACGAGTCTACTCTCATGATATAGGTAGAGAAGACTCGATGGGAAGTCCATATTCTCATAGTTTCCATCTCCTTGTTCCTGGACGAGTCTACCTTATTTCCTATTATTGGGTTGAGATGGACTCTTTACTGTACTCCTTACTGCCCTTTCAGTTATACTCCTCTACTTTTCTGTTCTCTCTACTGCTCACCCTTCTGTACCTCCTCTGTTGCTCCCTCGAGCCTTCGGGGTATCCTACTGAGTATTTTTATACTCACCCCTGCTTGGGCTTTTCCCGCACATGGTGTGCCCTTGCAGACGACAGACAGGTGGAGCGTGACTTTAGTGGAGCGTAGGAGCTTGGGAGCTTGGACCGCGTGCGGTGGTCATAGCCGGGTTCCAGGTGGGGAGACCCGTCAGCTGTTTGTTTCGTTTACCTGATGCCGAGTTGTGGCACTTTTTTGGTTGGGCGCGTGTTTTCCCCTTTTTCCTTTTCAACTTTACTTGTACTGTTTAGAGGTTGATGCACATTTATGGTATTTATATAGCAGTTGATCTTCTTACTCTACTTGTTCTTTCTTTTACTATGCACTGTTGCATTGAGTGTGCTGCGTGTGTGTGTACAGGTACTTAGGAAAAGGCCTCCCTGAGTTGTTGTGCCTTCGGCGCTGGTCGCCAGCCCCTGGCCTATGGAGGCAGGCTTGGGGTAGTTGTGGCTCGAGTCCGGGTAGGGTCAGGTTGTGACAAAAAATGAAATAAATAATGTACCTGCTGGAGATTCTAAGGAAATTGTTGGTTTAATAATATTAACATAGTATAATACAATAGAAAAAAATACATGAGTTTTAGGAAAAAGAATATGATCAGTTGTGAGACCTATGGAAAACAAAGTCATTACCATAGGTTGTCAAGCAGATGGAAAACAAAGTCATTACCATTGGTTGTCAAGGAGATGGAAAACAAATTCATTACCATAAGTTGTCAAGACGATGGAAAAAAAAGTCATTACCATAGGATGTTAAGCCGATGGAAAACAAAGTCATTACCATAGGTTCTCAAGACAATGGAAAACAAAGTCATTACCATAGGTTGTCAAGATGATGGAAAACAATGTCATTACCATAGGTTGTCAGGATGATGGAAAATAGAGGCATTACCAAAGGTTGACGTGCCGATGGAAAACAAACTCATTCCCATAGGGTGATGTACCAAAGGAAAACAAAGTTGTTACAATAGGGTGATGTACCGATTAAAAAAAATCAATACGATAATCGGGAAAACAAGATGACAGATGATTAAAACAATAACCAAATAGTCAAAATGATAATAAAAAATATAGAAAACCAAAAGAATAAACGTATAAAAATGGAAAAGTTTACGAAATATATAGGGTAAAGTAAAAAAAATGTTCTCCCCATTTTAAGAGGAGTTTAATGTAAGGAGAAGTGTAAAACATGAAGTAGATATGAATGATTATTTTAAAGTAATCATTCCTAGCTTCTGTTTTATAAACTCAAATCTATCTGAAGGTAATGGTTTTGTAAAAATGTCAGCAAGTTGTTCTTGCATTATGATGAATTGTAAAATAATATCTCCTTTTAGTGTTTCATCCCTAAGAAAGTGATGCCTAATATCTATGTGTTTTGCACAAGAGTGATGTGTTGGGTTTTTACTAAGAGCTATGGAACTAGTATTGTCACATAGAATTTGAGTTTTGGAAAAGCTAAATCCATAGTCAGTGAGTGTGTGTGGCATCCACAACACTAGATCACAACAACTTCCAACCGCTACATATTCAGCTTCAGCAGTGGAAAGTGCTACTGAGTGTTGTTTCTTGCATGACCAAGAAACCAAGGAATATCTTAAGAAATGACATGTTCTAGATTTACTCTTTCTATCCATTCTACAAACACCAAATTTATCATTCAAAAATCCTTTTTAAAACAAAATCATTTCCAGAAGAATAAAAAAGACCTAAATCCAGAGTTCCTTTTAAATACCGAAATATTCTTTTCACAACTTTTAAATGAGACTCTTTTGGATTATATTGGTATCTTGCACATAAGCATACGGAAAACATTAAGTCTAGTCGACTAGTTGTCAAGTATAACAAACTTCCTATCATACCTCTAAAAGTTTTTTGATCTACTGGTTTCTGATTTTCATCAAGATAAAGTCTATTTGAGGTACCAATTGGAGTGATAATACTTTTAGTATTTTCATATCCATAATTTTTGAGTAAATATTTAATATACTTATTTTGATATATATATGTTCCTTCTTGTTTTTGTGAAATTTGAAAAGTTAAAAAGAATGTTAACTAACCCATCATACTCATTTCAAACTCAGATTTCATTAAATTTTCAAAAGAATCAGTTAAAGACTAATGAGTTGATCAAAATATAATGTCATCAACATAAATTTGAACAATCAAAACATTTTTATTTACCATTTTTATAAAAAGGGTTGGATTTTCTGAATCTTTTGCATAATTGTTTTGTAAAATAAATAATGTAAGTCTATCATACCATGATCTAGGTGCTAGTTTAAGACCTTATAAAGCTTTGGTAAGTTTAAAAACATGATTAGGATGTTTTGAATATATAAAACTAGGAGTTTGTTCAACAAAAACTTCTTATTGAACAAAACCATTTAGAAAAGCACATTTAACATCCATTTGAAATAATTTGAAATTAAAGTATGATGTAAAGGCTAATAGAATATGAATAGATTCAAGTCTTGCTACCGGAGCATATGTTTCTTCATAGTCTATTCCCTCTTGTTGATTATATCCCTTAGCAACAAGTATTTCTTTATTTCTTAAAATGATTCCATTTTCATCACATTTATTTCTGAAAATCCATTTTACACCAATTAAAGTTGTTTTTTTGGGTCTTTCAACTAAAGTCCATACTTGATTCCTTTAGAATTCAATTAGTTCATCTTGCATCACTTTAATCCAATCTTCATCACTTAAGGCCTCACTTTGAATTTTAGGTTCGAATTGGGAAAGAAACACAAGATGTTCTATTTCATTTCTCATGGAATTTCTGGTTCTTAAAGGTTGATTTACATCGCCAATGATGTTATCACTGGGATTATTCCAAAGAAGCAATTGATTTGGGTTTTGTAAAACCTGTTCATCAACGTAAGGTAGAAAATATTCTAGAGTAAAAGTTTCAGAAAAATATTCTTTAACATTTTCATTATCATAAGGATCTTATAATAAAGGTTGATAATCAATTTTTGAAAACAAATCTGAAGATGTAGTTTGGGTTTGTTTGGAAAAAAAGTATTAGTTTCATCAAATTTAACATGAACTGTTTCATCAATAGTATAAGTATTTTTATTGAAAACTCTATAAGCCTTATAGGTTTTAGAATATCCTATAAATATTCCTTCATCATATTTTGGTGTGAATTTTTTTAGTTTCTCTTTAGTATTCAGAATGAAATCTTTTCATCCAAAAACTTTGAAGTATAAAACTTTAGGTTTTTGGCTAGTCCACAATTCATAAGGTGTTTTATTAAGAAAAGGTCTAGTTAAAACACGATTTATAGTATAACAAGCAGTACTAATAGTTTCAGACCCTAAATGATTAGCAATTGAGTATACACTCAACATGGTTCTTGTCATTTCCTAAAGAATGTGACTTCTTCTCTCAACAACCCCATTTTTTTGAGGAGTTCTTGGAGCTGAAAAATTGTGAGTAATACCTTTCTTACAACAAAAAGATTCAAAATATGAATTTTTAAATTCACCACCATGATCACTATGGATAGTTATCAATGGTAGGTTTTTCTCATTTTTAACTAGGGCTCTAAAAATTTTGAAATAGAAAAAGGCTTCAGATTTTATTATTAGAAAATAGAAACATGTAAATCTAGTAAAGTCATCTACTAAAACAAATACATAGTATTTTCCTCCAATGCTTCCAGTTTGTGATGGACCAAAAAGATCCATGTGCACTAGCTGTAATGCATTAGAATTTGAAACTTTTTTAATTGATTTAAAGCTAGTTTTATGTTTCTTTCCAAATTGACAAGGATCACAGTTCTTTGAAGAATCGTATCTAAGATCAGATAGACCCTTTAGAAGTCTTTTCTTTGAAAGTTTACAAAGGTTTCTTTGGTTTCAGTGTCCTAGTCTTCTATGCCATAGCAATGATTGTTCTCCTATTGCACTTAAGCAAGGTAAATTTTGGCTTCTAATGTCTTCTAAGTTAATAGTGTATACATGATCTTTCCTATGGGAAGATAGAATGAAGTTAACCTTGGAATTGTGAACTAATAATTTATCATATCTAAAATTCACAAGGTATCCTTCATCACATAATTAAGATATGCTGATGATATTGTTCTTAAGAACTTTAACAAACAAAACATTTGAAATAAGAATTTTTCCAAGAAAAACAATATTACCTATTCCAACAATCTTTCCATGAGCATTATCTCCGAAGGTAACATTTCCACCTTTTGTTTTGATAATCTTTTCAAAGAAATCTTTGTTTCCGGTCATGTGTCTAGAACAACCACTATCCATGTACCAAATATTCTTTTTGATACACTTCTAATTTTCCTGAAAAAAAAACAATTAGTTTTTCGGAATCCAAACTTGTTTAGATCTAGAAGGGTTAGATAAAAGAATTTTAGGAATCCACATTTATTTTGCAAAATGAGCTTTATGAAATCCTAAAGACTTAGTTCTATTAAGTGAACAATCACTTTTCAAGTGTCCACCACATTTAAACTTAGTACAAAAGGGGGTACTTTGAAGTAAAAAATAGTTATTACTAAAAACTGGTTTATAATGAGTATAACCAAAACCAGAATGAATTCTCAATGGTTGAATTTGAGAATACATTTTATCAAAGTTTTCCTCACCATAAGTAAAATTTGACATACATTTATTCAGGGAAAAAATTTATGATATTAGTTTTAAAATTAAGTTTTTATCTTACAAAACATTTTATTTTGAACTAGAGTTAGGCTCTAAAATACTTTTCTTAGAAATTACATTTTCTAGACCCTTAGAAATTTTATCCTTATCGAATTTGACTTTCTCAAGGGTTTTTAAAATACTTTCAAAATCAGAATTTTTCATATCAATTTCATTAGAAAGATTTGATACTTCTTTGGTTAAAAAAGAAATTCTATAATTTACCTTTTCAAGTTTCTTCTTGAGTTTAGAATTGTCATTCTAAAGTCGTTTAGAAAACCTAGGCACTTCTTTAAAAGAAGGTAATGTATTATCTTCTGATGACGAAGATTCATCATTTGAAGATTCATAATATTTATTATAAGTATATTTTTCATTAATGGATACATTTGTAATAGCTTAAAAATAGTGTACCTTAGCCATGAAACAATGATCTTCAATTGGTATTGTAGCTATAAGTCCAATATTCCTTTATCCTGAAGATTCATATTCTAAAGAATCATCTGATAAATCACCACCATTTGCACTCCAAGTATCATTGGCCTTCAAGACTTCTTTGTCTTTGTCTTGTAATAATTTTTCTTATTTATTTTAGAAAGTTTCTCCTTTTTATCATTTCTCTTCAGTAAAGGAGAATCAGGTCTTATATGACCTACTTTCTCACATTCATAACAAGTTACTACTGAATGTTTCTACTCCTTTCTATCTTTATTTTTGAATCTGTATTGGAAGTATTTATTTCCCACAATCTTGTTCATCCTTAAATAAATATTGGTTAACTCATTATCTGAAGGATCACAATCACTTTATTCTGATAAAACAACTTTCTTAGCTTTGGATCTTGTTATTCTTTCAGGTGTTCTAGCTTTAGATGTAGTAGTAAAATCTAAACTTCCATTTCCATTTTTATTCTTATTGAAACCAGCATCTCTCTTCATTCTTGTCTCGTGCTTTAGAAGAGTTCCAAAGATTTCATCAAGAGTAAGCTGAGAAACTTTTCTATTTTCATCAATAGATGTCCTTTTTGACTCCCATTCGTCTGGCATTATATCAATAATTTTGTCTACAAGAGATTAATCATCAATACCTTTTTCTCCCATGGATTGTAAACTGTTGACAATTGTTATGAATCTTTGTTTCACTTTACATATTGGTTCTCCATAAGGAAAAAGAAATCCATGATACTCTGCTCGAAGCATTGCTCTTCTTGTTTCTATAACCTTAGATGTACCAAAATGTGTGACTTTCAATGTCTTTTATATACAGTTGGATACTTCACAAGATGATATCTGGATGTATATATTCCTGGTCATAAAACATAGAAAAGTATTGTGTACCTTGTAATTCAGTTGATATTATTGCTTTTCCTGATTAGTGAAAGTACTAACTTCTTTGTGAGGAATTTTGTAACCTCCAGAAAGAATAATAAAATTTTCTACACCATTATTGATAAAAAAAGGTCTTCATTAGATCTCTCCAGTACTCATAATCATTCCCATCAAACATAGGTGGTCTAGTTTGATTTATATTGTCAATTGATCCAATATTCCTCCATGTCATCTAAAAAAACCTTTTCCAATCCGCACTTTAGTGTGGTAAATAGTTGAAACAGAAATTTGAAAGAAAGAAATAGGGATAGTAATAAAAATCAGTGGAAACCTCCTATGATTCCAATTTTTGGATAGATATATAGATTTATATTTATATTATTTCGAAAAATACAAGAGGGGTGAATTTTATGTTTAAAAACTTTGTGTTTAAACACTTAAGAAATTAGTTTAAATGATCTTAAACTAATAAAATTCACAACAGATTCAATTAACCACAATTGTCTTGGATATAAAGGAATGTTATGATGTAATACTATAAGAAGTGTAAATCAATTGTATTAAAATGAATACAATAATCGTAGTAATACAATAGTGAAATATTCTACCATAAAGCATATATAATCTATCGATACAATCCGTAACAGTATAATTGTAATTGAAACAATTACAAATTAATATGAAATGAAGAAAGGAAATAATACAATTCCCTTTCTAAAACACACAACAGTGAAAAAGTAAAAGTATTACAATTATTTTATCCCAAAGAGAATGGTATCCTTTCACCTAGGATAAGAGGTTTGTCTTACCACCACCTTGCTACGCCCTCAATACGATGATCAGTATGTCTGTCTTGCTATTCCCACAAGCCCTCGATTTTGCAGGTAATCAACACCTATGTCTTTCAAACACTTGAAAGCCCTTGATACGAAGATCGGTAGCATCATCTTCCTATCTTTACAAGCCCTCGATCGTTATCACATGATCGGTCACAGAAATTTAAACAAATCACTTATTGAAATAAAAAAACTAAGAATGAGTTGTTCACGTTTTGTAATCTCAAGGCTTTCGTACGGAGCAAGAGAGAAGTCACAGCGTCTCGCTCTAAAACCTGATAGTAGCAAAGAAAGATCAAAGTCTCTCAGTTGTTCACTGGTTGATGCTGAACCAAGCTCCTCCTTCATCACAGCTCGAATTTGATTCAAATCCATAGAGGGTTTAGATGCAACAGAACCAATAGAGAAGGTTATTGTTTCCTTGAAGTTTTTGGTCAACCCACTAACAAGATTTTGAACTTGGGAATCCTGGGTTTTAACATGATCTTTCATCGAAGTTATAAAACCTTCTAACACTGAAACCATCTGGTTTACACCACTTTTGACATAGGATAAATCCTTGTCTGCTTGGGATTCTGAGCTCATGTAAGATTCCAAAGAGATAACCAATTTCTTTAGAGCTTCAAGATCTGCTTCCATTCTAGACACATGAGTCTGGAAATCTTTAATTTCTTCCACTATTTCATCCATAAAGGTTGACAAATTATAACTGAGAGAGATTTCAAAAGGTCTTTCCAACATACTCGTCTCTTCAACAAAACAATGCTTCATCTCATCAATCGAGGCACTAAAAGACTCTTTTAGCTCATTCTTTAAGGATTCCAGATCAGCCCTGGTGATCATATCAGCAGGTGAAACTGCAACAGGTACTCTTTTAGATGCTAAAATAACCACTGAGTCAGTCATGATCGATTGAATTGAAGATACCAGAGAGACTTTCATCTTCTTTACCTCTTCTACAAAAACTGTCCTTATGATTTTTCTTCAAAGTATCCAGGTCATGCATTCTGACCACATCTTCAAGAAACAACTCAGTCTCAACATCATAAATGATTTTTGGTCTATTGAAAGATGCCTCATTATCAGAATCATGATATTCTAAACCACAGACTAAAAAACCAGGGTCTTCTGCCCAAGCCTCAATTTCAAAAGCCACTGTAACACTTCCAAACTTGGTTTGATGCTCCCCCTCAATGGGTGCATTCTCTTGTACAACAAGGGAATTCTCAATGGGTCTTTCTTCCTATGGATAATCTTCTACTATCATTTCCATCCTTGAAACAGTAGGAGGGTCCTCTGTATTAGGTACAGTTTCTTCCCTTTCTCCTACTACATCCTCAGTAGGCACAACTGAGCTTCCCATTAATGGACTCAAACTTAAATTCACAGAATCAGATGGTTCAGATTCATTCTCATTTTCTTCTTTATGATCAGGGGATGGTTAGTCTTCCTTATCAGCAGGTGTCTCTTCTTCTATTAAGGCTTCCTTTTCTGAAGACACAATTTCATCAGCAGGACTTGGAGGCAAGTCTGGATCTCTCCCATCATCCATAAGAGTTTCTTCTTCTTTAGTCTCATCATTGTTTTTAGGTTCTTCTTCATCAGGTCCTAGACCTGGATCCCTCACATCATTAGGTATTGAAGGATACTCTACAGGATTGAATTTGACATAGAACTTTTGTTCATCATTAACCCATTCTCCTATCCATGGTTTCCGATTTATCTTCATGTATTTGTAAACTATGGAAGTTATACAAAAATTATTCCTTAATACCACTGTCTCATCTTGAGACTCAGCTACCCATTTTACTTTTATCATCACAGATATCAAGTTAGAAAAGAATAGGGCATTAGTTTTTTATTTCGCCCTTTTCATGTCTTCTATTTGAAACATCATCAATATACACGGATTCACTTTCACAAAATGTCTCAGGAGATGAAGAAGAGAGATATCCATATATCTCAATTTCACAAAGTCTCCTCTCCTCAGTATTAAGACATGCTGAACAAATTTGAACAGAAATCTGTTCTCTCCATCCATTTCTGTAGCTAATACTTGTCTTTTATTTCCATTACCAGTAAGCTCTTCCGAAGTAATCTCATAATTGAATATATCACTTGTATGTGGAATAGATTTCAAGACAAATCCAGATACACCTTCATGTGGAACCATCAAGCATTCAACCCACTCAACGGATGAGAAAGATATCTCCTTTCCATTCACATAATAAGACACTCGGTTCTCATTTTCATATTTCTCAAATCTTACAAACTCATAAAATTGCTTCACTAGCTTTGGATAGTAGGGACCATTGTTGTTCGAAAAATAATCTACCCATTTTTTATCTTCAAGAACTTCAAGCACTAATGACTTGCTAGGCAGCGGCCATTCCACGCAGAGATCCTCTTCAATCACAATGACTCTATTATGAAAATGAGGATTCACTGGTCGCCTACCTGACCTAGTTCTACCAACACTACAACTTTCTTCTGGCTCGAACTTCTTCTTCTTCACTTTAGGCTCAATAGTGTCATCTCTGATGGTAGGAAGTTTGGTTTTGGCCATCGCTGGTTCGAGGGATTTAGGGTTCTCAAGAGATTCGGGAGCTAAAGTTTGAGGGAAAGGGTTTGAGGCTCGGTGGATCGAGCAGTAGCTAGGACATAGTTTTTATCATTTAGGAATCATAAAATAAATGAATAAAATGAAATAAAGTAAAAATGATTCAGATTCTGCTAGCAGATAAAAGTTTTAAAACAGCACACTCATGAGTAGTGTTTATCGATGAGAGTTCCTATCAGTGAGGTATTACATCGGTGAGGTTACATTGGTGAGAATTTACATCGGTGAGGATTCACATCGGTGAGGATTGACATTGGTGAGGATTCACATTGGTGAGGATTCACATCGGTGAGGATTTACATCAGTGAATATTTACATCGGTGAGGATTTACATCAGTGAGGTAGCTACCGATCAAGGTTAATCATTCCTAACTCATGTCTAATGTAACTTAACCTATCTGAACTAAAAGTTTTAGTGAAAATGTCAGCTAATTGATGTTCAGTACCTATGAATTCAAGAGTAATATCACCCTTTTGGTAATGATCTCTCAAGAAATGGTGCCTTACATCAATGTGTTTGGTCCTAGAGTGAGACACAAGGTTCTTCGAGATTTTAATTGAACTAGTGTTGTCACAATTGATAGAGACATGTTTAAAATCATATCCATAGTCCAATAGAGTGTGTTTCATCCACATAATTTGTGCACAGAAACTACCAGCAGCTATATACGCTGCTTTAGCAGTGGAAAAAGCTACATAATTCTGGTTTTTACTACTCCAAGATACTAAGGATTTTACCAATAAATGACATGTTCCAGATGTGATTTTTCTATCCAACTTGCAACCAGAAAATTCAGCATATGAATAAATCATTAAGTCAAAGGATTGTCCTTTTGGGTAAAACAAACCTAAGTTTACAGTGTGTTTATGATACTTAAAAAATCATTTAACAGCAAGCAAATGAGATTCCTTAGGATTAGCTTGAAATCATTCACACATACACACACTAAACATAATATCTGGTCGCTAGCAGTAAGGTAAAGTAAGCTTCCAATCATACCTCTGTAATTGGTTTGATCCACTGGTTTCCCAGTTTCATCTGCATCGAATTTACAGACTGTACTCACAGGAGTATCACTTTTATTAATATTATCCAAACAAAAATGTTTTAAAAGATCCTTTGTATATTTAATTTTATTCAAAATAATACCATTTTCATTTTGAAAAACTTGAAATCCAAGAACATACTTAAGTTCTACCATTAAACTCATTTCAAATTCATTTTTCATACTCTTTGAAAAATTAGTACATAAAAAATGTTTAGTAGATCCAAAAATAATATCATCAATATAGATTTTCACTATCAAAACATCTTTAGAGATTCTTTTAATAAAAATAGTTGGATTAGAAATCCATTTAGTAAAACTTTTTGAGATAAGAAAATTACTAATTCTATCATACCAAGCTCTTGGAACTTGTTTTAAACCATATAATGCTTTAGAAAGTTTAAAAACTCGATTTGGAAAATGAGGGTTAGTAAATCCAGGTGGTTGTTCAACAAAAACATCTTCAATTATAAAACCATTTAGAAAAGCACTTTTGACATCCATTTGATATAACTTGAAATTCAGATGAGCAGCATAGGCAAGTAAGATCTTAATGGATTCTAATCTGGCTACAGGTGCAAAGGTTTCCTCATAGTTTATACCTTTCTCTTGACTATATCCTTGTGCAACTATTCTATCTTTTTTTCTAACTATGTTTCCAGATTCATCAAATTTGTTTCTAAAAACCCATTTAGTTCTTATTGTCAAAGTGTCCTTGGTTCTATCAATTAATTCCCAGACATTGTTTCTTTCAAATTGATTTAACTCTTCTTGCATATCCATTACCTAAAATTCATCATTTATAGAAACATTGATATTTTTAGGTTCTAGCTGTGAAAGAAAGGCTTGATGTTCAACCTGATTTCTTAGAGAAGCTCTAGTCTGTGTCCCTCTATCAATATTACCAACAACAACATCCAAAAGATGATTCTTTATAATCCAAGTTGATCTAGTAAAGGTAGGACTAGAAATTTTAGATTCATCTATAGGTTCGGGTTCAATAGATGTAGATTCTAGAATATGTCCAGAACTGGATGTTTTTACAGCAGGTTCTTTAGATTTATCATTAAGGTTCAGAACACTCAAATCTTCTTCAAGATTTTCAAGATAGGTTTTAGGCTCATGTGGATCAGCTTCATCAAACTTGATGTGAACAGATTCTTCCACACATTTGGTTCTTTTATTAAAGACTTTGTAGGATTTTCTAGTTAAATAATAACCAAGGAAAATTCCTTCATCACTCTTAGAAGCAAACTTGTCCAGATTATCCTTTGTATTAAGAATAAAAACTTTGCAGCCAAAGACTCTGAAGTAACTAACTTTGGGTTTTCTATTGTTCCATAACTCATATGGGGTCTTTTTGAGAACTGGTCTTATCAAGACTCTATTCATAATATAATAAGTTGTATTCACAGCTTCAGCCCAAAAGTAAATAGGCAGGTCATACTCATAAAGCAAGGTTCTTGCAATTTCTTGAAGGGTTCTATTTATTCTTTCTACTACACCATTCTACTGAGGTGTCCTAGGAGCAGAAAAGTTGTGACTATAGCAATTGTGTGAGCAATAAGATTCAAACTCACGTCTATGATCACTTCTTAGAGTTTTGATCTTAAGTCCACTAAGGTCTTCTACATATTTGGAGTATTTAATAAAGTAAGAACAAACTTCCCTTTTGTGAGCTAAGAAGTATACCCATGTATATCTAGAAAAGTCATCTACTAATACATAGACATAGTGCTTCCCATTTA
The DNA here is from genome assembly GCA_963277665.1 of Viscum album. Lineage (NCBI taxonomy): Eukaryota > Viridiplantae > Streptophyta > Magnoliopsida > Santalales > Viscaceae > Viscum > Viscum album. Next base: position 772,512,235 of record OY728126.1, read on the forward strand.
AACTACAAACTCTTGAAGGTCAAAACAAGTCCATGTGAACCAACTCGAGAGGTTGAGGAGTTGAGGATTCATTCTTTTATTTAAAAGAAGCTTTATGTTTCTTTCCCTTTTGACAGGGATTACAAACTTTGTCATTTGGGAATTCAATTTTAGGTAGGTCTCTAACTAAGTTTTTCCTAGTCGATTTTCTAAGAGAAAATATGTTACAGTGTCCTAATCTTCTGTGCCAACGCCAAGATTATTTATGAAAATAATTTAAACAAGTAACATTTTGTTTGGCTAAAGAATTTAAATCAACAGCATCAACATTTTCATTTCTTAAAGCAGAAAATACTAAAACATTCTTATAATTAAAAACATTATAGGAATCATTTTCAAATTTAACATTAAAACCATCATCACATAATTGAGAAATAATTAACATGTTATACTTAAGTCCATCAACAAATAAAACATTAAAAATTAAAATTTAATCGGTGTTACCAATTTGGCCTAGGCCGATGATTTTTTATTTAGAATTATCACCAAAGGTGACATGGCCTCCATCAACCTTGATTAGGCTCTTGAAACAAGATTAATCCCCAGACATATGTCTTGAACATCCAATGTCCAAGTACCATACCTTCTTGTGATAAATCTTTAAGCAGGTCTCCTACAAAATAGATTTAGATAGAAAATGACTTTGGTACCCATATCTTCTTGGGTCTAGAAAGGTTAGAAATCAAAGCTTTAGGTACCCATATTTGTTTTATGGGTCTCATATAATTTACAGAATCAATAGATTTTGAAAGATAATTTTTTTTTTGATCTGTAACCATATGAATATCTAGTTGAAGCATACATATTTCCAGAACTGGAATAAGCATAATTTGGTCCAGACTTAGGAATAAATTGAGTTTTAGTGAAATTTCTTTGTCCAGGTTGATATCCCAAACCAGTAGTGTATTTAGGTACAAATTGCTTACCTAACATTTGAGTAAGTGTATCTTTTCCCTTTGTGATATTTTCTAAGTCCTTTCTAAGTTTCTCATTAGACATTTTCAGTTCAGTATTTTCCTTTAACAGTTGAGAATTATTTTCGTTTTCTATATCAAAGGCAGATTTAACATTGGTAGTGAGAGCATGTGGTTTCTTTAATCACTTATACTTTTCCTTGAGTTCACTAAATGTTTCTTCCAACATATTGCATTATTCAAACAGTTCATCCTTAGACATATTTTTAGATTCAGAATCAGTTCCAGAATAACATTCATTCAGCATGGGGGAAACAAGTACCTTAGAGGTATTGGTCATGAAGCACATGTTGGCACGATTATTTTCAGAATCAGAAATTTAAGATTCACTTATAATATCTTCTGAAGCACTCCAGGTAGCTTTCATATATTTCTTGTATTTCTTGTCCTTATTATAATATTTCTTTTTCAATTTTATTTTTGGACAATCAGCCTTGATGTGTCCTTTACTTTTGCATTCATAGCAGACTATATCATCCTCCTTGTCAAGATTTTTCCAATCCTTTTTCCAATGACCTTTATTGTCATACTTTCCTTTGTAGTTAGATTTTATGAATAATTTCTTCTTCCTATAAAACTTCTTAAATATCCTGGCTATTTGAGTCATCTCAGCATCACTGTCTGAATCCGAATCTTCACTAGTTGAGCTTTCAGTAGGTACATGCATTTTCTCCTTGTCTTTGCTCTTAGAAGCACTATACTTGAAAGCTACGGATTTTATTTTGGGTTTATCATCTTCCTCCTTATTCACCTTGAGTTCTTCCTCATACATCATTAGTTTTCCTATAATCTCTTTTACAGGCAGAGCTCAAATGTCACATGATTATCTGATTGAAACAGAAGTACCCCTCCATCAGTCTGGCAGACATCTCAAGATTCTCATAATTTGTTCCTATGCTGGAAGATCCTTTCCGAGTGAACTCATTGTATTGACTATCTCATTGAAACTGAGATACATGTCATAAATAGGTTCGTCAGTTTTCATTTTAAAATTATCATATTTAATATTCTATGTATTTAATCTCATTTCTTTAACATTGGTTGTTCCTTCATGAGAAACACCCAAAGTATCCCAAATCTCATATGCAGTTTTGCAAGAAGAAATTCTATTAAACTCTTGATCTCCTAAAGAACAGTATAGGGCATTCATAGATTTACAATTATTATTGTAAGCAGTCTTTGTAGGTTCATCCCAAGTTGTTCTTTCAGTTTCTATAATTTTATAGTGTGACTCCATTTCAGTCTAGATATCAAAACCCATACTTTCTAAATGAATTTTCATATTATGTTTCCACTGATCATAGTTGGTGCCATTTAAGAAAGGTGGCTGGTTAGTAGCAGCACCCTCTAGTCTATTATCTATAACTAGATTTTAGAAAATGAATTTAAAGAGATAAAATTTAGAACTAACAGAAATTTAAGATCTTTAAAGATGCAACTAAAATCACAGTTGAAAAACAGAGTATTTCAAAAATCCTTTAACAAAAACAAACCTCTGATACCAAATGTTGGTTGGAGTGGACACTCAAGATGGGGGGTGAATTGAGTTCCAATTAAAATTTCTGTTAAAAATATTTCTCTTAAAATCCCCCAATTTAAAAACAAAGTTAAACTGTAGTGAATTCATATATAGTGTAAATGTTCAATCAGTTTCTCAAAAATTGATTAGTTCTTAGTTAACTTAATCTAAAGATTAAATTAACTTTTAAAACTAACATACTGGTTTACAATAAGCATAAACACTTGCTAATTTAACTATCAAAGTAGCTTTAAAATAGTTTTCTATTTCAAAGTAATAGAAGTAGAATATGAAATATATATATAGTATACTTATGACTTAAACAAAAATGCACAGCAGATGTAACCAGGAGGTTCAGTCCCAATCCAAGACTTAGTCCTCTCAAACAATTTATATAAATTGATCCACACCCTGGATCAGGGTTAACAACAGTACAATACTATCCAGGTCAAAAGACCTCTACCAAAGTTCTACGTGGGAAAACAAACAACAGCTCACAGCTGTCCAGGTCTTACTCGACCTCTACCACTAACCACAGTGGGAGACAAGAGAGTTATAGAGTTTTAATGAGGATTTGAGAATCCTCCAGCTTAGCACAGGAGACAGTGTGTGTGTAAAATGAACAGGGTACACACACTACTCGAAATGTAAATGAAAGAATCACTAAAGTAAGTTTGAATGAGTTTAGAAAAGATTTAGTGATTAGCAGTGCGGCTCTGGACTTGTTTAGTTGGTCAGAAAAGCTTCTGAGTCCTTCTCTGGTTTCTGTCTGAAAAGAAGAGTGTCGTTTTCTTCTTTGGTTCTAGGTTCAGCTTTTCATCCTGAGTGCATGAAGTGTTTGTTGTAGTTCTTCACTCAAGATGCAGCTTGTGGTTTCCTATAGAATGAGGGGATTCACGTATGTCCAGTGTTCTTGGAGTATGGATGTAGTCTTGAGTGAATGCACCATGTTTGAATGTTTTTGGGCCTTTTTCTTTTCACCTTAGTGTGCCTTCTTAGTTCCTTGTTTCTCTCTGTTTCATTACATTGACACTTACACGCTTTCACACCCACTTTCAGCTAGGTCTTTATCTTCCCTTTTATAGCTTTCAGCTCCGGAAAAAAGGAATTATTACTTTTTGCATGGGTACTAGGTACGGTTCCCTAACATGGAAATAGAACTCATTAAATAACATTAACTACATTAAAAACATCAAATGTAACTGTTATCTTAATAAATAAATAGTATTGAGAGTATAGAGTTTTAATGGTTAGTAAATCATTAGTAGAATTCTATTGGTAGAAGTGTACGGTGAACTTCTTGTAGCATGACCTTCTATCAGTAGCTCTTTTGAACATTTATCAGTAGATCTATATACCGGTGAATTCGTTCCATCAGTACCTCTTGTTATATAAGCTCTTGATCCATCGGAAGCTCTTGATCCATCGGTAGCTCATGGACTATCGGTAGCTCTATGTATCAGTGACTCTGTATTAGTATCGGTAGTTCTGGTTATCGGTAGCTCCTCGCATCGGTAGCTGTTTTCACATGTATCGGTAGACTTCTATTGGTAACTGTCTGTGAACTAGTTCTATCGGTAGACTTTCTCATATATGTAACCTTGTTCTATGCTTACCGGTGGATCTGTTTATATCGGTAGCTCTATACATATCGGTAGCCTTAGATTATCGGTGACTTTGCCTATCGGTAGACTAAGTCTATCTGTAGACTAAGTACTGGTAGCTCTCTTATTAGTAGCTATACGCAGATCAGTGACTAGCACTTCTGTTTTATGCAAAACACATCCAATTGCGTTAGAATTACTTCAGAACTCATATAAACCTAGATAAACAATGATTAACATATTTCAGATACAATTTTAATATTATTATCATCTTGATAATAGAGTATCATGGATTGAAAGAATTAATATATAGATAAACATTAATTGGGATTATCAAAGTATATGAAAGCATAATTGGGATTATCAAAACAGGTGAGGTCAACACCCATTAAATGGTATATTAATATTTTTAAAGGGTATGTCAAGAATCAAAGTCAGATAGAAGTTTGTATTGCAGAATGATATATTTTTGAAAAAGATGTGGAATTCTGTACTGATTACCTATCAGATGCTAATAGCATCGGTATCCTAAAGTCTCATCATAGTGAAAGCCTTATGGATGAATGTATTTCTGGAACAGATGTTTTTACAATTACCTTGAAAAAGAGGGAGCATGAACACCTTTAAATTTTACATAATAGTGAAGATTTTGATTCATACATTGAAGCCCTTAATGGAATTCAGAGGATTATAATCCAAAAAGGACTGAATGATGGATATCAAATACACACAATCAATAGTTTATAGGATGATTCTGAGACCAAATTCACAAGGATTGTCCTGAAAATAATAATTTAATTTCCAAATGAATTCAATGGCTAGCCAGGGGACCCAATGAAAATGATATATCTTACAGTAGTTTTTCAATCAATGGTTATATGTTCAATACAAAATAACACCATGGGTGTGGTACAATGAAAAATAGTGGTGTTATGCTTGTGACAGAAGTAATGAAAATATCTGTTTCACGGGATAGAAATCCAATTTATGAAAATATTTAATATTTTGGCATTATCAAACAGATATAAGAGTTCAATTATACAACATTTCAAGTGTTTATTTTCCATTACAAATGGGTTAACAATATGAGTGCAGTGAAAGTTGACAATATGGGCTTCATGAAGGTGAATTTTAGTGTGGGAGGGGGAAAAGGTGATCGGTGTATGATGGAATCACAAGTAGTGAAATTATTTTATGTCTTGGATCCAAAAAAATAAGAAGTGGTCGATTGTCCTACTAGAGACTAAAACAAATGATTGATCACATGAAAATTCAATCAAGGATGACCCTTTCATTCGGAGATCACAATCAGTTCATGTCAGTCCTACTGTAGAAAAAGTCTTGTACATAATAAGGGACAATAAAGAGATGATTTGGATTCTCAATAGAGGAACCAAATCCCTAAAAAATTTAAAAAATTAAATTCAATGAGATGTTAAAAGTGTTTTTTAATTTAATATGTTTTCCTCATAATATTATATGTTCTCTACTATAGTAACATAATCAAAATTAAATGTTTGACTACTCATGCAGACAATGTTTTCTGCACATGATGATGTTACCAATCCCTCTGAAGAAAAAACTATAATGAAGAAACCCTTTGGAAAGATGTAAAGTTAATGTTTCGATATAATCTCTCTTTTTTACTAAAAAATATGTGATGAAACTTTAATTTAATTTTCATTATTCCTTATAGAGTTCATTTATTTTAGAATATTTATGTTTATATTTCACGCCATTCACAAAAAACTTCTATATGATTATTCTCCCTCGAAATATTTTCACCCCTACAATGTTGACATTTATCACATTCCTTTAAATTACCTCCACTACCTTTGCAGGAAGAGTAATAATGCTATCTATACTCAATCAAAAAGGTAATATAGATGTTTTTAAAATAAAATAATTGTACATAGAGTTAATTTATTATTTAATATTTATGTTTTATTTATTTATTTTTAGTATTACTCACATAATAATTGGTTTCTTAAACAAGTGGATTATTTTGTTCGATTTGAGGTGGTCTGTCCATATTTCATTCCTTTCTACACCAAAACTTCCACAAACTACTTCTCCCTGAAAAATCATTCACCCATATAGTGTTATCATTTATCACTTTCCTTCAAGTTCCATTCATTTCATTTGAAGGAAGATAAATGATGCAACCTCTGCTCAATCATAAGGGTAATTTTTTATTTTTACACACTAAAATCATTGTCCATAGAATTAATGTATTTTTTTCATATTTATGTTTAACTTATATATTTTTATTATTACTAATATAATAATTTTCTTCTTATATATGTGGATTATTTTATGCATTTTTGGGTGGTTTTTTCAAAGCTTCCCATGCTCTACAATTGAGATAATGATAACAATGAAATGCGTCTAGAATGCATACAACCATCATGAAAAAGTGAATTAATACTACCTTTTTAATTAATTTTATCATCATTTTATCTACTATTCACAGTTTAATTTACATATCATTTTTATCTAATACTTATTTATTTTTTTAAGAAAATATTTTGGGAAGTCATATTTGGCTTTCAACTATCTACAACATGCCAAAAAAAGATAAAATGTTTCTTTATACAAATTTTACCATGCTTTCCATTGTCTTTATTTGTCTAACTTCCAATGATGTATATTAATTCGATGTTCTTCATCAAAAAATGTTTTTCAACTAAGAATATCGACTCAATATTATTTGTTGGAAATTCGAAAAATAAATCCAATGTAAATCCTGTTAAAATTGGTAGTTGGTATTTTTTAAGACTTTGGGGAATGTAGGAATTATCTTCACCTAAAAATGAAACATGGTGTGACCAGTATGACTCTAAGTACTTCTTTTTATTTAAAATTGACATTAATTTTAGTGAAAAATATAACTGAGATACTCAAAACTGAGCAAACATATTAATATTATTTTTTAAATTTAATACAATGATCCATAATTTATTTTATATGTAAAGGAATCATCTAAACCTCAATCTGATACCCGATGTTCCCGATATGACTCAAAGTGTTTGTTATTAGTTTAAAATGGAAATTTTACTTCAAAAAGTGTCACTCACTGAAAACTGGTAAAATAAACTTACACTACATTGATAAATTTTGATAATGATCCATAATTTATTTTATATGTGTGGGAATAAAGTGCACCTCAATCTAGCACACAGTGTGACAGGTATGACTCTAAGTGCATCTTTTTATTTAAAATTGAATAAAATTTTAGTAAAAAATATAAGTGACATACTAAAAACCAAGAAAATGCATTCAAATTTTTATATACATTAGGATAATTATGTATAAGTCATCTTATATTAGTAAGAATTATCCACACCACAATATGATGCATAGTGTGACCGGTATGACTCAAAGCGCATCTTTTTATTTAAAATTGATATCAATTTTATTAAAAAAGACAACTGACATAATAAAAACTAAGAAAATTCATTTATATTGTCTGAATAATTTATTAAAATGATCTGTAAGTTATTTGGTATGTGTAAGAATTAGTTTCACCTTAATCTTATGTGTAGTATGATTGATGTGACTCCAAGTGCATCTTTTTATTTACAATTGATATCAATTTTAGTATAAAAGAAAAGTGGTATACTCAAAACAAATAAAATGAATTCATATTGTTTTGATACATTAGTAAAATGATCTGTAAATCATTTTTTACATATAAGAATCATATGTATATCAATACGATTCATAGTTTTACCGTTATGTCTCCAAGTTCATTTGTTATTTAAAATTGATGTTAATTTTATTAAAAAAGAACCTTGACCTAATCAAAACTGAGAAAATTCATTCATATTTTTTTATAATTTAGTAAAATTATTCATAAGTCATTTTTTACATTTAAGAATCAGTCTCACCTCAATCTGATACATGATTTGCCTCATATGACTAAAAGTGTATGTTATCCATTTAAAATAGAAATTTTATTTAGAAATTTTCATTCACTGAAAAATTAGAAAACGAACTCAGATTGTCATGATGAATTAGTAAAATTATTCATTAATATTTTTTTATGTGTAGGAATTAGTCTCACTTAATAACGATACACAATGTGACCTATATGAGTCAAAGTGTATACTTGAAGTTTAAAATAACATTTTAGTAAAAAATACAAGTGACATACTCAAAACTGATAAAACTCATTCATATTGTTTTGATACATTAGTAAAACAATCCATATGTCATTTTAGATATGTATAAATCATCCTCACATCAATTCAATGCACATTGTGACTGGTATGACTCCAAGTGCATCTTTTTATTTAAAATTCACTTCAATTTTAGTAAAAAACACAACTGACCTACTCCAAACTAAGAAAATGAATTTGTATTGATTTGATACATTATTAAAATGGTCCATAATTCATTTGTGACATGAACCACACCACAATATGACACAAAATTTTCCCGGTATGACTCAAAGTTTTCTTTATCAGTTAATAATTGACATTTTAGTTCAAAAAGTGTCACTCACTAAAAACTAAGATACTCACTCAAATTATCTTGATAATTTAGGAAACTGATTCATAAGTCATTTTTTAAATATAGGAATAATTCTCACATAAAATAAACACATGATGTGACCATTATGACTTAATGTGTGTGTGTTTAGTTTAAAATGACATTTTAGTAAAAAATACTAGAGACATACTCAAAACAAAGAAAACACATTCAGATTGTTTTGATACTTTATGAAAAATATACATAAGTCATTTGAGTCATGTAGGAATTACTTTCACCTCAATCATATGTATGGTGTGACTGGTATGAATCCAAGTGTGTCTTTTCAATATATATGTGTCATTTTAGTTTAAAATGTGCATCACAAGGACAGAACCGAGAAAACAAGACTATATTGTTTTCTCATAATTCTATATGATGTTAATTTATTGATTTCTTTGTAATGTTTTCACATACTTATTTAATTAATTTTAAAATATATAAATCTTTAATATGTACAAGAAATAGTGTGACATGCAAGAATCAACCGCAAATCAATTTGATACATCATGTTCTTGGTATGAATCAAAGTTTAGTATAAAAATAACACTTTCTGTTAATTTATTTCTTTATATTATTACTAACATATGAATTTTTTTCTTATACAGGTATTTTCTTTTTCTCAAGTAGGTGTTGTCTGTTCAGAAATATCATGATTTGGTGTTAGGATCAAAACACAATGGAACATTGATGTTTTTGGAATGTATGTAATAATTTTTACTTATATAAATGTATAAACCAATAATTTAAATTTCTATAATATAGTGTTTTTCTTATATTTTTTTTGTAAATTATATATCTTTTATATTATGTATTTGCACTTATTTTTTTTTTGATATTTGTGGTGTTTCTGGTGTTTCAGTGTGTTGTTACAGCACACTACAATATTCCCCTTTATCGGTGCTTTTTTAGCGCTACTAAAATCCTAGGGAATTTAATCTCACTCTAGTTGTCACTAATTCTATTGCAGTGATAAAGGGAATATTTAGTAGTGTTAAAGGCCTATTTTTTATTAGTGATCCTATATAATGTAATTATGAATATGAGGCCACTCCAGAGTAACTATTGAAGTACAATGACAAGCTTCTCTGACGGTGGGAGCAAGAATATGAGACTACCCAGTGTTATCCATCGAAATCTGAAAATGGTAATCCCCCACTATAGTTTTTCAAATATGATAACCACTTTTAAAAATAAAAGTAAGGATATAAGGATTTAATATTATCCATTATATAATATTCTTTTGTACTGCTTCCATCGGCATGGGGATATAAGCAAGATCTTAGGGGGAGTGGGATATAATTCTACTCCCATCCTCTATTTTCCACTATAATATGATGAATGGATTCGTCAATGGGGGCATGAATATCATATTTATCCTTGGATTATGTCATAATATGTCTTCATGTTACCTTATTTTCCATTAAAGTATACTGGTAGACTTTTTGGTATGATTAGGAATATGGTATTGCTCTTCAATCTCGATCTTGATGGACTCCCTGTTGGGGAACAAAAATATGTGAATACCTCCTAATATATGTGGTTTTTTTTCTACAATGAGATATTCTCTTAGGGCCTTTTCCCATATTATTATGGATTATATCTCATGTGTTCCATCTCTAATATAATCCTAAGGGTTTGGGACCATGTGATGGTAAGGACATTAACAATTGGAAAGTGCCACCTAGGTATCTCTAGGGAAATAGAGAGGGAAAGATCATCCTCATGCACCACCTCCCTAAGGATGGGAAGATGTGAATTTCCACACATAAGATATATATATTTTATGTAGTTAGAGGTGGATAATGGTTAAAACTATCCCCTCATGTAACATTGGTTATTGAGAGTTTATAAAGGGTTTATCATTTTGAGGCTTTTTTGTGCTTTCTCCAGGGTGGGAATAGTACTATTGAGAAGATACTTTCTAACTAGAACATTCACCACTTAATGATGGAGGAACTTAGTTGATGAAAATTTCCTTCTATTTGTTAGGTTCAGGCCATTTATATTGGTTGGAACATATATAATAAACCTCTACCATTAAGGAGAAACTTGATATGTTCTTTGGCAGCCACTGGCTTCTCCGGATATCTTAGCATGCTATGATGATGAGCTAAAGGATTCCATTTATTTGGATCAAATTATCTACCATATGTTCTTTTGAAATTTTCTAAAAGGTTCAAAGGACAAAAATAAGAACCTCGTAAATATAGAATCATAAGTTTGATCATGTTTGATCTATTTTTTTAATAGTTAAAGGATTCACGTTGGGTTCAATATTCTATTTTAGATGAAAACCTACACTTTTTTTCATATTGTTGTTTTAAATCTTTAAAGACCTTATTTCCAAAGTCAATTCATCATTTATCCATTACCAAAGACACCATCTAATTTGAATAGGTTGAGAGTATGAGCGGTTGGGTTCATTACACCTTTTTGTGGGGGATTAGTGTATACTCCAAAAATATTTTATAGATTTAATATGTTTTTGTGGATCCTTCCCAAACCTCGGTATAAGATTGGTTACCCTTATGCTATTGAATCTACCAGTATCATGTTTTTATGTAGGAATTTATATTTATCATACTCTATCTATCTTTATCTCTATGAATTAGTGATATTATGGTTATTAAAATATGATTTAAATATTAATACCTAGGTGATTTGAAGTTTATTTCTATCTAGGTAGGTAGATTATATGTATAGTGTTGGGATTAATCTGATAATATACCTTCCATGTATCCCTATAAAGGGAATCATAACCCACATAGTTTAGTTCCACCTAATGGGACACATATTTCCTTTTAATTTAATGTTATAAGGACATATTTCAAGAAGTTTAAAGTAATGTTGAGTGAAATTTTATCCAATGATTCTTAGAAATAGTTTTTATGGGGAATACACATGAGTGGACATTTTTTTAACCTCAGGTGTAACATGGTCCATTCCAAATGGGTTTGTTTCACAAGGAATATTTCACCTTGAAATATATATTTGTTTTGGAACTTGGGAATATGTCCCACCGAGAAGGTTATAGCCCCATTAGTAATGTTTCTCTAATGAGCTTATGGTTTACAGATATTATGGCTCCAATAATTTTAAATATGTGTCTAAGAGGAAATATAGCCTAATGAGTAGGGAGATCTGAGATCATGGGGTCTATGTATCGGTGAGGATTGATACAGGTAGTTTTATAAGGAATATGTCCCTATGGAAATGGGTTCACATTGAATACATCCATAGTGAATAGATGTAAGAATGGTTATTTTGGGTTTGAATCTCAAGGTGGTGTCAAATATACTCTATATAAAATAGGAATAAAATCCCATGTAGTTTTTGTATGACATTTTTAAGGCCATGTGATAGGACTATACCATGTAGTTTAATGTCATTTAAAAGGGAATTTTCAGGTAATTTTATATCATGTGACTAGGTTGATCATGTCATAAATGTGGTGAAAATAGAAGACTAAATGCATCATATACATCGATGGCCCAAATATATGATTCTATAAGATTATGGACTATTTTTGGATTATATCTCATATTTAAATTGTCCCTATTGGGATAGTCTCATGAGGAATATATACAAAAGAAAAAGTATTTGGGATTATGCTTTGGGAATGAACTTATGTGGCTCACTATTAAATTATTGGTATGAGATCAATAATGAGGAAATGGTTAATTGGATATTAATCATAGGGAGGATTCTATCCTTTTTTAGTGGAGAAGAAAAATACTATCATAGGTCTTAGGAAAATGGAATCCCAATTGTATGTAAACTTCCAATCTGTAGGTGAATGGTAAAGGATGACTAAACACTGGGTAGATATAGCCTCATAGGAAAAATGTTAAGGGTTATTAATATATCTCTATTCGAGTGGTTATCTTCCATGGGCATGGATACTTTCCCAACATCGTTTATTTAAACCCTTGGAAAACTAATGAATCATTTTGAAAAAAATTACCAATGGCAATGTAGTTGGGTCTTATACCTAAGGAGGATTCCAAAGCCCATATCACTCATTGCGTAGACCAAGGTTACCATTGTGGAATTTTAGAAACTAGGATGTGTAGCCTGATCACAAGGAGACCACTCCTACTCCATTTTGATAAAGACCCTAGTTGTTAAGGGAATACAAGGTTGTGATCACCTTGAGGGTTCCATCTATCTGGGATGATAATTACAGAGATTACTTTTATCAAGGGAATACACTATCAAAATAAAGTACTCTGGTGTTACTAGCTACCATAAAATGTTTTTTTGGGTTGATTTGTGTGAGGGCTAAAAAATTGGTTTCCAATATACGTGTCCTAGATGAATGGATTATATTCTATGTAATCCCTGGTAGACATATTTCCCAATTCTGAGAGTTAAAGAGGTGGCTCGCCTATGTGGACCTAGTTCAGGACGTTCATCGAGGTCTAGGTATGAATGAGGTGAATTTCCCTAGTGAGGTCTAGTCTAGGTTATTTTACTAAACTAAGGTTGGGAGTTGTGTCTCACACTAGTGAAGTCTCGGTAAGGTGGATCACCTTAGAGATTTATAGGAGAGGTTTTTTCCCTAGTGAGGTTCAAGTAAATGGGTTCTCTCTGAGGGACAAGGGAATGTGTCTCCCTATCAAGGTGACTCCCAAAGGGGCTAGGATCAAATAAGCCTAGTGTCAGTGACCATTGGGGACCTACTCCCAATTCTATGAGAACTAAAATTTATGTGTTATTCCAAGAAAATTTTATATTTAGATGAATAAAACACCCTAAATTTTATTTAATTCCCCTAGTTTTTAGGCATATAGATGTTACATAATGGGTGAAGTATAGAAATGGGAAAAGGGATCTTTAGGTGTCACTTATTCATCAAAAATGGTTTCCAAGAATTGAAAATTGGGAGTCTAAAATGGTCTATTTATAGGAAAAAAAATGACACCATGGAATAAGGGACTTGGGTGGAGAGGTTAGTTCACATAGGTATACTAGGGTGTGATATCTAGGGAATATGTCGAGGGATATAGGTGAAATGGTCTTGGTTCATCCCTAGGGACTTGGGAGAACTAGTAAATTTCTTACCAAGGAACATTTTTCTTTCTAAACATGATCCTTTCTCACATTAAAGGAGTTAAAACATGGATGAATAAGATATATAAGAATAATTTAAGTAGAGTATTAAACAAAAATTAAAGACTTGAATCTACTCTTAGAGAGAATCAAGGAAAAGAGGGATTTGGGAGTCCTTATATTTATCAAAGGTTCCAAAATGTGATAGAGGATTGAGAGGGAGAGAATATGGGACCATTGATTAGCCAATAAAAATAAATATGTTAATTACATTTTAATGGTATTAAATGTTCATTTTTTATCTTATGGTCCTGATTAAGTGTATTTTAATTTTGAACATCCATTCTCATCATTTGTGCACTTCATGCCTAATGTACACCAATTTAGGCCTAATGATTCATCCAATTCGAAGAAATATAATTATCTATATTTTAATTTGATATTTTGTTAAATTTATCTACGCTAAAATTTGAACATTTTTCATTCAGGGATAAATTGAGGATTCATAAAGGATGATGGGGATATTTGGTAATGAAAGGAAAAAATTCTGAAAAAGGAAGATTGGACTCCAGCCCAATGATGAGAATGTGGGCCCCACAATATAGACCCAATGAAGCCCAACATTCATGGGATGATAGAAGAAATATATAGGAACATATAATTCTTCATTATTTAGTGCTAATTTGGCCTCCATTGTGGTTATTCAGGTGTCCCAAGTTACAGATAAAATTCTGGATCATATTCTGCGGCCTAGAAAAACATACCACCATTTTACACATATCTCATAAACCATAAATTATTTTCGGATGAACCTTTACATAAGGTTGGGGGGAATCCTGATATTCATTTTATACATCTATGTCTCACTCTAATGTGGCCATATAGAATCTCATTTAGGTGCATCTTTTCGGTGGATGTTAGCTGGCTTCCACCTCGGGTCAGGAGTGGAAAAGTCCAAGTTCCACAAGATTTCCACCACCCTAAGCCTGCCATAATCAAGTGGGATTACTTTCAATATTGGAGTCTCGACCAAAGGCTCCCAAAATTCCTATTTATGGCAGTGGTTTTTGAGGATTTAAGGATCTTGGATGCTTTCTTTCATTGTAATGTTATGCTGCCACTTTTACTTTGTAATGTTCTTCCTCAATTGTAAGTTATTTTAATTCATCTTAGTTTCTTAATAAAAGTTCCTCTTTTCCTATTATTATATTCTTATATATCTTACTTTGATACCATTTCCTCATGATGTGAATTTATTCTCACCAAACCTTGTGAAATTATTCACACAACGGTGGAGTGATCAATTTCTTTTTATTGTTTTCTTACTTCTTTTATTCCTACCTCAGGAGTATACTTCCCACTTCCATTGAAGCCATATCCTAAATGGAGGGATAACCCACTTATGGGTTGATAAAAGGGAGTGTCAAGGGGTTGGATTGGATGTTATTTATCACCTAATTAATGTCTAATCACTTCTTTTAATTGAGATTTTTATTTTATTATTTTAAAACTTCTTTGCCCTTGTTGAATTTTAAGGCCACTTACTTCAAGTGATAATAAAAACCATTACCTTGGAGTGCTCATAAATTTGATCCTCCAACTGTGTAGGTGATTATTATTATGTTTTCTTGGTATTAAACTTGTAAGTGATGATGTTGTTTGATCTTCTTAAAGAAACCCATCTTCAATATAAGAAGTTGAACCTGTTAAAAAAAATCATCCAATCCACCCCCAAGTGATAACCTAGGATCAACTCATTCTTTCAAATTGAATTCACTTAAGTATATTAATTATATCTTAAAACCCATCAAAAATCAACCCAAAGTTGGCAACTTCATATCGAAAACAATCCATAGAATGTACATGTCTGTAGGTTTCTTCTTAGGTATTTGAGGATTCGACAACCCAAGCTACACTACAAGCGACCGCTTAACCATAAAAACAGGGGTAAATTTGGGAGAGACCACAGATATTATAGATAAATTTAAAGGAATTATGTGGGTTTAGGGGTATATTAGGGGTCATTTTATAGGTGATCTTGAGTGAAATTTTCATAAATACCAATTACTTAATGTATAAGGTTATTTTTTTTAAATGAAAGTGAAAATACGTGAAACAATTATAGATTATGCATGAGCGGAGTCTAATCATTCGATCATCCATCCTTTTAAAGAAAATACTTTGTGGTATTTTATGTTTTTACCCTATATTTAAACTTTTTTAATTTTCTTAACATTTATCATGTTGACGAACTTTTTCCATGGTAACTTATTTTTATGATAAAAAAATTAAATTAATATTATTTATTAATTTGGATATAATTATTCCAAATATAAAAAAAATATTGTATTTATTTTTTAAAAGTGAAAAAAAAATATTTTAAAATTATAAATTTATAATGCATAAAAACAATTTTCAGAAAAATATATTTTTAATCCCAAAAATAGATTTATTATTATTTTCACACAAAATAATAATCATTAAATGATTGATAATGTATTTTATTATATAAATGAATTATTAATTTCATTAAAATTATTTTTCAATAACACAAAAATTCCAAAAATAATGAAAAAATCATTAAAAATTACTCCTTTTAACATTCAATGAATTTAACCACAACACATTATTTATCTTTGAACATATCATTTTTTTAAATCATAATTTATTATAATATTTATTTAAAAACATCAAATAATTCATTATAGAATAATATATTATGAATAAAAATACATATTTTTATAATAAAATATTATTTCATTTTTATTTATTTATGAAATTTTTTATTATTTTATTTTTAACTACTTACTAATAATTAAATAACTTCAATTTTACTATTAAATAAAATTATATCCAATAACCATATATCTAATTACTATAAGTATCCCATGACTATATGTTCAATGTTTATATGTCAAACGGTCATATTTCCAACAACCATATATCCAAAAACCATATATAGCATAATAAAATTACATTCATATATATCAGCAAACATGATTCACTAATATTCAGTTATCCTATTAATTAAATTATTTCTCAAATTGTATATTTTATTTCTATTTATTTCTTATTCTTTCCATAGTTTTAATGGGAGATATAACCTTTAATGAAAAACATGAGGATAAAGATTTTAGGTTCATGGTCTTTTTATTTACTTATATTTGTATTACACTTTTTCTTTTCATAATGATGCCTCATATTGTGTTATCATAATGTATTATTGTTATCTTAAATTGTGATAGTTTATGTCAATAAAATATATAATAGTTTGTTTTAGTTATATGTTTCATGTATTTCAATCTATCAAACACACCATATTTATTTTATGATAAATATATACTAAAATCATGGGGTGTTGCATTCTAACCCTCCTTAAGAATTTCTCCCTTGAAATCTCATTAGTCTAAGGGAAAAATGAGGGTCCTTCTGCATCCTTACATCCTATGGTTCCCATATTTCGTCAATAAACATATGATCCCTTGATGGAACTTTAACTAGGTGAGTGGTCTTATTTAAAAGTATTTTATCTCTATGATACAATATTTATATAGTTTGTTCCTTAAAATAAAGATCATTCGATGTCAATATAAAATATGAGTTCAATATATGTGATAAATCGGGTATATTCTTCGTAAAATGTGATATATCGAACATATCATTCAATTGAGTGATGTCAGATGGATGTGAAAGATGATCAGATAACATTCCCACAAGATTGAGGAATTTAAAAGCTTATGTATATCTAGGGCTCAACTTTCCCTTCTTCCTGAATCTCATAACACTTATATGTTTTTAATAAAAGGAATTCCTTTCCAAAAATTCAAACTCCAAATCTCATCAGTGATTATCAATGTAGATCTTCTATCAAATTATTATAGTTTCAATGTTACATTAAATGGTTTTAATATTCTCTAACATTTTTTAAGAAATATATAACCCCAATGACTTATAGTCTCTAACTTTTTCCCAATATGTTGGAGTTCTTCACCTCTTCCCATATAGAGCCTCAATGGTTCCATCTGAATTCTATAATAGAAACTGTTTTAATATGATAACTCTACCATGACAAGGTGTTAATCCTAACATTCTTTGAATTCTATTGAATAGGATTTTAGTATATCTTCTAGAGTTTGAATGGTCAATTCATATTTACCACCAATCTAAAGATGATAAGGAGTGTTGTAGTGTATCATTATATTTGATTCTTATTAAATACTTATCTATAAGATCAAGTTAAACCAAGGAACTCAATCAGATAGAATTATGCGTGGTACTTCATATGTCATTTCCACTCCCTCTATATATATATTGGAAATTTTATCAAGTGCGAAATCTTATCAAATAGAAATGTAATGTGATAAGTTCATTAGGGAATCAATTATAACCCAAATGGTATTGTGGACTTTATAAGTCTTGGGAATAAATATAATAAAATACATTGTGATATTCTCCCATAACTATATAGTTATGGGTAATCATCTCAACATCCCATTAGAATTTTTTTAATTTAGACTTAACTTATTGGAATTCCATGAATAGAGATATATATATTATTCAATCTCCCTCTTCACGATCTCCCACCATAAATGATTCTTGAGATCATTATACATCTATGTGCTTCCCAGATGGATTGAAAATGGTAATTTATGTGCCTCAATAAACAAACCCTTCCTCGATTTCTGAATTTATGGGGCACATACACATTCCCTAAATCTTATCATTCCATCATTGTCAAAGTTGAACTATAGAGTATTCCTAACCTTCTTTTGTATCTCCATATCCTCCTTTATAGCCTCCTTAATCTTCACAAGAATGGATGGTTTATCTTTCATTTGGGAAAGATTGTGTTTCTCCCCTTCTCTAATAATTTCAAGGTAAATGATTTGAAAATCTACGACTATTAAGGACCTTTAAGTTCTCATCATAGATAAAGTTGAATTATACTTCTTATAAAGACAATTAGTAACCTGTTAACCATCCTAAGGTGGTAATGTTTTAAAAATTCATGGTCCTTGATCTACTCTATCCATTTACTTTATCACATGTTCAACTCTATATGGGTGAATATATATTTTAACCTCTTGTAATCAGTATATATATCACACTTTTCACTATATAGATTATACCTCAATTTCATTAATGTAAATATTTATGATGTTGGATCCAAATCAATTTTCAAGTAATTTTTCTCCAGGACCTTTAATTTATATGAGGCGACTGTTACTACCATGTCATTTTAAAGGAGTAAATATCACAATCCCTTGTTTTATGGATCACTTTATGTAAAAAACCCTTATCCACTACATGGTAGTGTGAGTATAATAACACTGACCAAAATTCTATTTAGGTCCTTGAAGTTTTCTTTACAGTCATTTATCTTAAGTAAATTGACTCCCTTATAAGTTTACATGGTCATTGGATTTAAAAATAATAAGAAATTTATCACAAAGTATTGATAGTATCCATCCAATCCAATAAAACTATTTATCTTGGATACATTGGTTGGTTAGGATCATTCTTTAATTACTTATATGTTTTAAGGATCCATTTATACACGGTCACTTATGATTTCCTAACCCAATATTGATACATTATGTATATAAAATTCATATTTTCTCAATTTGGCACATAGTTTCACCTTTCTCAAGGTCTTCAGCACAATCCAATGATCTTTATTCTATTAATTTTTCTTGGAATATATGAGTATATTATTTATTATTACCAACAATTGATTTAGGTAATATCTAGAGACCATATTCATTATATCCATGAAGATAAAAGGAAAATTTATATATCTGAATAGAATCACTATGAAATTATAGTTTATATATCTCTTATGGAAGGTTGTCTTGATTACAACCTCTATTTTCATGATTAATTGATGATATTCATATCAATGGTAAATTATTGATAAGTACTTTTTTCCCTTATAGTTGATTGAACAATTCAACAATACGGGGTAGATAATACTTTCTCTTCATTGTGACTTATTTAATATCACGATAATCAAATAATATATGCATCGATCTATATTTCTTCTTGACAAAGAGGACTGGTGCACCCAATAGTGATACAATAGGGTGTATAAAACACTTATCTAAATTATATTTATTTATTTTATTTAATTTAATTCAATCAAGTATATTCTATTGGGATTATTTGATATTGGCATAACACCAGTTATGATTTCAATGGAAATCACCACCTCCCAATCTAGGGGTAGACTAGTCGAATCATCTATGAAAATATTGATATATTATTAAAAAATAGATGTGTCTTAGATATTGGTTTTCCCCAACCATTAGAGTTATGTATCCTTCATTTCCCAAAAAATAGGCTCATATAAGTGAAGTAATTTTAATAGGGAGTTCATAGTCATCCTTATATCGATGGATGATCATCGGTTGATTTAGAATATAAAATTGTATTTTTTAAATCCAAGTAATTGATATGGGATCTATTTAGATAGATCGAATATATAATAATGATCACATCAAATTTTACTACAAGAAGAATAACAAGATTTTCAAGAATCTAATTCCCTCAAACTTTAATTAGATATCAGTTGTAAACTTATGTTGAAATCATCAAAGCATTTGGAGTTATCACTGAAAATACAATATATAGAAGTAGGGATACTTATTTAAGGACCATAGAAAACCTCCCAGATATTAAGGAGTGGTTGTAACCAAAAGCAAATAATAAATTTGTATCTATTTATATTAATATGAGTATACCTTCTACCAAATCATTTTTGTAACACCATTATACAAATGTGATTGAATAGGTTTTCCATTAATTCCCCATATCAGGTGGTTTGTAATGTTGATTTTCATAATTAACACTTGGATTAGTTCACTAGTTTTTATAATGTTCATACTCCTTTAAATTTAAGCATTGGAATTTTTGAGGTTTGTTGCCTTAAGCTTTCCCTCTATCCATATCACTAGAGTTCCTCTTCACATCTTTCCAGCATTCATGTTCCAGATGGTCTTCTCTTCTACACTTGAAGAATTTTCATATCCATTTAAGGAAATTGTATCTATGATTATCTATATAGTTTTATAAAATTGTAAGGTTAATTTTCATTCCATTATGGGTTTTATCATTGGATTTTCTTAAAAACACTAATTTTCTATTTTTTCCCTAAATATTATGAGAATAATGACCATTTCTAATTTCTATTTTTGCCTTGAGATTGCATAAAACAATTTTTTTTTCATTAGTATCAAAGTCCCTTATAGCTAATGAATTTCAAATATTGGTTTTTAAGCCACTAAATAAGTCATCACAAGTATAAAAAAAGGATTTTACATTTTTTTTTGTTTTCATAATGTCTGGTTTTTATGCGACATAATTATAATAAATGTAAAAGATACTTTTTTATGTTTGTTTTTAAAACACATCATAAAAAACCTTATTTTGGAAAAAAATCAATATGTTCAACATATGTTATTTCTATAATCAATGTCAAAAATCATTTATAACATTTTTTTACTTATAATCGATGTTATATGTCAATTTATATACTTTTTATAAAATAAAAAAAATAGAGCGGGTTTAATTTTATTAATTTCCATATTGATTTCTTACTTAAATGAAAAATCAAGATACATAAGTTATAAAATTGTAGAAACCAAATAAAATCAGAAAATAAAAACATAAATCACTAACATTAACTCCATTCTCATTACAATGTCCTCTGATTCATTATATTTTCTATTGATATTAATTTTCTTTTGAGGAATGAACTAATGGGGAATATAAAGTTATGAATGCTAAGAAATTTTAAAATTCCTATAGTGAATTTCATGTGTAATATATATATTTTTGACTCAATCGGAATAGGAATTCTTCCTCATAATAAAAAAATATCATAAAAGAAAATTGGTTAAAAGAAATAATCATAAAAAGTAAAATAATAACATAATAAATACAAATATCATGGATAAATTATTGAAATGTGAACCAATGGAAGAATGATATTGATCAACAATTAATAATAACACGAATTATAAAAGAGGGATATTGAAAACTTATATAGGTTTTTTGATAAAGTTTCCCATCTCATCATAAATTTCATGAAGGATTTTAAATTTTTAAATGTGTGTTATGAAAAATTTGAAAAACCAAATGTTCTGGATTTTAAATTTTAGTTTCCACCTGAGTTATATAAATAACTGATGTAATATCTTTAGGGTGGTTTTAACTTCAATTTTCTATTAATAAAACATAAAACATAATTTTGAAAATCAATTATTTAATAATTGATATTAAAATACATTTTTTCATGTGGGTTAGTATATTATTAACATTTAAAACCATTGGTAAATGGGATTTTATTTCAATTATCTAAATAATTAATAATAAATAAATTATGTTGGTAGTTAAATAAATGACATTAAAACCTTGATGTGTAATATTTTTGGTCTACTAGTGGATCTATTTTTCATTTAGGGTCTATGATAAAACTAGAAGATTACCATACAAATCTATAGAATTTTTCTTCAAATATACCAATGGATTCATTATAATTTTCATTAGATTAAGGAATTATCATCCCATTTTATTGGGAAGATTTCATGAAAAATATTTATTGTGAAATACTTTCTTAAAGTCCTCACACTCCATGGAGTTGATTTAAGTATCATGTCTTGTATTATTTTAAAGAGTGCAACATTAATCATCTTCTCCTTCCCAATTATGACTAAGTAAAGAAACCATTTCATGATTCGATCATTAGAGAAAATAAAATATATTATTTTTTATTGATCCATTTCTTAGTAATTAATGGACTAGAAGACCCACTAAAGGAGGGTAGGTGTTGTCGAATGAAGGACTTAATAGGGAGTTTTTCACTACCATGGTAATTTTGGAGTTTTACATGATTAAAATTATTGTTCATATCTTAAGTTATTTTGGTGATCATGGATATAATATTTTTCAATCCAAATCAATGCCATTGGGTTTCTCATTATAATAATAATTGTATTTTCTATCAAAAATTTTGTTAACTCGGTTCCTCTGAGTTTCAACCATTAACTAAAACTAAAATGTTCAAAGTGAGTATCAAGTAATAATCATAGTAACAAATCATATTATAAGTAAAATCACTCATTATATATCTTAAATCCTTCATTTCAACTTATGACATTTTTGGTTTATTTTACATCACTTTTGGTTCATCATAGGATGTTTTAGTTTTTATACTCTTATTCTTTATAACATAATCCAAAAAAAACTATTCTTTGATCTAATAGAAATTGATATTAATCAATCCTAAAATACATATATATTTAATCATTTTATCTAAACCTTTATTATACCATACAATAAAATACAAAAAAACTATTGTTTTAGTGGCATTGAAAACTAGTTACATAACTGACTTATTTTACAAACATTTCTCAACATCTACCGTATATATTATTCACACAAGAAACACTTCTACAAATATCATACACCATAATATTTTTTACAACCTAGGGAATGGATATTTATGAAAGGGTGATATAAAATGCATAATAAGGGAAAACATAGGAGATATAAAGTGGAGATTATAAGTGAGAATAAGATGAGTGTATGGGTATGAGTATGCAACCAATATTCATAGACATGACATAAGATAATAATAACCAATAGAATATAGATCATAAATATTGAATCATGTAAAAATTATTTTTCCAAAACTTAAAGCTTGAGTAATGGGGGAGGGGAAACATGGGTTAATAATCATTATCTATGAAAACATAACATTGTAAAAATAATGTGGAACATAAATAATCATATAAATCATTAATTATATCAAGTATTACTTCCCAGACCAACATCACACATTGGAAAAAGTCCCACAGTGGATTGGGTTAACTCTCTATTCTCATAAACATAATGGATAGAGTCTTATAGTGGATCGGGTTCTCCTTAATACCTTACATATAATCTCGTGAAATCTAATGCATTACCAATTATATTAGAGGGAAATATAATTCATTTCCTTCCCATCACATAATGAAAACCATAAATATATGTTCCATAAGAATATGAAAACATTAATAATTCCATTATATCAAAATTAAACTATGGGAATGAAACATGTTTCATGATAACTTACAAGAACATGATAATAATCAATCTAAAGGAAGAAGTTTGATGGTATCATTTGATAATATCACAAGTGATGCATAAGAAATAGTATATTATTCTTAAATAGATGAAAAACATCAGATAATAACATTTTAAAATTACTTTTAAAAATATAATAAGTACCCTTTACATTATTAATAACTTTTCTTTGAAAAGATATATTTTATAAAAAAAATTGAATAGAAATTTCTTTAGTAAATAATTATATATTATAAAATAATATTTTTAAAGAAAAATAAATAATCATTATAGATTATTTTTTCTTATAAAAACATTAAAAAATTAGATTCTTCTCAAACTTTTATATAATGAGTTAAAGTCAATTGAAAATAACCTTTTTGGAAAACATTAAAAAAATATTTCTTTAAAAAATTTGTAAATAGATTCAAACACAATAGAAATTTAATTTAATCAAATATTTATGTATATATCATGTCATTTATAAAAAATATAAATAATATGGACACATATGATAAATATTCCCAACCAAAAAGAAGAGATAATATTGACTCTACTTATAAGAAAAAAAAATTAATTGAAATATGGGCCAAAAGAAATTAAAATGGTAGGAATACATGAAAAACATAGAAAAAACAAGAGGAAAAAAAATATAGGAGTTTTTTAGATATATATAAAAAATAATTTCTCCGAATGGAAGTTTAAACATAAGAAATATCTACTTCGATGTGATATTTGAAAGTAAACCCCTACCTCGGACTATGACTTGGTCGTGGATGCTCCAACTCCCTATATAATAATTTTAGTTTTATTAATCAAATTAATAAAAATCTTATTACCAGTTATTTTACTTAATATAATTCATTTATAATTCCTTATTTCTATATATTAATTATTTTTAGTTAAAAATATTATTTTGATGTTAGTTGTTCAATTTTTTCATGCATGTTTCAATTGACGGTTTTATTCATTTCTCATTGATTGTGGGTTAATAATATATATAATTTTCATGATGATTTAGTATATTTTTTTGATACATTTATGTGTATGATGGTTATTTCATGGAAATTATAGTGATATTTTTCATGTAATGTTTAGAAATATCATTTTTAATGAGTTTTGATTCAATAAAAAATTTATTTTATTAATGTATATAATTATACTTATTACCATCATAGAGTTATTAAAAATATTAAATTAATAATTATTACATTTTAATACCAGTATTAATTTCACCTTAGTCATTCTTGATGTAAACCTTATAACATCATTCTTGTTGGTAGTTAAAAAGACCAAAACTAAAACATATTATAAACATTGAATGAGTGAGAACATGTAATTGTGTAGTAATAATATAACTTTTATATAATAATATTTGTTTCAAAAACACTTTATTAAATTGATAAACCATATTAATGAATAAGTGGATAAAGAATATGTAGAATAGTGTATTTAGGATAATATAACACTTGTATTTAATAGTTAAATATCATCATTGAGATCCTCTTATAAATGAGGGATTTGGGACTCCTTCTTATAAATAAAGTTACCAAATTCAACATTGGATTGTAAGACAGAGAATTTGGTCTGGGATCCAAGATAAATTTTAAGGAAATGTGTCGGTATAGGAGGGTAGAGGGGGGTTCCTTTTATAAGCGAGCCTAAGTATAATTTTTACATAAATCAAGTACTTAACATGTAACGTTGACATCTTCAAGGTGTAATTGGAAAAAAGTTAAAAAATATTAGATAATTATTTAGAAGAGTTTTATCCGTTCATAATACATTAATTAAAATATAATTTTTTGGGATGTTTTATGTTTTTTAGTATTTAATCCTTTTAACCTTATTTCAGCATTTACTATGGTGACTAAATTTTACATTGGTAAATTATTTTTATGCCAAAAAAAAAAATTAAATAAATTTATATTATAATTTCAAATATGAAATATATTTTATTGGATTCAATTTTTATAGGTCATAAAAATTAATTTTAAAATTATAAATGTATAATGAATTAAAACTCTTCTTAGAAAAAAATATTTTTAAGACAAAATATTTGTTTATAATCATTACGTAAAAAATATTGATTAGTATTAAAATGTTTGTTTATTTATTATATATATAAAAAAACATTCATTAAAATCATTATTCAATAGTTACCAGTTTAATTAATAAAAAAAATACCAAAAATAATTAAAAAATCATAAAAATTATCCATTTTAACATTAAATGAATTTGACCAAATCCCATTATTTATCTTATAACCACTCAATTTTATCAATCTATCAATATTAGAATATTTTAATGAATACACCAATTCATTCACTGAAAATAATATATAATTAATAAAAATGCCAATTTTTTAAATAAAATATTCTTATTCAGAAATTATTTATTATATTATTTTTAATTTATTAAAAATAACTAAAAAACATTAATATACTTATTGGATACAAGTATATCCAATGATTATATATCTAATGACAGTATATATATTTAATCCTCATATGTACAATGACCATGTGTCCAACAACCATATGTATAATGGAATTATTATATTCCTATATATAGTAATGTATGATGCACTAACATTTATTCATTCTAGTTTTTTCTTCTTTATTAAAAATTATAATATATTTTTAATGTTATTTTCATTATTTATTTATAATATGGAGTTATGATCTTCAATTCATTCCAAAAGGACAAGGATTTCATTTTCGTGTTTTTTATTTACTATTGATTTTATTCCTCCTATAAGTTTCTTAGGGATAATTCATATTATGTTATAATAATTTATTAGTGATTATCATGAATTATAATTTTTTGTCTCAAAAAAATATATCATGGTTTGTTTTAGTTCAATTTTTCATGTATTACATGATATTGAAAACACTATATTTATTTAAAGAAAAATACATACTAAAATCATTGGTTGTTACAAAAATGATTTCCCTCGCCCCATATTTTCGGTTTAAACCTAGTTTTTCAATGATCCCTACACTTATTATTCTACCTAGATAGGATATTAAAAACATTCAGTCACTCCTAAATCAATCACCGTATTCCTCCATTATATAGGGAATTTAGAAAATCTAGGTTCATGTGTGAAAAAAAAGAATAAAAAAGTAAATACTGAAATAAAATAAGAATTATAAACATCATACTATCTACAACAACAAAAAATAATTCTATTAATATCAAGAAAGATACTATTTATCATTAAATATAAGAATACATTTGGATGGGGTGTGTGGGAGCCTACCTAGCTTGGCCCCAATCAGTCTGGTGTTCCATCATTATAGAAATAAAAAATAGTAATAAAGAATAATAATGTTGGGAAAATCATTTAAGATAGTGTTTCATTATTTTTGTATTTTTTTGTTTTCTAAAAATGATTGTTGGAAAGTTCGACTATTTCCTTAGAAGATAAGTTGAAGAAGGTGATGATGTTTCCCAGTTTTTAATAAATTTTTTGATTAAAAAATCTTGGGGAATGAATTCTTTCTATGAAGTAAGTATGCATATCATGAGGTCATGTGCCTAGACTGTAAGGTCAAGTACGGGGACCATGAGGCCTTTTATATAGACAAAAAAAAGATAAAATAGAGACTCAAAGGTAATATGTGGTTATAAGTTGGTAATTTTTGTGAAACTATGAAGTATGAGTATTTGGGTTTAAGGGGGTAATTTATAGGAAACCAAGAAGTAAAATTTTTTGTTTTTAAGGAAGAAACTTTTCGCCAACCTCAAAGTTGGAACATGCACTGTGATTTAGAGTGAGTGGTATACAGTATCACAAAGTGAAACATTTCATTGATTATAGTAAGTGAAGTTTTGAATGGTAATTATTATTATAGGATTTATTAGTTGGATTTTTCCTTTAAAAGGACCCCTAATAACTTCTTTTATAGATAGATATATGTCCATTAGTGAAGATCATCACTGGATGAATATTTTAAAGACAAAAATGTTGGTCCTGAAGTGAAAGCTCATAGAGGGAGTTCAAGTAATAGTCTTCAAAGATGGACTTTTTAGTGAATAGTAGCCCAGGAAGTTAAATTACATGGTGAACATTAATCTATAAAGTATGATTTTGTGATGAATATTAGTCCATGAAGTTGTTTTATGGAGTGAACAGTGTTCCATGAACTTAGGTATGTGGAAAGCGAATTTCATCTCCCTGATGAAAGTGGAGATTCATGTCACACCCATTTTAGTGTGAACCAAATATGATATGATTTAGTTCAATATGAGAATATTATAGAGGATAAAATTGTTCTATTTAGTTAAGAGAGTAGTGAGTTATCAACTGTGATTGGTTGTAGACCATGGTGGATAATGAATCCAGTCCAAAATTGTAAAAATAGTGTGGTACGGTGATTATGGTACATTAGTGGATCGCCATTGTATGTTACTTAGAATATCCCATTTAGGGTGAACCAAGTAAAATTATTGTTTACCTTTCATTATTTAATATATATATATATATATTTGAGAATGAGATAATAGAGATTTGTTTAATAATAAAATAAGATCAAAAGGGGTAATTTATTGAAGTTTTCATAACCAAATTCACCCCCTAATGGTATTTAACCTAGTGGGGTCAACATTTGGTATCATAAATAAAGGTTAAATTGGGTGAATCTATCTTAATGGAATTAATATACCATAAAGGGATTTGGAGCTTTGTTCGAAAAATATATATATGGAAGAACCAGATGTAACACTATATCATATCATTAGGAATGTATGTTTTTATAGTTTCAATGTATTGTATTTTGATAACTAGGCATAGAAGATCTCTATCATAAGTAGAAAACATAGAACTAGATGATGATGACAGAGGAATAAATACTTTAGGGGAAACTTTATACAGCATAATCCTTATGATAGTGATGTTTTATATATCCTCACAAGCCATATTCCAAATATTGATAAATATCTCTAAACAATATTCAAAATTTCAGGAAGATGAAATGTAGGTTTTTTGGAACAAGGACAATGATTTTTGGATTCACCTAAATGAATCAATTGAAAAATTCTTATATTTTTTGAATGTTACTTTGTAGGAAATGCATTGTCTCATAGAAACCCTCGATGATTTGAAGATCATAAAGCAGAATTTCAGAAGACAATATCCCCAGTTCAATCTAAAAGTCCTTATTCTTGATAAAAATGTTCTAAATGAGATTACATTGCATTTTTTCATATCACTCTCATCAAATACTAGATGAGGAATTATGATAATGAAAAAATGGAAAAGGAGAAGTCTATAGAGGTTATATTCAAGTTATAAAGGAGCTCACTATGTAGGATGGCCAAGAATAAGGATAGATGGATGAAGTCGTGTCATTCATTTACTCAAATATATAAAGGGGAAAAGGAAAGTTTAAATGGAAACAACAACTTCTATTCATTCCATGTGGAAATAATGATTACCTTTTATAAAAGTTTTCCAAGTACTTTCAAGATGTGGATGAGGATGAAGAAATTCCCATGAAGAATTATTTTTCAAATGTGAAAGGTATGAGAATCACTAAGCATAATTTCTTCATGAAAAATAACCATCATTAATGAAAAACAAATAGTTTCAAATAAAGTGATATAGATTAAATTCAAGAATAAAAATACCACATTTAGAATCCTATTGTGTCTATGATTGGAAATTATAATACAAATAGAGAGAGTGATGATGATAACAGAGAAGTTAAATGAAGGGTTGATATCAAGGTTAAAGTAGAGGATACTCTTGAAAAGATAGATATTTTTAGTGTAAAAAGAAATAAATCAAATAGAGTATTTAAATATTCCAAACACTATAAGAAACAAAAATAAGGAGAGAAGTCTGATTTGAAAGAATAAAATGAAAAATAGAAATATGCACATCTATAAAACCTTGAGAAATTCATTGAGTATAAGATGAAATTTGTAGAGAGAACTAGTTTTATTGATGGATTAACTAATATTTTTAAAGTTTGAGTCAAACATGTCAATTATATTTATGATGATTTTATTATAATTTTATGAGAAGTTGATGATTAGGAGAGACTCTTTACTCCCAGTGTGATATTAGGAAATAAGGTTACATAAGAAATAGGGAAAGTGTAGGTAGAGTATAGTTGTCTGAAAAAAAGGGTTGTGTGTAGATGAAAAAACCATATTCAAATGAAAATTAAAGTATATGGATTGATCATACATAGAAATCATTTATGGTTGATTTTAGACTGAAAACACCCACTTTGAAGTTGAAGGTTGATTTGGATATAACTTAGAATCAAAATTTTTATAGAACCCAAGTCACAATAGGTGCTTTGACAATGAAACATAGGAGTTTTCCTTTTATCTATGTTTTTTAAAGAATTAAGGGAAATTCCAAAAAAAATTAAACCATAGATAATAGGTATCGAAGGGAATAATAGAAATAATGGTAGTCAAGAAAAGTTCATTATTCTAGGGAATATTTTGATGGTCAATATTTTTTGTTGAAAAATATTTAGAAATATATAATAGAATTTATCATCAAAAATATATTGTAATGTTTGGATGAATATACAAGGTCTTCATATGTAAAATATCATAGAATCATCAAGCAAACTGAAATTTAAAAATCAATTTTATTCTTTACAAGATGAAGTTATTCCACAAAACTCAAAAGAAGATTAGACATATCAATCAAAATAAACTTTTAATCAAAATACATTGATAAAAAATAATATAGTTGAGCATGTAGTGGTTGTATATATTTCCTTGAAAGTATCAAAAAATACTGGTGTATAGATCATTGATAGTGGATGAACTTCCCATATGATGGGAAATAAGGATCTTTTCACATACATCAATAATTATAACGAAGGTTTAATCCGATTTAGAAATGATGAAATCCTAAATATTATTGATTATAGGAAATCCAAATTTTTAGATATTGATATGAGATGCACATATGTATTTGAATATAAGGGTGACAATTAGAACTTGTTAAGTCTCAATTAACCATGTGAGTCAGGACATGCAATAATTTTTACAAGGAACACATGCTTCATCAAGGGAAAGGATGGTGTAGTTATTTTGTATGGAAAATTAATAATGGGTAATATATTCCATATTAGTGGAGAAGAAGATATTTTATTTATTTCTATAGAAGAATAAAATAGGTTATTTCATAGACAGTTTTATCCATTTGATACAAATAACCTTGTAAAATCATGTGAAAAGGGAAGGACCAAAAGATCTAATTATGTTATCATATGATCATAAACACACATGAGATTCCTGTTAAAGGGAAATATTACTCGAAATATGTATAAGTCCAAAGATAAAAGGTCAATAAGAGTGTTTCAAAATATACATATTATAAGGACCCATCCTTAAAACATTACATAATATTGAATTAAGAAAATAATTCACATTGAGGATATTTTCAGGTTTAGAGTTTTAGAGAATTAGACCATAACTATTACATTACATCTCAAGATTAAAAAGTATACACTTATTCTCAGATTCCTTTTTTTCACAAAATAAAAACTCTTAAAAAAAGAGTAATGTCTAGTTCTATGTTTTAGATATCATGACTTTTCCTTGATCCCATCCTTGACCCTATTCATCTTTAAGTCCTGTGAAAAACATTTCAAAACATGGGATGAGCATAAAAAGCTCAGTAAGGGTTATAAAACAAAGAAAGAAAACATTATATCATCAATAAATACATAACGTAAGCTATTTAACATACCTCATGAAATCATAAGATTTATGAAATACACATAGAAATCATAAATCATAAAGGTAACTTGTTGCATCCATATCATACTTACACTATAGTTATCACAGCTACATAGGGAGTTACATTTGGAATACCCATCACAGTATATTCCTTAAATCTCTTAGTAGAAACATTCACGTTTACCTCCATCACATTACCCAATGCATTGGATATCTATCTTGGGCTCACCTGCCCTAGGTTTATCATGGAGCCACCGGTATACATAAATAATTCCCAAGAACCATAACATGATCATAACACATAACATAAGCCTAAAGAAAAGATAAAATTTCCACATTACAATAATAAAATATCATTTCAAGATATTGAAATAATAAATCCATTCTCAAAATCATTTTCAATACCAAAATAAATAAAAATAGTATATGGTATTTATTTTTTCCTTTTAAAAACATTCCGTCTTGTTAATGAATCCCAAGATCAAATAATACTCGTGGCGGCGAAAAGTTCATTGTCACCGCTTATGTTAAAAGAAACATTCCTTTTTTTCATTTAGTAAAACACTTCGTAGAGAAAATATTCCTTTTGAATAAAAGTAAAATTCAAAGGATTTTATACATCGTATAGAAGAAAGTCATGTATTAAACTAAAAATGCCTCAACGAAAGGAGATTGAGACGAAGTCCCTTACCTCGTGTCCGACTTGACTCGATCGTTCTTTAATCTCCTGAAAAATAAACTAAAATTAATTTATACTTGCTTAAGAAAATTTTTCAAGTTTATTACTCCTTTTATATAACTTATTACCATGTTATAAACATTATGCAATCATTTAAGTTAATAACGTTCATTTTGTCGATATTTGGTACTTGAGTAAAATGAACAACTTATATTTACAAGTTGTACATGTGGTAAAAGGTTCATTATATCCAGAATGATATAATGATTTGGATATAATATATACCATATATATCCAGCATATACTGGTTTTTATAATAGTACGTAACATTTATAGGTAAGAAATGAAATGCACCATTCATGGAGACGGTAAGCAGTACGTACGCACGAACGCTAATTTCATTTCAATTTATTATTTTAATGGAAATAAAACATAATTATATATAGGTATATTATAATTTCAGTATAATATCATATATAATATCATTAACTCCATCCTTTATACATCCCACATAAGGCATTAACGAATAACATCACTTTGAGGGGGCGGTAGTCCGCACTTCCTCAAATGAGATTATCGTATTTACCCACTATGGAAACCATATGGGATTGATATAATTGGGAAGTAAATAAGCATAAAGAAATCATAAACATAATATATATCATATATAAATACAGTTCCATCATAATGGCCACCATGATAGGTGGTATGATGTAATTGAACAATCATCGTTTCGTGAGGCATTAGTTTTCCATCCACAAAAACATTTTGTTCTTCATTCATTAGATGGAGGTGTGTGTAATTGTAGTTATAATCCTTCTTATAAATACATCCTAGTATATTTATGATACTGGTTTTGTTACAAAATAATGTAAATAAAAAGTTTTTAGAGGTTGGAGAAGTAAAATAAAAGGTAACAATTTAAGAGAAATCGTTACCTTTAATTTAGGTAACTTCCTTTGGTTTGAACCAAAAGGACTTCTTGAAGTGCCTTATGCCTAAGTTAAGGCTTCTTGGAGGAGGATAGGGATTTAGGTACCTTAGTTGGGCAGAGTTGGGATGAGCCAAATGGATTGAGAGGTGTGAGAAATTTCTAGAAGTGGTCTCATTTTATAAGGGAGAGGAGGGGATCTTTAGGAAAGTGTGAAAACATTATTTTATTATATAATTATATTCGGTTTATAATGGTCCAAAAATCATTACAGTCGAATATAAGATGACTAATAATAGAAATAAAATCATCCAATCAGAATTGGACATGTTTTGGATAATATTTTAATCATTTCAATCTTATTTATTTCAATCATTTCTTAATGAGGTAAATACTGCATCATGATTGTGTCATAAATAATTTAATTTATTTGCTGTCTAAAAATTATAAAACAAATACCATGATGTAAGAAATATTTTTATATTTCCAATTAATATTTATAGTTGAAAATATAACTTGTATAACCCCAATTAAAAATTAATTTACTAAAAGATATTTGTTTATTTCATTTTTGCCTTTACTTTAAGGTAATTAAAATAAAGTGTCATAATCACTTTTAAATGTATCCATGGGGTCCCAAAATCTACCCAAGGATGACCATGGTTGGACATGACTCAACCAATAGGATTAGGACACCTGTTAGGGTAAATAAAAATTATTTGTTTACCCTTATTTACCTGATTTACCCTTTAACCACGGTAAATAAAATATTTACTGAGGTAAATATTTAAAATGCCTAAAAATAAAAGTTACCTTTTTACACAATTTGAACCTCCTGATTCAAAATATGGAATACATTTCTACAAATTCAAAACATAGAAGTGGAAGAAATTAATTTAAAATTAATTCTCGCTGTCAAAACAAAAGGCGTGTTTTTAAGAAATATTAACTATCAAAAGATTGACAGTTGATTATATACAATTTAAATGTGAAATTTCTTATAATGAACAAAATTAGATTAAATGGTAAAAATATAATCTATTTACACTTTAAAAAAAATTAAAATGATAATCTAACCATATAAATAAATTATATTAAAAGGCAGTTTTGAATTAAAATACAGTATTTTTCACTATTCATTAAAAAATGAACTTTATCAGAAAAATACCAAAAAAATTACCCAAAGTAAAATTTGATGTCCCCATTCTAAAGAAGGATTTTATTTAGTCCATTAAAATGTATTAAAATAACCAAAACTATATTTAAAGAGGGTTTTCCATTAAAAGGCGGTAAATCGGCCTTTTAATGTAAATTATTCTTAAAATTAGATTCATTCACATTTTAAGCCTCTAAATTTTATTGGAAAAATGTAAATACATTCAAAAAATATGTATAATCATATTGTAGTTAGTTTCATTCATTTTCGCATATACAACGGCTAAGAGTTAACTACCATTTAAAATAATAATATTATATTATTAGTGTGCAACGTAAGATTCCAAAGAAACACGTTGTTGCGTATCGGGTACACTATCGAACATAGAAACACCTTTAAAGTAAAATTAATATTTAATTCAAAAATATTAATAAATATGAAAATCTATTATTCTTCATTTACCTAGGATGTTACATATATTGATTTTTTTGGACCTATAGCACCAATATTTTTTTATTATAAGAGATATTATGTTATTTTAATTAATTATTTCAATAGTATCACATAGATAGTGGTCATCACTCACATGTATATGGTGCCTAGTTTCATAACATAGTATCAAAGGGATACTAAAAATATTATTGGATATAAAATTATGAAATTATAAACTGAAAATGGTATAGTGTTTACCAATTGAGAAGTGAAGGATTATCTCAAGAATCAGGGAATATGGAACTAGGTTTCAATAGTGATAAATTCTCATCAAATGGAGTGGTTGAAAATAGAAATCATATAAAAAATCTCCATAAAAAATCTTATTAAACATAACATACCAACTAAATTCTAGAAGGAAGTAGTCTTGACATTGGTCTACATTTCTAATAGGTATTTTTTGAGTCTGAGATAAAAAAATACTCTATAAAAGTTGTGGTATAGAAATAAGTTTATGTTGAAGAAATTTTTAATATTTAGAAGAAAGTGATTATTTCTCAACAAGAATAAAAAAAAGAAAATTTAATCCCATAGTGATGAATTAATATATCATGGCTAATCAAAAAAAATGAAAATTATATGAATGATTCAACAAGTGTCTTTGAAAGGTTTTTAAGATAAATTATATCAATGTAGTGAATATTAGGTATAATATTTATAAAATCAGTAATTAGTATTTAGAGGATATTAATGGGGAGTTTATTAGATCGAGGTGATCACAAGTTACTAGTAAAATACAGAAAAATATTTATATGATGAATATAAGAAAGTCATACCTGTATCAATTTAGAAACTAAAGATATCGGATAAAATTGATAGATACAACATCATCGTTAACTAGATAATTATAGATCATATGATTAGAATAATTTATTTATAGAAATCATATTTTTATCATATTTTGTGACAAAATATTTAGAAGAAGTTGAAAAAATATGAGAATTATATTCAGACAACAAATGAAGAGCTTGACCAAATCCAAAATAATTAAACTTAAGAGATTATTTTGAGGCCAACAAATAACAACATCATCGGG
Source organism: Viscum album (assembly GCA_963277665.1). NCBI lineage: Eukaryota > Viridiplantae > Streptophyta > Magnoliopsida > Santalales > Viscaceae > Viscum > Viscum album. The sequence goes on from OY728126.1 coordinate 772,548,076, forward strand.
AAAAAATGGGTCTTATGTTACAAGTTAAATTAAGATTTCATAGTGATTTGAAATAAATAATTACTTGTGATCAAAGGGTGCTCCCATATAGTGGGTATTGATATTGATGAAAATATTTCACCTATTTCCAAGATGGAAATGATTTGACTATTCTTGGCCATAAATGTGTAATAGAAATTGAAGGTTTTTGGATGGAATTGAAATCATTATTTATAAATTGAGTTCTACAAGAAGATGTTTAATTCAAATAGATACATGATTTTGTTATTTATGAATATGAAAAAAAATTACAAACACAAGAAGGTTCTTTATGGGCTAAAGAGGCACCGAGAATATGGTATTCCAAGATAGAACAATACCTTAATAAGCATAATTTATAATATTTTGGGGTTAATTAAAATATTTATGTCAATAATGAGGCTGAAAAAGGGATAATTTGTTTGGTTTTTGTTAATGAAATAATCATTATTAGTTAAAATGAAGTGGAATTTAAATAGTTTATAACATTCAACTACACCCTCTCAGAGATATCCAACACTATACTCATCCCAAAGACAACTCACACACCCAACTATTTCTTATAAAGTGGAAAGAGACACTACTAACCATAAAGACCCTCAAATTGTTCCATCTAGAATGAGGAATGGTTGATGTTATTATAAGAAACCTTTACCAAGGTGAGGTGGTACTCTCATGATCCATCAAAATCTAGGATTCATTCTAGAAGCATATCTTCAAAATTTAGGATCTTCATCTCTTACTGTCCATTTCTCTTCAAATGATAATTAATATTTAGCTTCAACTGAGTCCCATAGCCTTCTATAATCCCTTATAAAATGACAACATATAACCTACATCTCCATCAGACATAATTTTGAAGGGTACCGCATGTGGTTGTACAATTTCTCAGACATAACCCATGACTAACAAATCTATAGAGTGGGTATTTTAGATCATAAATAAATGGTAATTGTCATAAGCTGGTCAACTATCACCCACACATCTTTTTGAATCATTGGGGTCCTTTGAAATCCCATCACGAAGTCCATCATCACCTCATCCTACTTTCACATAAGAATGGGAAGTGTATAAAGGAATCCTCTATGTTGTTGCTACTTATACATAATCCTCTAACAGGCTATGAAACATGAGATGAAGCATGTGATATCCCTCTTAATTCCTAACCACAAGAAGTTACACTTGATATCTCAATACATCTTTCTCGAAAATAGATTCATTGTCCACTAAGAGGAATAGGAGTACCTCATCATCTCTTACCTCATGTTGGTGGGAACCAAAAATCTCCCATGAATGTAGATCACATCATATCCATCTAAAGACCACCCTAGAATTTGGGACACTTCCAACCAACCATTCCAACATCACTCTGCATCTTAGATCGGACTCTTGGACAGTCTTTACACTACTAAAAAACATGCATTTAACATCACTGAAATTTATCAACCCTAGAAAAAAGTACAAATAAATGGAATCTTTATCAGCACTATAAAAATTGCTGATAAATTTAAATCTTTATCGATACTTTTTTTAGCCCTGATAATCTATCCCTTTATCAGCACTTTATTTTTAGCACTGATAAATAGTACCATTTATTAGCACTATATTTTTAGTTCTTATAAAGGAATCCTTTATCAGTATTTTTTTAGCGTGGGTAAATGTTCAAATAAATAAAATGAAATAATTAAATAAATAAAAAATGAGTTTATTAAAAACAATATTAAAAATTTTATTAATTAAATAATTATTGACAAAAATGAATACATTTATTATAATATATATATATTATAAATACTAATAAATTGTAAGTATTAACTATATAGATATATGAAAAATGAAAATTAAACAAAATAAAAATAAAAATAATTAAATTGACAAAAAAATTAAACATTTAATTAATTAAATGATTAATGATAATGTTAAAAAATAGTATATATTAAATATAAATAAATATATATTAATGTATATAAATATTATTTATATAATAAAAAAATATTATTTATGTTTTACATTAAATTTTAATGTATTTAGTGAATAATGGTTTATAATTAAAAATTAACAAGAATTTAAAATACTGATTAATTATATCGAGTAATGGATATAATTGAATGCCATTTGTTTTTTAAATTTATAACATAGATCAAACTTTTTATATTGATTTCACATGTACATAATTAATGCATTTTTATATACATACGCAAACACACAAATATTTTTTTTGGAATTTAATCAATTTATATTATTTATTTTATATATATTTATTTAAGATGTTTTAATATTTTCAATATGTAATCATATTTATTTCAATATATATCTATTTCATTAATTATTTATATTAAAAAAACATTTCCAAATTTTCAATATACTGTACTCATTTTTAATTAATCAATTTTACACATTTTTAAAATGCATGAATTTAAGATTAATTATTCACTAATAATGTTAAAAATACATCTGTAAAAAATATTCAGAATTAAATATATTTATAAATGTATATTTACTATTTTTATATATTTATAATTATAAATAAATAAAAATATTTTAAAAAAAAGTATTTATATGATTTTTATATTATTAAATATAAAATTATAACAAATTTTTATAAATAATTAATATATTTACCATGTTTATATATATATATATAATTATATAAATATATATGACAAAAAATATATTATTTTTTAAAAAAATTATATAATTATAAATAAATAATTATATATTTAAAGAATTGTAAAATTATTATTTCATAAAAAGTATTATTATAAGTATTATAATTATATTTCTTTTAAAATAATTTTTAAGTATTATAAGTATTTATGAGTGATTATTTAGCACTGATAAACATAGAGATTTATTATTGCTAAAATGCACTAAAAAAGATTCATTTTATCGGTGCTTATTAACTTAATTCTGATAAAATGTATCTTTATCAGCACTTTTTTAAAGCACTAATAAAAGTGTAAAGTTCTACTTTAAGAACCATAACCATCACGAACCAGTTCTTGATATCCAAATATTTCCATAGAAGTGACATACTATTGGCTCTCCATGTTTCATAATCCAAGCTCAAATCTATGCTAGAATCAAGTCTCCAACTATTCTAAGGCTCGAATCCAAGTCTGGAGCGATTCAAGGGTTGAACGCAACCACTGCTCGAATAAAATCCAAGTTTTCAATATCACTAATTTCCCTCAATAATCCATTGAACCTTCCCATCCCACATCTGTGTATCCAAAAAAGTCTAGTTACACTATCCCACAATAAAACCTCCAAAAATTCAATGTTTTTTAGATATATTGAAGTATTGTGTTCACTGATATCATGTGGGTCCCCTTGGGATTACATTGGTATTGTGCGACTTGAAATATGTCAAACTCAATGTTGGGTCATGTTGTTGTGAGGTAGAATAGGCTTTGAATACTTATATTCCATGACATCTATCTCTTTACAATAATAAAATTTTGAAAAATTCATCCATATAGCGGTCAGTGTTGTCATTGTCTTGGAATATTACATTGTAAATCACTTCGATGATGAAATATATGGCATCATTGGGGTCTTATATTATGTCATGAAACAATTATAATTTAGAGGGTTTAGTGAGGAGGATATAAAATATAGTTTTATCCCCTTCTATTGGGAATGAAATTTTAGAAGTTGTTTCCAAAAGATGGATGATGAAATATTTGACAAATGGGAACAACTATATAATGATTTTTTCATGATTTTTTTCCCAGGATAATGAGCAATGAAATATGGTGTAAAATTAATGGATTTATTTAGTATGATTGTGAACTATTTTCTGAGACTGTATTGATTTAGCAGTCACTTATAAAATGTAATAATAAAATGATTCTGATGAATCAATAAATTCAGATGAGAAAAAACATTATATATGTTTGATTTGTTGTATTATTTATTTAACTACTTCTTGAAAAAGTATAATGTTTTTAGTTTTTATTTTTTAAATATTTAAATTTGAATTTAAATAATATGACTTAAATTCTATAAAAATCCAAGAGGTTTAAGGTTCTATAATCCTTTGACAATATTATACAAAAAAACTAATTTTGAGATAAAATTTAATTGATATTTTGATTTTTGTTATTGAAATATAGTCAGAAAATAAACAATTGGAATGATTCATTCTCTAGGAAAAACCTCAACATCATGGTATTTTATGAAAAAAAATATTGTTTCATTAAATGGTTCAATAGAATAGCACATTGTTGATATAATTTATTGTTCTCAATCCTTTAGGATTGATAAAAAAATCTACATTTTATATTTCATTTGAAAAGTATCTTATTTTATGAGAAAAATTTTCTATTATTTAAATTTTGAAGAATATTATAAATCATTAAAGAATAAATCTTATACCACTATATTTAACTAATTTTTGTTAAATAAAATATTAACATTTATTGATGTAAATTTAGTAAATAAGTTTTAATAGAATCGATCTTATTGCAATAAAAAATATTTTTCATCGATAAAATCATTGCACCTTTAGAATCCCATGTCAATTCAACTTTATTAGGTTTGATTCAGTAAATTAATAACATGAGATGTTCACTATGTATTCTTAATTATATTTAATTTTATTATTTACTAACATAAACTTGAATCCATTTTTTATGTCCTTCTAGTGGTAACATGATTCCCCACATATGTGACCATATCAATTACATGACATAGAAATATGTTTCATTATAATACAATACCATGAACTTTTATGTTAAATATTTTACAGAATTGGGACAAATAAAATAACTAAAAAACTCATGTATTTTTAACCTAATAGACTTTTTTGGAACAATATATACAACAACTTGATCCATAAGAATATTTTATGGTTCTTATTCAGATCAAGCTTCTAATGTTATATTGTTCTTATTCAGATCAAGGTCATCATGCTTAGATTTGATCCAATTATCATCCTTGACAACCTCTTCAAATTATTTAGGGTATTCTTGGGAAAATATGAGGTTTTTTCAGAGTCCTTATCCTTTTAGTTTCCACAAAAACATTCGGATCCCCAATTACATTTTATTCATTGATTTCAACCTTGCTTTTCTTTCTTAAAATCAATAAAAATATATCTATATTTAAAATGATAACCCACTCATTAATACTTCTTAAAAATCACTTCATTTCTTTTATCACACATCTAATAAATACTATGTTTATTTTTATTTAATACATCTAAAAACATATAATTATTTAACATTTCATTTTTGTTCCACCCTTATAAATCATTCATTACCATCCATGTAATTATCACAAATGGGAGGCGTTCACCTTTAATAATGAATATCTTATGTGTATTTATTTATTTATTGGAAAAAATGAATATTTTATAAACCCAATAGGATATCTTTACTTTCTCTTGAACGATTCAAAGGTTCAATTCAATTTATCTTATTTTCTCCTCATCCTCCTCACTCGTTGATTGATTGTTTGGTGATATATATTAGCATTTTTTTATCATCATTCTTAATTTACCATCTGTATATACTTATGGTCAAAAATGTTTTCACAATAAAATAATTATCTATAAAATCAATTTATTTTTTCAAATTTATGTTTAAAATATTAATTTTCTGTATTACTCATATAATAATTGGTTTCTTGTACAATTATATTCTTTTGTTTGAGTTAGGGTGGTTTTTTCGAAGCTGTTCATACTCATCAGGGGTTGGACTTCAATCCTGCAACTAAGATAATGACAACAAGGAAATTCATCAAGAATGCATATAACCATCAGGAAAAGGTGAATTCCTTCTGCTCATTTAGCTAATTTTTTCATCATTTTAGATACTATTTATATGTCAATTTCCTTATCATTTTTATCTAATACTTATTTAATTTTTTTCTCAGATCTTTTAGGAAGACATATTTTGATTTCAACTATCTACAACAATCCAAAAAAGTTATAAAATGATTATTTCTACCAATATTACCATGTTTTCTATTTTCACTGTATTTTTTATTGACCTTCAAACAATTCATATTGATTCTATGTTATTAGTTGAAAAACCTTTCTCATTTTTGAAGGTCTCTACTCTTCTAACTTTCAAAAATGAGAAAAAAAATTCAGCTAAGAAAATAAAAACAAAAATTAGTGTTGGCAGTTTGACATATAAATACAATGTAAATGTAGTAACATTGGTTTTTATGATTCTTTGAGACTTTGGGATGTGTAGGAATATTCCACACCTAAATCTGACACAAGGTGTGACCTGTATAACTCTATGTATTTCTTTTTATTTAAAATTGAAATTATTTATATTAAAAGATAAAATGACATAATCAAAACTGATAAAACATATTATGATTATTTGATACTTTAGGGAAATAATTTATAAGTCATTTGGGACATTTTTGAATCAGACGCACCTTAATTTGATGCATGGTGTGACTATTATGACTCAATGTGTTAGTTATCAGTTTAAAATAAACAGTTTAGTTTAAAACATTTCACTCACTGAAAACAAAGAAAACAATCTTTGACTTTATTAATAATTTAGTACATTTATTCATAAGTCATTTTTCATGTGTATGAGTTGATCTCACATCAAACTGATACACAATGTTATCAGTATAAGTCAAGGTGTGTGTTTCTAGTTTAAAATGAAATTTATGTAAAACAATGTGGCATTCTCAAAACCAAGAAAACCCCATTGTATTAATTTTATACTTTAGAAAAATTATTGATAAGTTATATGAGACATGTAGGAATCAATATTAACTCAATCCAAAGCACGGTGTGATCAGTATGACTCCAATTGCATCTTTTTATTTAAAAATGAAATCAATTTTAGTAAAAGGGACTACTGGCCTACTCAAAATTGATCAAACACATTTATATATTTTTTTATAATTTAGGAAATTGATCTATAATTCATTATAGATGTGTAGAAATCATTCATACCTTAATTTGGTGCATGGTGTGTCTATTATGACTCCAAGTATGTATTTTTATTTAAAAATGACATCAATTTTAATAAAAAGGAAAATTGACCTACTCAAATCCAAGAAAATGCATTGATATTATTTTAATACTTTATAAAAATGATCAATTCATCATTTTATACATGTAGTAATTAGTCGTATATCAATCCAACAAATGGTGTGACCAATATAACTCCAAGTGCACCATTTTATTTAAAAATGACATCAATTTTATCAAAAAGGACAATTAACCTACTCAAAACTAAGAAAACGCGTTCATATTTTTTGATACTTTTTTAAAATTCTCTATAGGTCGTTTGAGATGTGTAGGAATCAGTCGTACCTCAATTTGTTGCATGGTGTGACCGATATGACTCTAAGTACTTCTTTTTATTTAAAAATGACTTCAATTTTAATAAAAAAGACAACTGACCAACTCAAAATGGAGAAAACGCATTCATATTATTTTTATATTTAAGTGAAATGATTCCTAAGTCATTTGTGATGTGTAGGAATCAACCTCACCTTAGTATGATACATGATGTTCTTGGTTTGACTTAATTTGTCCGTTATCAATTTAAAATCGACAGTTTGGTTCAAAAAATGTCACATAATAAAAACTGATAAAAAAAGCTTTTATTTTATTGATAATTTAGTAAATGTATTAGTAAGTCATTTTTAATGTGTTTTAATCAGTCTCACATCAAACTGATACATGATGTTATCGGTATGAGACAAAGTCCTATTTCCAGTTTAAAATGTCATTTTAGTAAAAAATCACAACTGATGTACTGGAAACTAAGTAAACATATTCATATTGTTTTAATACATTATGAAAATGATCCATAAGTCATTTGGGACGTTTTATAATTATCCTCACCTAAAGTTGATGCATGGGGTGACCGATATGTCTCCAAGTGCGTCTTTTTATTTGAAATTGACATCAATTTTAGTAAAAAATACAACTCACCTACTCAAAACTGAGAAAACACATATGGATTGTTTTTATACTTTATAAAAACAATCAATAATTCATTTGTGACATGTAGGAATTAGACACACCTCAATATGATACAAACTGTGTCTGGTCTGACTCAAAGTGTTTGTTATCAGTTTAAAATCAACATTTTAGTTCAAAACGTGTCACTCACTGAAAACCAAGAACACATGCTCAGATTATCTTTATAATTTAGGACAATGATTAATAAGTCATTTAAAATATGTAGGAATTATTATCACATAAAACTAGTACAAAATATGAATGGTATGAGTCTAAGTTCATGTTTTCAGTTTAAAATGACATTTTAGTAAAAAAAGATAAGTGATGTACTGAAAAAAGAGAAGACGCATTGGGATTGTTTTGACACTTTAGGAAAATGATCCACAATTAATTTGAGATGTTTAAGAATCATATGGACCTCAATCTGATGCATGATGTGTCCTATATGACTCCAATTTCATTTCTCAATATAAAAGTATCATTTTAGTTTAAAACACACATCATATATCCAAAACTAAGAAAATGAGCCTATATTGTTTTCTCTTCATTTAAAATCAGTATTCATACATGATTTTTCTGATTTTGTGGTGTTTTTGGTGTTTTGGTGTGCTATAATATCCCACTATAGTACATTGTACTGGTGTTGTAGTGTGTTATAACATCCCACTACAGTATTCCCCTTTATCAGCGCTTCTAAAATCACTGATAAATGGTCCGTTATAAACTCATTTTTTAAGTGCTAATAAAGGTTTTATTTATCATTCCTTTTAGAATAATTAATAAAGGATTCCATTATCAGTAGTTTTTTATCACTGATAAAAGACTCGGGCTTTTAATCTCTCTCCAGTAGTCAGCGCATCTCTAGTGTTGATAAAGGTCATTTTTAGCACTGTTAAAAGCTGATTTTGTAGTAGTGTTACCTGGTCCACCAATTCAAAAGTGATAAATAAAGGATTATAAAACATTACACATCATTACTCACATTGATCCACTAACCACTCAACAAAAAAGTTCATTAACTATCATTCCTTCTATGAAGGCCACTTTTCAAGCTCTTATGTATTCTTTCATTGAGAATCTATAACAACATTACCTTTTCTCAATGAAAATTCCATCTAAAAAATAAAATGGTTTCAGAAACTCCACCCAAATAATTTGCTGAAGATTCAAGTAGTTTTTAGTGAATATGTGAAAAAAGATAATGTGGTCCATGTATATGATAAATATCTAACCAAAGATATAACAACACCAACACTTTAGAGCATGGATCTCATAGGATGTATCCGAGGAAAATATTGATCTCAAAAATATTTCTAGGTATTTCCCAAGACATTATAGACTCTAATTTCTCTGAGTTCAAAAAACTCTCACATCATATATTATGTGCCCAAGAAAGAATACATCGTTAATCAAGAAGTGACACTTTGAGAGATTGGCATAGATCTGATTCACTCATAGTGTACTCACCACAATATATAGGTGTCTCTCATGAATCAAATAGGGACATGTGTATATGAGTATATTATTAAATAACTTCACACTGAAGGCATAAATATATAGATGTATTATCATATTCATGACAAATAATGATATCATATGTGCATTCATCAACCTAAATGGCATAAAAAGATATTTATAAAATCTATATTCACTCATGATCATTGTATTAGGAATATCATCCTCTCTCATGAGAATCTAGTGGTAACATGATTGCAAGTCAATCATGGAGAACTGTCGAGCTCTACACAAATTATAAAACAAGTCATATATCCTTGATAATAAGTATTTATTCTTCATGGTAACTTATTTTATATTCATATATTCTACACATAACAAGATACTATCATACACCTTCTTTACGAACAACACATGAGAACCCTCAAAAGATGTGCTCATCCAGATAAAACCCTTAGCCTCTAAATCCTTGAGATTCACCTTAAGTTCCTTAAACTCAGAAAGTGTGATATGATATAAAGAAAATGATATAGGTTTCACCCTTGGCATGAGTTAAATATCATATTCTATTATTCTATTAAGAGAAATCTCATATAATACATCAAGGAATAAATCTTAACATTGGTCCACTACAGGAGAAAATGAGGAGGTAAATTATATATAATCCACCACAATAACTATAACTACTACTTACACCATTATTTTTAATCTAACTGAGGCATGGACCCATTATTCATTCTCCAATTTCCCATTTTCTTGTAAAAATGCACATATTTTCATTTTATTGCCTAAAGGATACTCATATCCTATAATAATTGACATGATCCTAATAAATAGTCAGTTATTCCATACCAATGATCACATTTAAACCAAGATTTACAAGAATCATGAAATCCCAAATATTTATATAGCTTTAAACTACTACAGTACATTCTAAACAAATATAAAAATGATCCACATCCCCCCCCCAGGGTGTTTCAAAAGATAACAACTCAGGAGATAACATAATGGGTAAATCAGGTCAAACAACAACCCTAGAAGATATAAATGAATGGGAATCTCAAATATTAAACAAAGAATAATTGAGAAATGATGTAATAAAAAATATACCTCATACAATCGATTGTCCTTCTCCACTATCAATTAGGACCTTATACACTACATATACTCTATCTTCCTTAGCTCCATTTCCATAACCATGAGTGCATGACTCACCTGGTTCGTTGATGCATGTGGGGTCTAAATATACTATGTAGGACCTCATCTAAATCCCATGGTTGAAATATGTGTTTGACTAGAACCCTTATTTGAGTCTATTGTTAATTCCATCAAACAGAACTGTTGAGGATATCCCATTTTTCACATTAATGACACTTATTTGGAGGTCCTAGAAAATAAATTTGATAGTTCTCACTCTATCCAAAAATTAATCAATGGGGACCTCATTATCCCTTATAGGGGGATGAAGAATCCCTTCATTGTTCATATTTCCTACCATCATCTGGATGCAACTTCTTGACCTCCCCCTTATTTCAACCAGAAGGGGAACCCACTACAGTACTCGGACGTCTAACAGCCAATTCACTAAGGGATTGAAGAAAACTTTTAACTCTATCATATTTCAAACATTTATTGATCATCAATGCCTTACATGGAACCTTTTTATATTTCATAGGTCAAAGTTCCTTACCTAATTCTTTAGCTCTATAGAATTTCGAATCTCAAATGTCCTTTCCTTTTTTGAATCACTCCCAACCAAGATAAGGGAGATCAAGTCATCTTTATGAAATGAGAAGAGTAGGAAAACAATGAGATTTTCATCTATTGATGCTATATAAACTCATATACGGATTCTAGTATTAGTGTATATAGGAAGAACTCATTAAAGAATAGAACACTGAAGGTATCCCAAGTAAGACCCTCACATATATCCTCCCAGTTCATAACATCCCACCACCACCTAGTGTGTCCCTAAAGAATGAATGCAGCAAACTCTACCAGTCAATCCTCTAGGGTATCCACTAAACCAACGATCCTCTCGATGAAATCATTCAAGTCATCAACATATATAGGGCCATAGGTTCCCTGGAAGGATGGATGATGTTGAAGATAGAGGTCCTGGCCATGATCAACCATTTTCCTACAAAACCCTTCACCTTGAATTGATACTATGAGGAAAACTCTAAGCTACGATGGTTCTTCTTCTGGAACAACTGGACTATGTGGAGGAGCATGCCCAGCCACATTCTCTAACACACCTTATTGCAGGAAAAGAACACCTTACCCTACAGTGGTATTTGTATGTGCTATTATAGTTATCCCCATCAAACATCTTCTATGTGATATATCTAAAATTCCAACCCTTCGTATAGAATTCCTATAATATATCACTTAATGTAACAACCTAAGAAGTTTATAGGTACACATAGGGGATTTCTATAGGATACTTGTCATATAGGCTACCTGTAATAATAAAACATAACCCTCCTAGATCTACCAAAGGATCAAGCCTATATCTCAATACCGACATGTTACTCATAGTAATATATATACAACTACAAAAAATTCATGATCAAGTTCAATAAATATAATTATATATATATTATAACAAATAATCACGTATCTATGAATTTAATTAAATGAACTATGATGCATAGAAATAAATAAATATATATGACATGTGATATTATATTTTTTTCATGATGCATGAATACACTCAATTCATATAAATTATAGAAACACAACATAATCCAGATCTATATGAAACTAAAAATCCAAAACTCTAATAAGAGTCCCATTATCGGTTACTATGAGTTTTATTAAACCTATGTTGGCCCAGAACACAAGAAACTATCTTACCTGATTTCCACATAGACTAATTCATTTCTACCATGTTCTCAGAAATATCCAAGAATAAAATGAAAAAAACCCATAAATTTTTTACAATTTTCTAAAACCCTGATCTAGATCACTAAATACAGGCTGAAGATCAACAAGACCTCATACACAACTCCCAATACACAAGAGGTTTACAACTAGAAATGAGGTTCCAAATGATGTAGTGGGGACAGTAAACCATTAGTATCAATGGACATAAACCATAATCATGAAAAGAAAATTAAACCCCCAAAAAGAAAATTAAAACTAAATAATAAACAATACTATATCAAATTTCATGTCATGAATCACAGATTCATACAATGTAATAAACTATGTCCCTTAAATGTGGAAGGTCAAATAAATGTAATAAGAAGAGAAAAAAAAAGAATAAAAGATATATAATAGCCCTGATTCTATCCTAACATTACCTTGGTCACCAAACTTATCCTCCTTAGCTTCCTACCATAGACCCCTTGCCCTTTACTGGAGCCCTGATAATTAAGTCTATACATGAATTGAGATTCCCATGTAGGGTGTGAGTATAAACCCAATAAGACTCCACCAAAGCATCCTTAACATAAGTACACAAGAATTACATGTGTATGTTATGATAATGACTAAATGTGCAAGAAATATTCTATAGGGACCCTAGCCTTATACACATATTATTACATGATTTTAATCATAAATATTCATTAAATATAAAACCACGGATTGAAAACCCTAGTATCTTTGGAATAATAGGTTCATAAATAGAAAATGAGAAATATAATAAATCAACTTTTAATTAATCTATATATTTATCTCGTAACTCTTTTTGAGCACCTAAAATAGCACAGAATAACCTGGGGGAATATATATAGACAAAAGGGTTGAGATAAAAATCCCAGCGAGGGAATAAATATAGAAATGATATATGGAACATGAGTCAAAATGTATAATAAGATAACACAAAATTCATGGCACATGAATAAACATATGGAGGCATAACATATAGAACATGAAATAATATGATCATGGAAATTTAGAAATATGTAAATAACATATATCATGACATAAACATGAGTCATGGCTAGCTTCTAAGACTATATCACATGGTGGACATAGTCCAACAATGGATTAGGTTTAATCCCAAAACCCATACATAATGTCTCATGAGACAAAAAAAATACCCAATGAATTGTGGAATTATCTAAGTTCACCGATCATAACATGTACATGAATATGTGTTCCATATAAATAAATCAAACATAAGGAATAAACATAAGGGATACCCATGGAAATAAATGGGATTCGTAATCATATCATAAGGCATAAAAAAGGGAGTATAAAAATTTTATCCATAAAAGAATGTATTTAAATAATACATGGAAATTAATAAAGGAAATATAAGAATATATCATGAATAATGAAGTCTAGTTAAATTGGAAACATTTTAAAGAGTGGATAGGTAACTTTAGATTTGTTCCACTCAAGAATTGTTTTTGGGAAAAGAATGAAGTGTCTTTAAAGACTATGAAGGAATAATGATTTCCATAAAACAAGAAATGAACTAAAAAAATTGCAGGATAAAATTATTGAATTTATAAAAAAAAATTATGTTAAATTTTTTTTATTAAGTGTTCCTAAAAATGGATAACATGCAAAAAAATCATTTAATTTGGTTTTCTAATCAAGGTGCATTGATAAGGGATCATTTTAAAACTTTTATTTACCCTTAAAGTAATGATTAATATGGAAAATATGTATGTTTGGAACATTTATAAATAATTATAGAGAATTATATAATAATAATTAAGAGATAAAATGAGTAAAATTGAGATAAAGTATAGCCTAAAAGAAATATGGGGGTTCTAAGAGATCCCTTACTTTATTTTAAATTTGTTTTTTACTTAAACATAATGTCCTAGATAATAAAATTAGATCTATTAATTACTTAAATCAGAAACTTTTACATATATATTTTATTTATAATAATTTTATTATGTTCATTTATAATCATTTCATTGAGATATAATGTTTAATTTTGTTGTTCTGGGAGGGTTCATTTCATGGTTTCATGGTTAGTTCACTTGTTTATAATTATGGATGTTCATGTAAAATTGGAGTTCTACTTAAGAAGTGAAATTAAATAAAATTCATGCACTTCTATATGTTTAAATTGTCCCATATATCATTTTATTTTCCAACATGTGGATGATTCTTTGAGTAAAAGCATTATCGTTACGTGGTTAGTTCATTTAGGTGGTTTTACCAACCATCACTAAATTGTTTCATTTTTTTAATATTACATCTATATATTAGTTATATAAAATTAAATAAGTCATAATATACTTATTAAAATATTATTTAACCATAATAGTAGTTTTATTACCAATATTGAAGGCAGTAATGGAAAATCAAAACATATTATCTATGGAGACTATTAACCGAAATAATTTGGACAATGGTTTCATTTCATTGAATAAGAGGAGATGATAAAAGGGGTAGAGAGAATATAATCAATTATAAATAAAAAGAAATCTATTATATACATGATACTGATATTATTATTCTTTAATGTATGAAGAAGTTTAGGAGAAGATAGAATAATAAAAGAAATTAAAAGAGGTAGTTTTAGAATGTTACCTCTTGAATATCACCTCCTTGAAGGACCCCTTAAGGAACATGGAATTTATTTTGGGTGAGACTAGAAGAACTTGGATGTGGGGAGACTGGGGAGGAGAGTTTTTAGAAATGATTTTGCAAGATTCAAGAGTTATAAGGTGTTATGAGAAGGGTGGTATTTATAAGTGAAATAGAGGGTGATTTTTATTATTATATTCAATTGTTTATTATTTTGGATTAAGACTGTAAATATTATTGATTATGTTAATATATACTATAAATGGTTCATGTTAGTTTGATATAATGGGTTCTTAGATCACCTTAAATAAATTTATTTCACTATTCACAAAAAAATCAACTACATTAGAAAAATACCAAAAAATCACCAACACCATGTTTTGATGTGTAGATTTAAAAAATTTATTTCACTTTATGAAAAATAATTTTATAAATTTGATAAATTTAATTTTTTAAAAACAATCATTTATTCAAAAAAACGAATTTAATATTATAATCAATTTTATGGATCTTTGAAAAATTACATATGGTATCATAAAATTATATTATCATTATAATAAAACATAATATTTATTAATGAATCCATTTTATAAAAATAAATTTTCTTTTAAATCATTATACTCATTATAACATTGCAAATAAAAAAATTACATTGTACAAAAATACCATCACTTAATTTATCATTTTAGAAACATTTATTTATTTCTACTTTTATATAAATATATCATATTTTAGTTTTATAAGATACCTAAATATTATATTAAATATCCTTAGTTAAGGTTATATTTCTAACATTCATATAGGTATTCCTAATGGTAATATTACTATTCCAATGGTCAGGTTTCTATTCCAATGGTCAGGTTTCTATTCCAATGGTCAGATTTATAACAGTTATACGGGCTCCCTACCTCTCGTAAATATATATTATTCCATTAATTATTTATTCACTTGTATTTTCTCTTTGTTTTATACTTTAATATTAAAAATGAATATTTTTTTACTAACACTATGGTTTATATATACTATGTTTGTGAGTGCAGTCATTTTGGTCAATTGAGCAGATCCAAATTATCTTATTCTTATTCTTTTATTTTTTATTTATTGTAATGATAAAATATTTACAATTCTTATTGGTTTTTTCTGACTAATGTATCATACTTCATTTATGATAATAACGTTTGGTTTGTTTATCTATGTGATTTATATGACTTATACTATATGACATAATCATAAGAATGGAAATTTCATTGATAAGATTTTGGGTTGTTACATCACCCCAACACTTATAAAATTTCTCCCATGAAATTTAATTTTACTTACTAATGTGAAAAAAGTTTGGTTACTTCTCCTTCATCGCTTATTATGGTTCTAATTTAGAATCTTCTTATTTATGGTTTCACCATATCACTTTGACCTGGTGAGTGGTCTTATTGTATAGAACATTATCTCTACGGTCCAAGATCTTCACCAGATGCTCCTCATAAGAGAGATACATTTCTAGTTTTACCACCTCTAAATTCAGTACAAGTGTGGGATCTAGAATATAATTACTCAAGGGATATAGGTTAAATATGTCATGTACTTGAGACATGGTTGGTGGAAGTGTTAGTTGATAGGATACAACATTGATATGATCATGAATCTCAAAGGGGTCAATGTACCTGTGACTTAAGTTTCCCTTCTTCCCAAATATCATGAATATATTCCATAGAGATGTGTAGATGAATACCTTATATCCAATCTTAAACTCTATGTCTCATAGAATATTGTTTTCATAGCTCTTATGTTGACATTGGGTTTCCCTGACGTGCTACTAAATGGTCTTCACCTTTTCTACCATTTCAATGACAATTTCAGGTCCCAGCATCTTACAATAACCGACTTCATCCCAGCATGAATGTGTTCTACATATCATACCATAAATTGTTTCATATGGATAAATTTGTATGATTTAGTGGGAACTATTTTTATAAGATAACTCGACCAGTGGAAGATTTTGACCCCATCCTCCTTTGAAGTCTATTGAGTATGCTCTCAACATGTGTTCTAGTTCTTGAATGGTCAGCTCAGAATAACCATCAGTTTGAGGTTGATAAGTTTTAATGAAGTTAAACATAGTGTTTAGAGCATGTTGGAGACCATTTCCAAAACATTTAGGTTAATATCATATCTATATTAGATACAATTGATAACGGTACTCCATGAAACATCACTATAAGACCCCAACCATTTTATGGTATGTTTCTCCTAAATACTTTGAATTCATTAAATAGCATATATTACACGAAGCACTGAGTCTCTATGAAAAAAACACTTTTTTATTATAGGATATAGTCATAACCTATCCATTAATCTTAAATTTTTTACTTTTGTGTTTGATTTTCAAAAATTGGATATACACAGTTGCGATCAGGGTGATATTTGGTTTCGGGTTGAATCACCTTAATTTTTGGTGAATATTAACTTACCATTATGAATAGTAACTTACCCTTATTAATAGTAACATACCATTATGAATATTAATATTACCCCTATGAATGTTAACCTTACCCGTGAAAGTGTAAATAAATTTTAGGCACATAAAAATTAAGATGAATATGTTAAGTGTTGGTATTTTTTGATTAAATGATTATTTTAATTTAAAATTAAATTTCTAATATTTATAAAATTATTTTTGAAAAATGGAGTTAATTTTTTGGATTCTACACATCAAAAAATGGTTAGGTTGAATTTTTGAGATTTTTCTGAAATTCTTGAATTTTTGGTGAATAGTAAAATACATTAATTTAACATATAAATAAATTATAATTTAAATAAACTATTCCTAACATCATTAGTGATGTAAACACCCAAATATCTAACACACCTGAATTTATTACTATTCCAGGTCATGGAATCGTCACTATTTCTTGTCTTGTGGATATGTAATATATTAATGAATATAATATTATGAAAACCCTCCTCCCCTCCACTATAAATACAACCCATCACACCCTCATTTCTTCACACATATCAATCTTCATTATTTGCATAAATTGTGCTCAAATCTCTCCCTAAGCTCCTACACCACTTCTAACATCCCTTGGTTTCCTCAAAAGACCAAATCCTCTCCTCTAAAGAGTCTTTCAAAAGAAGATAGATTCAACAGGTAAATTTCTCTTTTCAATTCTTTTGTTTTCTTTTCAAGTTACTTATTTTTCTTTTCTATTGTCACCACTTATCATCCAAATGTTATGAAAAATATAGTACCTTATATGTACTGAAATTTCATTATGATAATTTAATATTCCATCATCATCTCTTCTTTTCCCTCCTTTTATACAATAAAGGAAAACAGTGTCTGAGATGTGTTAATTTATCACGTTCAAGGAAGACGGGTTTTCAATTTGAATTACTATCTTAAATACGGTCATGAAACATTTCAATGGTTGAACCAGATAATAATAAATTTATTTTATATTATTTAATGTTTTTAATCCTTACACACTCATAATATTAAATAATAATACAAAACAAGTTCATTGTCCACAAAACTGAAAAGTTAATCCAGGCGTTTTTCATTAACTTTTATTTAATGAGTCATCCCCATGGTGTATAAAAAAAATAATTATAAGAACATTTATATCTTTTTAATGTTGCTAATAATATATATTAACAATTCTGGATGTTTAACCACATTTCAAATGAACTTCCATTCATGAATACAAGTAAACTGATCATGAAAACCAAGGAAGAAAATTCTTCCAAAACAATTAAATTGAACCTCTTAAACCCATCAAAGAGGCCATGAATGAACAGAATAAGGTTAAAATAAATCAATTAAATGTATAGGATGTTCTCTACTTATTAATTAATTAATATAAATTTGATTATTTGGGTTATTAAGATCAATCGAAGAACGCATTTGGGCATATGGTAAGGGTTTTCTCTTATCACTTTTAATTTCGTGAGATTTACATTATTCACTACTTATTTCTTGCATGTGGTGTATGTGTACTTCCATTTTTTATATAACATAATGATTCTATTTATATTCATGGTATTCTATGATTCATTTTGTGATTATTAATTTTTGGTCATGTGACTCGATCGATTAAAACATGGTGAGGGACTTTGTCTCAATTACCATTTCATTGAGACATACTTGGTATTTTTCTCCTAATATTTATTATGTGGTGTATCTACTATCCATTTGAGATCATTTTTAATTTTAAATTAATATATAATAAATATACATTTTCTTTTATCATGGATATGATTATTTCTTTAAGTCGTATACCATTTCACATATGGTGTTTATTAGGAATGTTATTTTAACTGGGGAATTATTAAAGAATCTATTTCCTCTATTCATTATGGATATTGAAAAGAATATTTTTCATTTATTAAATCTATGTATAAAGAATTATGTGTACTATTAGTGATTGGTGGGGCCCGCTATATCCCTTCAATGCATCCATGAGTCTCATGATACAAAATAGTTGACGACAAATCCTTCGAGTTTAATTCCAAAAATCAGATGTGTTTCTACCCACAGACCTAAACCATCTTAGTGGTATAATGGTTCATGTTCTAGAGACATGATGTCCAAAAAATTATCATTAACTTTATTCATTATTCATTTATTACTATCCATGAGGTTTTCACTATGAAAAAATCTATGGATGCATTTTTTTATTCTTAGATTATTAAAAGAAAGTGTTCTCATTTACTCTTCATGCCATATTAGCCATGTTTAACTAATAATGAGTCACTTATTATTGATTCATGATTCCAGTCTATGTAACCCTTACTAATAATTTTATCTCACCCTTATTATGTTTCCTTTCCCCAATTTATGAAGAAGAAAACCTTGAAAAAGATTTCAAGTAGGTAGTTTATTTCAGTTTATTATGTATCATGTTATATTTTATATCTTTCCAAATGTACTTTGGGTATCTTGTATAAAATCTGGTCTTCCAAAACTACTAAAATAATTGGTCTTTCAGGATTTATTTCTTATAATCATGCCAATATAATGAAATAATGCACTATCTTTGGGCTTTGGGGTTCGGGGTGTTATAGTTGGTATCAATGGAAGTATAGAAGTAGCCTTGGAAACTAGATTTAAGAAACGTAGTTTAGAGGAAATAACTCTAAGATAGACTTTAAGGATATGTATAGAGTAACAACCTAGAATTTTGGTAAGGTAGATACTATCTAAATATTCCTATAAAATACATCTATTTTTGGATACTACAAGTGGGTGGGGTTCTGTAACAGATGTACCTAAGAGTAACAACTCCAAAAAAGAGTTTTAGGCTTGACCTGGGGTATCCTGGTACCTGAAAATGGTCCTTACTACGCACCTGGTTTGACACTACTGGGGAATATGCTTTGGATAATTCACATTTTCTTTACAAAACATTATAAAGGATTTAAAAGTAAATAGAAACAATGTTTATGATTATGAGATTAGACGTTCATAAATTTTCAGATTATGTTAAGTTTTTGCTAGTTAGAAATTATTAATTATGACATAATTTAGTGTATTCCATTTTTTAGTGATGGTGCCTAATGTAAGAAGGGGAATCAATACCCACGAACAATATAGGGATTTCCCCACTGATCAAGTCAATACAGTCAATGTTGGGGAAGATCATATCATGACCATATTAGGACAGTTTACTCAGGCTATGACAAATAACCATGCTACACTTGTACTGGATCGTTTCATGCTGTAGAGGCCCCCATATTTTAGTGGGAATACTAATCCAGTGGTAACTAAAAATTGGATCAAGTCTCATGAAAATATATTTCTGGAATTAAGATTCAATGAAAATGAAAAGGTATTGGTGGAAGTAAAATGCCTCAAGGGTGATGCTGATCAATGGTGGTCCTTGATCTAGAATACCACAGAGGAAGAAGAAATAGAAGATATAGAATGGAGAACTTTTAAGGAAATGTTATTAGACAAATGTTTCATTCATGAAAAATGAACTGAAAAGAAGATGAAATTATTTATCCTTAATCAAAGGGAAGAATAGAGTGTTGCGGTGTATGAGGCTTACTTCACCAGATTAGCTAGGTATGCTATAGATTATGGACATGATTTGAAAGGAAAGATTGATCATTTCATTGAAGTTCTTAAGCCAAGTCTTCAAAGGGAACTAGCTTCTCAAACATTTTCATCATATGATGAAATTTTATTAAGTTCCATCGAAACAGTGAAGGAATTTTCTAGATCAAAATTTTTCAAGGGAAACCAAGATAAGAAGTGGTACTCTAATAACCAGAGAAAATATAAAGCACCAAATAAGAATAAGGGAACAAAGAAATTCCAATTAAGTGAGAACTATGGAAAGAATCATCCTAGGAAATGCTTTAAAGGCATGGGAGTTTGCTGTAAGTGTGGAGAAAAGGGTCATCGATCTAATGAATTCATGGAGAATAAACAAGTCAAAAATGTTCTATGCTACTATTATAGAGATATGAGACACTATGAAAAAGAGTGTCCTATGATCCAAGGAAACTTTCCTCAGAAAAGGCCTTGAGGGAAAGGGAAAGCTTATGAGATTAAAACCACAGAGTTTGATGTTCTTAATGATGTGGTGATAAGTACATTAATTATTTCCTCAAACTTATCCAATGATTTATTTGATTCTAGATCATCGCATTCATTTATATCTTCCCAGTTTTACAAAAAACATAGCCATGTCCAATTTGATTTAATAAAGGAGTTGTCAGTACAAACTCTTAGGAGACGTGTCATTGCAACAATGAGGTTTCGATCAGTCCCCCTCATGACACATAAACATGTTTTAGCTTCTAAATTTATCATCATACCAATTATTTACTTTCATATAATTCTCAGTATGAATTGGTTGTAAAATTATTATGCAAAGATCTATTGAAATAAGAAGGAAGTTATAATTTATGAGAATAGTGTAGAATCCCTTATCTTTAGAGCATAAACATCACCATATGATTCTTATCTAGATCCATCCCTAATATCTCTACTGAATACAATTCTTGGAGAGGAATAGAACACAATATCTATGGGTGAGGAAAAAAATCTTCAAATTGAAGATGTACCTATTGTGCAAGAATACATTGATGTATTTCCAAAGGATTTACCTAGAAATCCTCCATAGCAGGAAGTTGAGTTCTTTATTGATTTAATTCATGGTTAAATACCAATATCAAAGACTCCTTATAGAATGATCACTGTGAAATTAGTGGAGATAAAGAAACAACTAGAGGAATTGAGGGAAAAATGATTTATTCGACCTAGTGTTTCTCTATAGGGATCCCATGTCATTCTTGTTAAGAAGAAAGATAGATCCATGAGGCTATGAATTGATTATAAGAAAATAAATGGTATTAAAATAAAGAACAAGTATCATCTTCCATGCATTGATGATATATTTTATCAACTTCATGGAGCCCAATATTTTTCGAAGATCGACCTTTGATCTGGATATCATAAGCTATGTGTGAGGAAGGAAGATATTCCAAAGAGAATATTTCTAACCAGGTATGGGAATTAAGATTTTACAGTAATTTCTTTTGGACTGAATAATGTACCCTCTATTTTCATGGATCTAATTAATAGAGTTTTCAGGTAATATTTTTATGAATGTTTTGTGGTATTTATTGATAATATCCTGGTATAATCCAAAATCTAAAAATACCATGAGAATCACTTACAGATTTTTATGAAAACTCTTAGAAGAAATGAATTATATGGGATGTTTAGCAAGTGTGAATTTGGGCTTCAATTAGTTTCTTTTCATGACCATATTGTCTCTAAATATGGAATCTTAGTTGATCCTATGAAGACAAAGGCAATCCAATAATGTCCCCTACCGATAAACATAACTGAGGTTCATAGTTTTATTGGCTTGGTAGGTCACTATCATCGTTTCGTTCAGAATTTCACCCGACTGACTAACCCGCTAACCAAGCTCACACATAAAGGGGGTAAGTTCGTATATAAGAATGAATGTACATAATTCTTTTAATAATTGAAAATAAGATTGGTCAATGCTTCAATTTTGACTCTTCCATCTTGAAATGATGGATTTTTGATATATAGTGATGCATCAAAGAATGGACTAGGTTGTGTCCTTATGAAAAATAATAAATTTATTGCTTATACATCAAGGTAGTTAAAGACACTTGAGAAAAATTATCCAACTCGTGATCTTGTGTTAGCAGTTGTAATATTTTCTCTGAAAATATGGAGACATTATCTATATGGTAAAATATGTGAGATAAATACAGATCACAAGAGTATGAAATAAATTTTTACGCACAAAGAACTCAACATGAGGCAAAGGAGATGGATCTAGTTACACAAATATTATTATTGTTCAATACACTACCACCCAAGAAGGGAAAATAAGGTGTCAGGTGAATTAATCAGGAAATATCATGGACTTCTGACCCAAATAATGATTGAGAGAGATCCTATATTAATGGATCTACAAAATATGGATATGGAAATTGTTATATTAGGGGAAACATATTTCCTCTTTAAAATTATTTCTAAACCATATTTACTAGATAAGATTAGAATATCTCAATCTGATGATGAGAATTTACAGAAGGAAATTAAATATGTTAAGGATGGAATACTGGTAGAATTTTTTTATGAGGATGGAGTTCTGAAATTTGGGAAAAGGTTATGTGTTCCATTAGAACCTAATCTAAAAAGGTAACTATTAGATGATGATCATAGCTCAAATTTCTCTATCCTCCATGGTATCACCAAGATGTATAGAGATCTAAAGGAACATTTTTGGTGGGATAACAAAAATTGAGAAATTGCTGACTATGTGTAAAGGTGTCTAGTTTGTCAATAAGTAAAGACTAAGAGACAACATCCTAAAAGGTTCATGAAACATATACCTATTCATATATGGATGTGGAATGACATTATGATGGACTTTTTCACTGGACTACTGAGTAAACCTAGAAAGAATGATGCAATATGGGTAATTTTTGATTATCTCAGCAATCATTTCCTTACTATAAGAGAGGATTTTCCACTTGATCATCTTGCAAGACTTTATATTAATGAAGTTTTAACGATTTATGGTGCACCTCTATCGATTGTGTTCGATTGAGATCCCCAATTAACATCAAAATTCTGGAAAATCCATCATAAGGCTTTGGATACTGAGCTTCATATGAGTACTACTTATCACCCTCAAACTGACAGACAATCTGAAAGGACTATTCAAACATTGGAAGATATGTTGAGATCATTCTCACATGACTTTCAATGCATGTGGGATCAGTACTTACATTTGGTGGAATTTTCATAAAATAATAGTTTCCATTATAGCAATCGATTGGCACCATATGAAGAATTGTATAGTAAGAGGTGTCAAACTCTAACTTATTGGGATTAGGTTGGTGAGTGGAAAATATAGTCTCAGAACTTATCGAAGAGACAAGTATAAAATTAAGGAGAATTCATGCCCATATTAAAGCATCCCAAAGTAGGAAAAAGATTTACGCTGACAACTAGAGAAAGGATTTGGAATATCAAGTTGGAGATCATTTATTTCTAAGAGTATCTTCATAGAAGGGTTTCTTAAGGTTCGGTAAGAAAGGGAAACTGAGCCTCAGGTATATTGGACTGTTCAAAATTCTAGAAAGAATTGGAACTATAGCTTACCATTTAGAAATTCCACCAAGTATCTCTAAAGTTCATAATTTTTTCCATGTCTTGATGTTAAATAAATACATGCCAGACCCAACGCATGTACTCACCTATGAATAAATAGAGCTGGAACCTAATTTATCTTACTATGAAGAGCCTATAGAGACTCTTGACACTAGGGAGAAAGTATTGAGAAATCAGATGAGTATTCTGGTAAATTTTCTTTGGAGAAACTATAAAATTGAGGAGGCAACATGGGAAACTAAGGATGTAATGAAGAAGAACCACCCATATATTTTTAAAGGGATTTATTCTTGAAAATTTTCTAGGAAGAAATTTCTAAAGTTGGGATGAATATAACCCCCAAAACATTTAATGGTATGTTTCTCTTAAATACATTTATTTCATTAGATAGGTCTATTTCATAAAGCACCAAGTCTCTATGAAACAACACTTGGTTATTGTAGGATATATTCATAAACTAGCTATTAAACATAAATTTCCTACTTATGGGTTTCAATTTTGAAAAATAAACATACATAGTTGGGATCAGGGTGATATTTGGAGTTTGATAGAATCATCTTAATTTTTAGTGAATAGGAATTTTCCCTTATGAACAGTAATTTAACCTTATAAATAGTAAATAACCCTTATAAATATTGATAATACCCTTATGAATGGTACCCTTACCCATGAAAGTGTAAATAGAATTTAGGCACCTTAAAAATGAAGATAGATATTTTAAGTGTTGGTATCTTTCGATTAAATGATGATTTTAATTAAAAATTAAATTTATTATATTTAGAAAATTATTTTTTAAAAATTCAGTTCATTTTTGGATTCTACATATTGAAAAAAGGTTAGGGTGAAATTTTTAAATTTTTCAGAAATTCTTAAATTTTTGATGAATAGTAAAATACATTAATTTACCGTATAAATACATTATAATTTAAATCCACTATTCCTAGAATAATGAGTGATGTATGAACCCATATCTCAAACTCACATGCAATTATTACTATTCTAGTTCATGTAATCCTCACTATTTCTTGTCTTTAAACGAAGTAATAAATTAAAAAAATATAATATTAAGAAAACCCTCCTCCCCACCACTATAAATACCACCCCTCACACCCTCATTTCATCAAACCACTAAAGTTTAAACCCTTTACAAAATTCTTCTCAAATATCTTACTTATATCCTCCCCCACGTCTAAAATCCCTTTTATCCTCAAAATACCAAATCCTCTCCTCTAAAGTGGATCTCCAAGGAAGGTAGATTCAAGAGGTAAATTCCTCTTTTCAATTTTTTTGTTTTCTTTTCATGTTCCTTTTTTATCTTTTCTATTCTCAACTCTTCTCATCGAAATGTAATGGAAAATCAAGTACCTTATATGTACATTATCTTTTTCATGATAATGTGATATTACATCATCATCTCTTATTTTCCCTCCTTTCATACAATAAATGAAAACACCGTCCGACATGTGTTAATTTATCACGTTCAAGGAAGATGGGTTTTCAATTTTCATTACTATCTTCAAGACTGGTCATGAAACCCTTTAAAGGTTGAACCAGATCATAATAAACTTATTTTATCTTATGTAATGTTCTTTAATCCTTACACACTCATAATATTAAATAATAATACAAAACAAGTTCATTGTGCACAAAACTTCCAAGTTAATCCAAGCGTTTATCATTAACATTTATTTAATGAGTAATCCCCATGGTATAAAACCAAAATCATTATAAGATCACTTATATATATATAATTTCATTAATAATTTATATTAACAATTCTTTATTCTTAAACACATTTCAAACAAACTTCAATTCAAGAATACAATTAAACCGATCATGAAAACCATGGAAGAAAATTCTTCCAAAACAATTAAATTGAACCTATTAAACCCATAAAAAAGGCCATGAATGAACATAATAAGGTTAATATAAATTAATTAAATGTAGATAAGGTTATTTAATTATTAATTAATAAAGATAAATTTTATTATTCAGGTTATGAAGATCAATCGAATAACATATTCGGGCATAAGGTAAGGGTTTTCTCATCTCATTTTTAATTCTGTGAGATTTCCATTATTCGCCACTTATTTGTTTCATGTAGTGTATGTGTACTATAATTTTATATATAATATCATTATTATATTTATATTCTTGTTATTTTGTGATTCAATTGGTGATTATTAATTTTTGGTCATATGAACCGATTGATTACAACGTGGTAAGGGACTTTGTCTCAATATCCTTTTCATTGAGACTTACTTGGTATTGTGCACCGAATATTTCTTCTGTGGTGTATCTAATGCCCATTTGAGATAATTTTTCTTTGGAAATAAGTATCTGGTAAATATCCATTTTCTTGTATTATGGATATTATTATTTCCTTAAGTCGAATACCATTTCACATACGGTGTTTATTTTGAATGCTATTTTAACTAGGGAAATATTGATGAATCTATATCCTCTATTCAATACGGATGTCAAAAATGAATATTGTTATTTTATTAAATATATGTCTAAATAATTCTTTTCACTATAAGTGATAGGTGGGGCCCGCATATCCCCTTGATGCATTGACAGGTCTCATGAGAGAAATCAGTTGGTGACAAACCCTTTGAGTTTGTTTCCAAAAATCATACGGGTTTCTACCCACAAACTTAAACCATATCGATGGTATAATGGTTCATGTACCATATACATGATTTCAAAATAATAATCACTATATTTATTCATTATTTAGTTGTTACTATCCTTGATATTTTCACTATGAAAATATCTAGGGATGCATTTTCTATTCTCAGCTTATTGAAAGCAAGTGTTCTCATTTATTCTTCATTCCATATTATCAATGTCTAACTGATTATGATTCATTTATTATTGATTCATTACTACACTATATGTAACCCTTACTAATCATTTAAGATCACCCTTATTATGTTTTCTTTCTCCATGTTCTGAAGAAGAGAACTTTCAATAAGCTTTCAAGGAGGCAGTTTATTTCAGTTTATTATGTATCATGTTATATTTTCTATCTTTCCAAATGTACTTTGGGTATCATGTATGTAATTAGGTCTTCCAAAACATATAAACTAATCATTACTTTAGATTTATTTCTTATAATCATGCCTATATAATTAAATATGTCACCGGCTTTGGGCTTCAAGGTTCAGGGTGTTACAATCACCACTTCTCTGATGTATATCTGTTCAAGTTAATGGAGTGATAATTCCTTTCTAATTCCAATGAAGTGATATTTATTTTTTAGATGATCCAAAACAATGGATATATAATTATTTCATATATATATCTTCATAACTCTAGAGATGATGTTCATAGTGATTTTTTTTAAATTTCCATGTAGGTTTAGGTAATGGTTACATCATCCCATTCGACTTTTCTCCTTTCATCTTTCACTTGTTGACATAACATACATTTTTATGTATATTAAATGACCTTATTCTTCATATTACCACAAAAATAGTGATATTAGAGATCTTGATACATATTTTCAACCCTGGGTGGATAGGGAAGGTCGAGTTATGTGCATCATTCATAATCAACCTCTTTATCTCAAGATTTGATGGTACATATTATCGTGACCCAAATATTACAACTCCTTCCTCATAAATTTTGGATTCCAAGGATTTACCATTTCTAATAGATTTCAACTTCTAATTAATTTACATATCATATCTATGATCATCCTTTATCTTCTCAAAAATGTATGGTTGATAAATAATTTTAGAATGTAATGATGATGTTCCTTTATTTATGATTCCCATTTCTATCCTTTTGAAAGTCTAGGAGGACTAAATCCTTCTCAATTCTCATCATTGATAAAGTTTTAAGATCCTTTGTTTTTTGATAATATACCACTTTATTTTCATTAACAGGATTGTATTGTATTAATAAATCATAATCCATGTTGAGATCTAACCATATTTGTTGGTGCATATTAAGCTCCTATGTAAATATATATTTGAGGATATAGTGATTAGTATATATCTCACACTTCTCCCCATAGATATAATGACATAATATTTTCATTAAGATTATCATATCCACAAACTCTATATCAAGTGTGGGATAGTTTTTCTCATGAACATTCAACTTCCTTGAGGCGTAGGCTATCATTTTGAATTAGTATACATCATGATCCCTTCTTTGATGCATTACTGTAAGCCACAAAGAGTTCCCCACTTGTGGGTAGTGTATGTACTGGTGTAGTGATAATCCTCTTTTTAAACTCTTTGAAGAAGTATTCACATTAAATGGTCAAGAAAAATCTTTAATCTCTTCTAATTTATCTTAGTTGGTGGGTTTGATAATCATGAGAAGTTCCACACAAATCATCGGTAATAACCAGCTAGCCCAAGGAAATTATGTATCTACATTAAAGATGTTTTACGGGTACACTCGTCAATTTCGTTTATCTTATAAGGGTCCATAAATATCACTTTGTTGGTTATAACATGCCCCAATAATGATACTTCGTCCATCCAGAACTTACAGTTCATATACATTGAATAAAGTTTCTCCCTTCCCAAAATTTTTATCACAGTATTCAAATGATCCTCTTGCTCCTCCATGCTCTTGGATTATATCATAATATAATCTATGAATACTACCACAAATATATCAAGTTAATATCTAAATACTATATTCATTAATTCCATGAAAATTTATAGAGCATTAGTGAGTCTAAAGGTCATCACTATAAACTCATAGTGTACATACATTGTTTGAAAGGAAATCTTACTAATATCTTTCTTCTTCACCTTTAATTGGTGATATCCCGACCAAAGGTTCACCTTATAGAAATAATTGGATCCATGAAATTGAAGAAATAATTCATCTATCCATGTAAGGGGATACTTTTTCCTTATGGTGATTTTTTTGAGATCATGATAATCAATGTGGAGGTGCATCGATCCATCCTTAATTTTTGACAAAGATGGGCAGCGCACCCACGGTGAAGCACTTGAGTATATAAAACCCTTTTACCAAATTATCTTGTATCTTCTTATAAAATTATTCCAACCCAATAATGGCCATAATATAAGGATTCAATGATATGGGAAGAGATCCATGTATATGTTCAATTGAGAACTCAACCTGCCATTCAGGAGGAAGACTGGGTAATTCTTCAGGGAACAAATCCTTATAGCCCCTCAAAATGGGCTTTTCTTCAAGCATTATTTTCTACTTTGTCTTAATAATTTGTGCTAGATATGATTTCTCATAAGGAAATAATATCCGTACTTAATTTAATGATTCTAGAAGAGATTCATATTCCTCTTTGCAATTATAAAAAATTGGAGGATTCATCCGAATGTGAAGAGTGATCTCCCTCTCTCGATGGTTGATTTTTTATTTGTATAAAGATAGTCAATCAATGCATAATATAGCATCAAACTCCATTAAAGGAAGTAATATGAGATATTTTTGGAGATTCAGTCCACAAACATTGATTTGGTGGATTTATATACTTCAGATACAATAATTTTCCCATTTTTTGTTCTCATAAATAACTCAACCTCTATATTTTGAGGTGGAGTTTGAATAATTGTACTAAACTTTCATGATATTAAAGAATTCATTGAACCATAAGAGAAAAAATATGCTCTATATTCATGGATGAATAACCAGTGTACCTATCACTACATCATTTTCAGAATCCACCTTATTAATAGTGATAATATATTCCCTTCCTTATATCCTTGGAGGTAATTTCCATTATTTGTATCTAAAACATATTGGCTGAGGCATTGGCATGCATAATTCATATGTTCATTATAGTTGAAACACTGTACTTAAGGTTGAGTGTTGATATGAGCCTTCCTTTCTTATTCTGAATTAGTGAGACTCTTCATATGTATTTGGAAATGATTATCCCAATTCCAATCTTTTCCACATTTTAAGTATCTCCCAATTCCTTTAGATAGTTCCCAATATTCCTCTTCCCACACTTTTGACATGTGGGATTTTGGGTTTTCATTCCTCCATGGGATTTATCTATTGATCCTCCTATATTAAAACCCATCTTCCTCTTTTTATCTTCAATCGCATGAGACCACTGAGAGTCTTAAATCTCTATCTCAAAATTAAGGCCACAACATATAATCTCATCATAGGTTTCAAAGTCTCAAATCACCAATGATTTTCATAAAATCATTGTTAATCCACTAAATAAGAAATCAAACTTACTTTCATTGTTCATGAAAACACCAAAGGAATATTTGAAAAACCTTGTAATGTTTTTCTCTTATGCCTCGATAGACTCATATTCTTTTTTACTTCAATATATGGAACTACTTTTCTATATTAATATGGAGAGTTTGGGGAACATATTTATTTAAAAATATTTTCTTGATTCCTTATCATTCCATGGAACCAGTTTCCTCTTTAGTCTTCTTTTTTTATCATTTTATACTATTGATCAGATTCCCCATCAAAATAGTAGACCACCTATATGTATTTCTATTTTCTTGAGCATTAAAGGATAAAGAATATCTTCTAAATACAGTTAATGCATTGTTCCATGATGATAGGATCAAAATATCTACTAAAGGTAGGAGGCCTTTGTAACATAAAGTATTCATCCAAAACATGATATTTCTTTGGATAAGGAGGGAGTTCCATGTGATTCAAGTAATTATTCATAACTTGATCCAGTTATCTAGTACTTTCATGATGTTATGATCTTTCATCTCTATCTGGTTTGGTATCTCATTAGGTCAATAATCACATGTAAATTAGTTTAACATTTTCTTACATTTTTATCTCAAATATAAACAAGTGAGCAAGGTGATCATCTACAAAATAGGTAAGAAAGTTCCAGAATATAGGACTCTACACTCTCTAAGTGATCAAGGAAATATGTGTACACACACATCCTATGGACACTAGTCTAAGAGGTCTCATTTCCATCTCCTAAATGATGTGACTTACTGTATTTATGTTTTAGAATGTTTTATAATCATAGAGTTTGTCCAAATAAATCACAATCTACCTAAGTCTTTCATGTGATCGTACATAATCAAATATGGGAAATTTATTTTAAGACTTCTAAAAATAAATTAAAATCCCATTCCCCCATTTCAAATGCCATTTTTTTTCATTTTAAACCAAAACATGTTTTAATAGAAAAAAATAACAAGGTAAACCCATAGGATTAATATCAATAAATTTTAATCCATTTTCAAAATTTAAAGAATTCCATCAATTTTGTT
This sequence comes from Viscum album, assembly GCA_963277665.1. Classification (NCBI taxonomy): domain Eukaryota; kingdom Viridiplantae; phylum Streptophyta; class Magnoliopsida; order Santalales; family Viscaceae; genus Viscum; species Viscum album. The sequence goes on from OY728126.1 coordinate 772,579,916, forward strand.
TCAATAATTAAATTCAAAAATTCAATCGAAATCATTTCAATTCATTTTAAAAGATACCCCAATTCAACGGAATTGGGGGGTTTCCCAATTTCTTTCCAAAACCACTTCAAACCTCTCCATTCACTATAATTGGGTTTTAATCAAAACCAATTGAAATAAATTTAAATAAATGAATAAAAATAATCAAATTAAATTAATCAATCAATTTAAGATTAATAAATTTGGTCAATAAGGATAGAATCAACTGCCTTTTCCCAAAACTCAACGCCAACAACGAAACTTCCAGTGAGAAAAAAGGCACAAAAGACCTAAAAACTCAACCTAGAAATGAGATCCAACAACATGAAGTATATATCCATCAATTTTGGGATGATCTATTAAACCTCAAGGAGGATAAATTTAAAAATATAAAGAAAAGGGGAGAATTATTACCAATGAATTCACATTGCAAGTGCAATGGTGATCGAACACTGAAAGAAATCACCCAGAAGGGATTTAGAGCTCCAATATTTCTTGGGATAGGATTTAGGATGAGAGAAATAAATCTAGAGAGGAGGGAAAATTAGAAATTTTAGTTGTTTTCCTGTATATAACCATCACATGGTGAATTACTCGACATTTAATCCCATTACACATCATAAAATAGTTAAATTTTGTAACTACCAAAAAACCCATCACTTCAAATTAAAAAACTAATAATTAATTAACTCACGATGTGTAAAAAAGTCTTCAAATCATGTAACTTTCATGGTGTCAACCCATCTTGTGGTATGCACCCAGAAACTATTATATTTCGTGTAACCTAGTTACACAATGTGAAAAGATCCTGCATCCTGCAGAAACAACTACTTAAAGCCAAGAGTCCTATAAATTTGTGACTTCACCATTATAGTTATACCCCAAATTCATTCCCATTACAATCATTTCAATAAAAATAAAAAACCATGACAATGGTAAAAATGTACCTATCACATCGGTAATGGGATGTTATAACCTCCCCACCATGAAAATATTCTATCCCCAAAAAGGCTATGAATAAGATTCAATGTAAAAAAGATGAGGCCACCATTATCTTATCAGTTCACCATGTTCCCAAAACTCATTATAATTAGAACCATGCTTCCATAGCACAGAAACCGAAGTTATCATCATCCAATGAAGTACCTTGGTCTTATAATCAACTATCCTGACTTGCCGCCTAGAAAAATATAAATTATGTTCAATATTAAGATCAATACAAATAAAAATGAAGGAGGTGTTAGAGAGACACTTTCTCAGATGTGATACATGGAATATTATATGTATTGACATCATCTGTGGTGGAATTTCTAAATGGTATGCAACTTTCCCCACCTACTCAGCAACCTCAAAAGGTCTCAAAAACTGTGGAGTAAGCTTTCCTTTCCTCCCAAGTCGGTGATGACCCAACCGGGGTAAAACTTTCAAGAACACCTAGTCACCAACTGAGAATTCCAAAGGTTTATGGTGATGATTAGAATAAGAATTATATCATCTCTATTCCATCAACATTATTTGACGAATCAAATGAATCTTTATTGTTTTCTCTTACACCAAACATTTTCCAACCAAGTAACTTTTACCAATTTTAATCCAACACAACAAATATTTACAAGGATGGCCATACAAGGCCTCAAAAGGATCCATTCTGATTTTAGACCGGTAACTATTATTATAAACAAACTCAACATTCCCCAAATGATCATCCCAATCCCCACTAAAGTCAAGAACATAAGTGAAAAGCATATCATCACGAATTAGTATAGCTCTCTCTGTCTAGCCATGTGACAATGGATGGTAGCCCATGCTCAAATGAACATGAGATCCCAATGCCTCATAAAGTCCTCACCAAAAGTGAAAATCGAACCAAGGATCCCTATTAGAAACTATTTCAAAATGAATTTCATGCAAATAGATAATCACTTTCATGTATATATTTCCCAACTCCCCAACTTTGGTTATATCATGAATGGATATGAAGTGAGATGACTAGGTAAACCTATCGATCCCAACCAATATCACATTCTTCCTTATCTAGGTATGAGGAAACCCAACCACAAAGTCCATAGATATCTCATTCCATATACAAGTAGGTATTGTAAGTGGATGAAGTAAACCAAAAGGTTTATGATTCTTAGCCTTAACCTGTTGGTACGTATAACAATGGAAAACAAACTTAGAAATGTCCCATCTCATACCTGGTCACCAGAACTGATACTGCATGTCAAAGAACATCTTAGTAGTTCCTTGGTGCACATACAACTAGGAATTATAAAAATACCCCATTACAGCATTCCTTTCCGCTAATGGAACAATGAAGTGGTTCTGATAACATATAACACCCTCTTTATAGAAAAAACATTGGGAAAATGTCTCCCCACTATTTATAGAGTATTTAATGTTGTAAAATGTTTCATAAATCTATTGATTCTATAGAATCACCTCGAGAAGAGAGGATTTCAAATGAGTTCTGGCTAAAGAAACCTCAGCTCAAAATTCATGGACTCTAATATGAAATTGTGCAAAGAGATCCATCAAATTCCACTCTTCCAAATATTCTTTCACTACTTGGGTTGGAATTTTTCTTCTCAATGCATATGTAATGACATTATCTTTCCCTAGGGTGTAGGAGATTTCAAATTTGAAAGATTCAAGGTACTCCACTCCATGCCTCTAGTGTAGATTCAAATGTTTTTTAAAGAAGATATAACTCAATATCTTGTAGTATAAATACATAGTAAATCTTTCTCTATAAAGGTAATGCCTCCAACTGTTAAGAACATGCATAAAAACTATAAGTTTAAGGTCATGGTTAGGATAATTCTTCTCACGAGGCCTAATCTGATGAGATCCATAGGCAATGACATGATTACATTTAATAAGAATGCATCCCAAGCCTGAGACCGATGCATCACAAAAGACCACATAGCCTTACCTGGCCTCTAGAAGTTTCAACACTGGTGCGGTAGTCAAAATATTCTTTATCTCAACAAAAGAATTTTGAAATTTATCATTCTAGGAAAACATAACTCCCTTCCAAGTTAGAGTATTCATCTCAGAATCCAACTTTGAGAATTCATTCATGAACCGATGATAATATCTTTCTAATCCCAAGACGCTCTGAATCTCAAAGACATTTTGTGGTTGATCCCAATTCATAATATCCTTCACATTGTCATGATCAACTGATATTCTTTATCATAACACCACATGTACCAATAATTTCAATTCCTAAATCCAAAAATCACACTTTGAAATCTTGGTATAAAGTCTGTGATTTCTTAGTAGACTCAGAACTATTCTTAGATGATGTACATGATCCTCCTAGAACATAGAGTAAAAAAGTATGTAATCCACAAAGACTACTAGAAAGGTATCTAAATACTCGTGGAAAAAATTCATCAAAGCCATGAAAATTGTAGGATCATTTTTTAGACTAAAGGGCATAATAAGGTACTCATAATGGACGTACCTTCTCTGTAAGATGATTTTATGAATGTAATATTCTTTTATCATCAACTGATGGTAACCAAATCTATGGTCGGTCTTTGAAAACCACTTCACCCCTTTAAACTGATCAAATAGATCATCAATCTGTGGAAAAAGAAACTTTTCTTTCACCATAACTCAACTGAGATCCTGATAATCAACACATAAGCAAAGATAACCATCATCTTTCTTAGAAAAGAGAACAAATGCTGCCAAAGGTGACACGCTCGGGTGTAAAAATCATTTCTCAAGAAATTCATCCAACTGGGACTTTATCTCTTTCAGTTCATCTAGTACCATCTGGTAAGTTGTAATTAAAATTAGTTTACTACCAGGCATTAAGTTAATGTAAAACGCAACCTCCCTTACTGGTGGTAAACTAGAGAATTCATAAAGAAACATTTTGGGAAACTTCACAGTGACTAGAGGGAAATCACCACTCAAATATTCATGCTCCAAGTCAAAATAAAAAACTAATATTACTTTCCCAACTTTAGATAAGAAGGTTCAAACCTGATCGACCTTGGTTACCATTCTACTTGAAAGATAAGTGAAACAACAATTGGTTTATTAAGGTAGACTCATAGAAGATAACAATAAATCTTGGATTTATTGGTAATGATCTAATCCATTTCAAAAAAAACATCAAGAGGTTTCATATCAAGGAATAGAAAACGCTAAGCTAGCTCAACATCTAATTAATATAAGACACAAACAAGACTATATAGACCCTGATCTCTGTTCATACCAAGGGGTGTAGTAATATTAATTGCACAATATAAAATCTTCATAGGAAGATTTTTAATATTAACAATATGGTTTGAAATAAAATAATGAGATTCACTAGTATCAAATAGAGAAGTCACTAATAATGAAGATATAGTAATGTCACCTCTCACAATTTCTAGACTTGTATACACTTCCTCTGGAGACTCTTCTTCTGCGTGAAGTAGCTTCATTCTAGATGCTTATGTTTGGAACCCTTTTATATGTGAACCATATAATTTCCCTATAGTTTTAGATGGATCTAATGATCATGTTACACTATAAAGAATAGAAAATATATGGAAGAATCTCGTTAAGTTCCCTGAATGACTGAAAGAGCCACATTTCATGGGTGACTTACTGAAAAACCTCTTAGAATTTCCAAGATTTCCTCACTAATAGAATATCAGAGTACTTCCTCCTAGTACTGTAAGAGGTCTAAAATGACCCTATCATTGAGAAATGTCATGACAATCCTCACAATTACTTTTTCCCATGAACGAAATAAAACATCCACTATGAGAAAAAGGAACTCTCATCAACCCTGACATTCCATATAGGTCCATCTCTACCATAATCACTCTATCCAACACATCATCATAAGTCGGTAGCTTTAGTAAGAAAACCTGAGAATGGATATCTGATCAAAGTCCTAACTCGAACTATCGAGACTTCATTATCTCATTAGATATAATCTTACGTACAAACTACATGAGTTTAGAAAAATCCATTTAAATACTCATTCATGGTTCTATCATCCTTCTCAAGCTTGGAAAAATCTATAGCCATATCCAATACCACTAACTTTGGATAGAACTAGTTAGTTAAAAGAACCTTGAATTCTTTCCACTATAATCCCATATGTTTCAATTTCATCACCATCGTGTCCCACCGTCTTCTAATCAGTCCATCTAGCAAGAATGTGGCACACTTCACCTTCATCACGTATGGTGTCTCCAAGAAATCAAACAGTCATTTTAACCTACCCAACCATTCCTCAGTATATTGAGGATTAGTAAAGCCTTTGAAAATAGGTGTCTTCTTGTGAAGTAACTATTGAGAACTAACTTTGAGAACATCCCTATGAGGTTTCACAGCTAGAGCCTAAATAGGAACTAGAGGTGGTTCATGTCCCATAGCTTGGACAGTGATCAAAATCACCTCAACTAGATTTAGTTCCACTAGAGGATTTTCTCTTTCGGGTTCAGTAACATCTTCCTCTTGGATTTGATTCACACACCTTCTTAGAGACATGATTCTACACAACATTAGAAGTCAACAAGGAAGACATCATATATGCAATAAAATAGAGCAATAAGGGAAAAAATATTGACCAGTAGAACAAACAAGATTTGGATTTCACTCTATAAAAATAAAAATAGGGAAAATAATAGAACTATTCCACAAGACATCTTTCCCCAACCACTCATGGAGACTTAAATTTCTCTACAATGAGAGACAACTAGGAACTCGTTTGCTACTACCTCCTAAGTACCGATAAGATTTCAGAAATACATATTGACTTTAAGAAAAAAGCTCAATATTCCTTTGATTCCACTTTGTCATGAATCAACCTGGGTACCCTGGTAACCGGATAACCACGACAGCCCTAAAAATGACCGAAGGGTGTTCCCAATCCCCACGGGTCGGTGACTAGAACCTTCCATCATACAAACTAAAAGTTTGAACTATTTTTTCACTAAAAATACAGAAGTAAAAGGAAAAAGATAGTATTCATATCAAAAGAAACTCCAAAGGTAGTAATGTACCATAAGTCAAACATGTAATAAATCCCAAAGTAATAGAACCCAAGTACCAAAACAGGGAAAAGAAACTCAAATCCCAACGGAAATGACTCACTAAGATCAAGGTTCAATAGCTAAATCCACCTCTAAGATATCCTTTCCCCTTTCTCGAACCTAGAAGGAAATAATCTACAAACATCTGAAGGAACAAGTAGAGTGTGAGCTAAAAAACCTAGTAGGGTCTCACCAAATATTCCATAACAAATTTAAATAATAGATTAACTTGGGGAATGCTTTCAATTTTTAAAATAAATAAACAGGTTTGGAATTTCAAAGGATATATAATCAAATAAATCTATACAGTTCCAATAATAGAAAAGTAATTTAAGAAAAAGATTTAAAAGTGATGGAATATTCCTAAAATAATGGATTAAATAAAAAATTATATAAATAAGTTTATATAAATTCATAAGGCATGTAAAGCAGTTTAACAGCATTGATATACATTTATATCTCAAACATAACCAAGCAAGCAACATGGTCATCTGTCAAATAGGTAAGAAATTTCCAGGATATAGGACTCCATACTCTCTAAGTGATCATGGAAATATGTGTACTCACACGTCTTCTGGACATTGGTCTGAGAGAACTTGTCACCATCTCTTAAGGGATGCGACCTGCTACATTTATATTTTAGAAAATTGTATAATCATAGAGTGTGTCCAAATAACTCACAATATCTTAAGTCTTTCATGTGCACTTACAAAATCAATGATGGGAAATTTATATTAATACTTATTAAAATAAAATAAAATCCCATTCCCCAATTTCAAAATCCAATTTTTTTCCAATTTACACCAATACAAGTTTTTATCAAGAACACTCCTTTTTAACAAGATAAAACCACTAGGTTTTGTTGAAACATTTTAATACATTTTAAATTTTTAACAAATCCCATCAATTTCATTTAAATAATTAAATTCAACAATTAAATTTAAGCCATTTCCATCTATTTGCAAACACACTCCAATTTAACAGAATTGAGGTTTTTTCCAAATTTCTTGCCAAAACCATTTCAAACCTCCCAATTCACTAGAATTAGTTTTTAATAAAAACCAATTGAAATAAATTTCAAACAATTGAATTTAAATAAACAACTAAAATAAATCAAGAAATTTAAGGTTATTCAATATTTTCAAGCGAGAAGGAATCACCTACCTTTTTCCCTAAACTCAACGCCTGCAATGAAACTCGCCAATGAGAACAAAGTAACATAAGACCTAAAAAATACACCTAGAAATGAGATCTAACAAAACAAAGTTTCAATCCATTAATTTTAGGATGATCTATTAAACCCTGAGAAGGATAAAGAGAAAGAGACAAAGAAAATGGGAGAATGCTTACCTGGGAATTCACATCGTAAGTGAAATGATGATCAAATGCCAAATGAAAGGGCCTAGAAGGGTTGGATATCTCTAATATCACCTAGGAAAAGATTTAGGTAATAATAAATAAATCTAGAAATGAGGTTAAAGTGGTAAATTCGTCCATATTTTTTGAATATAAACATAACACAGAGAATTACATGACGTGTAATCCCATTACACATTGTGAAATAGTTAAATTTTATAACCACTGAAAAACCCATTGCTTCGAATTTGAAATAGATCATTAATTAACTCACGATGTGTAAAAATTATTCACATCGTGTAACTTTCATGGTGTGAATCCTTCTCACAGTATGCACCCAGAAACTATTACACATCGTGTAACATAGTTACACAATGTGAAAACCTTATGTATCATGCAGAAATGACTTGTTAATTCTGAGAGTCCTACAAATATGTGACTTCACCGATATAGGTATCCTCCCAATTCATTCTCAACCCAATCCAGCCAAAAAAAGGAAAAAATAATGCAAGGTTGAATATGTACTTATCATATCAGTAACGGGATGTAACAGTGTGAGTATAGAGTATTCAATAAATAAGCGTGCCAAAATATTTTCAATAATAATTATTCCTAAAAATAAAATAACTATGACAAGTAAATCATAATTTTTCACTAATTTATCATTAGAGACAAAATATGGTCCAACAAACCACAAAACCATCAATTCTGGACTATTTGGAATGATTCAATATGGGGCCTATGGTTTGAGATTTGGTGCCTTAAAGCATCATCTACCCCATAGTCAAGATATGATACCCTATGATTAATACTTCCCCTTTTGGAGGTGAAACTTGTAAAGCTTATCTTTATGACTCAAATGGTCACACTGCTGACAATCCATTGGATGATTACAATAAGATGGCTTTAAATTCCCAAACTGACCACACTATAATCACACTATAAGGTGACCCGATGAACAAGAGGTGGGAACTAAAAAAAAATAGACTCCTTAGTAATGGATTTCTCTGGTTTAACCTTCTCACCAGATGGGGAACCTTTATGAGCACCAATCGAAGCCATATTTCCACCTTATATGGACTACCATCTGGGAAATAGCTCAAATAAAAGCTTATCATCCTCTAGACTCTTGAATAGAACTTCCCTATATGAGGGAACTCGATCCTTAATATCTAGATGAATACCCTAGATAAAGATATAAGATTTCAGTGGATTTTGTTATGGTAAATCGGGATAAAAAGAAACCAGCTCTTGGAAATGATCAACTTAGGCCATCACCATCTGTTGACCTTGCATAACACCTAATAGATCTGATAATTTCATCATGTTCACATCCTCAGGTATAAACCATTGGATAAAAGTTCTCTTAAAACATCCCAAGTAATCCCAAATTGTAATGATGATGGAATGATCACCTTTCTCTAATATAAACCCAGTCCCTAAAATAAACCAAGAACAGCCCACACCCTCATGACCTAAGGTGTTCCCAAATACAAGAAAGTACTTTCAACTTTCTCAATACATTATTTAACCTATAGTTGACCTTGATTTCCTTAGAAAATAGGAAAAACTAAGAAGGAACTAACTCTTCCACTCCACACAGATCTTGGGTAGGTCCAATAGCAGGATGAGAGTCGCTAAGAATCCTTTAGACCTTTCTGTGTAGAATACTATATATAATGAAAAAATAGAAAACCAAATTAACATGGAACCAAAATTCAACTAAAAGAACATCCCAAGACAATACAAAAAATCTCATAAACCAAACATCATAGAATAGAAACCAAATATCCACTTTCAAAAACCACTATCTATAATCCAAATTCAAAACCATTTTATTCCAAGCATATATTCTAAATACCAAAATCCATTTCCAAATCTAATTCATACAGCGAAATCCCACTTTCTAAATGAAACCCTGACTTGAAATCATTTTTTTAAACCATTTTTCCACACCAAAAACCATCATCATAAATCATTTTAATTAAAAATCCATTGACACCGACTAAAATCAATAAAAAGAATCACCCACACCAAAACACCTGAAATAGGGATCAATTTGTCATGCATAATCCTAGAACATGGTTTAGTAGAACACAACCTAAGCATGTGAAAATTATGGGAAGCATTTAAACTATGAAATCAAGATCCAAATGGTTTCTTATTCCATGTTATCTCAACTTGTAACACCTTATCACAGCCCTTTCCATACCATAACATGGAAAAACTCAACAAAATATAATAATAACCAATAAAATACACCCAAAATCAAATTTAAAGACTCCACCCAATAACCCATGGAAATATAAGGATCAAAATGAGTAAGATTTGATGACACACTACCCATACCTAGGTCTTAATATTTTATAGTCTTATCTCCAGTCTACCTAACACACTAAATAAAAAGTTCTCATTTGATACCATTTTTTTAATTGTCCAAGGTTTGACCCCAAACAAGACACCCTAATCAGATCACAACAAGGAATGATAGGTGCTCTTGATCCTCTCAAGCCAAAAACTAGGGTCAGGAATCAAATATACTCAATTGGTAATGACTTAGACCATAAATAAATAAATAAATAAACAATAAAATAAAGAATAAAATAACTATAGTGGTGGAAATAAATAAAACCATACATACCTTCATGTGACCCTTTTGTCACGACTATCAACAAAACTGTCTTACACTAGGGAAAATCCAAAAAAAAAACCTGATCCATGAACTAAACCTAAAAAATAGCTATGGTCTACTGCTTCCAAGTGGAACAAGTAAAGTGTGATCATAAAACATTCAAGTAGGTAAGAACCACAATATAAATTCATGTACTTTTTAGAAATATCCCATAAAATTGGTTTGAAAATAAAAATAAAAAATAGGGTTTAATAATTTTAAACAAACAAACAAAACGTTCAAAAATACCTTTTTAAAACAAAAAAGGTTTTCCATTACAAAATAGATTTATTTTCTAAAACCTAGTTTGGAAGCCAATGAAAATGAAGATACGTAACCCTGTTAAATGCATGAGAAAAAGGGAAATATAAACTAAGTGCATGCAATAGGGTATAAGTAAGAAGAATATGAAACTAAAATAAAACATAAAAATCCATGAACATATAAATATGTAATCATGTTCATGTCCTAAACATCATGAGAGGAAACCTTGGGCATACTCAATTCATACCCATATTTCAGTGTATGATGCAATACACAGTCAATAACCTACGAGGATGCTTTAACTATCCTCTCTAATGGAATAGCCAATGTAGTTTATCTCACTATGAAAGGGTATTCAGTCCATCCAATTATGTCATATATAGAAACTACCAATCAACCCCCAATATGAAATCTAGGAATTCCATGATAAAAGTATAAAGGGAAATTGAGTAGGTAATCATATTCTTGTAATTAAAAATAACCTATATATTCCATTGTTCATTTCTTTCCCACTCCTTGACACTGTATATGCATAGACCCACCCCAAATTAGGAAAACCATAAGGATGCCTATCCCACAAAAAAACTTTAACAAGTGACAACCAGAACAACACATCATGTGAGTCCAAATCCAATTTCCAAAGCATCAAATGGTAATAATCATGCCTTAAAATTTACGAATCCAAAAATAATTCCAATTAAAACACCTTTATTCCCAAAATAATTTCTAAAATGAAGGTGATTTTTAATTAAAACATCCAAGGTTCTGCACTTTCCAAATATTTAGGAAACAAACTTTAAAACCACATTTAATGTCTTTTGGAAACAAAAATCCATTTTGAGAAACATTAGGAGTTTTTGAAGAAACCATTGGAATAAAAGGAGAAAATGAGGAGAAGGTGGAAGAGGAGTGTTTTGAAAACCAAGATAAGACAAAATACATTTTTGGAACACCATTTATATTCATGAGATTATATAGAGGTACATCCTGTGCACATATGGATATTATCATATACACCAAAAATATATGTGTAAGGCCCGGAAAATGTAATTGATTCCAATTAAATAAATACAATGAGTGTCACATAAACATCAAACCATAAAAAATTCACCCAAAACCCATTCAAAAAATAATTTCAAACACATCAATCATTTACACAAATTCTTAATCAAGATAAAACACTATTTCAAAATCTCCAAATCTATTTTAAAAACACACTTGGAATTTTATCAAACACATAACATACACAAACATTTGATACATATAGAAATTATTATGGAAATACTTTGAAAACCCCATTTTTAAACAAATTTACAACAAGTATGGGAATAATAAATTATTTTAACACATAATAAAAATGAAGAATTAATTTTGAAATCAATTTGGAATTATCAAGCATTTAAATAAATTCTCTAGAATGGAAATGGATAGAAACACCTACCTCAATAATGTGTGAATGAAATGAAGCTCTGGGAGAAGAAAGAATAAGCCCTAAGAGACAAATCTCACACCCCAATGCAAAACAAAACACAATCCAACATCATCCACCAACCACTAGGGTTAGGGAAAGAATAACCCTAACAAAATAAGAACTATGAAACAATAGTATAAGATGATATTAAGATAAAAGAGAAATGAAATCCAAAGAAACATACATGTGATTGATTAAAAAGGGACCCAAATTCAAGATAAGGATATGAGGAAGTAACTAAAGTCTCCCAAGAGTCTACATGAATGAGTGTGGGAGGATATGGATTGATTTGGTGTTAAAAAAATAATGTAAAATTTTAATTTCATGTTTTTAGGAACCTTGGAAAGTCACACGGTTTTGCCACATGGTTTTCCAAACCATGTGCCAACCAAGTTCACCCTATTGGAAGGGAAACCACCCTCACACAAGTTGACCACATGGTTTGGGAAACATTGTACTAACTTTGGTCAAAACATGCACATACCATGAAATACAAATTGTGAAATAATAAAATGAACTAGAAACACTCTTTGCTTCCACCATCTTCATAGTTTCTCCACATACCATGAACACTAACTTTGTACACGGACAAAAAAAACCAAAACACCCAAAACTCAAAATCATAATCTTGTAAATAAACCTAAATATAATATAAAATATCACAAAATAATAAATAAATGAAATAAGCGAAAAAAAGTCAGGTTGTGAGATTAGAGATATGGGAGTTGAAGAGCGGTCTCTAATATGAATCAATTGTGACAACTAAAGTGTAATAAATCCAAATAAATACAATGTACATCACTCAAGGACCAATAAAATTTAAATTTAATATCACTTTATTGACATTACTATAAAATAGGCCTTTAACAATGCTAAAAATGACATTTATCATTGCTGGAGAATCACTGACTATCATAGCGAGATTAAAAGCCCTAGTCTTTTGTCAATGCTAAAAAAATCACTGATAATGGAAAATATTTATCAGTTATTTTATTTAGTATCAATAAAATGGAACTTTATTGGCACTTATAGGAGTTTTGAAAAAGTTTGACTTTATCAGTGTTTGTAAAAGAGTTGATAAAGGACCCATTTATCAGTTCTTTTAAAAGCGCTGATAAGGGGGCATACGATGATGTGTTGTAAAAAAACAATGTAGCATGACATGTCAAATTTTTTATGTTTTTAAATATTTTTTATAGTTTAGGTAAGACCCTAGGTTGTCTCTCAATGAGATTTGTGGATTTAAAGTTTGTATTTTGAATAAAATAAACTAAAATAGGGGTGGTTTTGATAATAGTTTTAAAAATAAAATGAGTTAATTAAATAGTTTAATAGTTGACAAAAGAAGGTGGTGTTTTTAGAATTATTAGAGAAGGAGGTCATTTCAAGTTCACTACAAATATTTTATAGTTCATTGTTCTAAAATCATCACATGGTATAATGGAATTCTTTGGTTGAGGGTTGTCAATATCTCGATTCACCTCTTTCCTCTAAAAATGATGAAAAAAGAACCACCCCTTGAAACAACAATATTGTTGTCAAGGATTGTATATCCATCATCGAAAAAGTTATACCAAACCATACTAAAATATTATGTATGTTTGATAGAAATAGTATTCTTGTCTTTTCAAATCAGAACAACCTAAGATTCCCACTTAAATATCAATCGGTATTGAAATGAAAGTGTTTCACTTAATTAAAGAGAAGAAGTACATTAAGAGGATAATCGTGTTGGGATAAAACATAAGTGAAATAATTAACACCCAAATTACACAAAACCAATATAATAACATGTTTTTAACTCTTTTACAAGTATTTGTAGGTCCCTCAAAATTATCATCCATCATTTAGCTTTCCATCGAGAGGAGGAGGAGGCTCAGGTGGAACTTCGCCTTCACCTTGACCCCCCCCCCCCCCCATGAGAATGGGGGACTCGAGAACGTCTTGGACGTGGAGAGAACTCTTTTGGGTATCCAAAATGGTAGCGATTTTCTACCAGTTAAAACTTACAAATGGAGTTCCCAAGGTATCATTATATAGGAAAAGTGGAATTTTGTTTTGAGCCCCTAGATTTCAAGAACCACTTTTCCAATGGTTATGGGTTGGTATATATTCTTATTTAGATTTTGAGAGAACTATAAACATATTAACCCATATATTTAATATCTCCATAAAAAAAATTGGAATCCTTTCGAGGTAGAAATCTTGAGATATGGATGAAATATAGAACACCACTTTTGACTTTGTGATGATTTGATTACCGAGACAGGTTGGTTCTAATAGGCCCCTTAATGGAATATTTTGGATTTTATTTATTAAAAATTGTTGTTTCTAACTGAATTTTGGATGATATAACAAAATCTTAAACCAATTGGATCCACAGTTTAGTTGTAGTGTCTTTTTGAGTCCACTGTTTTCTTGGTATCATGCACAGTTTTTCACATTTTTCTTCAACTTCATCATAGGCCCTCCAAATAACCTACACCTTCAATGAAAAAATAGAAAAAAATGAAATTAATATTTTTAAAAGTTATTAAAATAAATTTATGGAATCAAAAATTATGTTTAATTCATTATTAAATTTGGAATTTATGATTCAAAATCAGTTTAACACAATGGTATAAGGGTGGAAATGAATAGTGAATTGCTACGATATCACACCACCACACCTAAAAAATTTCACTTGAGGGATAAGTCACATTTCTAAAAAATTATTCATGGAGGTATTCCCAACTTCATGAATATTTAACATTAAATGAAAATTTAATCTGTGATATTAATTTGATCAAAGAAAAATTATACCAAATATTTACTCTCATTGTCCATGGAAAAAGGTGTCTCATAAATTATATCAAAATGAAATCCAAGGAGATGAATGATGACAATTTGAGAAAAAAATCAAAAGTAAACAATTTCACTAACTCTCTATGTGTGTGTTTGAAAACCATTTCATGTTGTTCTTTCCACTTTTTATCTAGTAAATATAAGTTACTTTAAAAAAACTACTTAAATTATTTGGTCCACTGAACCTTCCCTACATCCTTTTAAATAAAATTTCAAGACCCACTCACTTCATAATTCCCAAAAGTTAAACATTATGATCCTAACATAGATATCCCTGTATGTTGTACATTTCATCACTCCCCTTATTAATTATTATTTTTGTTTTTTTTCAATTGAACTTGGAAAAAATATCACACTCATCAAACAACCCTTGTTTGATCTCCTCCTGACACTAATTATAATAGTATAATAAGATCAAAGGTAGATTAAGGGTAGTTTTTGTCCGGCCCAATACACAACCCATATTTTTTTAAGATGTACAATAATAAGATAACAGGTACACACACATAGTTCAATTCGGTAGAGTAATGAAAAAGATTAGATAAGGAATGAACATATATAAAAAACATTTTTTTTGTTGGTAAATATTAACCTAATTTATATGTACCTTATATTGAGTAAGAAAAATTCACATTTAATGGTTTGGTGAAAAAAAATGATTAGAGAAATTAAGTGGAACAATTTTACCATAAATTACTCACATAAAAGGGTATAATTATTCTCAAAGTTTTAAAAGTGATAAAACCATAAATATCATCTAAAACAACCAATTTACATGAAAAATTACACCTTAATGTTAAATTCATGCTAAAATTCACATTTCATCGTCGGATTTAAAAAAATTAAAGCAATATGAAATAGAGAAATTTCTTGTGAATTTTCAATAACATCCATGATTAAGTGAGAATAATTTTCTATAATTTATTGGTCATAAAAATTAATATTATTTCACAAAAGTGAGGGGGAAAGGGTGGAAATGACAATACCATTCAACAAGAGAAAAAGGGAAAAAAAAGAAAGCTGAGGAAAATTCCTAATAAAACTAGGAATGTACCCAATCCTCCCACACATAGAGTGTGTATTTTCCTCACTATAATAAAATAGCATGTGGGAAGGAAGGATGGAACCTAGTGGGTTTCATTCATAGGTTTTTTCTTGAACATGGAGTTTCTCCATCAGGGACTCTGGAATGGCTTCATGAAAGTGCTTCAGCCGCTGCCCATTGACAGTGAAGGTTTGTCTAGTATCTTTATTTTGAAACTAAACAACAACAAATGGATAAATTTTAGTAATATTTTATATGAAAAACTATTGGGAATGAATTTTACCTAGATGAAAATTCATCCTTGAATTGAATATGAGGACCTTCTGCCAAATGTGGAATTGACGATGAAGGATGAGGCATTCGTGGGAAGCCTTAGTTCTCTCCTTATAAATCCAAGAGTTCTCATATAAATCTCTTATCATTTCCTCCAAATCTTTAATTTTTAACTTCCTTTGATCACCTACACTAGAAAGATTATAATTTCCTTATTTAATGACCTAGTAGTTCTAATGCTCTATCTTAAAATGGAGGTGAAAACTTCTTCAAAAAAACTAGCTGATATGAAGACATGCCAATAGGATTTTTTAAGGTAGTATGGTAAGCCCATATTAAATCATCAATTTTAAGACTCCAATATTTTCCATTGGGTTGAACCATTTTCTCAAGAATTTTTTTTTACTTATCTATTATACACTTATACATGATGAATTTTCTATGGGTGATATGTAGTAGACACTTGATGACTAACCTCATACTGATGAAAAAGTGAATTCATTTTTTGTTTGAATAAATGAGAACCCTAGTCAATGATGATGAACCTAGGTAATCTAAACCTTTAGAAAAGTTGGGCTCTCAAAAAACCCACAACTATCTTGGAATTATCTATACATGTGACTCGTGCCTCTACCCATTTTGATATGTAATCATCTGCTATAAGATTTTAAAATTTTCCAAAGGAATTGGAAATAAGACCCATAAATTCAATTCCCCAAACATAAAAAATTTCATGAAAAAACAAGGGTTGTTATGGAATTTCATTTATTTTAGAGACATCCCAGATTTGTTTTACAACAAGGAAAAGTTTTTTAGAAATCAAGATCATCCCAAAATAGTTTCTCCCAAAAGACACTATAATCTAGGACCTTGCAAGTATTCCATTTGGGGACCAAAGTGACCCCAACAAGAAAGAGTGTGGAAGAACCAAAGGATAGAATGAAACTCACTATCAGGAAATACAACACCTAAGGACTTGATCACTAAATGTTCACCAAAGGAAGGGGTTACCCCAAATGTATCAATGAGACTCTTGTTTTAAATGGCCAGCTTGGTTTTTGTTGAAATCGGTAGGAATGAAAGATGTTACCAAATAATTTACAATTTCGGAATACCGAGGAATAACATATATTACTTAGTACAATTTCTTAATAGGAAACATGTCATTTATGGGAATATAGGGGGATGAGTCAATGTACTAGGGTGAAAGGATCCTACTGATATAGTTATCCTCCACATTATCTACTCCCTTTTTATCACTAATTTCAATATTGAACTCTTGAAGGAGGAGCATTAAAAATGAGATGTGTTTTGGATTTCGATTTTTAAGAAGATATCTGAGGGATACATGGTCTGATAACACAATTACTTGGGACCCTAAAAGTTATGACCTAAATTTATCTAACTAAAAAAACAATTTAAGGAAATTATTTTTTAGTTGCGATGTTGTTTTCTTGGGCAGGGTCTAGTGTGTGTGAGGAATAGTTTGTGACATATGGATCTCGATCAACCCTTTATGATAATACTTCCCCAACTGCATAGTTAGAGGTGTCACACATGAGCTCAAATAGTAAATCCCATTGAGTTGGTTGGAGTAGCGAGGGTGATGTGAGACTCCATTCCAAGTTTTTAAAAGCTTCCTCACATTATTTATTGAAAAAAAAATCTGTTTATTTCATGAGTAAGTTGGAGAGGGGGAGTGAAATCTTACTAAAGTCATGAATGAAACAAAGGTAAAATATATAATTACCTAATAAAGGTAATACATCTTGAACATTTTTGGGTAATGATAGGGAAGAAATGATATACACTTTTGATTTATCTACTTATATACCATCCCTAGAAATGACATGTCCAAGTACTATAACTTGTCACACCATAAAATGGAATTTCTCATAATTTAATAAAATATTCTTTTCAATGCAACTACGTGGGACATAACCATGACTACTCAAACATTCATCAAAAGAGGATACAAAAATTGTGAAATCATCCATGAATACTTCCCTGAAATTCTACAGGTATTCTAAAAAAATACTAACCATGCATCATTAGAAATTACCTGGAGTATTGCACAGACCAAATGGCATCCTCTTATAGGAAAATGTTCCAAAGGGGAAAGTAAAAGATTTTTTCCTAGATCCTTAAAATAAATATAGATCTGAAAGTATCCATAATAACCATAAATAAAATAGTAATAGGACTTCCCTACTAGACTCTCTAGAATCTGGTCAATGAATGTCAATGGGAAATGGTCCTTAATGGTGTGTTGGCTTATTCAGTGATAATCTATATAGACACGCCAACTATTCTTCACATGGGTTGGAACCAATTCATTGTTTTTATGTTTAATTATAGTAAAGATAGTTTTTTTAGGAACAACTTGCACTGTACTAACCCATTGCCTATCATAGTTGGGGTAAATGATTCCATAAGATAGCAATTTGGTTACCTCTTTTTTAACAACATCTAGAGGTTTTGGTTCAACCAATTTTGTGCCTTCCTAAATGGTTTGGCCTCATCATTTAACAATATATGATGTTTTCAAATTGATGGGCTAATACCAGGAATGTCAGAAAGTGTCCATCCCAAATATTTTTATACTATCTCAAAATTTTGAGCAGTTTCAATTCATGCTCTTGAGTGAGTGAACTAGAAATGATGATAGATATCTTGTTTCCATTCTCAAGATATGAATATGTTAAATCTTGATGTATTTTTTTAAGTTACAATTCAGGTGGATTTCATATTGATGGGAGTGAATGTGAAAGTGGGAGGTCAATGATCTCACCTAACTGGTCAATGGTAAACTCCTAACATGAGGAATAAGCTTTTACAAGATTAAAAGTATCATCAATGGTCATGGGATCCTCAGTGTTCAAGAAATTTCCAACTAATAAATATGCATGAAATTTTTCAAAATATGTACAAAATTTTATGCATGATTAATTACCTTGAATGTCTATCAAAGATGAAAATGTAAAAATGGGATCAGGGGAAAGAAAAGAAGTTTATTTAGGGGAAGGGAGTACATCAATTGAATTAACCAAAGGTGAGTAATGCTCCTTTTAGGGGTGTTTCATGGAATCAAGGATGTTTAGGTGGGAAATTTAACCACCAGAATCAATAGTTAATATACCAATGTGGAAATTAATTATAGTTTTGGAAGTTTTCAAGAAAATCCTCCACTATATAATTGGGGTTTTTTCCATTAATCCCATTATCTTCCATTTTAATCACATAAAAATCAGTAGGAAAACATAAATTTTTCGCCCTCACAAGATCGTCCTCTACCACACCAATGGGGTGTGTAGTACTCTGATTTTATAGTTGAACAAAAATTCTAGTGGGCTTCATTTACCCAACCTGCATTAAAGAGAAAATGGAGTGAGGTGTCACATTTATAGAAACACCCAAATCAATCATATAATTAGAAAATAAAAACTCCCATATGGTACATGTAATTGAGAATGTTTGAGGATCATTTCATTTGGTAGGAAGTGATATCTCTCACAATGTTAAGACATTCCTCCCAAATCTCACCATTTTATCACCTCAAAGTTTCCTTCAATGTGTACACATATCAATCGGAAAATTGGTGTTTCATAGAATTTTATTCATGAAATCAATCAAGGGGGTGTTAACCTACACTTTGTTAAAACTTTACAAGATTTATTTATCATGTTTAGTTTCTTTTTGTTTTCTTGGTTGGGTGTCCCTTTGAGGAAATGGAAGAATAATGGTTGGGTTAGGTAGATCATCAATAGACACACTTTCATTTAGTGGTATTTTTCTTAGGAAAAGGATTTTTCTTATTTTGATCATTTGAGATGGTTGTAATGGAAGTTTCCTTGGGAGGGGATGACTTTATTGGAGACGTATTTGGAATTTCAAGTTGAGTTCCACTCTAAAGGGTGATGACACTAACATTTACCTTATCTATAGGGTTTACTAGTGGTTTTAGGGTAGTTTACCCAATCCATGACTTTGGATTTCCCCCAATGAGATGGATAGTTAGCCTAATTGGGTTTTTAGGTCTTTTATTTCATCTTGGGTGGTTTTTAGGAATTAGAGATTATTAGTAGCCATTTTGTATTATTTCTTCTAGGTTAGGCTCGAATTTGGGAGGGGATTTTTGGAAATTCCTTTGTGGTGGTTGATGATTTATGGGTGGTGGTGGTGGATGACTATTATGTCCAGGTTGGTTCCATGGCTATTAAGGTTCGTTTGAATACCCCCTTTCCTATAGGTTTGGTTTTCTTTTCCACCCAGGGTTGGATGTATAGTATGGTTCTTGCCTAATGGGTTTGTTATAGGGGAATCCTATAAATATTTTCTCACGAATCTCATATGTTTCTATAATTTGATGGAATTTTTTAGAATAGTAGGTGCGAGTAGAATAAATACCACAATGGATGGGAGGAGGATATTGGTATTTCCCTTGGGAAAGAGAAAGCTGTCAAATATGGGTACTTTCCTCTTCAAACTTCATGTTCACCTTCTTCTCAAACTCAAAAATTTTCACCTATTTGACACCATGAGTGGGTACAATATACCATTAACCAAATTGTTGTGTGTTATAAGCCATGTTCTTAATGAGGTTCCTTACAGAAATTGGAGTTTTATCAACAAGTTCACCACCTACAACATGATCAATCATGCGTCGATAAATTTTAATTAAACCATCATAAAAATATTTTATTAAAATTTGATCACTTATTTAGTGGAGTGGGAAACTTGAACAAATACATTCAAATATTTCCTAGTATTCATGTAGTGTTTCCCCTTGAGATTGTATTATCCCACAAATTTATTTCCATATTGTTACAGTTTGAGAGTCTAGGAAATATTTTTCCATGAAAAGGAATTGCATGTCCTCCCATCCTCTCATAGGTGAATTAAAATAATACAACCAATCTTTTACAGTGTCTTCTAATGAAAAATGGAATTCCCTAATCTTTACTTTTTATTCATCTATAATAGAAGATTTTAATGTAGAACACATAGGATGAAATTATTTTAAATTCTTATGTGGGTCTTCTTTAATAAGTCCATGAAAAATTTGTAATAATTGAATTGGATCGGATTTTAGTTAAAAGTTGGGTGCTTCAACTTACATTTGAATATAAGTGGGTTGGATATCATTATCATTTGAGGTTAGTTTTTTTAGTGTTCAGTTATTTTCATACATTTTATAGAAGTTATGTTCATTTTATAGTTTGGTTCCAGATGAAGATGGTTTAGAAAAGTATCAAGATGTTGTGTTTCCTCCTTGAAAGGGTTGTCTTGGGTGTCCTGGTGGCATTGCCAAGATCCTCTTTGATTCAATTTTGAAAGAAGGTAAATCACTTTTTGTAGAACATGTCATACACAAAAACAACAAAAAAAATAAATCAAAACATAAAAATATATTTAAATATAGATGATAAAACAAATAAATATTCAAAAAAATTAAAAATATATTATCAAAAACACTCATTGAAAATTTAAGTGGTCCCTGGAAATAGTGCCAAAATTTGAATATGTTGTCATCACATGTCAAATTGATTTTGTTTTTAAGGATTATTTATATTATAGGGAATACCATAGGTCATCTATCAAAGAGATTTGGGGGGGGGGGTTAAAGTGTTTATTTTAAATAAAACAGACTAAAATAGGGGTGGTTTTGAAAATAGTTTTAAAAAATAAAATGGCATAATTAAATAGTTTAATAGTTGAAAAAGGAAGGTGGGGTTTTTAGAATTATGAGAGAAGGAGGTCATTTAAAGTTCACTACACATATTGTATAGTTCATTGTTCTGAAAATTTTACATGGTTTCAGGGAATTCTTTTCTTGATGGTTGTCAATATCAGGATTCCCCTTTAGCCTCTTAAAATAATGAACAAAGAACTATCCCTTGACACAACAATATTGTCTTCTAGTTTTGGATACAAGAATATAAAAAAGTTATACCAAAAAATACTGAAATCCTATATATGTGTGAGATAAATAGTATGTGTGTCTTTTCTAGTCAGAACAACCCATGATTCCCACTTAAATCTCAATCCAATAGGTATTGAAATTAAAATTTTCACTTAATTAAACCAAATAAATTCATTAAGAGGAAAATAATGCTAGGATAAAACATAATTGAAAGAATTAACACACAAATTAGACAAAAACACTAGAATAAAAAGTTTCAAAACTCTCTCCCAAGTATATGTAGCTCCCTCGAAATGACGGCCCACCGTTTATCACACCATTGAGAGGAGGAGGAGGCCCGAGTGGAACTTTGCCTTCATCCTTCATCCCCCTATGAGGATAGGGGACTACATAAATTCATGGATGAGGATATGACTCCTTTTGGTATCCAAAATGGAAGATATTTTCTCTAGGTTCTAAGTTAAAAATGTGGTTCCCAAGGAATCATTTTATTGGAAAAGTGAAAGGTATTTTTAAGCCCCCGGATTTCATGAAACCAATTGGACAATGGTTTTGGGTGGGTAGATGGATTTATCACACATTTTTGAAAACTAAAAACTTATTACCCCACCTCTTTCATATCTCCATGAAAAAATTATAATCATTTAGAGGTTCAAATCTAAAAGTATGGATGAAATACAGAACACCACTTTTGACATTGTACAGATTCGATTTCCTAGACAGATTAGTTTGGATGGACACCTTAATGGATGTTTTGGGATTGGGTTTCTTCGTAAGAGTAGTAGATAACAAAATTGTGGATAAAAAAACAAAATATCATCCCAATTGGATCCAATTTTTTAGTTTTATTGTCATTTTGAGTCCACTGGTGTTCTTGGAATCATGCACAGTTTGGCATATTTTTCTTTAATTTCATCATATGCAATCCAAATCACCTCCACCTTCAATGAAAACATCCAAAAAACTAAAATTGCCCATTTTAACAAAGATTAAAACAAAATACTTGAATCAAAAATGAATTTAAATTCATTATAAAATTTTTAATTTATGATAAAAAAATCATTTTAGCATAGTGGTATAAGGGTGGAAATGAATAGTGAATCACTACGCGATCACAACAAGAGTGAAATGTACTGTAATAAAACACTATAGCACAAAAAACACCACCATATATCAAAAAAATCATGTACCAATACATAATTTAAATGAAATTAAATTTACAACACAAATCTAAGAAAAAAACTATATTATAAACATTTCAAACATTGGTTTATACAATTACATAAGTACAAATTATTACATGCATTTAAAAACATCAATGTTCCCTTTTTATTTTTATCCTGACCCCGACTGATGCTATTTCCAAAAAAACTACCCCTTCTTGAGAAAAATAATGGGCATATATAGGAAAATAATATTTATCTTAGCAATAATATAAGGAAATAAATTAAAATAAAGTGTTAATTTTAAACTAAACTTTTAGTCATACAAGGAACATTGTGTATCAGATTTATTTGTGGATGATTCTTACACATCACACCATTTCTTGTTCATATTAAAGAATTATCTATATTAAAAGTAATTAAATAAGTATAAT
Organism: Viscum album; assembly: GCA_963277665.1. NCBI lineage: Eukaryota > Viridiplantae > Streptophyta > Magnoliopsida > Santalales > Viscaceae > Viscum > Viscum album. The sequence continues at coordinate 772,603,431 of OY728126.1, forward strand.
ATAAAGCCTCATGGGTTCAGCCTAGTGGTTGCATCCTGTGGTGGTGTTTGGGAGGTCCTGATTTCGAGTCTCCCTGTGCTCATTTAGGTAGGTTTTCATTGGTTTATTCCCCCTTCCAAGATTTATGTAATATAAATAATTATAAGATAAAAATAATAAGTAAATCATTAAAGTAATATCATATATAATGATGAGAAAACAATCTAGGCTTGTTTTCTCGATTTTGGCAATGTGACATGCATTTTAAACTAAAATGACACTTATATATTGAAAATACACACTTTAAGACATATCGGTCACACTATGCGTCGGATTGAGGAGTGGTTTATTTCTACACTTCTCAAATTACTTATAGATCATTTTATTAAAGTATAAAACAATCCGAATTTTTTTTCTCAGTTTTGAGTACGTGACTTTTTTTTACATAAATGTAGTTTTAAACTGGAAACATTCACTTTGACTCTTACCAGTCAAATAAAGTGTTTTTTTGATATGATATTGATTCCTACATGTCAAAAATGACTTGTGAATCATTTTCCTAAATTATCAAGAAAATATGAGTGTGTTTTCTTGGTTTTCAATGAGTGACACTTTTTGAACTAAAATATTGATTTTAAACTGATAGCAGACACATTGAGTCATACCATTGTACACCATGATATTTTAATGAGATAAATTCATTTTAATAATTTTATTTCTTTGATGTCTTACATTTCACACAGCACCATTTTAGTTTGTGTTGCATGCAACACTGAGTATCTATAAAACATCATTTTATTATTATTTAAATAAGATAATAACCTAGCCATTAAATTAGCGTTTATGATTATTTTAAAAAAAATTATGAAAATATATGATTAATAATATGAATTAATTGGTTACCAAATAATTATAAATGAAAATATATACCAATTGAATGTAAAGGAAATATTTATATTTTTAGGCTCCCAAAGTCGTTTTGTATTAATAAATTAAATAAATTGAAACTATTGAATTATATTAATGAAAACTATATGTTATAAATTTAACCAAATATCTTTGATATTCATTTAATATATTTTATAGGAATAATCTAATAAGAAATCTAATTCCATCAATAAAAAGATATATTTTTCAAAAGAGTAATTTTATCACCTTTTAATGAAGAACACATTTTAAATCCAATTTTTGGAAGTTTTTTTATATTATATTTGAAAAAAATAAAATTATTCCTTTTAATAGGAATATAAATATTTATTTATTTTAAATTTTTGGTTTTTTCTGGTAAGTTTTATGTTTTGATGAATATTGAAATACATATTTTTATTAAAAACTGTATTTTCTTTTAAGGTATTTACAAGGTAAAATTATGTTCTGGATTAGTTTTAAATTTTAATTAGTTAATTTTAATTTAAAATAGTTCAATTATTGTTTTTGAAATTTATTTTATTCATGACATATATTATGAAAACATTTTTTTGTTTTAAAAGGTCATTTTTTCAAAAAATTGGTTTTCTTGACATTTTATCGACTTTATATGAAATTAAATTCTATAACTTCTAGGATTTGAATTTTAAAACATTTTTGTCAAATTTGGATTCATAAGGTTCTAATTTGGAAAGAAGTTATCTTTTATTTATTGCCAATATGAATAGTAACCATGATAAATCCGGTTACCACGGTAAAGAGTGAATTAAGAAATTTAGGTTAAAAATAATATTATAAAGACTATACAATTACCCTAATATATGATAAAATTTTATTGGATGAATTAAATTAGACCATTAAAACTAAAGTATCTAAATTCAGATATTTAATAGACACTTTTCCTTGAAAATGACTTAAATAATATTTAAATCAAAGAAAGACACAAAATGTCATTTTCTTTGTCTTTAATATCTCTTATGTGTCCACATGGGGATAAATAATTTTTATGAAAGAATATTAATATAAATTTTTAATTGTAAAAACATATTTTCATGATAAAAATTTATTTTTTACATTTGGGGTCACTTGAATGATATTGTGATATTTATAATATTTCATTTAATACGAATTTAAACATGTCATATTCATGTTTTAAATAATATATCATTTTTTATATAGGGTTATACATAATATAAATTAGATTATAAATATTAATTTAAAATTTAAATTTATTTTATTTATCATCGTAATTTATTTTTAATTTTTTAGAGAATAAATATTTACCTTAAAGCCTTGTACAATGATGATGTAGTAATTATTTTATTAATGAAAATATCAAATAAATGTTATTAAAAATATTAAAATAAATTTAATTTGAGATAATTAATGATATAAATGAATTTTATTGATGAACTTGACCTATTAGGGATATAATAAAATATTTTTTTTGGAATTTAATAAGTTATATTGATATTTTTAAAAATACTTGAATAAAATTGTGTCAAAATTGACATTATTGATATTTTATCAAAATAATGATTCATTAAATTATTTATAAATCATAAAACATTTTTAAAAAATTAAAAAACAGTTATTATATGGTATAAAATTTTCAAAAAAATCATTTATGTTCTAATTAACATTAAATAAGTAAAAAATTACACTCTTTTAATATTTAAAAAGTATTTAACGTTAGTTAAAATTAAAATAGGTTAACTAAGGGTTAATTAAAATGATAAGGTTTACAGTATATAGAAAAAAATATCTACAATCAATTTTTTGATGATATTACAACTTTATATAATCTCATATTCGAATATATGACATTTTTGTGGTATTTGTAATGATATATATTTTATTATAAATTAATATTTTTGAAATTCCAAAAGTCTCTCTGACATCAATTATAAAAGGGAACCTCCTCCCTCACTTATTCACACCACATTGAGACTTTAATATCAACAAAATCCTTCCCATTTCCCTTATAAGAATCCTTATTTACATTATAGAGGTTTTTGTCTTCTCAAAATATCAACTCTAGTATCCCTAAGAGGAGATCTAGAAAGAGCTCACCGAAGAAGAGGTAATGTCCTTAACCAACTCTCTCAAGATCAGTTCTTCTTCTATATACTCTTACTTTGTTATTACATTATAAATTAATAACTATAATATAACCTATATTCATAAATGTTATTATGATTATGTAACAACCATATTCCACCTTCTATCCATCATATGAAAAATGAAATCACCACGCACGAGTATGTACGGCCTACCGTCACCACACCGTGGTGTAATCTATTTTTCATAACCACTTTACTTAGATGGGTGTAATGATGGAAATAATAAATATATATTTATATATTATTATTATTATTATATATTATTTCTGAAAAATATATATATATCATCCACTTCCATACTATTTCACAATTAAGGGAATGATATCGTCGCTCGTGCATACGTACGGCCTACCGTCTCCACAACATGATGTGATTCATTCTCTATGATCGCTATTAAATAATATTTATATAAATGTATATTATGAATAAATATGATATCTATTACCTTATTATCATTATAGAGATTACAAAACTATATTCTATGTGCAAGAACCAAAACTTATATGATGCATAAGAAAAGGAAGTTAACACCTGAAAGAAGAGTAATAATGAAATTAACAAAAGGGTGACAAGATGATAGTATATGATATCATAAATATAAATATAGTTCTATAATAAATTAATTACATTATTTAAACCACTATAAACAAGTTTCGGTTAGATATAAAGGATATCAGACCTAACATAAAGTATTATTTTGCCTTACTTTTATTTATGTGGGACACATGCCTTATACACCACCTATATTTTTTTGTGTGATGTTTATATAGCCAATGAATGTTTTTATTAGAATTATTATGAAGGTTATGGAATTTTAATATAATTATAATTTCCTTTATTTCATATTACATATCATTCTATTAATTTTAATGTGTTAATGGTTAATTTCACAAACTCATTATTATACAAGATTGTTTATGCATGTGTATTTATTGGGGTTTATTTATCTTTCATGTCCATGTTTCTTAAAAATATTTTCCACAATATTTTTATTATTATTATACAATTTTTTAAATTCATTTTTACACAAGTATTAATTTTTACTAAATGATATGAACGGAATCTTTTTTTTATTTTCCATACGAGGTACTTTTTAACTTTTTTGAAAAAAGTATGAGAATAATGTTTTTTAACTTATATGGAATGAATATATTTTTTCACTTCCATGATGCCTTATTACCTTGAATCTTACCTTAAAATATTAAATGGATATTTTCAAATAAATTTTTTCCTTTTAAAATTGCATTTCATTTCAAGTAAAGAAAATGTTTTCAAATCAGAAATTTATATTTTCTTCACGAATTATTTTCAAGAGATATCTCAAATTTATTTTTGAGATAAGATAACATCGTTTGATGTTACTTATATTTTATTTTGGAAATGATTCAACATTTCCATTCATATTATTTTTTTCAATGTTTTATTTTTATGATGTGATGACATTTATAAAACCCATTTCTTTTATGTGTGTTATATTTTGATTTCATGATGTTTATGAAACGCATTTCATTCCATAGGTTTTGATATGATAAATGATTTATGTTCTTGTGGAACACATATATATAATTTCATTATGAGATGTGTGGGACCTATATCACCCTAAAATTCATTGGGTAAAGATTTATATCTCATGATATAGATAGGGCTGGAAGGGGAAGTGATCTCGGTTTAGTAAGATAGGGGTGGAATGGAAAATGATCTCGATTCAGTAATATAGGGATGGAATGGGAAATGATCATGGTTCAGTAATATAGGGATGTAATGGGAAGTAAACCTAGTTTAGTAACATAGGGCTGGAACAAGGATTGAACTTGGTTCAGTAAAGGAATTTTTTCCACTAAGATGGTATTGGCAATGAGCCTGGATTAATATGGAAATGATTTTCTATGCTTATGTGTTTTCCACAATTCCATGTTTTATGTCAAATATAATCTTTTATTATTTATATATTAAGATTTGTTTTATATCTCAAGATTATGGTCTTTGATATGAAAGTTTTAATTTTCATATTCTTTTACCCTTATGTTAATTTTATGATTCATATCTCTATTGTTTACCCTTACTGAGGATCTGAGCTCACCCTTTTTTTATGTTTTATTTTCCTTGGGTTATAAATAAATCTTTTATATAGGGGTAATAAAGGGTATGATATTTGTGGGAAACATTGAACATGTTTAACTAGACTATAAGTTTGTGTTCCAAGATTCCAAAGGCCCTAAACTAATATGGTATTTAGGTGTGTGTTTGGGTAAAGTATGTGTATTCCTCAAAAAGGATGTAATATCCATGTACATCAAGATTGGGTCATTATATATTTGTCATCTCATGTGTATTATTCAGGTTTAGCTGATTCCTACAAGTAAAAATGACTTATGAATTGTTTTCCTAAAGTATCAATACAATCTGAATGTGTTTTCTAGATTTTGAGTAGGTCAGTTGTCCTTTTCACTAAAATTGATGACAACTTTAAATAAAAAGACGTACTTAGAGTCATAACGGTCACACCATGCATCATTTTGATGTGTGTATGATTCCTAAATGTCTCAAATTATTATGTATCATTTTTCTAAAGTATAAAAATAATTTGAATTCATTTTCTCAGTTTTGAGTATGTTACTTGTCTTTTTTACTAAAATGCCATTTTAAATTGGAAACACGCACTTTGAATAATACCGATCACATCATATATCGGTTTCATTTGAGACTTATTCCTACACATAAAAAATTAATTATGATTTTTTTTACTAAATTATCAGTAAAATCCAAGGGCATTTGCTCAGTTTTCAGTGAGTGACACTTTTTTGAAATAAAATATCAATTTTAAAATGATAAAGGACCAATTTAGTCATACTAGGAATGTCTTGAATTGGAATGAGGTGGATTTTATTCCTACTCATCAAAAATGAATTATGGATTGTTTTACTAATGTTTCAAAACAATATAAATGTGTGTCCTCAGTTTTGAGTAGGCCAGTTTTCCTTTTTGAAAAAATTCATGTTAATTTTAAATAAAAGGATGCACTTGGATTCATACTTGTCCCACTGTGCATCGTATTGAGGTGTGGCTGATTCCTACACATCTCAAATGACTTATCGATCATTTTCCCAAAGTTTAAAAAAATATGAATGTGTTTTATTGGTTTTGAGTACATCACTTGTCTTTTTTACTAAAATTCCATTTTAAATAGGAAATATGTATTTTGACTCATATTAATCACATCGTGTATCAATGTGATTTTATATGAATTCTTACACGCCACAAATTATTTAGGAATAAATTTCCTAAATTATCAAAAAATATGATTGTGTTTTATAGGTTTTCATTTAGGGAAACTTTTTTAACTAAAATATCGATTTCAAACTGATAACAGACATTATGGGTCATACCTATAACATCATGTTTCAAATTGATGTGTAGTTTATTCCTACATATCAAAAATGTCTTATAGATCATTGTTATTTTTTTAAAGAAAAGACACCCTTGGAGTCATACCAATCAATTTATGCATCGGAATGAGGTGTGGATAATTCCAACATGTCAAAAATGACTTATGGGTCATTTTACTAAAGTTTCCAAATGATCCAAATTCAATTTATTGGTTTTGAGTATGTAATTTTTCTTTTTTAATAAAATGTTGATTTAAACTAGAAACTTGTACTTTGACTCATACTAATCACATCGTGTATAAGTTTGATGTGAGACTAATTCCTATATGTCAAAATTTATTTAAGAATCTTTGTCCTAAATTATCAAGAAAATCCAAGTGAGTTTTCTTAGTTTCTAGTGACTGAAACTTTCTAAACTAAAATGATGATTTTAAACTGCTAAAAAAGACTTTGGGTCATACTAGGCACATCACGTATCATATTGAGGTATAGTTGATTCTTACACATCAAAAATAACTTATAGATTATTTATCTAAAGTATAAAAACAATTTGAATGTGTTTTCTTAGTTTTGAGTTGGAAAGTTGTCCTTTTTTACTAAAATTATTGTCAATTTTAAATAAAAAGATACACTTGGAGTCATATCGGTCACACAAAGTGTTGTATTGAGGTGAGGTTGATTTCTACACATCCCAAATGATTTATGAATTCTTTTCCTAAAATATCAAAACAATATGAATTATTTTTCTCATTTTTTAGTACTTAACTTGTCTTTTTTACCAAAATATCATTTTAAATTAGAAACACACACTTTGAATCTTACCGATCACATCATGTAATGGCTTGATGTTAAGAAAATTCCTACATGTCACAAATTATTTATGAATCAATTTCCTAAATTATCAAACAAATATGAGTTTGTTTTCTTGGATTTCAATGAGTGACACTTTTTGAACTAAAATATAAATTTTAAATTGATAAGAGGCACTTTCAGTCATATTGGACACATCATGTATTTTATTGAAGTGTTGATGATTCCAACACATCACAAATGACTTATGAATCATTTTCCTAAAAGTATCAAAACTATATTAATACGTTTTTTTGGTTTTCAGTATGTCAGTTGTATTTTTTAATAAAATTAATGTCAATTTTAAATAAAAAGAATAACATTTAGTCATACTGGTCACACCATGTGTTGAATTGAGGTACGACTAATTCCTACATGTCCTAAAGTCTCAAAAAAATCATAACTTCCAATGTTACCACAATTTCCATTATCTTTCTTTGTCTAACATCCAACACTTCATATTGACTTTATGTTATTAGTCAAAAAACCTTTATCATTGTAGAAATACAAAAGAGTATAGGAGGCTCATATGCCCATTATATCACGATAATTCACCACAATGGGAACATAAGCTTTCTATACTCTTCTATATTTCAATGAGAAAGGTTTTTTAGCTAAGAACATCAATGAAATATGTAGTGTTAGCAGTTTGACAAAGAAAGGTAATTTAAATCATGGTAACATTTGTAGTTAGGATTTTTTAATCTCTTTTATGGCTTGTTAGATATAGTTGAACAAAAAATATGACATCCTAAAAGATCTATGAAAAAACTAAATAAGTATTATATATAAATGATAAGAAAATTAAATTACAAATAATAGATAAAATGATAAAAAAAATAATTTAATATGTAATAGGAATTCCCTATTTCATGATGGTTTTATGCATTAATGATGCATTTTCTTATTGTCATTATCTCAATTGCAGACTCGAAATCCAATCTATCAGGAGCACTATTAGCAATAACTACCCCAACTCAAAATAAAATACACCTATATAAGAAAACAATTATTATATAAGTAATACCAAACATAAATAAATTAAACATAAATATGAAACCATATATTAATTATATAGAAAATGATTTTACTATGGAAACATCAAGATTGCCTCATTTATTGATCAGTGTAGGGAAATTGAAGAAAAGTCATAAATTTCTACTCTTTAGGGGTGAAAGGTTTTGAGGGAGAAGAAGTATTCAGAGGTTTTGGTACAGAAATGCACGAAAGATGGAAAGGTCGCCCCAAATAAACAAAATAATACACCTTTGTACAAAAATAATTCTTATATGATTAATACTAAAAATAAATAATTTAAACATATATATGAAAAAATACAATAATTCTATTGACAATTATTTTATTGTGCAAACATCAAGATTACCTTGGTGACTGGGCATAGTCAACATCGTTTCTCTTCCAACAAAGGTGGTGGAGGGAACTTGAAGGAAAGTGCTAAATTCCAAAACTGTTGGGGTGAAAAGGTTTTTAGGGAGAATAAGAATGTGTAAGTTTTGATTTAGAAAGGCATGAAAGTTGGACATGCCACCCCAACTCGAACAAAAGATTCCACCTATATAATAAAACAATTCTTATGTGAATAATAATAATAATAACTAAATTAATCATAAATATTAAACAATTCATTAATTATATGGATAATTATTTTACTATAAAAACATCAATATTACCTCTGTGATTGATTTTAGGTAGTTTTTTTACTCTTCCTACAAAGGTTGTGGAGGGAACTTGAAGGAATGTGGTAAATGAAAATATTGTAAGGGTGAAAATGTTTTGAAAGTAAGAAGCATGTGGAAGTTTTTTAGCATAAATGCATGAAATATGGATATAAATCTTCTAAAATAAACAATCTCTATAAGGAATAATGAAAATTAACTCAAAATTCCATTATATATATTTTCGGTACAATAGAGAAAGTATATCATGAATTTACCTTTACATCTTCCCAAAGGGTTTCCTTCATTATGGTTTTTTCTTTCAAAGGATTGGTAACATCACCATGCGTAGAAGACATTGTCTACATGAGTAGTTAAACATTTAATTTATATTATGTTAATGCATTATAGAACATATAATATTATGAGTAAAAACATAGTAGATTATAAAAATAACCTTCTCATCAAAATCTCTTTATTTTTAAAAGGATTTAGGGATTTATTTACACTAATAATAATCTAAATCCCTTTTTGTCACCTATAATGTATAAGAAATTGTATACATTGGGACCAATATAAACTAATTGTGATCTCCCAATGAAAGGGTCATCCTAGATTAAATTTTCATCTGACCAGACATTTTTTATAGTCACGAGCAGGTCAATAAACCAATTCTTTCTTTCTAGATTTGAGACAGAAAATACTTGCACTGCTTGTGATGCCATTATGAATGGATCATCTTTTTTCCCCTTCTAAACTAAAACTCAACATCATGAAACCCATTTCATAAACTTTCACAACACTCATATTGTCAACCCATTTTTAATAGAAAATCATCCCTCAAAATGTCCAACTCATATATCTATTAAATAATGAAAAAATATGACATATTTTCATAAATTTGATTTCTATCCATGGAACCAGATATGTGCATTGCTTCCTCCACAATCGTAACACCACTATTTTTCATCATACTATAGTCATCATGTTATTTTTTATATAATGTATAACTAGTGATTACAAAACCAGTGTAAGATATAACATTCTCATTCAGTACCCTAGCTATCCATTGAAGTCTTTTGAGAATTGAATTCATATTTTCATATAACTCCTTATAAATTTGATCTCATAATCATCCCATAAACCGCTAATTGTGTATATTTGATATCCATCATTAATCTCTTGATGGATTAAAATCTATAAGAATTTCTTTATGGGGTTCAATGTACTGATCAATATCTTCACTATTATGTAAAATTTAAAGGTGCACTTTCTCCAACTCTCTTAAGGTAATTGTAACATCTATTCCGAAAATCCCTTCTCCCATAAGGTGTTCATTGTGACAAGACTTTGGGAGATCTATGCTATCAATATCTAATAAGTAATAAGTATATAATTCAATATCCTCTTCAACAATATATCATTCTACAATAAGAAATTTTGGCCAAATTTTATTCTTTGCATACCCTTTCAAAATATTCATATATCTTTCTATTGGATACATACATCTATAACGTACAATACCACATAGGTAAACCTCTCTAACCATGGGAACTATCAGGCGGTCCATTGTATCAAATAATTATGGAGTAAAAAACATATATAATTCACATAATATGACTCCAATTTCCTTATTCATGATTGAAAACATTAACGAGTATATAACTTTATTGCATATGGATTAGAAAAAGAAGAATAGTTTGGTAAATGTATGTCATATATTATGAGGAAGTATAAAATGGAATGCAAAAGGCATCAAAACATTATAGTCATGTGATTTTACTCCCTGTAAATTCAAATTAGTTATTGACATTACATTCTTGATATTTGATGAATACCCTTCTGGAACTTTTATACAATTAAAGAAAAGAAAAAATTGAAATTTTCCTATCTGGATAGAGTGTAAGCTACTGCTAGAAGAAAAATCCACCCTTTACTATTCAACAGTTCCAAATCTTCCCTTATCCCCATGTCAATCATGTCCTACCTATCCTTGATTCAATATTTCATTTTTCAGTAACATTTAGTTACATTCCAATAACACTATCAAATACATTTTTTCTATATGCATGACATCATAAAAATGTATGACATGCAAACAATTCCAATACAATAATTCTAAGAAAATTTATCTCTTATTCCAACCTGATTTATTAAGGGTTTTTGAAAATGTTTTTTCCGAAAACAGTGTCAATATATTTTACTTTATTAAATAGTTGATCACCCGTTATTGAAGATGGTGTTGTACCATCTTCAATATTCCCATCAAATTTTGTCATCTAGTATTAATATTTATGTCATCAAGGTAAAAAATTTAGATCTCCTAAAAACATAGTCTTTGAGTAATGTTTCAAATAAACTGAGTGTGTGAGTTTTTTACAAATGGGACACCCCAAAATTCATTTAATATTATATCTTGATAGATTTCCATAAGTGGGAAAGTCATTTATCATCCCATACAACATGGCCCTCAATTTAAATTCTTCACTTCTATGATCATCACAAATTATAACACCAATATCCCATATCAATTTCATATCTTCGATCAATGGAGCCAAATAGACATCAATATCATTATCAGGTTTCTTTGGTCCAGATATAATCCAACAAAACATAATGTATTTGAACTTTATTCATAACCATGGCTGTAAGTTATAATTTACCAACATCACAGGCCATGTCCTTTGAGTAATACATTATGCACAAAAAATATTTATCCCATCTATAGATAACGCAAGATGAAATTTTCTCATCTCATTTCCAATTTCAAGATACTCATAATCAATTTTCTTCCACTCGGGAGAATCTGTTGGATGAAATATGTTCCCATATTTATTTATTGTATCTGCATAACATGTCAATTGTGTTGTCATTTCTTAACATCCATATAGTCTTCTAAACTATGGAATAATAGTAAAGTACCATACATATTTCAAAGGACTTGATTCATTTTTCTTGTATCGATCTACACTACCCATATGTCATTTTATGAGTATTTCATGGTTTTTGTGAAACAGTATGAATTAATTTGGACAAGCATGTATTTTTTAGAGATCATTCCCATTTAACGTAACATTCTTTTAGCATAATATATTTGATATGTTAGTTCATTTTATTCTAGTAGTGTATCATTTAAGAGACCAAGTAGTTCTATAAATATGGTTTCACTTAATCCACTACTATCTTTAAAATTATATAACTTCAATACAGATGACAATGTTGTGTATTTAGTACAAATGGTATACAATGGTCTCTCAGAAAAATTATTAAACTTCTCAAGAAACCATGGATAATCATGAAGGTCATCTTCAATTATCATTGTCACTTCTTTCATGTGATACCTATCATCATTTACACTGGTATTCATATGAAATGATCCATAAACTATAGTATCATCCCAATCAGTGTGCACGTTCAGTTTTTTACCATGTTTATTCCAATATTTATATCTATGATTTATTATATGAAAAATAAAATGTTCTTTTAACTCTTATGGACTAATTTTTCTTGAATAACAATAATTTAAACACATAAAATGGATTTTAGAAGGTTCGTATACTTGATCTATTGAAAACTATATGAACTCTTTAACTATATATTCATATTATTTTATCAAATGATTATAATTCATCCATTTTCGATTCATATCCATCCTATTGTGTTTATAAAATATTAATTATTTCTAGTAAATAAATAAATACATGTAAGATATTGATTATAAAAAGTGATATTTTTAGATGATTCTAATAAGGGAAACCCACCATTTGATTATTTCAAATAATTTCAGTATGCTTCGAATAAACTGTGTAATTAAATTTAAGAAAATAATTACTTCATTATTATAAGGACCCAACTTTATTACATTAAATAATCTTGATTTTAGTCAATAAATAAATTAATTTTACATTTAGGATCTTTTCAAGTTTAGAGATTTAGATAATTGGGACATAATACATTCATAACATTACACATTATTACAGAGTGGATACCATAAAAACAGTTTCCAATTTTTTCAAAATATAGATTATTAAAGCTTAAAACATGATTTCTTTGACTATTATACAAACATTTAACTTGGAATACTTATTTGTCTTACAAATACTTAAAACCTGTGAAAATAATTTAAAAACATGGGATGAGCACAAAATCTCAGTAAGGGATATAAAAAGAAGGAAAGAACACATTAGTCCATGAACAATTGTAACATATGAAATCATTTTAAAAAGACATAATCATCACCCATATATACATACTTTGTGAAACATGAGATTTACACAAGATCCACACAAAATATAAGAACATAAATGGAACCATAAACGTATCTTGGGGCATTACTTACAAGATATTGTAACCCTTACGTCTACCTTATCATTTTTAATCCTCACGGTTACCTTACAATGTGTGTAACCATCGCAGTTACACATAGGGTAACCATACGGTCGACCTCCAACTTACACATACCCAATTAATTGGAGGAAGATATAGGTCTCAAAATTCATCATAAAAATTTCCCAAGAACCATAACATAATCACCCAACATGAATAATTTCATAAAACATTGTTTTGGAATTTTGTAAAATAGAATTTTAAAAGAGGATTTTAAAGGAAAAGCTCTTTAAACAAATCCTATAATTTAATTGAGACTTAATAGAGTAGATGGAATATGTATAAACACTATAAATACACATAATTTAACATATTATATACAAAACCCATCACACAAAAAATTTAATACCACATAAATAATGAAGTAGAAAATTAAGCCAAAGAATGGAAATTGGGTTAAGAATTCCCTTACCTCGGGTTTGTCTTACTTCCAACTTATTTAAACCACATGTATAATAGTTAATAGAGTGTTATTAATATATTATAAAATCATATATATCTTTATAAGACATTATATGTTCATTTAATTACATCATTTCACCCTTTAATTATTAGTATTTTGTTCCTTGCACTGTTTTGGATGAGTTCTTTACATGATTTTCATGATCAGTTCATGATGGATTGTTCTTTTCGATTGGAAGTGAAACTCCAGAATTGGAATGGAGTGGTAATTAAATATTATCATTAACATAAATTATACCATTTATAATTTTTAATTATTACATGAGGATGACTCATAAGTTAAAACATTAATGATGTTCGTTTAGATCATTTTAGTGGTTATTGGATAATAACGACCTCTTTTTGTTTAATAAATTAAAAACATGTGTAAAAAATAATTCTAGAACCATGTATGAGACATTATAAATATATTATATCCTTGTTAAATCATAAAAATGGTTTCATGACCATAAATTAAGAAATTAAATCAAATTGAATTCACACCGTCCATGATGTCGGTAATTCGACACATCACAGACAATGTTTTTAATTCTTTGAATAAGTGGGGTAGGAGTAAAATATTGATGAGGAATTTTCCATGAACAAGAGATAATCCAGAATATAAAATATTCTGGAGCTTTCATGCCTCTTGGATAATAGGAGGTGAGGAAAGAAGAAGAAAGAAACTCAAAATAAAAGAAAAATTTAGAAATCTCTCACGAAAATTCAGCAGCCTAACGGCGTCGCTTAAAATTTCATAAAATAATTTGATGAAAGAAAAGGGGTCACTAATAATTATTAAATAATATGGAAATTAAGGGTATATGTAATTAAATACCCCAAAATAAGACAAAGGTAATGAAAAATAACCACATAAAATTAAAGAAAATAAAGAAAATAAAAGAGGATGTTTACCTCTTGATCTCTTCTCCTTGAGATCCCACTTAAAGCCTTTGGTTTTCTCCTTTTGGGGAGACCAACAGATATAGGACGTGGGAAAGATACTTAGGAGGGGTATTGGGAAGAATTTAGGTAAGGCACAAGGCTTGAGAGGTGTGGGAGGAAGAGGGGAATGAGAGTGGTATTTATAGTGGATGAGAGGAGGTATTTAACATTATTTTAATAATTATTATAATATTTTTTCTCAAGACTATGAATAATCATAATTCATGTGACCATAAATAGTAATAATGGAATGTGAGTTCGAACCATGTGGCCTTACATCACCTATGATATCATAAATAGTGTATTTTACTGATAATTTGGATATACGATATTTTACCGTATTTCATTATTCATAAAAAATTCAAGAATTTCATAAAAATACCAAAAATTTACACTTACCATTTCTTGACATGTAGAATTAAAAAATGAACTCCATATTTTGAAAATAATTTTCTAAATACTATTAATTTAATTTTTAAATAAAATCATACTTAATTCAAAAATTAATAATATAAACAGTATAACTACTTTTAAATAACATTGAAAAATTAACCAAGATATAATTATCTTAAATCCTTAAGAAAATAAATTAATAACAAAATTTACTATTCATTATAGTCATATTACTATTCATATTATTATTCATAAGGGTATGCTATTATTCACCAAAAAACAAGTTGGTTCCATTAGACTCCAAATAACATACTGAACCCAATTGTAGATGATCATTTTTCAAAATTCAAAACAAAGAAGTGGAAAAATTATTTTTAAAGTATAGTTTTAAATATCTACTTAAAACAAACTTTTAGGAATTTCAATTTATTTTTGGAAAACCTTGGGGTGTTACAATTATGGTAGGTTTTATCTTATGAATTCATTCAAAGGAGAAACTTATAGACAATTTTCTTCCTCATAAACTCATATTCAAGACATTTATCATTGCATTTTTTTTTAAAAGATCCTCCCTCTATTGTGGATATGTACCAATGTTTATTAAAATAATAAGTATTAGTCATTAATGAGATGACTAATGATCAGAGTAGTACAACCAACATAAAAGAGATGTGGGATGAGTCTTAAGCAACAAATTGTAATAACAACTGTTCGGGAGATGAATTTGATGGGGATGATTATTGTACTACATTTTGTTCTCTAAAAGGGGTAATGCCTACCATTTGTGATAATTACTCCATTGGAACTAGTTATTAACTTTTGGCCTATTGAAGGTGAAATTTGGGGGGCATAAACATTCTTTTTTTTATTCAAGGGGTCTCGGTGGGGACATGTTATGATATATGAATATTTGGTGCCTCTATGAATTCTATGGTTATAGGATAAATCTAAATTTTAATACTTTCAATCTTCTAACTAAGACTAGTCCTTCCTCAATTAAAATGAGTCATAGAGTCTTTCCTAATTACCCTGAACAAATGAAAATATAATATTGGAAATTAAGGATTAATAAGAAACCCAAATATGATAAATATGAATAATAAACTATCATTCAATCAACTCAAAGATATAAAAATGTATTGAATGAACTCTATTGAAATATATTTGTATAATATATATGTATAATATATTTGTAAAATATATTTGTATAGTATAATTGTGTAATATATATCTGTATAATATATATTTGTGTATTGTATAATATATATATATTTATTTATTTATTTTTATTTTTATTTTTATTTTTGTAATATATATCTTTATTTTTATAATATAAATTTTTATTTTATATATTTTTGTAATATAATATATATTTGTGTTTGTATAATATATATATTTTTATAAAATATTTTTATAATATATAAATATTTAATATATAAATATATATTTATTTACATATAAATATAATATGTATAAATATATAAAAAGTTTGAATTTTTTTAATTGTATACATATAAATTTGTGTAATACATTTGTAGAACATATTTGTATAATATATATTTTTATAATATAACTGTATAATATATTTATATAGTATATTTTCAAAATATATTTTTATAATATATTTTTATAATATATTTGTATAATATATAGTTGTATAGTATAATATATATTTGTATTTAAATAATATATATGTTTTCATAATTTATTTGTATAATATATATCTATATATTTTTATTTTTAAAATATACATGTGTGTGTGTCAATATATATATATGTGTGTGTGTGTGTATGTATGTATAATATATAAATATATAATATATAATATAAATATATATAAATATTTTTTATATTTTTGTATTTTCTCAAATTTATACATATAAATATATAAATATTTAACATATTTATATATATAATGTGTTAAATACATTTAATACAATATTATATATATATATATACATATATATATTATATACACACACACATATATATATATTGACATACATAAATATAAATGTTTTTATAAACATGTGTGTGGGTCTCTGTGTGTGTGTAAATATAATTATATTATAAATTTACCATTATATATATATATGTATATCATTATATTGACATGTTCTAGGTGAGGTGGGAATGCACCTGGATTTCATTCCATAGGCCCTATGGATGAGTATAACAGCAAGATAATTTCTTGTTTGGTGTTGTATATGTGTAGAAGGGAGGTGGTGGTCATCTGTGAAAATAGGGGTGAGTGCTTGAGGGGGTCATGTGCATAAGGAGGGAACGATGCAGATGAGATTTATTCTATTTTAAAATTATGAAAAAATTTAAGGGTTTAGTGATCTCATGAAGCAGGAGTCAGTAACTTTGGGGTATTCTATAGCGACCCGAGCCTTTTACATAAAACATTTCGTGATTTTAAGCATAATTAACCATCAGAGTACAAGCCAAGGATCGTTAAGTATAGTGTCTTGGAAGATTATGTACATATAACATAAAACATGGGGCAACAAAATTCATTATTTAATCTCCATAAAGAGCTTATAAATTCCTTTGAGCTCTTACATCTACATAGTGTACCCTAGGGAACACATGAACAAAGGGATGAGCTAAAAAGACCAGTAAGGGAAACATAAGGATACATCTCAAGCACATGAGTTAAGAGGCATGAAATAATGATATCCAAAGCATGAAACTTATAAAATCAATTAATATAAGCATGGGATCATATAAACATCGAATCATATAAATGTGGACGAATCATAAAACATTTCTTTAGTACGGGTCAAGGCTAACTGCCAATCCCGTTTCCCATTTCAGTACGGGTCAAGGCTAACTGTCAATCCCGTTTCACATCGCATCTCATGAGACTTATCCTTACCCAATGAATTGGAGTGCTATCTGGGCAGAAACATCTAAAAAATTTCATGAATATTCTTTCCAAATAAATATTGTTACCAGATTAATCTTCTTTGCACATGAGTAATCATACATAATCAATTGTTCATAAACAAAAGGTTACCCATGGAGAGAATTGGGTACCACAATCATGACATAAAGAATAACCAATGAGTGTATCCTGAAAGTATCCATGAAATAAAGGTATTAGAACATACATGGATTTTCATAAGGTAATTTAGGCATAAAACATGGTAGGTGGTAACAAATAGAAGTTACATCACATAAGAAATGTATTCGAGAGACATTAGCATTAAAATATTTTCGTGCGGTTTTAAGGAAAATATTATAGAGATTTTAAAATAGTAAAGAAGACATTCTTTTATATAAAAACAGAATTGAACCAAGAAAGTTTTCATAATAAAAATAATGAATTTAAAAATACAATGGTGTCTTAAAATAGAAGATAGAGTGCACTTGAAATTGGGTAAAAGTTTGGAAAGTTCCTTTAAAACGGGTGTGCTTATTGGGAAGTATCGAGGAGAGATTCACTTAAAAGCATGTATATCCAAAAAAGATAATGAGATATGGATATTAGAACATGATTTTGGAGCATATGAACATAATTTTTATGTTCTACATAAAAATAAAAGACAACTATATTTTGGTAAAAAGAAAGATAGAGCAACCTGAAGGAATAAAGGAAGTTCAGGTAGAATCCATTATGGTTTATCGGCATGGTATCGAGTGTAACTAAGAAGGATTTATGAGAGACATAAAGTGGTTATAGTCACTTATATAACATTAGGGTAGTGTGGTTAAGGTTTATAAACATACCTCATCACATGGTATTACACAAAAAAGTCATAACATAGAGAACAATCTTGATTAAGAGTGAAAAGGGGAGGATCCCTTACCTTAAATCCCTTGGTGTTCTCCACTTGTTAATAACGACCATAATAAACAAATTAGGATTATTAATTAATAATTCCATAACCTATTCTATATTCAATTTATTTATTACAAACCTTTTTAGTTCATTCAAATCCTTTTTGATTAGTTACAAGGTTCAATTTCATTGTTCGGGCTCGTTTGTTTACTTGGATTTAAAAGATCAGTTCACTTATATTCAAGTTTGGATTATATGCAAGATGAAAGTGGTTGTCTAGAATTGAAGTTATATTCTTTAGTTCATATATACGAGATTTTATGGTTTTAATTTTAATTTGGTTACTTAGAGTGAAGTCAGATTATTATATATATAACCATAATGATAATCGTTTTTGTTAATCGGTGGATTTGATTACAAAGAATGTGTTTTTATTTATAACTTAATTACATTTGTAGCAAAGAATTACATAACAAAAAATAGGATATATTAAATATATAATAATCTGGTTCAACCATAACACAAATGGTTTCATGACCAGAATTAAAGATAATAATAGAAATTGATAAACCATTGTCCTTGAATGTGCTAAATTAGCACATCTCAAACAGTGATTTCATTTCTTTCTAATAAAAGGGTGGGGAAAGGAGAAAAGATAATGAAATATACCAATAGAATGAATAAATTCCAGTACATGTATGTTACTGGATTTATCATACTATTATGGTGAAGGTAGGTGAGGAAAGAAATAAAAAAAGAAAAGAACTTAAAAGAAAAGAAGAAATTGGGAAGAGGAATTTACCTCTTGAGACTTCCTCCTTTGAGAACCTCTTAAGGGGAGAGGTTTTGGTATTTTGAAGAGGATGAGAGATTTTGGACGTGGGGGAGGACCTTGGGGAGGTATTTGGGAAGAATAATGGCAATGCACAAGGCTTGAGAGGAGTGGAGAGAAGAGGGAGTGAAGGGGGGGTTTTATAGTGGAGGAGAGGAGGGATTTCATAATATTATAATCATTAATTTATTATTTCTTCCTAATACAAGGAATATTATGTATTCCATGACCAAGAATAGTTATTTTATCATGTGATCCCAAATCAAGTGGGCTTACATCAGTATAACATCATCGATGACTCAATTAATCCATTATTTAGCATTTATTGTGAATTATCAGATTCTACTATCCATCAAAAATTATAGTATTTCAGAAAAATCCCAAAAAATCACCCTAACCATTTTTCAACATGTTGAATCCAAAAATGAAGTAAATTTTTCAAAAATAATTTTCTAAATATTATTATTTTAATATTTAATTAAAATAATAATTTATTATCCAAACCAGTTTTAAAACATTCATTAACTTATTCTAAAATATAGGTATATCGTACTTCCAACTTGAATATTATTTTTATACCACCATAGGTGAGGTTACTATTCATTATGGTATGTTACTATTCATAAGGGTATGTTACTATTCATTAGGGTAGGTTACTATTCATCAAAAATTATGTTTTCCTTATCGGACACCAAATATCATTCTGATTACAACCGTGTATGCCGAATTTTCGAAATTCCAAACACAGAAGTGATAAAATTATGTTTAAAGGTAACTTAGCACTTATTATTTTATTATGTTGTGTTTTCATGTGATTTTATGACATACTTATGAGAAGGGAATTTCCATTGAAAAACATTGGGACGTTACATTCTTCCCCCTTATGAAATTTGGCCCTTGAAATTTCGTTTTATATTCTAAACCAAAAAAAGGTGTGGGTACTTTTCCTTCATTGCTTCCTCCAATTCCCATGTTTCATCTTCATACTTATGGTTTCTCTATAGTACCTTAACCAGATGAGTAGTCTTGTTGCATATAACTTTTTCTCTATGATCCAAGATCTTCACTGGCTGCTCATCGTAAGAGAGATCATCCTCCAACTGTACCACCTCTGAAGAGAGTACATGTGAAGGGTCTGGTATGTACTTCCTTAATAGGGATACATGAAAGAAATCATGTACTTTCGACATGGTAGGTGGAATTTCCAGTCGATAGGCCATAGCTCTGACTCGATCTAGGATATTGAAGGGGTCGATGTACCTGGGACTTAACTTCCCTTTCTTCCCAAACCTCATAAACTTCTTCCATGGGGATATATGTAGAAATACCGTGTCTCCAACTTTGAACTCAAGCTATCATCGACGGTTATCTACATAACTCTTCTGTCGACTTTGGGCTACCTTGATATGATACTGAATGGTTTTCACCTTCTCCACCATTTCTTCGACCATTTCAGGTCCTAGTAGATTACGCTCACTGACTTCATCCCAACATGTCGGTGTTCTGCACCTTTTCCCATAAAGGGCTTCATATGGTGCCATTCGGATGCTCGAGTGGAAACTATTGTTGTAGGAAAATTCAACCAGGGGAAGATGTTGGTCCCATCATCCTTTAAATTCCATTGAACACGCTATCAACATGTCTTCCAATGTCTGAATAGTTTGCTCAGATTGGCCATCAGTTTGAGGATGATAGGACATACTGAAGTATAGTTTAGTGATCAGAGCATGCTAGATACATTTCCAGAACTTCGAGGTGAACCTCGATCATTATTGGATACAATAGATAGTGGTACTCCATGCAGACTTACCACTTATTTTATGTAAATCTGTGCAAGGTGATCCAATGAGAAGTCCTCTCGAACCGCAATAAAGTGAGTTTTCTTCGTAAGACGATCCACAACGACCCATATAGCATTACTTTCTCTAGATGTCTTTGGAAGTCCAGTGACAAAGTCCATAGTAATGTTCTCCCACTTCCATGCTGGTATGGTTAGTGGTTGCATCATCCCCTTAGACTTTTGTCTCTTAACCTTCACTTGATGACATACGAGACACTTTGATGTATATTCAGAAATCTTTATTTTCATATTGTTCCACCAAAATTTTTCTCGGAGATCTCGATACATCTTTGTGCTCCCTGGGTGGATAGAGAAGGTCAAGATATGTGCATCATTAAATATATCCTTCTTTATCTCTGGATCATATGGTACACAAAATCTTGTTGCAAATCTTATAACTCCTTTTTCATCAATTTTGAAATTGGAGGATTTCCCATTTTTAAAAGCTTCCACCCTTTTCTGAATTTCCACATACTTTCTTTGAGCATCCTTTATTTTCTCCAAGATTTATGGTTCAGAAATAATTTGAGAAAGGATTGATGATGTTTCTCCCTTAATAATTCGCATGTCCATACTTTGAAAATCTAAGAAGATCGTATCCTTTTCAATTCTCATCATTGATAAAGATGTAGGATCCTTTCTACTTAGAGCATCTACCACCTTGTTTTCCTTACTGGGATGGTAGTGGATTGAGAAGTCATAATCCTTGATGAGATCTATCCATATTCTCTGGTTAAAATTAAGCTCTTTCTAGGTGAATATATATTTGAGACTCTTGTAGTCAGTATATACCTCACATTTTTTCACATAGAGATAATGCCTCCAGATTTTCAACGCAAATATCACAAAATCCAACTCCAGATCATGCGTGGGATAGTTTTTCTCATGTATTTTCAGCTGAATTGAGGCATAGGCTATCACTTTATGATTTTTCATTATCACACAGCCTAATCCTTTCTTAAAAGCATCACTATACACTACAAAGAGTTCTCCACTTGAAGGGAGTGTGAGTACCGGCGCAGTGATAAGCCTCTTTTTCAACTCCTTGAAATAGTCTTCTTATTCCTATATCCAGACAATATTTACACCCTTCTGTGTCATCAAGATCATTGGGTTTTACAATCATAAAACTTTCTTCATGAATCATCGATAATACCCATCTAGACCTAAAAAGTTGTGGATCTCCATTACAGAAGTTGGGCTCGGCCACTCATCAATTACCTTCGTCTTGGAAGGTTCCACAGATATCACTTTCCCGGTGATAACATTCCCCAAGACTAATACTTCCTCCATCCAGAAATCACATTTACTATACTTTGCATACAACTTCTCCCTTCGCAAAGTCTTTAACATAGTTTACAGATGCTCCTCATGTTCCTCTTTTCTCTTAGATTATATCATAATATCATCAATAAAGACCACCAAAAATTTGTCGAGGTAATATCTAAAGACTCTATTCATTAAATCCATGAAAATTGTCAGATCATTAGTGAGTCTGAAGGTCATCACTATAAGCTCATAGTGTCCATACCTCATTCGAAAGGTAGTCTTGGGAATATCTTCCTTCCTAACCTTTAGTTGGTGAAATCCCGACCGAAGGTCCACCTTAGTGAATAACTGGCCCCACGAAGCTGATCGAACAATTCATCTATCTGTGGAAGGGGATACTTGTTCTTTATAGTGATTTTATTGAGCTCATGATAATCAATGTAGAGGCGCATTGATCCATCCTTCTTCTCGATGAAGAGGACTGGAGAACCCCATAGTGAAGAACTCGGGCCTATAAAACCCTTCTCCATATTCTCCTGTAACTACTTTTTCAGCTCTTCTAGCTCTACGGTGGCCATTCTGTAAGGTGTCTTTTATATTGGAAGAGATCCAGGGATAAGTTCAATTGAGAACCCAACCTCTCGGTCAGGAGGAAGACTAGGAAACTCTTTAGGGAATACATCATTGCAATCCCTCACGATGGGCATGTCTTCAAGAATTATTCTATCCTTTGTCCCAATCATTTGATCTATATATGCTTTCTCACAAGGAAGTAGTATCCAAACTTGAGACAAAGATTCTAAAGGATAATCATCTTCCTCCTTACACTTGTAAAGAATAGGAGGATTCTTCGGGATGTGAAAAGTGATCTCCCATTCCAGACAATTGATGTTGGCTTTGAACAAAGATAGCCAATCCATGCCCAAGATAGCATCGAACTCCACTAAAGAAAGTATGAAAAGATTTTCTGGGAGGTTCAGTCCTCAAACATTAACCGGGGAGGAGTTATAAACAGTGGATGCAATAATTTCCCCATTCACCATTCTTATAGATAACTTTTACTCCAAATTTTGAGGTGATGTGTGAATAGTTCTTCTGAACTTACAAGATATGAAAGAATGCGTAGAACCAGAACCAAATAGTACGTTTGATATTCTTAAATGAATAACAAGAGTACCTTTCACCACATCATTTTCCGGCTCCACCTCAGTAGTAGTGATAGAATAATCCCTTACTTGTTGCCTTGGAGGTTGCTGCTGATTACCTCCGACAACCCTCGACTTAGGGAAATTGTTCTCATAATGCCCAATCTCCTTGCAGTTATAACACTACACTACAAGATGAGTGTTGATCTAAACCTTCCCTTCTAGTACAACATTAGAGGGATTTTTCATATCCCTTCGGCAGTCCTTGGCCAGATGACCAAACATTCCAAATTTGAAGCAATTCTTGGTTCCCCTGAGACATTCACCAAGACTCTTCTTCCCAAAATTTTTGCAAAGGGGAAAGTGAGGCTTCTTTCCATCATGGAATTTTTTTGATGAACCACCCATGTTGTTCTCTATTTTCTGCATCTTTTCACTAGTCCCATGAGACTACTAAGGGTCTCCAATCTCCATTTCAATCTTGAGTGCATAATGGAAAATCTCCTCATATTTTTTGATTTCTCGAATCGCCAACACTTTTCATAGACTCAGATTTAGTCTGCTAAAGAAGCGATCCACCTTGATTTTCGGTGTTCCTGACAAAGCCAGAGAAGTACCTTGAAATCCTTGTAAAGTTTGCTTCATACGCTCTGATGGACTCATCTTCCTTCTGCTTGAGTCCAAGTAACTCTCTTTCCATCTTGAGACGGAGGATTCGAGGAAAATATTTGTTGAAAAACATCCTCTTGAATTCCTACCAATCTATGGAATCAATTTCCTCTTGGGACTTTCTATTCTTGATCAGTGTCCACCACTGATCAACTTCCCCATCAATACGATAGACTACTAGTAGAAATTTCTCTTCTTCTGAGCATTGGAGGGTAGAGAAAATCATTTCAATGGAGTTAATCCATTGTTCTGCGAGGAGGGGATCAGAATACCCGCTAAACATGGGAGGCCTTTTCCGCATGAAGGATTCTACGGAAACTTTATCTTTACTTGGAGGAGGGGGACGTTCCACATGATTCAAGTTATTATTTATAACTTGAGACAGCTGATCAAGTACTTCCATGAAGTTTTTAGAACCCACTTCCATCACATCAGGCATGTCATTAGGTCAATCATCACATTGCCTATCACATTGGTTATTGGAACGTGTTCTTATATTTACCGCCATTAACTAAGAAAAAGAACGTATAATTAGTGGTCTTGAATACTTAGATATTGATCATAAAAAAGAAAATTTGAACATAATAGTATGAACTTATAAAGAAGAAGTATATCCTGACTTGTGATTCCTTAGGTTTATATCTAGGTTATCCTTGATCTATTTCATAACTTATATTCTTATGGACTTATTTTTGTCCCTTAATAACGGTTTGTACTAAGCTCATTAATCTACCAAATAATATCCCCCGGTAGTGTCGTAACCAAGAGTGCAGTAAGGCCCATCATCGTGCACCAGTTCCTATTCGAGTCTAGCTCAAAGCAGTGTTTTCAGGTTTTACCCCTAGATACATCTGTGCCAGAGTCACCTCTACCTGCTCGTATCCAGACAGGGATGTATTTTCTTGATAAACCACTTACTCTATACTCACCAAAACCTAGGGCTATTTTCTTATACATAGTCTCATACTTAAGGTTCTCAATAAGGTGCTCTATTCCTAATCTCAAAAAATAATTATACCATCCTCTGATACTAACTATAGAGACCCGATCCTTCTACATAAAACATTTCATGATTTTAAACATAATTAACCATCATAGTACAAGCCAAGGATCATTAAGTCTAGTGTCTTGGAAGACTAGGTACATATAACTTAAAACATGGGGCAAAAAAAACTTCTTTATTTAATCTCCATAAAGAGATTCTAACTTCCTTTAAGACCTTACATCTGTATAGGGTACCCTGGGGAACACATGAACAAAGGGATGAGCTAAAAATCCTAGTAAGGGAATGAACATAAGGATACATCTCAAACACATGAGTTGGGAGGCATGACATAATGATATCCAAAGAATGAAACTTATAAAATCATTTAATATAAGGATGGGATCATATAAAAATGGAATCATATAAATGTGGCATAATCATAAAACATTTCTTTAGTACGGATCAAGGCTAACCGCCAATCCCCTTTCCCATTTCAGTACGGGTCAAGGCTAACCGCCAATCTTGTTTCATATCGCATCTCATGAGACTTATCCTTACCCAATGCATTGGAGTGCTATCTGGGCTCACGCACCTCAACATTTTCATGAATATTTTTCCACATAAATATTCTTACAACATAAATCTTATTTCCACATGACTAATCATACATAACCAATTTCTCATAAACATAAGGTTACCCATGGAGAGAATTGGGTACCACAATCAAGACATAAAGCATAACCAATGAGTGTATCATGAAATTTTCCCTGAAATAAAGGGAGTAGAACAAACACGGACGTTCATAAGGTAATTTAGGTATAAAACATGGTAGCTGTTAAAAAATATAAGTGACATCATATAAGAAATGTATTCGAGAGACATTAGCATTAAAACATTTTTGTGCGGTTTTAAGGAAAATACTATAGAGATTTTGAAATAGTAAAGA
The DNA here is from genome assembly GCA_963277665.1 of Viscum album. Taxonomy (NCBI): domain Eukaryota; kingdom Viridiplantae; phylum Streptophyta; class Magnoliopsida; order Santalales; family Viscaceae; genus Viscum; species Viscum album. The sequence goes on from OY728126.1 coordinate 772,630,009, forward strand.
AGACATTATTTTATATCAAACCATAATTGAACCAATAAGGTTTTCATAATAAAAATACTGAATTTACAAAGAAAATGGTGTCTTAAAACAGAAGATGGAGTGCACTTAATATTGGGTAAAAGTTCGGGAAGTTCCTTTAAAACAAGTGTGCTTATTGGGAAGTATCGAGGAGAGATTCACTTAAAAGAATGTATATACATGAAATGGAATGAGAGATAGATCTTAGAACATGATTTTGGAGCACATAAACATAATTTTTATGTTCTACATAAAAATAAAATACAACTGTATTTTGGTAAAAAGAAAGATAGAGCAACCCAAAGGAATAAAGGAAGTTCTGGTAGAATCCATTATGGTTTATCAGCATGGTATCGGGGGTAACTAAGAGGGCTTTATGAGAGATATAAGGGGTTTAAAATCACTTATAAAACATTATTTCAGTATGGGGAAGGTTTATAAACATACACCATCACTTGGTATTACAAAAAAAGGCATATCATAGAGAAAAATCTTGATTAAGAGGGAAAGGGGGAGGATCCCTTACCTTAAGTCCGTTGGTGTTCTCCAATTGTTAATAACAACCTGGATAAAAAATTAGACTTATTAATTAATAATTCCATAACCTCTTTTATATTAAATTTATTTATTATAGCCCTTTTTAGTTCATTCAAAGCCTTTTTGATTAGTTACAAGGTTCAATTTCATTTTTCGGGCTCGTTTGTTTACTTGGCTTTAAAAGATCGGTTCACTTATATTCACGTTTGGATTATATGAAAGATGAAAGTGGTTGTCCAGAATTGAAGTTATATTCTTTAGTTCATATACAGGAGATTTCATGGTTTTAATTTTAATTAGGTTACTTTGAGTGAAGTCGAATTATTATATATATAACCATAATGATAACCGTTTTTGTTAATCGGTGGATTTGATTACAAAGAATGTGTTTTGATTTATAACTTAATTCCATTTGTAAAAAAGGATTACAGAACCAAAAATAGGATATATTACATATATAATAATCTGGTTCAACCATAACACAAATGGTTTCATGTCTAGAATTTATTATAATAATAGAAATTGATAAACGGTTGTCCTTGAATGTGCTAAATTAGCACATCTCAAACGGTGTTTTCATTTCTTTCAAATAAAAGGGTAGGGAAAAGAGAGAAGATAATGAAATATACCACTAGTATGAAGACATTAAAGTACATGTATATTACTAGATTTATCATACTATTATGGTGAAGGTAGTTGAGGAAAGAAATAAAAAATAAAAGAACTTAAAAGAAAAGAAGAAATTGGGAAGAGGAATTTACCTCTTGAGACTTCCTCCTTTGAGAACATCTTAAGGGGAGAGGTTTTGGTATTTTGAGGAGGCTGAAAGCTTTTGGACATGGGGGAGGACCTTAGGGAGGTATTTGGGAAGAATAATGGTAGGTCACAAGGCTTGAGAGGATTGGAGAGAAGAGGGAGTGAAGGGGGGTTTTATAGTGGAGGAGAGGAGGGATTTCATAATATTATAATCATTAATTTAGTATTTCTTCCCAAGACAAGGAATAGTAAGTATTACATGACGAAGAATAGTGATTTTATCATGTGATCCCAAACCAAGTGGGATTACATCAGAAGAGCATCATTTATGACTCAATTAATCCATTATTTTTCATTTATTGTGAATTATAGGATTCTATTATTCATCAAAAATTCAAGTATTTCAGAAAAATCCCAAAAATTCACCCTAACCATTTTTCGATGTGTAGAATACAAAAATGAGGTCTATTTTTCAAAAATAATTTTCTAAATGTGATTATTTTAATATTTAATTAAAATAATAATTTATTATCAAAACTAGTTTTAAAACATTCATTAACTTATTCTAAAATATAGGTATATCATACTTCCAACTTGATTATTATTTTTATACCACCATAGGTGAGGTAACTATTCATTAGGGTATCTAACTATTCATAAGGGTATGTTACTATTCATTAGGGTAGGTTACTATTCACCAAAATTATGTTTTCCTTATCAGACTCCTAATAACTTACTGATTACAACCGTGTATGTTGAATTTTCGAAATTCCAAACACAGAAGTGCAAAACTTATGTTTAAAGGTCACTTATCACTTAGTAGTTCGCTATTTTGTGTTTTCATGTGATTTTATGACATACTTATGAGAATGGAATTTCCATTGAAAAACATTGGGTCGTTACATAGGTGAGTTGCATAGAATCAGCAAGCTATGATGGTGGGGGAGTGAAATGAATGATAACTCTATCTCAATTCAACCAAACAACTCTAATAAACATTGTTGACCATAGGGATATGCTGACGGTAATGAAATAATTATGATAAAAAAATGTAAATAGGTATCACCAAAATATCAATCAACAAGTGGGGAGGAGGGGGATAAAATAAGATACATTGGAATGAAGCTATGAATGATCTGAGAGAAAGTAGAGATGTCAAAAACCTGGAAAATGTTTGAGTCTTGGATTCATTCGACCCTTGAATCATTTGATCCTTTGATTTGAGCCTTGAAATTATTCGAGCCTTGATTTTAGTCTTGAATCGTGCTTCAATTCACAGAGGAGGAGCACTGATGGAGGGGGGATTCCATGGAAAGCTTTGGTATCGTGACAAGTTCACAACTAGTTAGGGTTATTTAAATAGATCAGGAAACTTTTATCAGTACTTTCAAAAAATAACTAACAAAGATAGAGTTTTATTAGTGCTAATAAAACACTGATAAATATTGATTTTATCAGCATTTATTACTTAAGTGCTGATAATGGATTTATAATTTTAATTATAAATAAAAAATGTAAATATATTAATATAATTATATATATATATAATATATATATATAGTAAATATATTCTTTATTTAAATACATTTATTATAATTTTATAATTATTTAAATATATAATTATTTATTTATAATTACATAAATAATTTTTAAAAACTAATATTTATATCATCATATATATTTATATGAATATATATAAATATAAATATAGTAAATATATTAATTATTTAAATAAATTAATTATAATTTAACAATTATTTATATATATATAATTATTTATTTATAATTATATAAATACTTTTTAAAAAATATTTAATTATTTATATTTATAAATATATAAATGTATAAAATTAAGTAAATATACATTTATAAATATATTCATTTATAAATATTTTTTAAAAATATATTGTTAATATTTTTAATGAATATTTAATATTAAGTGCATGCATGATAAAAATGATTGAAATTCAATAATTAAAAATGAGTACACTTTAACAATATTGAAAAAATAGATAAGTAGTGTTAATTAAATATAAATTATTAAAAAATATGGATATATATTGAAATAAAGATAAATACATATTGAAAATATTAAAACATAGTAAATAAATATATATATATATAATAAGTAATATAAATTGATTAAATTACCTAAAAATATATTTATGTGTGTGTTGTATACAAAAATGCATTAATTACGTATATCTGAAATCAATATAACACACATTTGATCTATGTTAAATTTAAAAAACAAACGACATTCAATTATGTCCATTACTCGATTCAATCAGTTAGTATTCTTAATTCATATTAATTTTTAATTATAAACCATTATTCAATAATTATTTTACTATTTAATATAAAGCATAAATATTTTTTATTGTATAAATCATATTTATATACAATTATATATGTCTATATATTTAATATATACTATTTATTAACATTATCATTAATTTTTTAATTAATAAAATGTTTAATATTTTTCTCAATTTACTTATTTTTAATTTTGATTTGTTTAATTTTTATTTTATATATATCTATAAATTTAATATATACTATTTATTATTATTTATAATTTGTATATAGTAAAATAAATTTATCCATTTTTATCAATAATTATTTAAGTAATAAAATTTTTAATATATTTTTTAATAAACTCATTTTTATTTTTTATTTGTTTAATTATTTCATTTTATTATGATTATTATCAGTGCTAAAAAATATTCCTAAAGGATCACATTATGGGTACTAAAAATAAATCACTGATAAAGTGTACACTTTATTAGCACTAAAAATAAATCATTGATAAAGGGTACCCTTTTTTAGCACTAAACATAAAGTGCAGATAAAGGGTAGCCTTTAATAGAATTAGAAAAAAAGTAATAATAGAGGATTCCTTTTATCAGTACTACAAAAAAAAGCACTGATAAAATGAACCCATATTAGTGCTTTTTTCTATAGATGATAAAGGTCAGAATCTTTAAAGTTCTATTTTGTGGTGGTGATCCTAATGTATCTCTAAGGTTGTATCTTGTACTAGATCAAAAACATTATAGGTAATCACCTAAATTTGATGTCGACAAACATTTTTACACCTTGAACTCTTCCGACTCGTCTCTAAACAATTTTAATTCTTTTTTTGAGTACATAGTTTTCTTACAATATTGGTAGTATTGAGAAAATATAGATAAATAAATGATTAAGAAGTATTTCTAATAAAATTATAATTACCTTCAGAAATTACCTATTCGAAGATTCTAGTATTTTTATGGTATATTATATCTTTCATAAATTTGAAAATTTAATATCCAAAATCATTTTCATTATCTTGTTTCAGACACTGCATAAACATTGACCAAAATGAGTAAATTGTTTTGAAATATGTTGTAAGATCCCAGATTTTTTAGGGGTACATTTTAGTTTAAATTTTTGTTTTAAAACCTTTAATTTGGATAATTAAATTTTTATTGTGTGTATGAGGAAGCTCAGGGTGTTTTAGGGGTTCAAGGCATGCAAAAAAAGGGTGAATTTTCATTTTGTGCATGTTTCACGATTGGCACACAATTAGTGTAAATCAGGGTCCCAAACCATTCTATACAAGAGGGAGGGCACACTGCTAAGAAAATGATGCAATGGGTAAGTCCAAACAATGAAACCTAATATAGATACATTTCACATGGTTGGTGCATGGTTCTTTAAACCATGTTGGCCTCCCGAGGTAACTGTGTGACTTAACTACTTTTGGATAGAGGCAGGCACACAATTTGCGTAAAGTTTAGAAAATCATGCTGCCAAACTATGTGCCCCATTAAAAAGTGAAAAATTATAATTTTCCCCCTTGGGGTTTTAAGTATCCCACCCGATTTTCTCTCTATTTCTTCATCCTCCAGCCCAATGATAAACCATTTCAACCCAAGCTTCCAAAGGGTGGATCTCCTTCAATTCTTGGTCTTCTAGAGTACTCTTGAGTTCATATTGAAGCTTATGGTTGGGGATTCAAGGGGTTCATGAATCCGGATCTAATTCTAAGGTTAAGTGTGATTTCATCTATGGATTTGAGGTATGTGGTCTACAAGTTATATCCCATGGTTTTGTTGTAGATTTGTGCTTGTGTGGTTGTGATATTACTTCCCTCTTGATGTGCATTATATGCATTTAGTAATATTTTGTAAAATGGTTGGATAAATGATTATTTAGACCCCCCATGATCCCAATGGGATGAATTGAGATTGATTAGACTGGATTATGGCCACCTATGGGGTTCACTAACTTTCCTGAAGATGGAAAATTGTAATGTTGAGAAAAGGGTAGATTTTTGTTGAAATAGATCCCATGATAAATATGTTGACATGTTAGTTTAAAACATAATAGTAACCAATGTTAGTTGTGTATAGTTTTTTGAAATTACATAAGGTATTGTTTTTTATGATGTGAAAAATGGTTAAATGGATTAATGTGAATGAGTCAAGTGGCTTATGAATTTGTAATGGATATGCGTAAATGGATTAAGGCATATGAATTGATAAATGTAATAAATGGGCTAATGAGTGTAAGTTGAGGAATGGTATAAATGGATTAATGTATGGCCATTGTTGAATATGCTAAATGGGTTAAGGTATAAAAAGGGAAATGGGTTAAATGTGATAAGTGATATAAATGGTAAATGTGTTAATGGGTGATGGCTTAATATTGTGTTATATGAAAATAATTATGAATTTTAATTGTTACATGCATTTAGTATGTATGGTTTGTCATATAGTATATATATTTAATGGATAAAAAATAATGGTCACATGGCTTGGTAGTTTTGGGGTGTTGGACTTAAGGATTTATGCCCATGGGTCAGGTTAGACTGAGGCTCTAAACCCTACCACATAATGCATGGGTTTGTGAAGGGGACTGAAGATCTATGCCCCTAATGATTTCATTTGATGAAAAGTCCTAGACTGAGGCTCCAAGGTAATTGTGAGGTATTTGTTATGAAATTTTTATCCCTAGTGAGATAGGGAACCTGACTTATTCCCTTATACATGGTAATTGACCATCTTAGGTTGTTGTATAAATGATGAAATTTATAACCCATGGAACTTGTGATGAAGATGAATTTAGTAATGAAGAGAGTATAACAGATGAAATGGAAGAAATGATGAAAATGATTAAAGTGTATAATTTTAACTAATCTCACCCATGTTGGCTTTTTTTACCTTTTAAATTATTTAGTTATTGCATGCACCATCTATTTATATTGGATATTTTGTAGAAACTTTTGGTGGTAGCCTATTGAGTTGTACTCACACCCTACTCAGGACTCCATTAGGTATCAAAGTAGATTTCAGGGTTTCAGGTCAGGACAAGGGAAAGTTCCCTATGTTATGGAGTTTTGTTGGGATTGGGATGTGCATGGATGAGGATTTGGACTTGGATTCATGACCCATTTTTTGGGATGCTTCAGTTGGTTTTTATTTTGCGGTTTCCTTCAATTTTGGAACTTTTAGTATGATATGGAATATTTATTGTTTGGTTGTGGTTTGTACTCTATTTTCGAATTTATTAGTAATACATGTTAATGGTTTGTTGTTGATTTTATTCCATTATTTCACATGTTATCTATTGTGTCATACACTAATAAAGAGGGTATAAATCCCCCACTTGTTTATTTAGACCCTCACTGCTAGACAGAAACCTCTAGTGTAAAGGGAGGCACACTTGGGGATATACGGTAGCCCTGCTCGGGGAACCAGTTTAGTGGCCTCTGAGTTGGGGATGTTACAAAGTGGTATCAGTGCAGTTCTTTTCTGTGCTCTTATTATTTGGTATGGAAGGTGGGAGATTATGATGTGTTGGACCTTGGAAATGAAATCATTCTTGGGAGTATCTAACCCATGTATGAGGGAAAACCCAAGTCACCATGGGTAGAATCATTATTCTTGGTGTGTGTTGTAACTGTTGAATGATATTTCACCATTGGGTGATGCATATGTTCTGTGATGTGATGATTTTATGATATTTCAATTGTGGATAGAATGGCATGAGATTTTGAATTCATGCATCATTATAGGCACCAAGGAATATAGGTTGCATGCATCATGATAGGCACACACAGGATGGATGTGTGGGACAAGGAAGTTAGGATGAATTTTACTTTCCTGAAAATTTTGATGAAATGATGTCTAATACAAATGATGAAAATGGGTAACTGGAAGGAATGTTAAATAATTATGCTTAATTATGGTTGTAAATGAGTTAAAATGTGAGTTGCAACAATTTGAAAATGAGAAATATTCATAAATAATAAATATTTACATTATGAAAGTGAAAATGGTTTAATAAGGGTGTTTAATAAAGGATTTGTGGCTAGGTACGTTGATTTACCCCATTTTATCCATGACCATGGTAGGAATGGTTGACGGTGGTGTTCTAAGTGTGACGATCTTCGTTCGGATAGTGTATGTGTAATGGGTTGTTTATGGCTATTGGGGAACCTTATTTTTCATAAACGGTAGAAACATTATGTTATGTGTTCTAATACTTGTATTTATAATTGTAGAGAAATACCATCATGATGATGTGTTCCAGTTTGGAGACAAGAGGACGTCACTAAGAATACTCCTCCAGAAGTGGGGTAGGGAATTCCAATAGTTCAAGTTATTATAATAGAGGATCAATTCTGTTATAACATTTCTCATTTTATGAAAATTATGGAGTGGAACCCAGGGTGGGTCATGCTGAGTATGTTTGATCCGACCAAAGATTTTCAGTTGAAAAACCCTCCAATGTTTGCTGGAGAGGGTGGTTTTGAGGTAGTAGAGTTCTGGATAGATTCTATCCAGACGATTTTGGACAATTTAGATACTCCTATAGAGAAGAGTCTCAAGTTGGCAGTGTATATGTTGTAGGGACCAGAGAAGCGCTGGTGGGATATATTGGTTCAAAATCAACAGGCTGATGGTATGCTATGGAAGGACTTCTAGGAAAAACGTTTTTGTAACACTTCGACCCGGAGACTTTGATATAGGAGTGGGATTCATATTTTATGAGGTTAACGTGTGGGAAAATTTTCGTGATGGATTACTTGGGCCTCTTCACAGACCTTTGAAGATTTGGTCCAACATTGGCAGGGTATGAGAGTGTTACAGCAAGACATTTGGAGGATGGTCTTAGACATGATATTATGTCTCAGTGAACATATTCTATTTGAATAGGTTTTCATAAGTGGTGGATTAGGCCCTTATTTCAGTAAGGAACTTGAAGGAAACTTCAGGTGGTGGATAGGTGGTTCCAGTTGGACGTACTAGTGGTGCAACTTCTAAGGGAAGGTTTCATTGTTTTGGGAATATCCACCAGTGCGGTAGTGTGAATAGTAGTCAGAAGAGAGGACCAGCCTCTTAGGGTGGTGACCAGTTGTTTTTCTATCAGTGTGGCAGGTTAGGGAACATGCATGGTCAATGTCCCCGACCACCATTTGAGTGTCGGTGTGCATTAGAATAAATAATGTGACGAGGTTTTGTAGGAACCCTCTATAGTAGGTCACAGAGGGAGGATTGAGGTTGATGTTAAGCGTAGGCAGGGGATCAGTTACTCAATATTAGGTATGCAGTTGGAGATCTACTGGTTATACCGGTAAGGTTGGTGGACCTATTACTCCAAAGTGAGAGTGCCCATATCATTAGGGAAGTGTAGCACCCAGAACTAAAATTGAGGCCTAGGAAAAAGGGTAAGGTCAGCTTCATATAGATCAGTCTACACTTGGAGGTGTTAAGGCACGACCATTAACTATTCAAGGTACGATCCTTGTAGCTTCTACACTTACTAGTGCTTTTATCGATACAGGTTTACTATATTTGTTTATTTCTACTCAGTTTGTGGTTATGTTGGGTCTAGAGGTAGAATTTATGTGTGGGGTAATGTCGATCGATACACCGTTATGTGTGAAAGTATAAAATATCTAGCAATGTAAAGCGTGTTCTCTTATGGTTTGTGGGTACCATTTTTTATGGGACTTGTTCGTGCTTGAGATATCGAGTTCCGATCTGATTTTGGGTATGGACTAGATGGTTTTGTACCAATCCCATATTGATTGTTACCACCATAGGGTAATGTTTTTATCTCTTGAGGGAGACACCTATGTCCATCGTGGTGAATGTGATGTTTGGTTTGTCCATGCAGGGCCAGTTTATAAGTAGTTAGGTGAACTCATGGCCCAAGTGGCATGTCTTATTCTTGATGAATTGGGAGTATAATAGCTTGTTTTCCTCCTATTGTGGATCAGTTCCAGGATGTGTTTCTTGAGGACTTCTCCGGGCATCCACCTGAGAAAGATTTTGAGTTTAAAATAGATTTATTTCCAAGAGCATAACCAGTTTCCTTTCTGCCATATAGAATCGCTCTGGAAGAACTTCAGGTGCATAAAAATCAGTTGGAGTATTTGTAGAATAAAGGGTTTATTCATACTAGAATGTCACCTTGGGGATCTCCAACGTTATTTTCCAAGAAGGATGATAGATCGTTGTGATTGTGATTTGATAATTGGAAGCAAAATCAAATGGCAGTTAAGAAGAGATACCATATTCTGAGAATTTATGATCTCTTTAACCATCTGAGAGGTGCTTTAGTGTTTTTAAAAATTGATTTGAGATCGGGGTACCACCAACTGAGGGTGAGGCCTTCTGATATACCACAGACATCCATCATGAGAATATATGGGTTGTATGAGTTATTTGTGAGGTCGTTCGGATTGAACAATATGCTAACAGTGTTTATGGACCTAATGAATTCAATCTTTCATCCATACCTAGATCATTTTGTAGTTGTTTTCATTTATTACATATTTGTGTACTCCAAGACTCGTGACAACCATTCCAAAAATCTTAACATCACCCTGACCACACTAAGAGAGAATAGGATATATGTAAATATATCAACATGTAATTCTTGGGTTGATAGGGTGAAATTTTGGTGTCACATTATCCTTGAGAAAGGTGTGTCAGTAGACCCAAAGAAGGTGCAAACAGTTGTTTCTTGGGAGAAGCCTAATAATTTTTCTAATTATTGATGTTTTCTGGGTTTGTTGGTTTATTACCAAAGGGTCATCAAGGATTTATCCAATTTGGTTGCACTTCTTTCGAGATTAACCAAGAACAGTATCATGTTTGAGTGGTCAGTGGCATGTGATAATTCTCTCCAGTAGTTAAATAAATAGTTGACTATTGATCCAATTCTGATCTTTCCCAAGGTAGTTAAGGGATATACTTTGTTTTGTGAATCATCTGGTGTGGGTATTGGGGTATTATTGATGCAAGATAATTGGTTTCTTTCATATAGTTCACAATAGTTGAAGCTCCATGAAAGAAACTACCCTACACATGATCCTGAATTGGCTGTAGTGGTTTATTCCTTAAAGTTTTGGTGGAACTACTTGTTAAGGGAATGGTTTACGGTGCATACCAACCATAAAATCCCTAATTATATCTTCTCACAGCATGATATGAATCTTTTGTGTTGCAAATAGGTTGAGTACATGCAATCCATCGATTTGGAACTATTTTATACACTCAGAATGGGGAAAATTGTTGCAGATAATTTGAGATGGAAGATTCAAAATCAGGCAGTTCAGGAATCTACTTCTGAGTGGAGGATGATGGATTTGTTCATTGAGATTCATATGGAGGTACATGATGGCCAAGGGAAGATGACTCCATCATTCATGGTAGTTGATTCCAGGCTTCTGATATGGATTAAGGAAAGTCGGTATATGGATCCTGAATGTTTAGCTTCTAGGGAAGGTTTTAAAGGTGGGGATTCACCTTCTAGTTGGATTGTTGGAGATTATGGGATCATTTATATTTTTGGTCATGTTGTTGTGCCAACATGCATGTTAAAATATTTGATGCATGAGTTTTATTCATCGAAGTGGGTAGTGCATCTTCACTTGACCCAAATGTATCTTGATCTTCGTAGGTAGTATTGGTATCCAAGGATGAAGAAAGAGGTTGTGGGTTTCAGAGTGTGATGCCTTACCTTCTAGAAGGTGAAAGCAAAGCATCAACGGTCAGGTGATTTGTTGCATCCATTTCCCATTCCGGAGTGGAAATGGGATGACATGATTATGTATTTTGATGTGGTTCTCCCGAGGATTCCATGAAAGAATGATGTGATTTGGGTAGTTGTGGATTGGTTAACCAAGGTGGATCATTTCTTACTCATTCATAAAATTTTCACCTTGGATCAATTAGGTGAGTTATATGTTCAAGAGATTTTGTGGTTTCATGGGGTACCACAGATTATAGTTTCATATTGGGATATATGCTTTACATCATGCTTCTAGCAAGGATTCAAGAAGTCACTTGGTACATAGGTGTTCCTGAGTATGGATTTCCACCCTAAGACGGACAGGCAGTCAGAGCGTACAATTAAGTTACTAGAGGACATGTTGAGAGCTTGTGTCCTAGATTTTGGTGGATTGTGGGAAAAGCTTTTGGAACTTATTGAGTTTTATTAAAATAATAGTTACCATACTAAAATTTGGATGGAACTATTTGAGGAACTTTATGGTAGACCATATAGGTATATATTTTATTGTATAGAAGCTGGAGAATTAGAATTGTTGGGACCGAGTCTCATGAAGGAGACATTAGAGAAGGTTCAGTTTATCTGCAAGTGTATGGAAATGGATTTGAGTAGGTAGAATTCATGTGTGGATCAGCGTCATAGACCTCTTGAGTTTTTTGTAGGTGATCATGTGTTTCTTCTGGTGTCACCATGGTTGGGTCACCATCAGATTCAGAAGAAAGTCATGTTGGCACGCATGTATGTGGGTTCATTTTATATTATTGAAAGGCTCAAACATGTGTCATACCGATAGGATATTCCATATAAGTATAGTGGTATGCATGATTTTTTTCAGATGGAATGGCTTTGACAGTACCACCCTAACCCATATCACTTGATCGATGCTAATGATGTTGAGCATGAGGTCTATGCGTCCTTTCTGGAGCATCTAGTTTGTATTGTAGATCTTAGTGTGAAAGTATTTCAATTCAAGACTGTGCCCTTGGTTTGAGTTTTATGGTATCAGGGTAATGTTTAGGAAGAAACATGGGAAAGGGAGTCAGATATATTGGACTAGTGGCCAGATCGCTTTTCTTCAGAATCATAGTGATTCTTAGAAGTGTGGCATGAGGATGAGTCGTTATAAGGTGGGGGGCATGTAAGATCCTAGATTTCATGGAGGTAGGTTTTTTGTTTAAATTTGGGTTTTAATATCTCAAAGTTGGATAATTAAATGTTAACCAGGAGTATGAGGAATCTCAAGTTGTTCTGGGGGTTCGAGGCATGAAAGAAAAGGAAAAATGGCCATTTTGTTCATGTTGCATGATTGGCACACAGTTATTGTAAACCGTGCACCCAAACCATGCTAGCAATGAGGTAGGGTGAGTGATTATGTAAATCGTGCAAGGGGGAAAGTCCAAATTGTGTGACCTTGGATAGAGGCATTCTACATGGCTGGTGCACGGTCTTTCAAATCGTGCGGGCCTCCCTAGGTAACATTGAAACTTAACTCTTTCTGGATAGAGGTAGGTGCATGGTTTGTGCACGGTTTGTAAAACCATGTGGTCAAAACACGTGAACCATTAAAAATTGAAAATTTATAGTTTTTTTTCCTCATGATTTTAAGTGTCCCACTTGACTTTCTCTCCATGTCTTCCTCCTCCAGCAGTAGTGATGAACCATTTTCCCCAAGCTTCTTAAGGGTGGATCTCCTTCAATTTTAGTCCATTTGCAGTGTTGTTTGGTGAAAATCAAAGATTAAGGTTAGGGATTAAAGGGGTGACTGAATATGGATCTAAGACCAAGGTTAAGCATGTTTTCATCAATAGATTTGATGTAGGTGGTCTAAAAGTTATATCCCATAGTATTGTTATATATTTTTGCATGTGTGTTTGTGATATTTCTTCCCTATTAATGAAAATCTGATGAATTTAGTAATATTTGGTGAAATGGTTGGATAAATGATGATTTAGACCCCTCATGATCATCATTGTATTCATTAATATTGATTAGACTGGATTAGGGCCGCCCATGGGGTGAGCCAACATCTTGAACATGGAAAATTGTAATGTTACGCATAGGGTTGATTTGTGTTGAAATAAGGACCATAATAAATATGTTCACATGTTAGTTCAAACCATAAGAGGCATCAATGGTGGTTGTGTATAGTTTTTGAAAATGGAATAAGGTGTTGTTTGGAATGATGTGAAAAGGGGTTAAATGGATAAATATAAATGTGTCAAATGACTTATGAATTTGTAATGGATATGCATAAATTGATTAAGGCATATGAATTTATGAATGTGATAAATGGGATAATGTGTATAAATTGAGGAATGATTTAAATGGGTTAATGTATGGTCATTATTGAATATGATAAATGGGTGAAGGTATAAAAAGGAAAATGGGTTAAATGGCCTTAGTGATATAAATGTTAAATGTGTTAATGGGTTATGGATTGATATTTTGTTATATGAAAATGGTTATTAAGTGTGATTGTTACATGCATTGAATATGTTGGTTTGTGATATAGTATATATGCTTAATTGATAAATAATCATGTGCATGTGTCTTGGCATTTTTGGGTTATTGTACTTGAGGATCTACTCTCACATGTCTAGTTAGACTAAGGCTCTAAACCCCACCCCATAATTCTTGAGTTAGGGAAGGTGGATGAGGCTCTATGCCCCTAACAGTTTCATTTGATGAATCTACCTAGACTGAGTCTCCAAGGTACGTATGATGGATTTGTTATGAAATGTTTATCCCTAGTGAGATAGGGAACCAAACTTATTCCCTTATTCATAGTAATTGACCGGCTTAGCCCATTGTATAAATGATGTAATTCCTAACCCATGGATCTTGTGATGAAGATGAATTTAGTAATAAAGATAGTATAAGATATGAAATGGATGAAATGATGAAAATTATTAAAGTGTATAATGTTAAATAATGAAACATGAATTATCTTTTGTTTACCTTTTTATTTATTTAGTTATTCCATGAACTATCTATTTAGACTAGAAATTTTTAGACACTGTTGGTGGTGGCCTACTGAGTTGTAATCACACCCTGATCAGTCCGCCATTAGGTACCTGAGAATATTTCATGGTTATTGGTCAGGACAAGGAAAAGGGACTTATGCTAGGGAGTTTAGTTGGTCTTGGTATGTGAATGAATGAGTATCTAGACATGGAATCCTAACCCATTTTTTTATTATTATTTTTTTGTTTTTGTTTTTTAGTTTCCTTCACTTTTGTCACTATTATCATGCCATGGCATATTTATTGTTTGGTTATGGTCTATATCCTATTTGGAAATTGGTTAGTAATGTGTGCTTCTATTTTATTGTTGATGTGATACCTTTATTTCACATATTATCTACTTTGGAATGATCAGATAAAGATGGTATAGACTCCCCACGTATTCATTTAGACCCTCACAGCTAGTCAATAACCTCTGGAATACGGGGAGGTGTGATTGAGGTCATGTGGTGACACATCTTGGGGCATCGGTTTAGTGTCCTATGGGTTGGGGACGTTACATATGTTATAATAGTTAAGTGTTACTATATATACCTTAATCTATTTCCATTTTAAGAAATAAATAGGATTTTTATGTTTTTTCACAGACCTCATACAAGGATTTAGCCTATATTTATAGATCACTCAATCATAAAAAAATCTTGTTAAAACACAAACTAAAACATATAATTTTAAGATTATCTATAATATATTGATTTTAATGCATTAAAAATTCACAATAGTCATCATGTGTGTTGGGTTTGATGGAAATCCATGTATTGGATCCAAAAAAATACATTTTGGGGTATCCAATTTGATTTTGATCATCATATAGTGCTTCCTAAAAAGATAAAAACAAATAAGTAATGAGAAAAAGAAAAATATATTTTATATGATTAAATTTTATACTTTTACCCTTTTATTATTGGCATCAATAAGTTCATGTCATCTGATATTTTCTTCTCAAATACCTTGATTAGTTCATCTTTTCTCTTTTCAATATCCTCCTATTCCAAATAATTTTATTTCTAGAAATGATACATGGATTAATGAGTCTAAATCTTTATCCATAGGGTTTTCCCTTTACATAGTAGTAATATATACTCTTGTAGAAAAATATGAATATTTATTAACTATAATGAACGTAGTATATCATATTTTGGAAAAATATATTATGAAAATGTACCTCATGTATGTATTCACAACTGAGAATCTCATCTATTCAAACTTGATAATATCATTTATACTCTCAAGACCTAACACTTCTATAATAGAATCTCTAAATATATATTCTTTATAGTAAATGTATGACATATTTTCATATTTTAATGTGGTGTCTTCATAAACTTGTATTGTTAATATATGTGGTCATAGAACCAGTGGGGAGAAGGTACTCCCAAAAGGTCTTTTTATTTTTTTGGTCGATTTACTAGATTGTCTTAGTCCAACTATCTATTTCCCCATAGTTTTATCTATTTGTAATACCATACCTCATTTCAGAACTTTTTTCATTAACTATTAAAGGTTTTTCATTTAATAAAAAATATTAAGGACATACCTCATGTATCTTTTTAAGATTATACTACCATGATATGAAAGTTCCAATAGCATTATCAACTATAGTAATATCCAGATCATTAAGAAGAATATGAAACTCATCCCTCATCTCATGAAATACTTCAATCCCAACTCTCATGTTAGATTTTTGGAGTTTTCTGTGTATCATGTCTCCTAGGATATTATACATTATACCCCTCACAACAAGTTTACATGTCAGCATAGATAGATATAAATCACATACATCTCCACCCAATATAATTTTAAAAATATAAATTTATCAGAAGTTGTTTTATTCACATTTAAGAGAAAGAATAATGGAAAAATTAATTACCTCGGGTAAGGTAATCGGTTGAGGGGAATGGATAGAATCAAAGATAGTGGTGTAACTTGGCTCTTCATGTACTGATATTTGTTTCACTACCAATTATCTTTGATACTTTTACAAACATCAATCCATCAAACTAGACTATACAATAATATCTTTCAAAGAATCTATTTGTACCTATAGTCCTTTCGACATCTCGTATATATCTATTTTCAGCTTTGTCTTCTTGAAATATGTTTGAGGTAAGACTACAAAACATGTATCTCTAATGCATCCATATTGTTATGGAAGCTTAAAATCTATTGAAACTAGTTTTTCTTTGGGTATTGTCAATGCTAATTATTATGTCTAATCCATATTAAAAAGATATGATCATAAAAATATATTTTTATGTAATACTGTTATAAATCGGAACGAATTACTATTATTTCATGCTTACACATTATTCTCATATTGTTTTGTGTGTTTTCATTAACTAGTTTACCCACAATATTTACACATGCCTCCTTCCATATCACATGACATGGTATGGATGTGCCTTCAAATTTTGATCCATAAATATGCATATAAAAAAGGAACACATGTTGTTTCATATCGTATAAAAAAATTCAGATTTAAAATACATACCATTTTCTTTTCAAGTGAAGTATACCTCATCCTTTCTTTATGATAGGGGTAAATTGGTTTTGTTGTATGTTTCTTATTTTAAACACTCAATTTTTGTTTCATAATTTTGAATCAATGTGGAAAAAATAATAAGTTCAAATAAAATATTATTGAATATATTTCACCTGAAATGATCTCTCATCATGATGACTAGTGAAATCTTCTTATGTATCATGTTTTTTAATGTGTTCATATGTAACTAGTGGGTGGGTATTTACTTTCCCCTCAGTATCCCTAAGATTATTCTTTATAATAAGTGTTTGGAAGCCTCTATGATCTTTTCTAGAGACCATTAATACATATTTATTATGGAAATCATCTAAAATAAACAAAATCGTAAAGGGATAGTGAAAAATAAATCAAAATTAAATTATATAATTTTTTGGTAAAATAAAGAAAGAATATCATAATATTACCTTAGTATCTTCCTAAAGGGTTTACTTTAATACACATGGGAAATGGTGCCAGGTGTCTATATAAATTAGCACATGAATTCTTATTATGACCCTAATATAACTAATAAACATTTAATTTTTGGGGTCAACAATTTGGTCGCGTTGATTCCATCCAACCTCAAATTGTATACCCTTTATTATTTTCTTGATAAATTTTATTTAACATAGTCAAGATACATTGTTATTTTTTTTCATCAACATGTTGTTGATCCAATAATAATTCCAGAATTTTAGAATTAATCCTCCATTCTTTCTCAAGATTGGTAACATCATCATGTACATATTTCATTGTCTATAAGGAGTCAAACATTTAATTTATATTACAAAATTGTAGTATAGAATATATAATATTATGAGTAAAATAATTTTATATTAAAAATAACTTTAACCTACTCATTGAAATATTTTTTTTTCTTTAAAGGTTGAAGGGATTTCGATTCTCTCTCTAGTATCCAAATCCCCTCTTTGTGTTCCCCTATGAATTACAAGGCATTATATACATTGGGATCATCATGAAATGATTATGATATCCCAATTAAAGGGTCGTCTTTAATTGAATTTTCATCTAATCCTACAATTGTTTTAGCTTCCAAAATAACATTAACTGATTCTTGTTTTCTAGATCTGAGACATAAAATACATACATTGTTTGTGATGCTATTATGAACGGCTCATCCTTATACCCTTCCACACTAAAATTCACCTTCAAAAATCCAAATTCATCAACTTTCACTATAAGCCTATTGTAAACCAATTTTCAATGAAACATTAGCACTTGAAATATTGTATAATACAACTCATATATCCATTCAATGATGATTAAATATGAAATAGTTTCATAAATTTTATTTTTATCCTCATAACCAAATATGTGCATCACTTCAACCAGAAGAATACGTTTAATTTTTTCATAATAATGTGATTATATTTTTTCTTTTTATAGAACATATAACTATTAATTACAAAACCACTATAAGATATAACATTTTCATTTGGTCCCCTACCTGGCCATTAAAGTCATTCAGCAATTAAATTAATATTTTTAGATAACTAATTATAAATATGGTCTTGAAACCATATTATAAACTATTGATTATGTGTATTTGATACCCATATTTCATCCCTTGATGGATTCAAATGTATAAGAATTACTTTTTGGGCTTCAATGTATGGAGAAAACTATACACTATTATGTAAAATGTAAATGTGGTCTTGCTCCTCTTGTAATATGGTAATTGTAACAAAATCTCTTCTAGGAATACATTTGGAATATAAGGAATATTTTATAATGAGAATTTGGGAGACTGATGTTATCAACATCTGATAGTTAATCAGTAAAAAATTCAACATCTTATTCAAAAATATATCATCCTGCAATACAACCTTCTGGTCAACTTCCATTCTTGAAATACCCTTTCAAAATATTCATATATTGTTAAATGGGGTACATCCATCTATAATGGATAAGACCACATTGTTTAACCTCTCTAACCAAGTGAACCATTAGATATACCATTAGATCAAATAATTATGGTTGGAAGAATATACCTAATTAACATAATATGACTACAATCTACTTATTCATGATTGAAAACTTCATCGAGTCTTTAAATTTATTGAATATGGATTTAAAAAAATAAGTATAGTCTAGTTAATTTATATCATAAATTTTTTGGCAAAATGAAATGTTAAGCGACGGGCATAAAATCATGTATCAAAACATTAAATTCATGTGATTTTATACATTGTAATGTCATATTAATCATTAACATGGAATTATTTATATTTTATGAATACCCCTTTGGAACTTTTACACAATTAAGGAAATTGAAAATTTTCAATTTTTCTTGTTTGGACAGAGTGTAAGACGATGGAGGAATAAAAATCCATCTTTCACCCTTCATCGATGCCAAGTCTTCCCTTATCCCCATTTCATCATGTCCAACCTAGACTTGATGTCATCTTTTGTTTTTTCATGAACATTTAGTAATGTGTTGATAACACTATCAAATATATTTTTATCTATATGCATGACATCAAGAAAATTTATGAGGTACAAAAAATTCTTATATATTAATTAAAATAAAATTAATCTCTTTTTTCAACCTGATTTAGTAATGTTTTTTGAAAAGGTCTTACAGAAAATAGTGTCAATATATTTTACTTGCTCGAATAGTTGATCACCCATTCATGTAGGTAGTTTTGTTTCTTATTGTGTATTCATATTGAATATTGTCATCTAGGATCAGTATTTAGGTTGTTGGTGAAAAAAAATTATAATTTTATAAAAACATTGTCTTTGGGGAATGTTTCAACCAAACTAAATGAGTGAATTCTTCCCAAATGGGACACCCCAACATTCCATTAATGCAATAGACTGACAATTTTCCATAAATAGGAAAGAAATTTATCATCCCATAAAACATGGATCTTGATGTGAATTATTCAATTCAAGGTGCATCATACAATGTAACACATTTATCCTACATCAATTTCGGATCTTTGATAAATGGAGATAAATAGACATAAATTTCATTACCTGTTTGTTTTGGTCCAGATATAAGCAAAGACAATATAATGTATGTGTGCTTCATGAATAACCATGGTAGGAAGCTTTAATTTACTATTATAACTGGTTATGTACTGTGAGTAATAGTATATACACCAAAAAGATTTATTCTATCTATAGATAACATAATATAGAGGTTTCCCAACTAATTTACAAATTCAAGATACTCATAATAAATTTTATTCCACTAAGGATTCTGATGGGGGCGTATTTTCCCATATTCAATTCTTGTATCTGTATAACATAAAAATTTTATATTGGTTTCCTAACATCCATAAAGACATATAAACTATGAAATGATAGGAAAGTATCATACATCTTTCAAAGTACTTGATTAGTATTTATTTTATAGATTCAAGAAAACTTTATGGAGTTTTTTTAGTGATTAATGGACCTTTAGGAATAATATGAAATCATTTGGATAGGAATTTATTTTCCATAATCATTCCTATTGAACATGAAATTTTTTTAACATCATATGTTAGACAAGGAAGTTCATTTTATTCTGGTAGCATATAATTCTGGAGACCAAGTAGTACTTTAAAACTGGGGAAGCTACAACTTATACCATCTTTCAAATTATATAACTTTAATATAGCTAATAATGTTGTATATTTAGTACAAATAGTATACAATGGTCTCTTAGAATAGTTATTTAACTTATCAAGTAGCTTTAAACAACCATGAAGGTTATCTTCAATTTCCATTGTCATTTCTTCAATTCAATATCCATCATCATTTACACTGGTATTCATATCAAATGATTCATTAAACATGGTATCATCCTAATTAGTGTTTACATTCATTTTCTCTTTGTGTTTAGTCCAACATTTATAGCTCTGATTTATTCCATGACAAATTAAATGTTCTTCCAACTCTTCTAGACTAATTTTTCTCAAATAATAACACACATAAACATGGAAAAGGGATTTTAGAAAGGTGTTATACATGATCCATTGCAAACATGATGAGATATTTAACTCCATATTTATACTGTTTTTTATATGATTACATCCCATCTATTTTTTGATTCATATTAATATTATTAGGTTCATAAAATATTCATTTCATGAAAAAAATACACATAAGATATTCATAATCAAAAGAGAATGTTACAGATAATTCTAATAAGGGGAATCCAATATTTGAATATTATTGTTTATGATTTAGGATAAGTTTTCATTTTACATAAGGGTCACATGAAGAGAAAGAACTTGGGTTAAACATGTGACTGTTGGTCCAGGTTCTAAATTTGATTTTGTGTGAGACAAAATGGTGGTAATTATAGAATAATTTATGTAACAATTATAGGTGGGAGTCCAACAAGAGAGTGGAGTTTATGTTTTTTTGTTTCTTTACTTAGTATGTAGCGGGTCAGGTGGATGTTTTGAATTGTGGTCATGAAACCAATTTAAAGAGTGAAGGGAAATCTAAGTGGAGCTTTAAATATAGTTTTTGGGAATCCCTGTAACTGATATCAGGGTTCAAATAAAATTTTGGGTCTATCTCAATAGGATTGACATATAAATTTTACTAGGAAAAAATCAAAATATTGATGACTTAAAGAAATCCAATGGTGGTTAGAATGAATGAAATTAGGAAAAAGAGAAAGAAATCACTGAAAAGAAAGCACTACTTACTAATTGGAACCAAGGTTGAAATAAAAGTGGAAGGAATCCATAAAGGGGTCAGAAGGTGGAATCAACTACTACAAGTGAAAAAAATTAGAACTGGAGAACTATGAATGAAAAAATAGTTGAATTAATCTACTTAATAACGATCCAAAACATTCGATTATATAAGCTCACTTTTTGTATCATTCTTACAAGAAGTAATTTTTATGTGAAAATGTGGTTAGTGGTTTATGTTGAAAAACTCCTATCGTAGATGTCCATGAAAATTAAAATATTAAAAGGATTGGGATTATTCTTCTAATTAAAGGAATCAAATAGGACAAATTGATTGATTTTAATCCATGGGAGTGGGAAGGATACCTAAAACTTGGCTTCTTCTCATTCGTGTTTGATGTTTGATCCAATCCCTCACTCCAAAATTATTGTAGGATGTGGAAAGAGTGGTAAAGCTCATGTAACAATCACTTGTAAGTGGACCAATGACATGTATGATTAATTCAAAGATCCGTATAAAGTAGCAGGGAATTGAAATTATATGGTACATTTGACCACTAACAAGTATCATTCATCCCTTTTCCGTCTAGTGATAAATGAAGCAGCGTTGTCCCCTCCTATTTTTTAAAATAAAAAAATCTAATCTTATATAATTATGAAATACCCACCCTACCAATTTTATCAAAAAAATCCACATACTATATTTATTATTATGTGGAAGATAACAGAACATGAAAAATAATAGAACCTAGAAAAGAGAAGAAGAACCAGACTCTTATCTACATTGAGAAGAAGGAGAATCCATGGGTTAAAGCTTACATGAAAAAGAAGCAGAAGTATTCCATGTGCCTAGAAGAATCGAATCGTGTGTCCTATTTCGCGTGAAGGGGAAAATATGACTTTAGTTATGTGAAGATGAAATAATACTTGGTTAAACACCTAGTAAATGAAAAGAAATGATTATATTTTCTTCTCATCTTGTTAAGTTACAGTTTCTAAAAGAAAAGAAATGATATACTTTTTTATTAAATGACATAAATAACCATTATTCAAAAAAATATATAATTTTTACTATCTATTTTAATAACAAATAAAAAATTAATAATTTTAATTTTAATTTATCGTTATGTTTTCATGTCATCGCAATTAGATAAATACTAAACTATAAAAATTTTATTCATAAAATATTTATTTTATTTTTTAAAAAAAAATTTAATAATAATTGATTTTATATATTAATTAAATTAATTTACATAATAAATATATTTTTTATTTTAAATTAATTATATTTTACATTTATATATAATCGTCGTCATAAATTTATTTTCAAACCATTAAATTCAATCAATTATTAAAATTATTAATATAAAAAAATTAAGATATTTATATACAAATTATATATATATATATATTGTGTAATGATTTATAAATAAAATAAAATTTAGAAAAACAATAACTTTTTATTATTAATAATAATCATAAACATTATATAAACATTAATTCAAAAAAACATTGAATCAAATAAAATGTATACAAGGATAATATAGTAAATTAAATAAAAATGTTCATGCCCATGGTTGGTTTCCTTCCAAATCACCTAGATTTTGGCGTGATTCTAGATCTACATTTGGGGAGAAATCCATTTCTCCCCGTTTCATTTCCCTCACACATTTTCTATTCTATTTGCATTGCCTTTCATTACTCAAAATCAGAATCCTTACTCTATATGTCTTTGGCACCACATCCAAGTTTTGTTATCTATATTTTGATTCAAGAACATGAAACTCACTCTCTACATATTCCATTCTCTGGTTCATTGGGTCTGTAATTTCCAAAAATGGGAAATAGATTTCAATCCCTCCAAATCATCTCATTTCCCCCAGAATCATCCCTACCAAATGACTTATAAGAAAGTGATGTTGTAGGTGGCTACACATGGTGGTGCCTGGTATGTGCGAGGGAGGTGACACGTATCTAAGGTATTATAAAGACACTAATAAATGAGAGAGGAGTGGAAATAATAAAATATCTTGGGTTTCCATAGGCTTGATTCGTTTGAGAAGGTTGAAGGGGAGTGGCAGTAGAGGAAGACTTCTGCAAGAGCTTGAACGGTGCAAGAGAACTGGGTTCGGTTAGGGTTAAATTTACAAGATTAGAAAGGGTTTTATCGGTACTTTATATTATAGCATTGATAAGCATATACTGTTATCAATGCAAGTGATGATAAAGACCTTTCTTTATCAGATAAAGTGATGATAAAGACCTATCTTTATCAGTGCTAAAAATTCTTGTAAAGCCTATATAATTAATATTTAATAATATAATTAAAATTTTAAATGTATATAATTATAAATAAATACAAATGTATATAATTATAATTATATTTAAAAATTGTAAATAGGTATTTATAAATATAATTATAATTATAAATATATATATATATATAATTATAAATAAATAATCATTTATATAATTACAAATATATTAAAATAATTGTAAATATTTATTTATAAATATAATTGTAGATATATATTTGTAATTACAATTATAAATAAATATATTTAAAAATATTACTATATAATTAGAAATATATTTATATAATTATATATATATAAGTATATTTATTAATATATAATTATATATAATTATAAATATAAAAAAATATTTATTATTTAAATATATTTATTATAATTTTATAATTAATTATTTATAATTAAATAGAAACTTTAAATAACTATTTTTATTTACTTATAATTAATAATATATAACTTTATAAATATAGTAAATATAAAATTATAAATATATTTATATATAAATATAAATATACTTATTTATAAATATTTATTTACAAATATATATTTATAAAAATATTTTTAACATTATTAATGAATATAAAATCTTAAATGCGTGAATGTTAAAAATAAATGAAATTGATTATTTAATAATGAATAGACTTTACAAATATTAAAAAATAGATATGTTTTTTTAATTATTAAAATTAATAAAAAATTAAATCATAGATATATATTAAAATGAAAATGAATGAATTTTAAAAATATTAAAACATAGTAAATAAATATGTATAAATAATATTATAAATTGATTAAATTCCAAAAAATCTAAAAAATAATAAATATTAAAAATAAATAAATATTATTAATTTAAATAATATTAAAAATGAATAAATAAAATTTACCAATAAAAAACATAATATATTAAATATATTATGTTTTTAATGAAATTCTAAAATGAATATTAAAATTTGAATAAATTGCATAAATATTATGTGTGTGTTTCTATATAAGATTGCATTAATTACGTAAATGTGTATGTGAAATTAATGTTTATGTGTTTGTATATATATACAACAAAAGTATGATATATGATAAATTGAATAATGAAATTAAATAATATATAATGTTTGTTAATGAAATAAATGATAAGAAGAATTAATAGATTTAAAAAAATGAATATGTGTCATTAACTATACAGATTATTAAAAAAATTAAAAAAGAATGTATGTTAATAATATTGAATGAAAGTTAATTATTCAAATTGCAACCATATTAAAAAAATTGAATGTTAATTAATAAACATGTATAAATAAATATTAAAAATCGAAAAAATTAAAAAAATATTAAACAAAGAATATATGAAAATGAATAAATTACGAATATTTTAAAAAAAATTAAGATTATAAATGAATAAATGATTTTAAAAATGAATAAATTTGAAAAACAAAATATTAAAAAGTAATAAATAGTATATGTGTGTGGGAAATTAACATAACACAAGTTTGATATATGTAAATTTAAACTATATTAAAAACATATTAAATGTTAATAAATAAATATAAATAAATATTAAAAATGAATAATGTTAAAATATATTAAACAAATAAAAATTAAAATTGTATAAATTATATATATATATATATATCAATTAAAAATGATGGATACATTATAAAAATATTAAACAAATAAATATTTAAAACATATAAATTATAAAAAAAATAAAAAAAATAGTAAAAATTATTGATAATAATTAATATTAAATGAATGATTGTTAAAAATGACTGAAATTTAATTAAAAGATGAAAAAATTGAAAAAATATTTTAAAAAATTAATAAGATATTAATTATATAAATTTTTTAAAAAATAAAAATGAATATGTATTTAAATGAAAATGAATATATATTCTTTATGTGAATTACAATTGTATTTAAAGCATTAAATATTAATCAATAAATATATATGAATATTAAAAATGAATAAAATTAAAAAAAAAATTTAAAAAAATGAATAAATTAAAAAAAATTATTAATGACATATTTATTAATAAAAAAATAAATAAATTTAATATATTAATATATATATATATATATTAATTATAAATATTAATAAATGGTATATATTAAAAATAAATATAGAAAATAAATAAAATTTAATAATTAAAAAAAAATTATTAAATATTACATATTAATAAATAAAAAGATAAAAAGATAATATTAACAATTTATATTATTTTTTTTATGTTTGTATCTATAAAATTAAATTAATTTTTTATCTGTATATGAGTGAAATTACAATATGAAAAATTAAGTGTAACATATTTAGTGAATTTTTGAATTAATAATTAAATATTTATTGTTTGATATATATATCAAATTGATAAAAATGACATTGATAAAACAAAATCAATTAATTAGTAAATAGTTTTAAATTAATATTAAATATTTTTAATTAAATTCATAAGTTTTTTTCACTAAATATATGAAACATAAATTTATATGATTTATAATACATATTTTGTATTATATAAATAAAAATTAAGAAAATTATATATATATATATATATATATAATTTTTATTTTATATGAAATTTTTAACTAAATATCTTATATACTAACTAAAAATGTATATTTAGTCATATATAAATCATATTTAATAAAATATTTTATATTTTTATCAGTATTTATATATTTATATATTATTTTTAATGGTATAATTTTTTTAATGGAATATTCCATTTATCATTCCTAAAAAATGCGTCGATAAAGGGTGGCCTTTATCAATATTTTTTTAACACTAATAAAGGTGACCCTTTAAAAACACTTTTTTAGGATTGATAAAGGGTACCTTTATTAGTGTTTTTTTATTGCACAGATAAAGGCCATAGTTGTATATTGGGCATTTTTGCAGTAGTAGCATCGCGATGATAGCTTGCAGCGGTAGATCCCCTATTTTTTAAACGATGGTAGTAGCTTCTCCAATGGTCGGGGTAGCAGCCTCTTGTTTCTGTCGAGTAAATATCTTAGGTTATCGTTAGTTATAAAAATATGCAATCGCTTTTTTTTCTACCATTTCTAAATATATTTTATTCATGTTCTATTTTTGGTATATTTCTATTTTTTAAATACATTATGTTTATAATAATTATTTTTATTATTTTCTTTATTATACAATTATTTATTAATTATTTTTAGTCTATGAGAATAGTTTTAAAGTGATTTAATTTTTTTAATATTTTATTAAATATTATTTTCATTATTCATAAAAAATACTACATATGTTGAAAATATTTATTTTTGTTAAATTCTTAATTTTAACAATTTCTAAGTTTTTTTAATATTTTTAAATATTTTAAAATTGTTTTTAATGTATCAAATGCATGAAAAATATGTTTTTTATTTTATTTATTTATATATATTGTATTCCGAAATTTTTATTAACATTCAATATGCTTTTGATAATTTTAGAATTATTTCACTTAGTTTGAATGCTTTATTTCAAATTCTGTTTGGCCTATTGTTAAGGAGATTATTTTGAATCTATCCAAAAGTTTTTGAATAAATATCTTGACGATTGTTTTGGAAACTATTTTTCTATTCCCGAGATAATTATTATAACGATAAATTATATATATATATATATATATATCTTTTATATTCAAGTAAATGTTATTTTTATTATAATTTTTTAATTTTTTTACCCTTGGAAGGAGTTTGTTAATCTTTTAAGTTCTCTATTTAAAGGGATGTTGAGAATCTTTGAAAGAAATTGAATATTATCGATTTTATTTTCAATGCTCTATTTTCTTTTTGAAAATAAATTTGGGAACTTTCAAAGTGTTTTACAATCTATAAAGTCCTGTGAGATCCTTATTTCATCATCTAGATGGTCTATCAAGTTCTTAATTACATCTTCTTTGACTTTTACTGCATTGAAGAGAGGAGATGATCCAATAATTGAGAACAAGTACTTGTGTTTTATTCTTATTCCATCTATTTCATTCTGGTTTCTTGAGTCTATAACACTACTTCCTATCACTCGCGTGCATTATAACTTTCTATTTATGCCTTTACATACAAAATAATTCATCCTTTATTTCCTTGGGTTTTGACTCTTATATTCTAAATTCAGGACCATTTAGGTTTTGACACCCATAGTCTAAATTCAATGTTATAATTGGGTTATGACTCCACATACAAAAGACAGTGTTAGTGTGGTTATACCAACACTTTTTAGAAAAAAAATTTGAATCCTGTTATGATTATCCTTCAAAAATCATATTAGTGAACAATGTAACATTCACCAAGTAAATAGGTAAAAGAGTATACTAGGCCCACTATGGACCAAGGTAACATAAAAAACATCTTGTGTTCATTATTTTATTTTTATACTAGTTAACTTCATTAATTAACCTTCATAGTTAATTAAGATAATTAATCTATTTCAATAAATTTTTTAATCTGGTCTATTCACCCCCCTCTATACCTTCTACCATCACCCTTCCATACCTAAAATATATGGCATAGGAAATAGTTCACTCTTGAATTATTCTATCTTATATTTTTCAATACCCTATTATTACCATATTTTTTTTAGAAAACCATATCTCTCTTAAAAACCTCTATATACACATGGAAAAATAACCATCCCATGATTAAACACTAGTTATAATATATAAATGGATCCTAGAAAAAATTATATAATAATCATGGTACCTACAATGACAACTTGAATTCAAAATGGATTTCAATATATATATTAGTGAAAAGGTTTCCACATAGTTAACACCTAGATTTTCGTAAAACTTTAATAACCAATATTATAGTATAGGTATTATATTTACCATCCATTTCCATATCTTTATTGAATTCTCATTTGAAATCTATGATTTTTACATCATCTGGATATACTACTAAAATAAAAATCTTTAATTTGGTACATGGAATATATATATGAGTTTATATTAACTTTATAACTTTAATTTATTTTCATTTGATACATCCTTATTGTAAAATCATTCATTATTATCAATTAATAATATATCACCTAACTTGGTGATTATAAAACCATTAATCTTTTTTTATCTTTATTACATAGTATGTGTCACTAGAATAACTCCTCCCACTAAATCTCATAGAGTTTATATTCCTATTCCAACTTATTTCTATCTTGATCCTTGAATTCATTGAAGTATATCATTCTCCTACTATCTCAAATAGAAATTTTCTACCCTCTTATATAATCATAGTCATTCACTTGACTAATTCTTATTCAATCATATGGATGGTAATATCCTTAGTTACTTATGATAATTAACATTAACTCACACTATTTTTTTCAATTCTCTTTCCAAAATAACCATTAACAAATTATTTTCATAAAAAACAAAATATTATGTGACATAATGTATTTATTTCATATAATAACTTATATGACATACATTAATCATTATTATTGGAATATGGTTAAGTTTTGATGTCATTATTTGTGAATTTTGTCTCAAAAGAAAAATATAATATTTATAGGACTTATAAGACTCATCATCGATCTTTATTTAAGAAACATCATGACTATGATGTATATATGGAAATGTGAGATTAGGAATAACTATTATCTATATTTAAATGATTTATTAATGCTTGGTTAAGATATTATTTACCTCATCCACCTAGAGCATCTCTTATCTTCAAATATTTTAAATAAACCTCATGAAGTATATGAATTTACCTAAATATTCTACTTTAAATTGGTCACATGTATCTTACTAAACAAATTGATAAATATATGTGAATTTATAACCTTTTTATATCAAAAAATATTTATTTTATTAAAACCTTATAAATGATAATATCAAATACCTATGGTTTTTAACTCTAGATAATCTAAACACTCTTCTTAGTATATATTTGACATTTACTTCTAGTTTTACTTGACCATGAATTATCTTTCCATAACTGGGTATTATTTGAGTCTCACATTTTATATTCATCATTAATTTCCAATATTGGACATCTTTACTTCAAGTATGATTATACTATTAATTGAGTATGTTACACCATAACAACATTTATTTCAAAAATGAAATAAAGGCTCATTGTGTCTGAACTTGACCCCAATATAATGTTTTTGGTAAAACCCAATACAAAACAATAGTTTTTAAATACAATAATATTTCCACTTATCAATGTGAACTTTTTACCATCTCTTAGATAACTTGGGATTCAAGATCCATCAGTAACTTAAAGGTTCACTTCACTTTCATAATATTTTTGGACTTCCATGGTTAAAAATATGTGACTTATATATTTGAATTTAAAACACAATAAGAGAAAAACAATATTCCATGTAATGATAAATATACCTAATGTTGAATTTTTTACTTGATTTATATTTAGTTTATTATAATTCATCTTCTAGTTACCTTTATTGGAACATGTGAATAAAATATCCTCTTGTTCATTGCTCTCCCTCTTAATCATTTATTCCTTTGATGGTCATTGCAAAGGCAACACTAACTTTATAATTTTCAATAGAATTTTCAACCTCGAAATTTTTATTTTTCTCAATAATGATTAAAGAATAAAATTCCCACATATACCTATCAACTTTCTGAACCATTGTTAAAATATTCTTGAGAATGTTCTATATACTATTCATTTTATAATTTTTAATGAAAATGGATAATTTCTATAGTAAGTATGAAAGAGTGAGATTTATGGATAATTTATTATCCATAGAGAACTCCAATTTGGTTAATTTTTTAATGTATTACATCATATTTAGTACATGATCAATAGCTAAGTATAAAAATTTTAATTTAAATATTTGTAATAAAGTGATAATATCATTTATCATTCACCTATTTCTCTCCTTATCAAGTTCTTATAAATGAGTCATCATGGTATATCCATCCATATCCTTATGTTATATTATTAGATCACTAGACATAACTGATAACATGATATTGAACATCTGATATACACTTCATGTGCCTAAAATTGGCATCCTTCTCACCCTCACTCTCATGCTAAGATGGTTGATCTAGTATAAGGAACTCCAGTACATGAAACTTGTTATTTTATAGTAGTACTATTCATAAGAACCTATTCCACTATTGGAAATTTTTGTTGGTGAGGAAATTTTATTTCTATAAAACTAATCATAGTGATTTCATGGTTTTAGTTTTTCATTTTTCAATGACAAATAAATAGTATATTTAATAATTTAATTTGATCATGAATTGTGACATAATTAATTATTTAATTAAGTCTCTCAGTATTTTATAAAATATGGAAATCCCTTACAATTGGATTATAATTACACAATCTCTACGATATTTTAGTCTAAAGGACCCATATTTACTTTCTCAAATACTAGAAGGGGTTATTTTCAAATTATTCAAAGGTATTTAGGTAAACTATATTCTTTAAAACTTCATTGACTTATATATCTTTTATTTATTGGGTTTATTCCCTAATATTGAAATCCTATACTCGGTACTATCCTTCAAATTACACCAATCATGCTGAGAAAACTTCTCTTGATGCTATTTGGTTAAGTCAACCTAAAAATTTTATTTAAATTACCATATAATTAAAGTACCCTCACAAGGTAAAGACTAGTGCTTTGGATTATGATTGTATTCTAACTCAAGTGATGGAATTTGTTTGATGACTTATTATTTTAAGCTGATAAATTTTGTTAACTTAAATATACTTTATTTTATTCTCCATATGATTGTTACTTTTATGTGAATCTTAAAAACATAATTAACTACATATTTTAAAATAATTTAAGCATTAAATATATTTGTATAAAGTATTATATTTCATCCATTATATACATGTTAATTACTTTGTGTGAGAACTTATATAAATAATTAACTATACTCAATAAAAAATATTATAAATTTTATTTAATTTTATCTAATAATTATTGTTAATTTATTTATATTATATGATAATGTTTTATTATGAATGTAATTAAACCAGTCATCATGTAAGTAAATATATAACCATGAACTAATAAAATAAAATAAATGGATGGGATGATCTGGATATTTATCTACTGATTAGTTTATCAAGTGATTATAAACCAACCTATACTCTAGGGAAAATAAATCTATGATCCCTAACATGGCTCAAGTTGCAACATCCACCATTATTCTAAGTATCTCCTTGTCTAGATTTATCTTTGCTCAAACATTGAACCATATCCTTTAGATGGGAACTGCAACCTCTGCAAATGTATACTCACATGAAAGTGAGTGGTACCGAGGTTTTAGGGTTACATAAAATAATTCTTGGACACATAGGCTCATACATATTTAACAAAGGAGGGTTGGATAATTCTGAAGGGTTATTTTTAGAGATTATTAACAATTATTAGAAACAATGGAAGAAATTAAAACCACATTATTAAGGATCTTCATAAAATATAATATGAAATAGATTATAAAATAGAAATGAAAAACTATTGTAAATCTACTGTAACTTACAACTAAGAGCCATTACATCATTCTAAATCTCCTAGAAATCATAAACATCATCAACCATTGTCTTTGCTTTGTATGATAATTATTTAAGGAGATCATAAATAGAAGTGAACAAAAACACCTTGAATCCAAGGTGAAACACTGATCAATGGATCCATGATTGTATCATGAGGATTTTTGAGAAACTAAAATGGTTATAGCATATTATTAAGTTAGAAGAACAATTCATGTGAGGAATATATATTTGAAATAGGCTTATACATATTTCACACCATACACACCCAATAGAATAGGATCATATCTTCTTATATAGTTGAAGATCAAGGCATCTTCTATTCATAATTCATTGTTTTCATTTCTGACTATTTGGATATAATTCATTAAAAAATTTCAATGAATTTATAAAAATCCTTTAATAAATTCATAATGGATAATAACTAATGAATAGACTATTCAGGGGAAATAAATAAATAATATATATATATATTATACTCATGCATCGCATGTATCAAAAATACATTCATCATATGCATATATATTAAATATACACTATATATATGATATCATATTATATATATGTGTGTGTGTGTATCATGCATCATATGAATCTATACATTCATATCATGCATGTACATTTTAGTTCACAAGTAACAATTTTCCACTCACACTAAAATCCAATAAGGAATACATACAAAACTTTACAACTCATTATAAATCCATCAGAACTCTTTTGGATACAATTTATTCATCAAACTATCTTCATTTTGAACAAACACTTTATCTAAAATTTTATACTTTTCCAAGGTCCTAACTGTGTGACCCTATGGACCTTAGCAGCATTGAAAACAACTATGAAATCCCAATATCATGGATTTTAGAAAATAGAGGCATCTAGAAAAGCATTACTACTACTCAAGCTACTAAGGGGTCTGGTGTGATCTCCATCAAACATACTCATATCACTTTATAAACATGACTACAAAAATATGTATCATATACATTGTATGTATGACTATATAATCCTTTTTTTCATGACATATAGTGACCAATAAACATCAAATTTTTCACTATAGTATAGTCATCTCATCTTTTCTTAATTTACATAAATATACTGACCAAGCCGATGAATATATCACACATCATTCATCTAATAGATGGGTACATCACATGTCATTCATTCAATGGATGATTACATCACTATAACTTATCCAAGTAGTTGAAAGCATCAT
The DNA here is from genome assembly GCA_963277665.1 of Viscum album. Classification (NCBI taxonomy): domain Eukaryota; kingdom Viridiplantae; phylum Streptophyta; class Magnoliopsida; order Santalales; family Viscaceae; genus Viscum; species Viscum album. Next base: position 772,663,611 of record OY728126.1, read on the forward strand.
ATATAAAACAAATAAGAATGGATATGAATTTCCTCAGTCTAATCTAATCACGGTCCATATGTCTCTATCTTTTTAAACAAGTAGAGAAATCTCATCTTTATTTCACTCCAACTGACAACATGATCATAAAAATACCCAACCACTCCAATATTAGCTATGTTATGTTGACTTGTGTAAATACAGTATCAAAGAATGAAGGTTCTCATAATAGGTATCTACACAACCTCAAGTTAGAAGTAATGATAATAAGAATACACCCCTAAGCATATCTATGACCTTATAAAATTCCATGATATATACTTTCACGGATCAGTCCAAGTAATAAGTCTATACATATTATCACATGAATAAATTATATATATATCATATAAATCCCTTTTTAATGATTAAAATAATCTATTTAATCTAATTTTAGCATATCATCACAATCCATAATACTTTATGATGATCATCGATTAGAGAAAATTCAAAGTTTGTACTTTGTGGGGATATTTTTCTTTTGACCAATAATGTAAAGTAAATTTGAAGCACACGTGAATGAATGATAAATGGATATTTCCTTTTTTATAATTTCATGATATGTTTATAACCATTACAACCAATATCTTAGGTATTTAAAATCTATAGATTATATATGAATCTCATATTGTTTTTGCAGTAATTGTTTTTTTAACATTACATCCATATATAATTTCTATCATATCCCAATGTGACTATCTAATAAAATACTCCCACTAACTTATTAGTTAGTAACATTTATGAAGCAATCTAGTTTTAATAATTAAGAGAGATAGAAGTTATATTTCTTAAGTTTGACTCTTTGAGCATATATTCAAAATCATTAACTTCATAACATCAAATTTTATAATTTTATCCTATGTTGTTTAATTATAAATATTTCTATGTACATTATCATCATATTTTGAATCCCATATATAAAACTTTTTCATTGAAATATTTTGTAAATAATGTGACTATTTATATTATCACTTTACTAACATATCTTAAACTCTTTTATGATAAATTGATATCCACTTCATTATAGTAACTAATGTAACTCTTTAAATTTATCTTTACCACCATACCCTAAACTCTATTAGGATACCAAGTGATATACTTTTTATATTGGATGGTATAAACCTTTAGGGAATAGTGATGTTCACTTGTTATGGTAACTAAATGTAACACTTTATAGTTTACTTTACCATCATATATCCAAAACTTCTATAAGATATTAAGTGAAGAATCACTATAATCTTAGACTAACATAATCCTTTATTTAATAGTGATATTTACTTTATCACATTAAATAAATGTAACTATTTACATTTTTCTTTATGATCACATATCCTAACTCTTTAGAATATAATGTAAATAATCACATAAACTAAATCTGGTACAATATTTTATTTGTTAACTTATAAATTATCTAAGTTAAAACATACTCCCATTGGCCTCTTAGATAACATATTCCTTTCATAATATCTTTATATGACACAACACAAACTACTTTCTATTTTATAAAATAATATTTATTTACTTTTAGTGGGAATATCTACCAAATAAACTCTTGTTTCCATATATCATATATAATTCTATGTGTTTAGAGTTTTTTCTAGAAAAATAATATTTTATTCATTAAAATACACCACTAGTGGGTGGGAATCAAATTCCATCATATTTTAAAAAATTTGTTTCAACAAATACTATCCTTGATAAAAAAACTTTTGTCCACATCTTATTCTCAAAACATGTTATAGAACCTAATGAATCATAAGCCCAACATATAATATTAATAATAAAATTTTGTTTATAAAAACTCTTTTTTAACACCTATTATCATATAAGATAAGTGTGATGAAGATAGACTTATTTTACATGGATTCATGCAAGCTTAATAAACATTTTTACATTGAAATGTTTTATGTAGTAACTATTTACTACATCACTTGAATGTAAACTACAATCTATTTCAATTATTCCATTTATTTTGAAATAATTCATATTTTAAATGCTTTTCAAGTATACATTTGGTATCATATACCCTTTAAAATTTAATAATTGATTTCTATAACACTTATACCAGATATGAACATTCCATGAAGTTCCAAAACCCCTTTATGTATTCTAGATAATCCCATAATATTGAATCATTAACCATTATTAATAATAACCTAAGGTTTAAAATAACCTTAATTGGTTTCTTATAGAAATATTGTTGGATTTTTCAACTCTATCTCTTCCAGTTTTGAAATTTTACTACTTTGTACTACCTTTATAGTACCAAAACATTGACATCATATGCCTAGTTCATTTACTCTCGGCATTTTTAGAATATCAAGTAAATTATTCTTGAACTCATTCATATTGTGTAAACATTTCCATCAATGACAGTAGGATCAATTTCTTAACCATAATAATCCTTATAGGAATTATTCAATATCTCAAAGAATATTAAATCATATTGAATACCATTGACATATAAAATCATATTGAGTACATGATATTGTAATTCCTTAGTCCAATTAGAATCTTGTGCCTTTGAAACATTAATTGAATCATTTAATGCTTTCATAATCATATAGATTCACTTGATGAATAATTTCAATAGTTAGTTACTCAGGAAGGAAAAGTTCTAACAGATAGAATATTCTTATTTCTTAAGAAATTTTCTTAAGATACCAGTCTTTGGAGTTTATTACTTGAAGCTTCTATTTTCAAGGATTAATATATAGTTTAATTTGATTACGATGATTCATTTATCTATAACATAACATTTTATCAGATAAATATCATGTCTTATATCTTTTCATTAAGGTATTTATAAGAAATTTCTCCCACTAAAATGATGACCTCGTACATCATATTCATTTAGTGAGACAATATCAATATTTCACTAATCAATGATTCCACTATGGATTTCATCTCATCAATTAGTAATTTAGGTCGGGAATCATCCTAAACATATCATATATGATTCTTGGATAGCTAAATGGACAACCCTTTGTCCAATCCTTCATATGGATAAACTCAACTCTATTCCTCTACTATCATAACAGTCAAGGATTCTCAGATAAGTGTTATCGAAATAAAAAACCAAAAACAAGATAACCAAGGATAGTATAGGGGAGCCCAACTTTGGCATGAAACTACCTGACAAGATAATCCATCTTCATTAATTACTTACTTACCTTATATAAGATAATCTAGGGGCATCTGACTTTGGCATGAAACTACCCAATTGGATAATAGAGGTCTTGAAAAGTGTCACTTTGGAATAAATCTAAAACTTTGTATTTTAATGGGATTTTAATATCACCATATTATCACATGTTATTACTATTTATGTATGTATTATTCTGGTAATTTATTTTATGATCATATTCCCTCAACCTAATAATTATGTTCAAACCATATTGATGTGTAACTCTTTACATAACCCAAAAGTATGTATTTCCCAAAAAAAGTCAAACATATTAATACATATCCAGATTCATTATATGGATAAGGTACATTAACACTTCATGTAAAGGAATAGAGTTATATGAGATTAAAAATCTTTAAATGAGTAATCCTAGAATGATAGATATCCAACTCTATTCACCAGTCTGGACAAGGCACAAGCCTCCATTTAGGTAGGTAGTCAAACCCAGAGTCTCTCTACCTAGAGATAATTTTCTCAATAGAGAATCTAATTCATCATAACTATAAAACATAATATGCACAAACTATATTCAATAACTAAATTCAAGTTCATAACTTCAATTACAAACCAAGGTCAAGGTAGATGAAAAACTAAATTCATTATGGAGTCACCCCTAGAATGAAAATGTAATTCTCTATCCTAGAATTAGTTTAACATTTTAAACGAAAGAATACATCATTGATCGTATAAAATATGAATAAAATAGGGAATAAATTTTAAATAAATAAAAAATTCGGATATTTAAACATGATATAAACATTTATGAAGAAATCATAAATAAACTCCAATTATATATGTTTGGTAATTTTAGTTTCAGTGTTATGGAAATTCCATAATTTTGGATATAGAAATTTTATATTCATTCCAATATAAAATATTTTATCTTTGTCTTTATATGGAATTTAAATTTTAAATATATGATATTTTATGAACTATGAATAAATTATAATTAAATTTCTATTATGTCAACATTTTACATAATCTAAATATCATATAATTAATTATTATTTAAACCTTCATCATATTAATCATGAAAATACTTTTTATGTGGCTTAAATAATATCTAAATAAGGCACCCTTTTAGTTTGAACTATTAAAAATTATTAATTATGAACAATTCATAATTTAAATATAATGATTTTATATTTTGTCCTTATTTCATAATTTATAACCCTTTATAAATTACTACTTATTCTTTCTAAAAAAATAGTTTCTTTATATATCATAAAAATTCCATATAATTTTTTATAAGTTATTTAAAATATTAAGATTTAATATCTTGGAAATAAAATGTTTTATAAAAATTTAATTAATTATAATAAATTAATAATTCATTAATTCATTAACAATTTATAAATTAAAATATCACAAAATACATTTTATTGTTATTTATAAAGATTTTACAAACCATTGAAATCATTTAAGAATTTCAAAATAGTTTTTAAAATCTTTTATGTTTACCCTTATGTAGGAACCCCTTATTATGTAAGGGTATCCTCCCTTTACCCTTACACAAACATTCTATATAAGGATAATTCAATTCTCGAGCCCTTGTGTGAGGGTAGATGTACATGACCATTACGTAGCATATGATGCGTAATGGAACAGAAGGTCTTACCTTTACGTGAACACTTCACGCAAGGGTAAGTGAAAATATACATTTATGTAAATCTTTTAAAACACCACATTACCTTTACATAACAACTCTATATAAGGGTAAGTCTCCCATGACCCTTATGTAGACCATGGGGAAAGATGGGATAACCCTTATGCAGGAATAATTTCATAAGGTAAACCTTTACGAAAATCCTATTAGTGAAAAGTTAGGTTACAAATACCTATATCCATAAGGGTAAGATATGGTGACCCTTACATAGACTAATATATTTAAGTTTAAGTAAAGATAACCCTTACGTGAACCCCTTCATGTAAAGTTATTGCCTTGTTACCCTTAAATAATTGATCTACGTAAGGGTAATGACCTGATTACCTTTACACATTTCATCTGTATAAAGGTAACACATCAGTTACCTTTATATATCCTATCTATGTAATGGTATTCTTTTTTAAAATTGTATTTTCAACTAAAAAAATGCATCCCTATTTTTTCAGTTTTCTTTTTCATTTCATCTTAAGTTTCATAAAACTTATTCATGGATCCCTTTAATACCACTTAGGGTTTTGTTAGAGTCTAGTAACAATTATTAGAAATAGTAAAAGAAATTAAAACCCATTTATCTTGGATCTCCATGAAAGATAATATGAAACTGCATATAAAATATAAATTAAGAACTATTATAAATTTTATGCACCTCACTCTAAAGATCCACTGCATCATTCTTGATCTCCTGGAAATTAAAAACAGAAACAACCCTCTTCTTCGCTTTGTGTGATAATTCTGGAAGGATATCACAAAGAATAGTGAACAAAATAACCCCGCATCTAAGGTGATACACCAACCAATGGATCCAAAATCATATCATGAGGATTCTTGAGAAACTTAATGGATTCTAGTGCCTTCTTAAGTGAGATGAATAGTTCTTGGGAAGAAGAGAGATTCAGAAGAGGCTCATACATATCACACACCACACACAACTAATAGAAGAGGATGAAATCCTATTATATAACCAAATACTAAGGTATATCCTATTCATAATGCATCATATGTGTTTCTGACTATTGGGGTGTAATTCAATAAATGTTTTCAATGAATTTAATGCAAATCCTTTAATCCATTCATAATGGATAATAACTGATGAATAAACCATTTTATAGAAATAAATAATTTATATATTATTTTAATTTATCACATGCGTAAAAAATAGATCTGTCATATGAATATATTAAATGTACACTATATATATAATATCATATATTATATATAAGTCCCATGTATCATAAGTATGTTTACATGAATCTCATGTATGTAGATTTTAGTTCACATCCAAAAGATTCACAGATCATCATATTTAATTTAATAATATTTATCACATAATAAAACATGTAATAAATAATTTAATTAAATAAATAAATCCAACACATATGAATTTCAATCAAAGATCATGATCATTCAAAACATGAAACAACAACTGCATTTAATATTTCTAGCATTCATTTCCAAACATTCATTTTAATATAAATTGACTTGAATTAATAAATTATTAAAAAAATTAATAATTTATCTTTAATTATATCTAACTTATGGTACTTGAGATTTATTTTAAACTCCATTAATTATTATCAAATAAGTTAAAGAAATTTTTTTATTTAAAATATTTAAGTTCGCATTATGAACTTTGGAGGAAACATGACACATACTACCTACGTAACATTAAACTTCTTTACTATAAATGTAATGAGTATAAGACATGTAATTACACATGGAACACAATATGATACATGTTTTCTATGGTCTGTATCATTTACCACATACTACATGGCATGTAACCCCATACTGTGTGTAGCTATATACACAACACCTTGTTACACGATGTCAAACCACATAGTCTTTGGAACATGTAACTCCAAACTATGTGCCACTACATTAATGTATAACCACCCAAACGCACAAAAAAAATCCATAGATAATATCATTCGCACATAATTTATAAGTAAATTAAATATATAATTACCTTAATTGTTGTATTCTTCTTGATCATCTTTTTCATGCTACTTTCATTATATTGTCGTTGCGTTGGAGAACCCAACTGATGATCCCTCTATACATATCCACATGTACTCCCTGAAACTAAAAATGATGATATAGATCTTGTGAGTTCTATCATGAGATGAATAAGTGCATTACATAATCCACCTTGATCACAACAATGGATTTCTTATTTTCTCACTCTAAAATATTGAGAGATGGAGGGCGGATTTTTTCTATTTTTCTCTCTAGAACTTAAGAGAATAATTCCTAGAAAATACTCTCACTTGAGAAACTCATTTCACTTCTATAATATATATTTTTTTTATAAATTAGGTTAACATTAAAAGATATAATAATAAATTATATGCTTTTAATTTAATACTAAATTAAACATTTCATGCCAACCATACTATTAAATAATAATAATTAATATTTTAGTTGACATGGAAATTAAATCTCATGTCACCATTCACTTAAAATAATAAAATAACTCTTATTATTTTAACGTTACATATAACATTTAAATACCATTTCTTAAATAAATATTTATTTAAATAATAAAACTACATTATACATGTCACCACACTCAAATAATAATATTTATTATTTTAAATGACCAATAATGATATAATATAATTTCTTAAAAAAATTATTTAAATGATACTAAAATATATTTATTGGATCATTAACTCAATCAAAATCCTCCCATAATGTTATCAAACCTTAAATAATAAAATATTTATATGATAAAATAAATATTATATTCACTTAACTTGTGAATAAATATTTATTTATATTTATATTCATATAAATTAAATATAATTCTTATTTTACTATATTAATTAATCTTGTGAATAAATAAATTTTATATTCATTAACCTCTGAATAGGTAAATAAGAGATTAAATTTAAATCGCATATTCTAAACTTTAATATCTCATGATTGACTATTTTTTATGATCAAATTATCTTGAATAAATATTATTTCACTAGCTAGGAATAAATTAATTCTTAAACATAAATACAATATAATTTAATGAGCTTCTAAATACACTTATTTTGTGACTACTCCAAATGACCCGAAGACCTTCTTTTTTTATTTTATTATGGATAATCCCCCTTTTAAGGGTTGAAGGGGAACCCATACATGACCAATAGGCCCAAGGCACAAGGCCCTACATGACTTTTAATACATGACCCAAAGTCCTTGAGGCATACCATGCCCAAAACACGACCCATAAGCCCAACCGACTAGAACTGCCCCTTCCCCAGCTTCTTCATCATTGATTGCCTAGCTCCCCACCTTGCATTGCTGATCGACTAGCATTTCTGATCGGCTAGAATTGACCCACTAGGGACTTCTCTCAATGGAAATATGTGGAACTTACCTAAATTACAAGATCATCATCTAGAAACATGTAATGGAACCCATAGAGAAAGAAGTAATTACAGAAACTACAAAAACCTTCCTACGAATTATACTATGTAATATAATCTCTTTTCCAACTAATTTCTCATCAAACAGGATGCATATTTTTGTCATCACCCAATATACTCAATTTATCATTCTTTGACTTTTTGAAACAGTGTTTTCTCTAAAATACCATGGTCATGGGTTTTATCATAAATTTCTATTTCAATCAAAGGTCTAAAGATATATTCTTCTGTTAATATGGAATTAAAAAATCCTTGCTTGACCATTCAATTAATTCTAAATCACTTATGATGTACCTCACACATGATACCTCACCATGATCGTATATCATCACAATTTTCATCCATACATCAAAGTACATAATTAATGATGCACATTAAGAATATTAATGTATAATCTTCGGGTTCACATTATAGTAGGGAACTGATATAACCCTTTGATAGAATAAATATTCTAAGTAAATTACCACATTAGTGTTATGTAAAAGAATAATCAATATAGGATAAGAATATATATATATATATATATATATATTATACATCAAAATACAAAGTCAGTCAGTTCAAGAGAACCAATTCCAATAAGTATTAATGATCAGAATATATAGGAAAATTTGATATTTTGATGTTAATTTGATCTGTTAATGCGTTTATTGATGCTATATAAATTAATTATATGAGTAAATAAATTCTATTGAATTTTTCAGGAATAATTGATTGATTTTTTGATAATTTTAGTATGGAATAACTATTTTAAAATATGTATTTTTAAGTAAAAATAAATGTGTTAACAATCTAAACTCATCTAGTGAACTTAACCAATTAGTTGTGTGCTTTAATAATTTTTATAGAGAAAATATTAGGATATAAATTGGTTTTTTTTAATGAAATTATATTTATAAAGTTTTAAAATTACATATAGAAAGGGAAATTATTGCTTAATAATTAATTTATTGAGAAGTTGGTTAAAGGGGATAAAATGAGGATTATCCTATAAATTGGGCTTACTAAAAATAGTGTTTAAAATAATAAAAGTGTTTTTGAAATTAAATGTGTTTATATTTATTTTTTAAAAGTGATTATGATGTTTATATTGGATAACTTGAGGCTGAATTATAAGGTATTGTTCTGAAAATGAATATGTGTTTGGTAAATTTTACTCCAACACTTTTATTATGAAAAGATCCCTGATTTTAGACACTTGTGAAGGTTCTGGGTGTAGTGAAATCATGTTGTGGTGGGAGATATATTAAAATTTATTTTAATATTTATTTTCTTAAAACCCTAAGAGAGGATATTTTAATGCTAAATTTAAAATTAATTTATTTAGATATGAATAAAATACATACCATGTATTAGGATCCTTTCTTCGATGACGTTGATAACCATCCAAAAGAACCTTTTCAGATTACCTATATTTTTTTTTGAGTATCCAAGGGTAAAACCCCTCTAGCGGTGATCCAAACATGCTCCTTTGATCTCTGAGAAACCCCAATTGATTTTTGGGTGCTAGAACAATGAATCAATTATCTTATGTTATTCATGTAGATCGCTCATCCTTTGATGCTAAAGGAATCTCCCTTTCATTTCACATTCTTGATAGGGATAGAGAAAAATTAATTCTAGAGAGAATTCATAATGTATAATAATTCTTTATATCTTGAGTTTTTTATCCTACATAATAGACATAATCATCTATTTATAGAACTATAGTTTAGGTTAGATTATTATTTAATTATGTAATGGACCTTTAATAATATAATAACCATTGTAAAACCGCATTCTATAAAATAGTACTATTATTATTATTATTATTTTATGGTGTGTGTTAACTTGTGCAGTAATGGTTATTATTTATCAGCTTGCAAATTAGTATTCATCGTCAAACGTGATCTGCGTCCGTCTGAACTTCTTCTCATTTATTAAATACCTAAATAAAATATTTTATCCTCTTAAATAAATATTTTATTCACAAACCATAAAATAAATATTTATTAAATATTCAGTAAAATAAGTATATATATTTTATTCACAATCCGATGAATAAATATTTATTTAATTTAAGCTAACAATAAAACGTAAATAAAATTATTCCTCTATATTGAGAATAATATTTATTCCATTAATTAAATTCAAATAAAATTTAATCAAGATCAACAGAAACACTTAGTGTGTGACCCTCTAGGATTCTTTCTCTTTGGAATTAGGTGGGATTGCCTAAAGTCTAATATTACTCTCTAGAAATGGGTCAAGTAACCTAAGAAAAAGAACTTAATGTCGCAATGACAACATCCACATATGAATACTCACTGTGTAATATAATCCCTTTTTCACAATATCTCATCAATTAGGTTTCACATCTATGTCATCAACCTATGTTATTGATACATCTTTCTTTGAAAATATAAAATAAACACTATTACACCATGGACATAGAATTTAATGTAATAATTATATTTCAACCAAAGATTTGAGATCTCAACTTCCATCAGGATGGAAGAGATAAATCCTTCCTTAATATATTAATTAATAGCATGTCATTCGTGACACACCCAGCATATCTAACATCACCATGAACTTTTATCATTATGGTTTATGAAATACATCTAAGTGTGTGAGTCATAAATTCATTAATAATAATCATAAAGTCTAATAACCATTACACACACTCACAGATAGGAATATTCAATGACACCAAAACATGTGGAATTCTTAAAGGAGGTTATATTCTCATAATCTCCCATCCTGGAGATTATCAAATGTGAACTTCATGATAAGAAGCATCATCCACTTATGAGTACTCACACCTGATAGTATATGTACTATGTTCCCTGTCATAGTATGTTATCTGACTGTAGAACTATTTTTAAGATATATATTTAAATAATCTTAAAGTTTATCATCAAAGTGGGGAACTGGTATGAACTTATCAAGGTGATAGATACTCTAGGGCATTATCACTTTAATGTTATGCATAAGAACAATCAATATGTGAGAAGATATTAAAATTAAAATTAATTTCCTTGAATATAAAAGTAATATAAAGTAAAAGTGGTTAGTTATTGGGAACTAACTCCAAGAAACTCCCACTTTCACTAGATCCGACTCCTAATGACTGGTTTTTCCTCATGTGTTAAAAATGCTTCTACTGATTATGTCTATAACTACTAGGCTTACCATATTTCCATGACGCGGGTTGGAAAATCCACATGTTTTTGTGGTGAATTTATTTACTTCAACATTAATATCTTGATAGAAATTCCTCAATTAGTGATACAACTGATAATCCACCTCTTTTTCCACAACTAGAGTTTTAAATTGTTGCAATGGCTCATTTTCATCAGATTCCCATCGCAAAAATCCATTTGCGATGAGACTATATCACAAATGAGTCATCGTAGAAAACATAGTCACAATTTTGTTTTTTCATGATGGTTCATCCCAAATAATAATCTTTTAAAATGGTTTTCTCATCCATTAAAAATAATACTTAAAAATTTTTAAATAAATAATTATGATGGACCCATTGCAAATAATTTTATTTATGACGGACTAATCACAAATAATTTAATTTTTTAAAGTAACTTCATCAGTCGCAATTAATACGACCAATTTTTTTACGAAACCAATTGAGAAAGATATAAATATCTATCAAAATTTCTATTATTGTCAAAAAAAATAAAAAAAATAGTTTAAAAACAAAATTTAAAAAAGTTAAAAATAATCAAAAAACCTAAAATTAAAAAATCATTCCACACAAAATATATTTATCACCCCAAATAAAAAATAAAAAAATAGAATCAACCTGTATTAGGTGGATGAGGATCATTCAAAAGATCAGGGGAGGAAACTCTATAACAACATAATGTGAAAACCATCACATATACTCCAACATCTACTCATATCCCTAACATTTCTGCTCATACTCCTCATCCCTCTCTTTCTACCTCTCTCTCTACATTTGTTGTATCATCTCTTCCTTATCTCTCAACCTATCCTAATACTGTGTAGTAGATGATGATAACTCTACAATATTTTCCTTAAATATTACTAATAACATCACAGAATTACCATAATAACTGGTACATGTCACTCGTGAACAAAAACCAATCACTCGTCCTTTTTCGACACCATGTATAGTCATTCATATCTGTGTCGTCGTCAAAACCCGACTCGCATGTTCCATCTACTTCACTCTCATCTTGACTCTCTCATGAATGGAAAACTACAGCCTCATATGTTTCCTTAAAATACATTTAGAAATTATAATAATAGTAAAATTAATATTAGTAAAATTAAAAAAAAACTATCCACAATATTCCATTTCCTATCTTCGATAAGATTCAATGTATAGGGATCGGTTTACATATTTTTATAAAATTAAAACTCTATAATATATGGTTCAGTAGTGGTATGTATAATATAACAAACATTTTACATTTAAAGTATATATAAATTAATAAATAATATTATATACCATATATTGTAAATACATACCAAATATATGACTCCTAGACCTATGTGCGACCTTCTTCTACACTCGGTTCTGATGTCTAGATGATGAACTCCTCCTAAAAGTATCTCCTAGATAGTAGGAGCACAATCCATCCCATACACGAGCTGAGATGTATTCGGGTTGATGATAAATGCAAGAATTGTCGAAAATAGTATCTGAAGCCTTATCCATATCTAACTTTTTGAGGTTGTGTAAAAACTGAAGAAAATGTTCATATATAAAAATCTCTCATGCCTCCCGGATAGGAGCTCTCAAGAAATCAACAATTAGAGACCATAAATTATACAATATAATTAAAAACAACATGTCATTAATTAAATAAATATAAAATAAAATATATTATTTAATAACATACAATCCAATGGTTGAACATCTGTTCATGAATGGAAATGGGAACTTGATCCCATGACACCCATGGATTAGAAAAATAATTTCTTAGAATCGCACCAATCTACCGAATAGATAAATGAAAAAACTATAAAAAATATATATAAATATTATTATTAAAATTAATACAAAAACATAATAAAAAATGAATTCCTTAAATAGTTAAACAAACATCTATAAAAGAGGATCAAAATCAAGAGATGGACATCTCTGTGGAACATGGTCCAGAATCATCAATCGAGCAAGACAGGTCCACCTTCTAATAGGGGAAACATCCTATGGATTAGATGAATCAGGATCATCATTGAGAAGTTTGTTATCAATGAGGGAATAAACTAGATCATCAAGAGCATCTTTAACCATCTGAAACAAATAATATTACCTATAAATAAATATTAATACATATGTCAAATATAAAAACGAATAAAAACCATAATATAATAATTACCTATCAATAAATACTGGAACATAATAATTTAACCAATAAATATTTTTTATTTTAAAAATCAAATATTTAAAATTAATAAATACCATGGATAATATAATATTCTTACATGTCAATATTTGTCAATACATATATAAAATTTAAAAAAACTAATAATTTCTAGAATTAGTGAAGGAATCGAATAGATCATTGGGTTCGACCGTATGAAACAAACAATATTACCAGTAAATAATTGTCAATAAAAATATCGAATATATAAAACTAATAAATACCTGAATATAATACATCAATCGTCATTTTATTCCTTATATTCATCGAAAACAATGTCTTCATCCTCATCTTCACCATCATTAACTTTCATACGTCATTTAGTTTCATCATCCCTTATTACATCATCAATATTACCAATATCATCACCCCTTAACTCGAGGGTTTCATCATCGTATTTATATTTCATCAGGTAAGATATGTATTTGGTGATGTTTCTTGAAAATTTTCAATATGTTTTACTTCTACATAACCATTTTTATTTTGAATAAAATATTTTTCATGATATTTAATTTTTATTAAACTCTAACAGTCATTCAAATATCTGAAAACATCATAGTAATTTTCATATTTTTTTCCAATAAAAAATAAAAATTATTAATAATAGATGTCATTACAAAACTGATATAATGTTCCATCCAAATAAACTTAAATTACCATTATTTGAAACTAATATAAAAAAAATTGATAACATTATTCAAGAGTATTAGAGGTAATTTGTATAATTTTTTTGATACGTTCATCATATAATCTACAAAACAATTAATGTAAATAAATGTATCTATTATAAAACTTTAAAAAAACAATAATAATTAGTACTTACTAAAAAATCATTTATTCACAATTCAATTGAACATATGTTTGATCTATATACAGTTCCTCATCTGAAATCCATTGTTCTTGATAACCACCAATACCAAGCTTAGATATTATTAAAAACTAACAACTGATAGTTTGTGAAATCATCAACATTTTTCTCATTATAACCCATCTGATTATGTTTTAATTGATATTCCAATTAAAAATAATAAGAGCATAAATTTAAAATTCCCTCTTGCAAGTACACTTTAGGAATTGAACCTTCAGCTAATTATTTGTTACATACTTTCTTCTTTAATTTTTTCATACATCTATAAAATGGTTACATCCATCAAAATTATTCCAAATATCCACATTTATCATTGTATAGGAAATTAAATATTAAATTTTCCATTGATTCAATGAATCCTAGAGGTAATATTTTCTTCAATTTATATAAAACTAAAACAACATCATTTTTAGCAAACTCAATGCATCATAATCTGATATTACCACAAAATATCTCAGAATAAATGTTATATTTAAATTAAAACATCCCATATTGAATAATTAAAAATTACTATAATTCCAACAAGAAGTAATTTTTATATTATTTTATGACAGTCGTGACTTTTTAACCTAGTAATATGCCCATTTCTGATACAATGAGACAAATTAGAATCATAAACATCTAGTAACCTCAAATCTCAAATCCATTAACAAAATAATAAATTTATTTATTTACAAAGTGTGTAATATTATTTTATATTCATTAAATTGTATGATCTTTAATTATAAAATAGTTCAAGTTTAGGACGTCTGTGAATATGTATACGATCTAATAATACCTTTACATTATCTTTGGTCTGGCTGGGTGTGTCCAACATAGTATAAAATATGTTATCAAAAAAATTATTCTCAATATTTATTACATATAATATGTGACGAACCAAAAAATTAGACCGATATGGAAGTTACCAAAAAAATACCCTACTTTATCCAATTATGGTCTATCCCAAAACCATTTATTTTTTTCATTTATGGTTGGTCCAAAAGTAACATGAGGTCATGTAGAGATGGAATATTTTACCTAAATACTTGAGAGCACTACCAAAGGTTCACCTCTTTCAATTTTACCTCTTGTAAAATTATTTATGTTTCTTTGAAAAGGGTGATCCATAGGAAGAAATATTTGATTATAGTAAAAATAACTAGTCTTTATCTTATTAAAAAGCATAAATGATTTATTCTCATACATGAAGAATGAATATGGTTTTAGACCATGTGTACTCTATCCAGATAACATTCCATACACCAAAAAGTCACTAATCGTTCACATTAGCGCAACCTTTAGTGTAAAATTCTGATTTACAGCTATATTAAATGTTGTTACACTATTGTTCCATAATGAAATTAACTCATCAATTAGTGGATTCAAATAAACATCAATATTCTTCTTTAGATGTCTTGGAATTAATAGTGCCAAATATATATATGGTTCCTTCATCAGCATCCAAGAAGGTAAGTTGTATATAGTAATTAAAACAGACCAGCAAGAATATTTACTATCTTAAGAACCAAATGGATCAAAACCATCAATAGAAATAACCAACTGTATGTTATAAGGTTCTTAAGAAAAATAAGGATGAATCTTATAAAAGTGTTTTCATGAATCACCATCACATGAATGATTTAATATTTTAATGAGGTAAATTTTTTATTTATGTTATTTCATCAATGCAACTATTTTGTGAGACATAAATAAACATTGTAAAAAAGGTTTTATTGGAAAATACCTCTACTATTTCATAAGAAATCTAGATTTTCCTTATTGTTCCTATTTATTCCTTGATTATCCATATGTTTTAAAATTAAATAATGATTCATAATCACCATAATATAAGATGTATTCATTTGAACATGTGTGGATCTAATGATAACTAAGTCCCAAATTATGGACCAACCTCTTAATTTTATAGAAACATGCAGGTAGTGTATTTCTGTTAGGAAACAATGATTTAACCAAAGATAATATTTGATTGAATCAACTATTATACATCCCAAAATCTGATTGAATATCCATAAAATTTGTAACATCTTCAGGTTTTCTCATCGGACATCTTGAATATAAGGCCTCCTCAGCAGATTTCAACAAATTGTAAAATTGATATGGTTCAGATTTAGGATTTGGAATATCATTCTGAGTTTTTTTTTCTAAACAAATAGGGTAACATCCTTATGTACTAAATTTTAAAATGATGGATCTAAAACCAAAAAAAAATTATTTTCTACTAAATTGTGTTCTCTATGTTAATAAAAAAATATATAATATTTTAGAAAACCAAAATGTATTAGATGAAGTCCAACATTTTCAAACATTTTCAATCTCCTAAGGTCACATTTCTAAAATGTAAATTTAATTATTCCTTCAAAAATAAATTATAAATTTGACGATGCAAGTGATATAAATTTTTTAACACCCTCTTTGTAGATAAGATTTATACTAGATCCGTTGGTATTTTTGTGATGACTTCTCTGATCACAATCATGTAATAGAAACAAATTTTTACTTACTAAGTCCATAGTTATCCAAAAAAATAGAAATAAGAATAATTTTTAATCATTATAACTAATTAAAAATTATTATTATATTTTGACACCTTATAACATTCTATGAAATATTTTTGGAGTGAGTCACTGAGTTAACATGGGATTCCAGGGCTCATAGCGGTTTAGAAAAGTTAAAACAAAAAAATTAAATATATTATATTACACAAGTTCTATTTTTACAAAATAAAGGAATATATCCTTAATGGTGTCTCATTTGGTAAATATGAGACCATCGTAAGGTCTGGGATGTGGGGTTTACCATAGGTGTGATATAACATTTGTATGCATCGGGTGTTTTGTAAAAATGCATGTGAGAGTAATTCATTTAATATTTAATTATAATTTTTTACAAATAAAATTTAAATATCTCTCTAATGGTGCATCGTATAAGAAATATAATACCACTATTAGGTATGGTATGCTGGTTTTAACCTAGGTGTGACATAAATTTTGTGTGCATTGGGTGTTTGGTAACAACACGCACGAGGGTAATTCATTTAATATTTTTATTATGATTTTTTATAAAAAAATAAAATATATCATAAATGTTGTATCATATGAGAAATATGAGACCACTGTTAGGTCTGGAATGCAGGATTTACCCTAGTTGAAACATAGCTTTTATGTACATTGGGTGTTTAGTAACATCGCATGTGAGGTAAATTTATTTAATATTTGTATTGTATTTTTTTACAAAAAAAAATGAAGTGTCACCCAAACGATTTATCGTATGAGAAATATGAGGCCATTATTAGGTTTGAGATTTGGGGTTTAACCTAGATGAGATAGAACATTTATACACGTCAGGTTTTTAGGAACAATACTTGTGAGTGTAATTCACTCAATAATCTTATTATATTTTTTTACAAAAAAAATTGAAATATCACCCGAACGGTATATTATATGAGAAATATGAGACCACTATTAGGTTTGGGATGTGGGGATTACCCTAAGCATAAAATAACTTTTGTATGCATCGGAATTTTGGTAACATCACACATGAGGGTGACTTTTAAATATTTTATTAATATTATATATATATTTTTTATAAATTATCATAATTTACTAATATTTACTAATCAGTACTAATATTGACTAATTATTGGTTAATTATTAAAAAAATAATTATTAATAATTTTTTTAATTATTACTTCATTTTTAACAATTATTATGAATATTTAAAATTTAATGGTATTTTTTATATTTTTTTAAAAGTAATTACGAAAATTTTATTTATTATTACATATATTTACTATATAATAAGAAAATAACAAAGGATTGAATAGAAAATGAGAAGAGGGGGGGTTTGGATCAGTTGTGCATATTTTATAAGATTTAAGTCTTTTAGAAGCTTAACCCCAACAACCTATTAAAAATTCTATCCTTATCATCTTTTAGTAAATACTCACGCATGAAAAGGTAGAAAAGTAAGTAAAGCACAAGATATTTACAAGGTCCAGCCTTGGTGTGGGAACAAATATCCATTCCATAGCCACTCTTAGGGGACTATAGAAATTCACTATTATAAAGAAGTTAATACAGCTTATGTCAAATCCTATTAAACACCTTCTATCTCCATATATGAATGATTATACTAACTCTCGTCATTTTAAAAAAAATTATTGCAAAAAATTGAGCAAAAAAATAATAAATACTTTGTTCAAACTGCTCCACAAATGCTCGGTCTAGATCTTCAATCTAGATCCTCATTCTGATTTGGATAGATATGATTCTCTCAGTCTGATGAGGCTAGTTCCGATGGACTCAGTCTGATGAATTTTTTCTGATGGACTAAGTGTGATGAACCCCTTAAAAATCTACATTACTCAAACTATCCTCAAAAGAATTAGTCTTATCTTCTTCATTATAGTAAACAAAACTTTTAGTTTTCTTACCTCTTCTAAGATCTCAGTCTCAAAAGAAAAACTTGACAAGAATTATACAGTACTCATCCTTTTTAACGTACGTGAAAAGTTTCCAAGTATGAATGTATTGTGCTTCAATTTATAGGAAATTTATAATAGATAAGGCATGAAACTGAAAAACATTTCCAGCTTTCTCAAATTCAAAATCTCTAAAAATCACTTACATTTAAAATTCAACTTTGACTGGTTAAAACCTACTCAAGATTTCTATGAAATCAATCTTTTCGAACATACTAACTTTTCCTAGTATGATGTAACTTCGTCGTCTTTAGTCCGATTAACTTCCTCATTTTCAGTCTGATTAACTTCCTTATCTTTAATCTGATTAACTTCCTTAGGTTCAGTCTGATTAACTTCCTCATATTCAATCTAATCAACTACTTCAACTTCAGTCTGATTAAATTCCTCAGCTTCAGTCCAATTAACTTCCTCATCTTTACTTTGATTAACTTCCTTTGCTTCAGTCTAATGGAATTATCATTATGATGGATTTTCCCACTATGATGGAATTCCCATTATGATGGAAATTCCACTCTGTAACTTTGAAAAACGTCAATCCTCATCACCTATAACTCATTCAGACTTCTGAAAACTTCTATTCACAATACTTCTAGATCTGATGAAAACTTTTTCAAGATTACTGGAACTGATTCAATCGTTATTTTTCCTCCATTTCTTCAAAATATTTTATCATGAATATTTTCATGATTTATGAGAACTATATGACCAAAAAATCATCATCTCAATCAAGGATAGAAATTTTACTAACTTTCTAAATCCTATCATGACTTTCTTCATTCAACCTCTTCGGCAACAACCTAACATTCATTCTCAGTAACTTTTGACTTTCTAACCAACATCGAGTCTGATAAATATTCAAATTCATGTAGATGGATCTAAGACTGATGATGTGTCTGATCAAGAGATTCCTATTTCTGACTACTTCGATGTCTGGTATTACTCAGTTCAAAAACCTATTGCCAAAAACCTGTTTCAAGATACAACTTTCTCAAAGACAAAAACTTTTCACCCCCTTTGTGTTTGGATTCTAATATTCATCAACATTCAACTTTATTAAAAATTTCATTCTAATGGATTGGGCCTGATCCTAAGGAACAAAGACATTCTTTTACGAAAAAAAGGTTAGTTTTCATCAAATACAAATCTTTGTTAAAATAAATCATCACAAATGTTATTCAATCACCCACTTTGTATTTGTTT
The DNA here is from genome assembly GCA_963277665.1 of Viscum album. NCBI lineage: Eukaryota > Viridiplantae > Streptophyta > Magnoliopsida > Santalales > Viscaceae > Viscum > Viscum album. The sequence continues at coordinate 772,683,848 of OY728126.1, forward strand.
ACAACACTCGTTAACAAGTTTTTCAACTCTCATTGTTTTCTCACAACTCAACATTTGAAACAAATAAAGTTTTTCAACTTTTATCAAAACACATCCTTTCTCAAAAGAGAGTCTTCTAAAACCACACTACCGGATAGAGTAATGTTTTTGAATGAATTTCATCCTTCACTGATAAGAAAATGTTGTGGCCATGTAAAGATAAACTTCCCATCAATTTTATCTTTTCTCACTTTTATTTTCTTTTCTCTCTCCCTTTATTGTTATCTACTCCATTATCTGATAACCACAAATTTAGATTCAAAAAAGAAAGATTAGTAAAAACATATTTATGGGTAAAGATTTGTTTCTTTCTCTCTCCCTTTTTCAACATAATCCAAACCACGGTTGGGGAACTTCCTTATGAGATTTAGGAAGTAATTGGAGGAGTCTGAACCTGAAGTTTTAGCCTCAACTCAACAAATATTTCTTTTAATATTTCCTTTATGAAGATATTAGAAATTTTATACTTTGATCATGTTTATTCTAAAAAACATCTCCAGTAGAAACTTTATATTTTATAAAGTGAAAATTTTTATCAATGTGTTTTGATATTGAATGTTGGATGGGATTTTTAGAAAGAACTATTGAACTCTGATTATCATAAAGTATCTTCAATAGTTTAGAAACTTTTACTTTCAAATCTTCGAGCTGAACTTTCATCCATAACACCTGAGTACAAGCCAGAGTAGCCACAATATATTTTAATTATGTTGTTCTCAAAGTTACTAAACTTTGTCTCTTACTATTCCAATCCATACATCATTCATCCAAGAAAAATTTTCCTCCTAAGGTTGATTTTCTATCATTACAATCTCCAACCCAATCATCATCAGTATAGCCATGAAATTTCATCTCACAATTTTCTTTATATAACAACCCATGTAAAGTTTTTCCTTTGACATATCTCATAATTATCTTTTCTTTCAACATATTTGATTCTTTCATATTACTTTAATACCTGACACACAAATTCGCAACATTAACAATATCGGGCCTTAAGGCAGTAAGGTAAATTAGACTTCCTGACAATTTCCAAAAGTCTTTCTGATTCATTATTTTTCCAAAATCATCTTTTCTCAAATTAATCCCCACCGATATTGGAGTAGAAGCTTCTTTGGATTCTACCATGCAAAATTCTGTAATAATTCCCCAAAATACTTTTCTTGAGAAAATAAAATGTATTTTCTTTGAACTTGTAAACCAAGGAATAATGTTAATTTTCCTATCATTTACATCTCAAAGATCTTTTTCATTTCATCAGAAAATTTTTTACAAACATTTTCTCTGTCCCTATCAAAAATTATATCATCCACATAAACAATTAAAATTAGAGTTCCGGAGTCAACATATTTTCCATATAAGTCATTATCAAGTTTTCCTTTAGAAAAATTCACCATTATAAAACAATTTTCAAAATCATAATACCATGAATGTGGAGCTTGTTTCTACCCATACAAAGATTTATTTAATCTAAAAACTATTTTTTTCATCCTCATCAAGTAGAAAGCCACAAGTGTGTTCAATGAAAACTTCTTCTTTAATTTATCCATTGAGAAATACTAACTTATCATCCATATAACATAATTTGTAATTTTAGTGAGTATCAACTATTCGAAACATTCTAATAGTTTCTAACCATACAACAGGGGTAAAGGTTTCCTCAAAATCCACACCTTCAATTTATGTATAGACTTTACAAACAAGTCTTACTTTATTTCTTGAACCTTTTCCATGTTCATTCAAATTTTTTCTATAAACTCATTTTGTTATAATAATGTAGTTACCTTTCATATGTAGAACAAGTTAGCATGTTTAATTTTTCTAAATTTGATTCAACTCTTAATTTGTCGTATTCACCCATTCTTTGTGTTGAGTAGCTTCTGAAACTGATTTTGGTTCAACTTTTAAGATGAGTGAAGTTTGACTTTATAATCTCAAATTTCTTCTATTATGAATTGAAACCTTCTAATTACCAAGAATATTTATGGTCTTAACATATTTTTTTTAGGTATTAAATTTCAAAGTTTCTTTACTAGCTAAACTTTCCTTATCACATGATTCTTTTGAATCTTGTTAAGATTGTTTTATATCATTCTCACTTTCATTAGAAACATTCAGTTTATCCTCATCATCATTCTTAACAATTTTTTTTAAAGAATTTTTATTTTCAATAAATTTCACATCATACGAGTCAACAAACTTTTTAAAATGTTTGTTCTAACATTTTTAACTTCTTTTATTTGGTGAATAACCCATAAAATTTTCTTCTATTTATTTATCAGAAAACTTTACAAGATCCAAATTTTTTATTTTTAGAAAACAAGGAATTTGAAAACCTTTAAGTATTTCAATGAATGTTTTTTATACAACATTTCATAGGAAGTCATGTTGGATTCTGGTCCAAACAAACACTTGTTCTGAACATTTACAATAGTTATCTTTAATAGAACTTTTAATGTTTTTATTCTACTAACATGATTCTTCCTATTTCCACTAACCTTATATTCTTCCTTCCTGATAATCCATTTTTTTGGAGTATATGTATCACTATATTGATGTTTTATTTCATTATTTCTCAGATAAGTTTATAAAGTATTTGATGTGAAATATGTTCCATTATTTTTTCTCAACTTCTTTATATAAAACCTCATTTCTTTATCAACATCTTTTCTGAAGAATTTGAACATTTAAATAGCCTCTGACTTGTGCTTCATAAAAATGATATTGTCCATCTAAGTAAAATCATCATTAAAAGAGATAAAGTAAAAAAATATCATTTTGAAAATTGATGTCTCATCATCCCACATAAATCCGAATGAATAAATTCAAGTGTTCTTGTAGACTGAATATCAACTTTCTTGTGACTTTTATTAGTCATTCTGCCTTTCAAACAAGTAACACAAACATTTTCCTCTCTTCTTTTTAATTCTGTAAAGTTTCATACAAAATCAACTTTAGAAAAAAAAAATCATACTTGGGAACCCAAGATGGACAAGTATTTATTGACACAACTTATTCTCATCTTCAGCACTTAGATAAAATGAGTTGTTAAGTTCTCCAACTTGAAAAATATTTCCACTAGTTCGATCTCCTTTTTTGATAAATTTTCTATCTTTAAAACTTTTAATAATACATGAATACATTCTAAAAATCACTTATTTTTAATCATCACAAAGTTTTCTTACACTAAGTAAGTTATGTTTTATCCCATCAACAAATAAAAATTCCTTAGATTTCAACCTTTCTACCTCAATCTCAGCCATTCTGATTCCTCGGATTTTTAAGGAACTATAATTCCCAAATGTAACAACACCACCATCATGATTTTCAATAAGTTTCAAGATTTTTAAATCACCAATCATGTGTGAATAACAGACATTATCAAGTATCCATGGTTTTTTCTTTTTACTTGCTTTTAAGGCAGTCTCAACATCAAATGCTATTTCCTCAAATTTCTTCTTTATATCTTCCTTTTCTTTGCTACCATAAAAAAATTGTTCTCAAAGGAGTGTCATACATCTTTAGTCATGATAAACAACTTGATTACATATTCCAAAAAATTCTTCCAGACATTCAAATTGATATTTTTGTGGAAACTTTTTAACATCTTGAGATTTTTCTTTTCTAACATTCTATGTGTTAAGAAAGTTACTCATTCTACCTTCACTATTTTTTCTACTCTATTAAAATATTCTTCTAGGAAGTGATAATTTATGAAAAAAATTATGATACTTGTGCCCAAAGATTCCAAATAACTAAAAAAACCATCAAATCTATATTTTCTATTGAATTACGATCTTTCTCTGTATAAACTTTGTTGAGGTTGATAAATTCTTCTTGCTCTAACATACTTTGGGAATGGACCATATTTCATTCTGAGTGAGTTTTCAATTTTTGTAGATGTGATAGGTTATTCACATTCTTTCTCCACCCAAACTTTCCCAGAACTTTTATTTTCACCTGTAATGTTAGAAAAATTAGATGAAACATTATTTTTGGAGGGTGGGGAATTCACCTTATTCTTGATCTGATCTTTCTCATCAACTTTATAAGTCTCGGATTTTACTTTTTAATATTTGTTAAAGTTTTCATTCATATTCCTTGATGTAATTTCATGATCAATATGTTTTGATTGAAACTTGTAAACTTATAATTCTACAGCATCCAACTTCTTACAAACATCTTCAACCATCTTTCCATGTTCAATAATTCTAAGGTTTTAACTTAAGATCTCCTTAATGTATTCTTCCTCTTACTTGATAAAATATTTTCTTCCTTCATAAAATTCTTCAAAATCTTTCTTTATTACTTTGATTTATTTCATGATAGTTTTGTTTTTCTCAATACATGAAATAACTTCTATTCCGATTTGATACTCTCTATATGATTCTTTAAAACCTTCTTCACTATTTGAAGAATATTTTTTTTCTCAAATTTTGTAATGAATAATCTGAATTTTATTAATTTTCATCTTTTGAAGAATTTTTATCAGTTGATTCTAATTTAACTTTCTTTCTCAGCATAATTCTATTGTCTCCCATGAACTTCTTAAATTTTTTGGATTACTTTTCTTCTTTATAATTTTTTTCCACTTCTCCCATTTAGGTTTTTCATTAAAATCATCTCGATATTCTCCAAATTTATTCTTGGGGAAATTCATAGAAAATTGTTTAATTCCACCATACTCAAAAAAATTAGAGGAATTTTTCCTCTATACTTTCCTCTTCCACTTCCATAGTTCTTATATATAAAAGACATGATTTTATTCATTCAACTCATAATACTATTTATCTTTGGATTCAGAAGGATCAACATCTTCAACACCTTTCATTTTCATTTTTCTCATAGATTCAAAATCCATTTCATTTTTTATCTTATTTTCTAACATTGGGTCTTTCTTCATTTCATAAGAAATAATAAATTTATCCAATTCATTAAGAGATAAATCATCCTTATCTTTTAAAGAGGAAATTTTAGAATCAAAACTATCTAGAAAGTTTCTCATAAGTTTCTACATGATTTTAGAATCTTCTAAGAAATCTATGAATACTCTGATGTTGTAAAAAATTGCAATTACTCTGTTGAATTATTCATCAATAGTTTCTTCATATCTCATTCTTATGTCTTCATACTTTCTAAACCAAATTTTTATATTTCATTATTTTACTTTTGTATTCCCTTCAAAAATACTTTCTAGTTTGTCCCACACACTCTTGGATGTTTTGAGACCCCTCAACTTCATATAGATTTTTTTATAAGAACATAAGGATAGAAATTATAGCCTTTATATAAACTTCAATATTTCTCTTGTTAGAAAAATTCATCACGGAATCCTTCTCGGTAAGTGGAAACCAAATTATAGTAACAATAACAACTTCTAGGCCATGAGATAAGAGATAAGGAATCATCCTATTTTTATATTTATAATAAGTTTTTCCATAAAATGTTAGAATACCACTACTATTTACATAATTGATATTATCCATGATAAGGATTCAATAAGGTAACCTTGGCCATGATACCAATTTAAGTTTCAAATGATCAAATAACAATTAATAAGGGGGGTGAATCGGTTGTTTACATTTTATAAATTTCAAGACTTTTAGAATCTTTAACCCCTACAACTTATTAAAGTTTATATCCTTATCATATTTTATTAAATACTCATACATAAAAAAAATTGGAAAACAAGTAAATCATATGAGATTTTAAAGGTTTGGTCTCAGTGTGAGAAATTTCATCCTTACCATAGTCACTCATTTGGGTCCATGAAAATTCACTATTTTGAATAAGTGAATACAACTTGTGTCAACTCCCATTAGAAACCTTCTATCTTCTGATAGGAATGACTATACTAACTCTCATTATTTTAGAAATTTTTCCTACAAACAATTGATAGAAAAAAAAAAGAATAAATAATTTCTTCATACTACTCCACAAATGCTCAGTCTGATTCCTCAGTCTGATTTGGTTGGTTCTGATTCTCTCAGTCTGATGAGGTTGGGTCTGATGGACTCAGTATGATGAAATCAGTCTGATGGACTCAGTACGATGAACTGATTCACAATCTGCATTACTCAAACAATGCTCAAAATACTCATCCTGATCTTCCTCAGTCTGGTAAACAAAACATTTAGGTGTATGACCAACTTCTGAGATCTGAGTCTGGAAATAAAAACTTGATAAGAATTATGTATCACTCCTGTAATACCCCCAATTTCTAGTATATAACCCCTAATTTTTTATTTTTATGTTTATAATGTTTAAGGGTGAATTATGGTAGAGTTGGTAGAACATTAAATAAGGTTTTGGGTCCAAAGGATAGGCACACGGGCTGCGGACACTTTGTCCAAACCAAGCGGAAAGCCTAGTAGAAACTAAACGAGGTTGCAGATTCTGGATAGTAACTTCGGCATGGTGTGTGCATAGTTAGGTAGACCATGCAAGTATTTCATGAGGTGTGATCTTGAAGGTAGTATCTAATACACGGTTAGCACACGGTTTGTCTAACCATGCGGTCTAACCATGCGCAGAGTCAAATCTAGATCCTTAAAAATAGGATCTCACTCGTTTTTTACATAATTTTCTCTTTTTTTCTCCTATACACCCCTAATTAGAGATTCCTCTCCATTTAAGGTAGGATAACTTCTCCCAATAATTTTGGAACCAATATGGAGCCCTCCTTTGTCGTTTTCAAGCCTGATTCTTGCGATAAGTGATGTTATTCATCGTTCTTATCACGTTATCTTAGATCTAACTAGATATACCTACCCTCTCTTCTTGTATTCTTAGATATATGTTTTTATCGGTATATATATTAGTTTGGATTCCAAATAATATGATATTTGGTCTTTATATTTCTAAGAGAAGAGATCTAATCTGATTCCGTGAACAATCGACCAGGTTTTCTTAAGCGTTCTTCGTCCATTTTCAGTTTTCATCAAAACGGTTGAGGTAGGTGGCTTCAGTTTTGACTCCACTTGCTAGAACTAATTTGAATGATTTAAAATTTATTTCATTGTTATTAATTTATTGGTATTTATCTATTTTATAATTGTTGGAAACCCAGTTTTTTGACATTTTGGTAAAGTTTGGAAATCTAGAAAAATTGGTGTTCTTGATAATGTGTTTTGGTTATTGATTTTAAAATGTGGATTTTAAAATGTGGAATTTTTGGAATTATTGAAATTGGATTTAATTAAAGTGTTTTTAATAAAATTAATGGTTTTATTAAAATGAAATGGTTGGTTTAAATTGGTTTGTTTAATGGTTTTCAATAAAATAACGGTTTTATTGAAATAGATGAAATATTTATCTTGGAATTGGTTAATGGAATAATGGTTGTGAACTTTTATATTGAATTAATGAGGATTGGTTGAAATATGACCTTGTACATGGTTCAAAATGTGTAATGTAATGATGGTAGTGTGTTTTCATGTGTAATTCAAGGAGGATAAGGGTCAGGAGTCTCCCCCATCATTGCTGGGATGGATAAGGGTCAGTGTTATACCTCATCAAACATTCAATTGAATTTGGGTTGGATGATTATAAGAAGTATCCCCCATAATTTTTGGGATGGATAAGGGTCGGGGCTTTCCCCATCTTTTATTTTTCATGCATGGTTGGTTGTGTGGATATGTGGAATGGTTATATAAACTAGAATGTTAAATGATTTAAATGATTTTTATGTGATTTCATTAGAAAACTAGTTATTATGGATTTTTTTTATATTTTGATATAAAAAGTTTTTAAAAATGGTTTTTTATAAATTGTTTATATAAATTTGGATAATTTTTATATCCTAGTGGAATGAGTAGGGAAGTCATTGTGGAAAACCTGCTGATTTTTATACTCACCTCTACTTTGGCACTATGGTGCTTTTACAGATGGTATCTTCTGAGACATGGGAAAAGTTATACTATCACGTGTATTTAGTACCACATCGTGATACATGGGTTATTTAGTGATGTTGGAGAATGGAGATGTGGAGAATGGAGTCTATGTTCATCTTAGTGTCTTTAGTTTTTCTTCGAATATTTACCTTTTTTTGGTTTGTCTTTCATTGTAGCATACTTTGGTGTGGTTTTATTATAAAGATGATGGTTGAGTTGTCTTGTTTGTATCATGCATCATATAGTGGTTGTTTAGTTATGGTAGTTTGTTTAGTGGTTTATTTCTTAAAGGGTAAATATTCCCACACTTGCATTTGAAACCCTTAGGCATTTATTTCCATCCTTTGGCATCTAGAGGGTTTCGCTTAAGTACTAGTAATGATTCGTTGTGTTCTCAAGCCAATGATAATAAGTGGAAAATGGTATCATCTTGTTTGATCCAAAAGATTGTTTGAGATAAGTGGTATCAGCTTGTTCCTTTCCTTTTGGAATAATTAGTCATCATTTTTCTTGGTCTTGGTGTTGAAATTTCTTCTTGTCTATTCCTTGGGTTGTGATATTAGAAATGAGTATGATTGTCAGGACTTGAAATTAAGATCATAAAAATACGTATCTAACCTTTTTATGATGAACTTCAAGTTACCATGGAGTTGGGTAGAGAAGTGTTTCGGAGACACTTATAGGATTTTGGAAAACTCATTATCATGGGTTTAGCTAATGAGATGAGCATGACATGCATTGTAAAGGAATGACTTACCACAAGGATGGAATATTTCATTTAGAGAAATGATTTATGGTTTTGTTCATTCTGTTGTATTTTAAAAAATGTAGAAATTTTTTTTCAAATGAAAGACTTTAAAAACAACATGAATAATGTTTTTGGAAAATGATTTGATTTTAAAAACCATAAATGGAATTTTTTTAATTGGTTGATTGTGAAAAAAATTGTTTTTGGAAAAAAAATTGTGATAGTTGATGTTATAGAATTTGAAATTCTAAGCCATCAGTTGCTAGAGAGTGATACTTATAGAGTTTTTTTTCTATTTAGAAAATGGAACCTGGTAGATATCGTTGAATCCAATTGGATGAAGATATTGATAATTTGTTTTCACCCAAGCCACAATTGAACCAATAGTTGGTCTAAAGCATCGCATAGTATTTTCAAACCATTGAGTCAAGATTGTAGCTGAATAATCTTTTTATGATATCTTTTAATACTATAAATTCAAGTGGAGGAAGCATGGTTGTCTTCCCAAGAGGAGGTGAGAACTCTAGCACTAAGAGAAAAAGAAAGAGGGAAACCAATTTTCAAGGAGGATGAAAACATAGAAATTAGACCACAGGATCAATTAACCTTCCTCCATGACCCAAGAGAAATCTTGGATGATTTCATTGTGGTTCTCTGAGTCACATCAAGTGATAGTGTACATCACAATATAGATAATACCACAATTGAAGCAAAATAGGGCATCCTCAGTGCTTTTGTTACAGTTATCTGAGGTCAGTTGCTCGAGACACTACTCAGATGTCGGAAGCATCATATGCTTCGACGGAACATGGAAAATATCAGCAATAAAATAAGGAGCATAGTGAAAAGATGAATCAATTGTATAGATATGAGCAGGTGATTGTGGATGATTAGGTTGGACCATCTATGGTGAGAGGTAAAATTATTTTAATTTATACACTTATGTAAGTATTGTTTGATATTGGTGTATCAAATTCCTTCATTTCTTCTCATGCTATTGATTTTTTAAGTTTAAAACTTGAAATGATGTATTCCATGATAAAACCTCAAACTCATCTCGGTGAAAGAGAATGTAGAGCCTTTCTGTGTAGAGCACATTCTATAACTGTTGATGGAGATGAGTTGAAATGGGATTTCTTGGGGTTGGAGATGGATGTATTGGATGTAATCCTGGGTATGGATTGGTTGAAAATATTCAAAGATCACATATACTACTATAAAAGAATAGATAGTTTCACGACTGAGGATGGCGTCGAACATATCTTCATAGGATAGAGGGTTTTAAAGATATGTGTAAAGGGATTATTGGCACCAGCAGTGGGAAATATCTCTTACCAATTGCAGGTGTTGACATTAGTATCGATGGAAGAGATCGAGGATAGTATTTTCCAGAAATTTTGGGTCAATTTCTCAATGTTTTTTCTCAAATAATTTCTCTAGGTTACCATCGGTAAGTTAAGTGGAGTTTATTATTGATCTCTTTCTAGGGATCAGTCATATCTCACTACCATCCCATCGAATGGCACTAACAAAGTTAAGGTAATTGAAATTGTAGTTTGATGAGATGGGAAGAAAAGGATTCATTCAGCCGAGACATCTCTATGGGCAGCACTAGTCTTGTTAGTGAAGAAAGAAGATGGAAATCTAAGGTTGTGTGTGGATTATCATAAGCTTAAACAAGTTGTGATAATGAATTGGTATCCAATTACTCAAATTTATGATATGTTTGATCAATTAAGAAGATCCCAGTGGTTCTCTAAAATTGACTTGCGATCAGGATATCACCAATTAAGAGTTTGGAAGGAGGATATTCCAAATACATCTTCCAGAAGTAGATATAACCACTATGAGTGTGTAGTCATGAATTTCGATTTTATGAAGGCACCAACAGTCTTTACGGAATTGATGAATCAGATATTTTAGAGATATCTGGATTATTTTTTTGTGGTGTTTTTGGATGAACTATTGGTTTATTTGAGGACAAAGGATGATCATGATCAACAATTGGTAGTAGTGTTGGGAATCTTGTGGAATCGCCGTTTGTATGCCAAATTGTCAAAGTTTGATTTTTGGATACAAGAGGTACGCTTTATATACCATGTAATTTCTAAAAAAGGTTTTTTAGTGGATCCTAAAAGGATAGAAGCTGTTATCTCTTATAAACTGCCGAAAAACATCTTTGATATATGAAGCTTTATTGGTCTTTTTGGTTATTAAAGATATTTTTTGTGACTTCTCGTTATTATCTTCACCTTTTAAAACTTTTAAAAAGAAAATTCCATTCCGATGGAATGAGTAATGCTATAAGTATTTTCAAGAGATGAAAATTCATCTTACATCAGCACCTATCTCGATTTTTCTGGAATCAGGACAGGGGTATGTGGTGTACTGTGATGCTTCAGGATCTGGGTTGGGATGTGTTCTCATGCAAGGAGACCATTTGGTTTCTTATGGTTCAAGGTGATTGAGAGTGCATTTAGAATCCCTGAATTTTCTTACATTACTATTACATCATTTTAAAGAAAAAAACAATAATATTATTACACATATAGGATCCAAAGGTTTAGTGTCTTGAGAAAACAAGGACCGTACATAACAATTACAACATCAAGCATAAACATTTATTTAATTTCTTCTTCTCTAGCTTCTTATTTGCACTTGTACTCTCCTTAGTACATGTATCCACCTGAGGATATAGATAAAAAGGGGTAATCTAAAATCCCAGTAGGAGTATAGGTAAGAATAATATATCATGGGGTGATCATAATCATGACATAGGAAAAAGATCATGAACATGAGAGGGTCATAAATAAAAGACTTGAAATGTGGCAATGCATAAAAAATAAAACATCAAGTCTCATTGGTTAACTATGACACATACTTGTTAACCAAGCTATAATATTGTTCACACATCATTTCACATTTACTCATGAGATTTGTCACTTTACCTAATGCATTGGAGCACTGTATAATTCCGGGCGCACCCGTCACCTCATAATATTATCATTATAATGCATGACACATAGAACATATATCAATAAATAACATAATTAAACCATGTTAATTAATGGGTTTCATCTCATAATAATACATTCATAATCTTTGGGTTCCCAAAATAAATAAGAAACAGCATACTTGATACAAGAACCATCAACCATTAATGAGAGGTAAAGGTTGAGTTATTAAAAGAAGAGTTCTTTTGGAAAACATTTGGTTTGACATAAACTTCATTATAAAACATTTATATCCCATAAAAGTTAAGATAATTATGAACAAATGATTTTTAAGAAGTGACTATGTCAAATTGAAGTGAAAGAGAGAGAACTCGAAGAAAGAAAATTGGGTTCGAGATTTTCCCCTTACCTTGTATCTGAATGCTTACTTCTATTTAATGTCCTATATAATGAAATTATATTAATTAATTAGAAATAATGAACCTTGTGTAAATTTATATAGTTCATTATGGTTTCATTAAGTGATTTTATGTTCCTTTTTATGAGTTATAGATTTTAAAAACATTATTCGGGAATGATTGTTTTTATGGTTTTCTTGAGTGGTTCACTTGTATTCTTAAATTGAAGTTTGGGTAGAACATGGGTAAACATATAGAACTAATATTAAATGTTATTAATGATATTATAGGATATTTAATGATCTTATAATGAATCATATTATATCCATGTGAATGAATCATTAGGCGAGAATTAAATGATGATTATTTTGGTTAATTTGGGCGGTTTTTCAATCACAACGAACTTGTTTTAATTTATCACTAAGACATATGGCCATAAGTTATTTCCAGAACTTTAAATAGGAAATAATACATATAAAAAATTCTCTTTCAACAATAAAAATGGTCTCAATACCAGATCTGAAAGTATAAATGGAAGAAGAAAGCATGTCGTTCTTGAAGGTGATAAATTAACCCCTCACGAACAATGTTCTCTTTAATAAAAATAAAAGGAAGAGGGAAAGGGGGTTGGATGATATAATATCCCATTAGCATCATAAAATTATAGTATATGTATTATAATATAGTTAAATACAATTTGGGTGAATATAGGTGGGTAGATATCAAGAAATGAACTGGAACTTGAAAGGAAATTAAAGGAGAAGAGGGAGAGAAATTACCTCTTAAATCCTCCTCTTGAGATCCTCCTTAAAGAAGCTAAGATTGGTCTTTTTGATGAGACCATAAGCTCATGTACGTGGGATAGGGGTTAGGGAAGATGTTTGGGAAGATTTTAGAGAAGGATTGGATCTTGAGAGGTGTGAGGAAATGAGGGTGTGAAGGGTTGTTTTTATAGTGGAGGGGAGAGGGGTTTGCTTAATAGAAAAATCATTAGTTTATTAATTTCCCATAATACAAGGAATAGTGAGACTTTAATGACCAATAATAGTAATTTTATCATGTGATCCCAAACCAGGTGGTCTTATATCAGTATAACATCACACATGACTCTATAATTAGCTTATTTAGCTTATTTTTTGTAAATTACGGTATTTCACTGTTCATCAAAAATTCAAGTATTTCAGAAAAATCCCAAAAATTTAACCCAACCATTTTTCAACGTGTAGAATCCAAAAATTAAGTCCATTTTTCAAAAGTAATTTCCTAAATATTATTAATTTAATATTTAATTAAAATCATAATTAACTTAAAAAACAGTTTTTAAAAATTAAAACTGATTTTATAGTGCGTTCAAAAATTACGTAGGGTATTATAAAATTATCTAAAAACTTTAAGACATTTATTAAATAATTTATGAATACATTTTAGGAAAATTCATTTTCATTTAAATTAATTAATTAATTATAATTATTTATTTATTAATTAGAGAATACAAAAATGTTTACTAAGGTCAAATTATCACTTTCTAAGATGTCTAAATTTTATTTAATTATTCATGGGTAAGGTTACGCTTATGTTGTATGATTTAATATTCATAAGGGTAGTATTACTATTCATAAGGGTATTTTACAATTCACCAAAGATTATTTTGGTTTTATTAGGCTCTAAAAATCATCTTGAACCCAACCGTGTATGTCGGATTTTCGAAATTCAAAACACAGAAGTGAAAAACTTATGTTTAATGGTCACTTAGTACTTGGTAGTTCATTATGTTGTATTTTCATGTGATTTTATGAAATATTTTTAAGAAGGTAATTTCCATTGAAAAACTTTGCGTCGTTACATTTTTTCCCCCTTAGGAAATTTCGCCCCCGAAATTTCATTTTACATAAACAGGTGAGGGTACTTCTCCTTCATCACCTCTTCTGGTTCCCAAGTTGCTTCCTCAAACTTATGGTTCCTCCACAACACTTTGACAAGATGGGTTGTCTTGTTGCGTATAACCTTATCTCTCCGATCCAGAATCTTTACTGGCTGATCCTCATAGGAGAGATCATCTTCCAACTGTACCACCTCTGTGTTTAGTACATGTGAGGGGTCAGGTGTGTACTTCCTCAGGAGTGATACATGAAAAAACATCATGAACTTGAGCCATATTTGGTGGAAGTGTAAGTTGATAGGCCACAGATCTTATACGATTAAGGATTTCAAATGGGCCAATGTACCTTGGGATTAACTTTCCTTTCTTCCCAAATCACATGACTCTCTTCTAAACTGATATTCGAAGGAAGACTTTATCTCCAATGTCGAACTCCAAATCCCTTTGATGATTGTCAGTATAGCTCTTTTTCCAACTTTGAGTAGCTTTGATGTGTTTCTGGATGACTTCAACCTTCTCTGTAATCTCTTGCACAAGATAGGGTCCAAGTAGCTTTCTTTATCCAACTTCATCCCAACAGGTTGGAGTTCTACATCACTTTCCATACATAGCTTCATATGGATCCATCTGAATACCTGAGTGGAAGCTATTTTTGTATGAGAACTCAACCAATGGGAGATGCTGATCTCAACCACCTTTAAATTCAAGAGAGCAGGCTCTTATCATATCTTCAAGAATATGAATAGTCCTTTCAAATTGGCCATCAGTTTGGGGGTGATAGGTCGTGATGAAATTTAATTCAGTACTCAAATTAAGTTGAAGGATCCTCTAGAATTTAGATGTGAACATTGGATCATGGTCAGGGATAATTGAGAGTAGAACATCGTGAAGTCTCACCACTTCCTTCACATATATCTTTTCAAGTTTTTCAAGCAATAGATCTTCCTGAATAGTGATAAAATGGGTAGTCTTGGTGAGTCGGTCAACCACAACCCATATCGCATTATTTCCATTTAACATCTTCGGGAGACCCATGAAAAATTCCATAGTAACATTTTCTCATTTCCACATGGGTATAGTCAACGGCTGAATCATACCTTTGGACTTTTATCACTCAGCTTTAACTTTCTGACATACCAAGCACCTTGATATATATTCCGCAATCTCCTTCTTCATGTTATCCCACTATAAGTGTTCTCGGATATCACGGTACATCTCGGTACTCCCATGATGGATAGAGAAAGTTGAGCTATGTGTATTATCCAATAGCTCCTTCTTTATCCCAGGTGATGAAGGTACACAAAGTCGCATTACAAACCGAATCACACCATCATCGTCAATATGGAACTCTTGTAGCTTCCCTTCCTTTACTACATTCACCCTCTTTTTTATCTCCACATCATCCCTTTGTGCTTTCTTAATCTTCTCCTGGATGTATGGTTGCGCAATCATTTGTGTAAGGTAGGATGTATCCCCTGCCCTTATGATTTCTAAATCCATTCTTTGTATATCCAAGAAGATATGGTCTTTCTCAATCTGTATCATGGATAGAGTAGCAGGTTATTTTCTACTTAGATCATCAGCTACCTTGTTCGCCTTTCCAGGATGATGATGAATAGAGCAATCGTAATCCTTGATTAGCTCTAACCATCTCCTTTGATTCATGTTGAGATCCTTTTGTGTGAATATATACTTTAGGCTCTTGTGGTCGGTGTATATGTCACACTTCTCACCATAAAGGGAGTGCCGACAGATTTTCAAGGAAAAAATCACAGCTGCCAACTCTAGATAATGTGTTGGGTAGTTCTACTCATGGATCTTTAACTGTCGTGAGGCGTATGATATCACATTATCATTTTTCATGAGTACGAAACCCAAGCCTTTCTTTAAAGCATCACTTTGTATCACAAAACTTTATCCACTTTTTGGTAGTGTGAGTACAGGTGCAGTGATCAGCCTTCTCTTTAGCTCCTTGAATGTTCCCCCACATTCTTTCGTCCATACATACTTTACCCCTTTCCTTATTAACTTAGTTAGCGGGCTTGACAATCGTGAGAAGTTTCTCACAAAATGTCGATTGTACCCATCTAATCCAAGAAGACTACAAAATTTCTGTGACACTAGAGGGCCTGGGCCATTCCTCAATCAACTTTGTTTTTGAAGGATCCACAGAAATTCCCTCACTTGTGATCACATGTCCCAGGAACATGACTTGTTTCATCCAAAAGTCACACTTTCTGAACTTTGCGTACAACTTATCCTTTCCCAAAGTTTCCAACACAAGTCTTAGATGTTCTTCATGTTCATCCATCCTCTTGGAGTAGATGATAATATCATCAATAAACACTACCCCAAATTTGTCGAGGTAATGTCTAAAGACTCTATTCATCAAATCCATGAAGATTACAGGGGCATTAGTAAGTCCGAAGGGCATCACCAAAAACTCATAGTTCCCATACCTTGTTCGGAAGGCAGTCTTCTGAATATCGTCCTTCTTTACCTTTACCTGATGATATCCAGAATGAAGATCCACCTTTGAGAAGTATTGAGCTCCTCTTAACTGGTTGAACAAGTCATCAATCCTTGGGATAGGATACTTGTTCTTTATGGTGATCTTGTTGAGTTCCCGATAATCGATACACAGCCGCATTGTTTCATCTTTATTCTTTACAAAGAGCACTAGTGCACCCCAATGTGATGCACTAGGGAATATGAACCCTTTGTCCAGATTCTCTTGTAGTTGCTTATTTAACTCCTCCAGTTTGATTGGAGTCATCCTATAGGGAAACTTCGAGATAGGAGTATCTCCAGGTATGAGTTCAATTGAGAACTCTACCTCGCGATCCGGGAAAATTTCATGTAACTTTTTGGGAAATACATCACCACATTCCATCACAATGGGAATTTTCTCAAGGTTGAAACTTTCCTTCAACTCAACCATTTGGACGAGGTATGCTTCTTCATAGGAAATCAACACCCACACCATTGATTGATTTTTAAAAGGAGATTCATGATCTTCCTTGCATTTGTAGAGAAGAATAATATGGTTCAGAATATGAAAAGATATTTCCTTTTATCGATAGTTGATATGTTCTCTATATAATGAGAGACAATCCATTCCCATTATAGCATCAAATTCCACCAAGGGAAGTATTATGAGATTTTCTGGAAGAATCTTCCCACATACACCAACAGGAGAAGAGACAAACACTTGGGTTGAAATGATTGAACCACTTGGTGTTTTTACAGATATCTCTACTTCAAGGTTTCGGTACTTTGATTCTATATTTCTAGAAAACTTTCAAGATATAAAGGAATGCGTAGAACAAGAATCAAATAATACTTTTTCCATTCTTGAGTGAATAAAAATTGTACCTTGTAAGACTTCATTATCTTGCTCCAATTCTATAGTAGTGATGTCATAATCCTTCCCTTGTTCCTTTGGATTTGGTGGATGCTAACGTTGATTACCCTCAAGAACTCGAGTTTTAATGCACTGACTTGCATAGTGTCCTAGCTCCCTACAGTTGTAGCATTGAACCATGAGTGGTTCTATCCTTTCTTCTGACACATTCTCCTTCCTTTTCATGTCTTTTTGACACTCTTGAGTAAGGTCCCATTCTTTCCCACACTTAAATTACTTCCTCATCCCTTTGAGGAAGTTCCCATGGTGAAACTTCCCACATTTTTGGCATGTGTGTCGTTGAGTTTTCTTCCCATTTTTTTCATTAGATCCTCAAGCTTGAAACTCCATCTTTCGTTTCTTATCCCCATAGCCATGGGACCATTCTACAAACTCTATCTCCACTTTGAGGTCACATCAAACAACTTCTTCATAACTCCCAAAGTCTTGAATTGCAAGAGCCTTTCGAAGGTGTGGTTTTAATCCACTAAATAATCTATCAATTTTTCTATCATTGTTGATAACTAAACCCAAAGTGTACCTTGCAAGCCTTGTGAAATTATCTTTATAGGTTGTGACAGATTCTTTTTCTTTTTTCATGAGCTCTACGAATTCTCTATCCATCTTTGTATGAATATTTCGTGGGAAATACTTATTAAGAAACATTATCTTAAATTATTCCCATTCAATCTCTTCAATTTCAACCCTTGGCTTGGTGTTCTTAATCAAAGCCCATCATTGATCGGCTTCTCCATCTAGACGATAAATGGCTAGAGTAACCTCCTCCATCTTAGAACAGTGAAGAACAGAAAACATCTTCTCCATGGAGTTGACTCACAGTTCCGTAACTAGTGGATCAGAAGATCCACTAAACATCGGTGGTCATTTCTGCATAAAACATTTGATATCCAGATTCTCTCTCTTTGGTGAAGGGGGGAATTCCCCATTATTACGGTTATTGTTCATAACCTTAGATAATTGGGTAAGCATCGCCATGAATCTTTTAACTCCACCTCCCAAATCATTGGGGATGTCGTTCAGGCAATCGTTGCATTGGCCCTCGCACAAGTTGTTGGCATGATTTCTCCTGGTTCCCACCATTTTCTAAAATAGAAAATGTTAGAACAAAACATAAGTAAAAAAGTAATGAATAAATTATTCATTTAAAAAATTTATACCAAAAACATAACACATGGGATCCCTATGTAAATATTCTTGTGTGCATATTTGTACTCAGTCTCATACTATAAGTTTTATCTAGGGTTCACTAATCCTAATTCCAAAATTAACTAAACCTTTCCTCTGATACCAACTATAGTGTCTCAGCCTTTTCTTACATTACTATTACATCATTTTAAAGATAAAAAACATAATAGTATTACACATAGAGTATCCAAAGGTATAGTGTCTTGGGAAAACTAGGACCATACATAATAATTACAACATCAAGCATAAACATTTATTTAATTTCTTCTTCTCTAGCTTCTTATTGGAACTTGTCCTCTCCTTAGTACATGTATCCTCCTCAGGTTATACATAAAAAGGGGTGAGATAAAATCCCAGTAAGTTGATAGATAAGAATAATATAGCATGGGGTGAGCATAATCATGACAGAGGCAAAAGAACATTAACATGAGAAGAGCATAAATAAAAGACTTGAAATGTATCAATGCATAAAAAATGAAACATCATGTCTTAGTGGTTAACTAAAACACATACTTTTGAACCAAGATAAAATCTTGTTCACACATAATTTCACATTTACGCATGAGATTCATCACTATACCCAATGCATTAGAGCGCTTTATAATTCTAGTTGCACCCGTCACATTCAAACATTCATATTGCGCTATATAATTCTGGGCGCACCCATCACCTCATAATATTATCATTATCATGAATTCCAAATAGAACATATAATAATAAATAACATAAATAACCCATGGTAAGGAATGGGTTTCATCTCATAATAATACATTCATAATCTTTGGGTTCCCAAAAGAAAGAGGGAACGACATACTTGATACAAGAACCATCAACCATGAATGAGAGGTAAAGGTTGAGTTCTTAAAAGAAGAGTTCTTTTGGAAAACATTTGATTTGACATAAACTTCATTAGAAAACATTTATATCCCAGAAAAGGTAATATAATTATGAACAAATTATTTTCAAGAAGTTACTATACCAAATTGGAGTGAAAGTGGGAGAACCCGAAGAAAGAAAATTGGGTTCAAGATTTTCCCCTTACCTTGTATCTGAATGCTTCTTTCTCTTTAATGTACTGTATAATAACATTATATTCATTAATTAGAAATCTAGAACATTTTTTACATTGATATGGTTCATTATGGTTTCATTAAGTGATTTTATGTGCCTTTGGATGAGTTATAGAGTTTAAAAACAATATTCGGTAATGTTTGTTTTTATGGTTTTCTTGAGTGGTTCACTTGTATTCTTAAAGTGAAGTTTGGGTAGAACATGGGTAAACATCCAGAACTGATATTATATGTTATTAATGATTTTAAAGGATATTTATTGATCTTATAATGAATAATATTATATCCATGTGGATGAATCATTAGATAATAATTAAATGATGATTATTTGGGTTAATTTGGGCAGTTTTTCAATCACAAGGAACTTGTTTTAATTTATCACTTAGTAATATGGACATAAGTTATTTATAAAACCTTAAATAGTAAATAATACATATAAAAAATTCTGGTTCAACCATTAAAATGGTCACATGACCAGATATTAAGGTAGAAATGGAAGAAGAAAGCATGTCGTTCTTGAAGGTGATAAATTAACACCTCACGAACAACATTCTCTTTGATAAAATAAAAGGAAGAGGGAAAGGGGGTTTGATGATATAATATACCATTAGCATCATAAAATTACATTATATGTATAATACTGGAGTTACAATACCATTTGGATGAAGATAGGTGGGAGAGATCAAGAAATGAACTTGAACTTGAAAGGAAATTAAATGAGAAGAGGGAGAGAAATTACCTCTTAAATCCTCCTCTTGAGATCCTCCTTTAGGAAGCTAAGCTTGGTCTTTTGATGAGACCAGAAGCTCTTGGAAGTGGGAGAGGGTCTAGGTAAGATTTTTGGGCAGTGTTTATAGAAGTATTGGAGCTTTATAGGTGTGAGTAAATGAGGGTGTGAAGGGTGGTTTTTATAGTGGAGGGGAGAGGGGTTTCCTTAATATAAAATTCATTAGTTTATTAATTTCCCCTAAGACAAGGAATAGTGACTCTTGAATGACCAAGAATAGTAATTTTATCATTTTATCCCGAACCAAGAGGGCTTACATCAGTATAAAATCACACATGACTCTATAATTATCTTATTTAGCTAATTTTTGTAAATTACAGTATTTCACTATTCATCAAAAATTCAAGTATTTCAAAAAAATCCCAAAAATTTACCCAAACAATTTTTTGACTTGTAAAATCCAAAAATGAAGTCCATTTTTCAAAAATAATTTTCTAAATAATATTAATTTAATATTTAATTAAAATCATAATTTACTTAAAAAACAGTTTTTAAAAATTAAAACTAAGTTTATAGTGCTTTAAAAAATTACGTAGGGTCTTATAAAATTATCTAAAATCTATAAGAAATTAATTAAATAATTTATGAATACATTTTAGGAAAATAAATTTTCTTTTAAATTAATTTATTAATTATAATTAATTATTTATGACTTACAAAATACCAAAACGTTTACTAAGGTTAAATTGTCACTTTCTAAGATATCTAAATTTTATTTAATTATTCATGGGTAAGGTTACTCTTATGTTGGATGATTTACTATTCATAAGGGTAATATTACTATTCATAAGGTTATGTTACTATTCATAAGGGTATGTTACTATTCACCAAAAATTATTTTTGTTTTATTAGTATCCAAAAATCATCTTGAACACAACAGTGTATGTCGAATTTTTGAAATTCAAAACACAGAAGTGACAAACTTATGTTTAAAGGTCACTTAGGACTTAGTAGTTCATTATTTTTTTGTTTTCATGTGATTTTATGACATATTTTTAAGAAGGGAACTTCCATTGAAAAACTTTGGGTCGTTACAGTGCATGTGAAGAATTACCCAACACACGATTTGGAGTTAGCTGCAGTTGTCCATGACTTGAAGATCTCATGTCGTTATCTATTTAGTGAGAAATTTACTATGTTCACGGACCACGAAATGTTGAAACATATTTTCTCACAATGGGATTTGAATCTATGGAAAAGTAGATGGATGTAGTATCTCTAGATGTTTTATTATGACTAAATTTATACACAGGGCAAAGGAAATATGGTGGTAGATGCATTAAGTATAAATTCATATGCTCAGTTGGAAAAAGAAGCTTCACATGAGTGGAAGTTAATGTTGGTTCTAGCTGATATGAATGTAAAATGTGAAGAACGAGGTTATGTTGTGGTTTTCTTTTCAGTTTCCATGGTTCTTGATTTGGAGAAGATGGTTAAAGAGGCACAAACATCTGATGCAGAATTCTTGATTATGAGTTCAAAACTAAATGGTGGGGAGTCAATTGAGGTATGTAAACTTGATGTGAATTCAGTTTTGTGGTTAGGAGATTGGATGGTTGTACCTATGTCTTTTCAGGATAAACTTCTTCATGATTACCACCATTCGATATGGACTATTCATCTGGGAATACAGAAGATGTATATGGAAATGAAATCATAGTTTTGGTGGATTGCTATGAAACAGAAAGTGGATGAATTCATTTCAAAGTGCCTAACTTGTTAGAAAGTTAAGGAAGAGAATCAACGAACATAAGGTATGTTTTAGTCTTTACCAATCCTAGTGTGGAAATGGGAGCAGATAGCTATGTATTTTGTTAGAGGTCTCCCAAAAATGGTTCGGAAACACGATTCCATATGGGTGATAGTGAATCGACTCACCAAGTCGGCCCACTTAATCCCTATTCTTGAAACTCATATGGTGGTGGATCTGTCCAAAATCTATATCCAAGAAGTGGTAAAGATACATCGTGTACTTCATTGGATCGTGTCAGATAGAGATCTGAGGTTCACATCTTGTTTCTGGAAATCCATATAAAAATACCTTGGGAATCAATTGACTATGAGTACAATGTATCATCCTTATATGGATGGGCAATCCAAAAGGATGATAAAAACTTTGGAAGACATGTTACAGTCTTGAGTAATGGATTTTGGTGGCTCATGGGAAGAGAGTGTGCCATTATTGGAGTTCTTGTATAATAAAATCTATGAGGACTTAAAACATATGTCTCCTTTTGAATAATTTAATGAGAATCCTTTTCGTTCTTCATTATGTTGGGTGGAAATAGGTGATACTTCACTAATTGGGCCAAAAATTGTCCAAGAAATAAAGAAAAATATTCATTTGATCAAAAAGAGGATGGATATGGCACAGAGTCGTCAAAAATTGTATATGGATCATCACTAAATGCCTTTTTTATTCACGGTGAGTGATCATGTGTTCTTGAGAATCTCTCCAAGGCTTGGACATCATCATTTTGGGAAGCATAGAAAGTTGTATTCGAGATACATTGGCCCTTTTGAGATACTAGAATGGGACGGAGAGGTGGAATATCAGTTGGAATTTCCACCACGGTTCAGTGTGGTATATAATGTGTTCTATGTATCATAGTTGAAAAAGTATCATCCTGATGCAGACCATGTGATCGGATGGGACCATGTTGACCTAGAACCAGATTCTTCATTGGTACATATCTCGGTGTGGATTGTGGATAGAAAAGAGAAATTATTTCATGGTAAAAGCATCAATCTAGTGTAGGTTTTATGGAAACATGGTCCAATTTAGGAAGAGACTTGGGAACGTGAGAAGGAAATGAAAGAGAAATAGTCAGAACTCTTTCAGGGCAGTGAGGGTTTTCTATTTTACGAGGATGGAAAGACCAATGGTAGAGAGAATGTAGTACACCAGGTTTTTGGTATATAACCCTTAATTTGTTATTTTTATGTTTATAAAGTGTACGGGTGAAGGATGGGAGAGTTAGGTGAACTTTCAAATAGTTTTTGGGCCCAAAGCAGAGGCGCACAGGCTATGCACGGTTTGTCCAAACCATGCAGAAAGCCTAGTAGAAACCATGTGAAGTTGTAGATTCTAGATAGTAGCTTCAGCACGGTGTTCACATAGTTAAGGAGACCATCTGATGAGGCCATACAGGGTGATCTCAAAGGCAGTAGATAATACATGGTTAGTGTATGGTTTGTCTAACCGTGCGGTCTAAACGTGCGAAGAGTCAAATCTATATCCTTAAAAATAGGTTCTCACTCATTTTTGACATAACTTGCTAGTTTTTGCACTTATTCACCCTTAATTTTATATTCCTCTCCATTGAATGTAGTAGTACCTCTCCCAAGAACTTTGGAACTAATCTGGATCCCTCCTTTTCATTTTAAATCCAGATTCTTGTGGTAAGTGAGGTTTTTCATCGTTCTTGTCATGTTATCTTATATCTACTTAGATATACTTCTCCTATATTCTTGGTTTCTCATATATATTCCAATTATGTGTATATCTATGAGTGTGTATTCCAAATAAGTTGATATTTGTTCTTGATCTTTCTAGGAGAAGATATATAATCTGGTTTCATGAAGAATCGACTCAGTTTTCTTGAGCATTCTTCGTCCGTTTTTTGGTATTCATCAAAACGGTTGAGGTAGGTGGTTTGACTCTCAACTCCACTTACTGGAAATTATTGGAATGCTTTAAAATTGATTTCTTTATGGTGAATTTATTGTTAATTTTCTATTTAATAATTGTTGTAAACCCTCTTTTGTGATGGTTTGGTAAGTTTGGAAATCTGGAAAAATTGGTGTTCTTGATAATGTGCTTTGGATATTGATTTTAAAATGTGGATTTTAAAATGGGGACCTTCTTGAATTTTTGTAATTGGATTTTATTAAAGAGTTTTAAATAAAATTAATGGTTTTATTGAAATTTAATAGTTGGTTTAAATTGGTTTGTTTAATGGTTTTCAATAAAAGAACAATTTTATTAAAATAGATGAAACATTTGTTTTGGAATTGGTTAATTGTATAATGGTTGTGCATGTTCATATTTCCTAAATGAATCTTGGTTGAAATATGGATTTTTTCTTGGTGCCAAAGGTGTAATGTCATGATTCCTGTGTGTGTTCATGTGGAATTCATGATGGATAATATTAAGGAGTCTCCCCTATCATTTCTAGGATGGATAAGGGTCAGGGCTATCCCCCGTCAAACATTCCTGTGCATTTTGGTTGGATAAGGGTAATAAGTCTACCCCATCATTGTTGGGATGGATAAGGGTTAGGGATTTCCCCCACTTTTAGGTTTCATTCATGATCGGTCATGTGGATATGTGTAATGGTTACACAAAATAGAATTTTAAATGATTTAAATGATTGTTTATGTGATTTCCTTAGAAAACTGTTTACTATAGATTTTGTTTATATTTTGATATAACTATTTTTAGAATTTGTTTTATATAAATTATTTATATAAAAGTGTCTAAATTTTCAATCCTAGTTGAATTAATAGGGAATTCATTGGGGAAAACCTACTGAGTTTTATACTTACCCCTGCTTTGGCACTTCGGTGCTTTTGCAGATGTTATCTTCTGAGACATGGGAAAAGGTAAAGTATCACATCTATTTAGAAACACATCATAATACTTGGGATGTTTGGTGATTTTTTAGCATGAATATGTGGATAATTGAGCCTTGTGGTCATCTTGGGGTCTTTAGTTTTTCTTCTGATATTTACCTTGTTTTGGTTTGGCTTTTTTGTATTATACTTTGGTGTGGTTTTGTTATAAATATGGTGGTTGAGTTGTATTGTTTGTGTCATGCATCATATAGTGGTTATTTAGTTATGGTTTTTTGGTTACTGGTTTATTTCATAAAGGTTAAATTGTCCCCCACATTCATTTTAAACCCTTTAGCATTTATTTCCAGCCTTTGGCATCTTATGGATGTCGCTTAAGGCCTAGTAATGATTCCTTGTGTTCTCAAGCCAGTGAGAATAAGTGGGTCAATACAACTCCTCCTTTTTTGCATACATGAAATTTTTTGAAGTATGAATGTAATGTGATTATATTTATAGGAAACTCATGATAAAAAAAGGCCAAAAATAGAAAAACATTTCCTGCTTACTCAAATTTCAAATATATGAAAGTTACTCACATTTATAATTCAACTTTGACTGCTTCAAACCTTCTCAATATTTCTCTAAAATCAATCATTTCAAACATACTAACTTTTCTTTAGTCCAATGTAACTTCCTCATCTTTGGTCCAATTAATTTTCTATGCTTCATTATGATTAAACTCCTCAACCTCAATCTGATTAACTTCCTCATCTTCAGTCTGATTAACTTCCTCACCTTCAATATAATCAAATTCTTCAGCTTCAGTCTGATTAACTTCTTAGATTCAATATAATTAACTTCCTCAGCTTTAGTCTGATTAACATCCATATCTTCAGTTCAATTAACATCCTTGTATTTATTCTGGTGGAATTATCATTATGATGTATTTTCCCACTTTGATGGAGTTCCCATTATGATGGAAATTCCACTATATAACTTTGAAAAAGTTTAATCCTCGTTAGTGGTAACTCATTCAGACTTTTGTAAACTTTTATGCCCGATACTTCTAAATCTGATGCAAACTATTTCTTGATTCCTGGAAGCAATTAAATCATTATGATTTCTCCATTTCTTCAAAATATTTTATCATGAGAGTTTTAATACTTTATGAGAACATCATGACCATAAAATCATCACCTAACTTAATGTTAGAAAGTAAAATAACTTTCTAACTCCTAACACCACTTTATTCATTCAACCTCATCATCAACATTCTATCTTTCATTTTCAGAAACTTATAACTTTATAACCAACATAGATACTGATGACTCTTCAAAGTCATATCAATGGATTTGAGACTGATGATGTGTTTTATCAACAACTTCATATTTCCAACTACTTCCATGTATGGTGCTTTTTATTCTAAAAACCTGTGTTAGAAAAAAAAAACTTTCTCAAAGAAAAAAACCTTTCTCCCTCTAATTCTATGATCCCAGTTACCCAGAGTCGGTGCATTATTACATAACATTTTCATGATTACAAAAGATCAAGTCTTGAAAGACCTATTAGTTTAGTAGCCTTGGAAACACTAGATACATTCAAAAATGTTACATTACATCATAAAGTGAAAAACTGCAACAACATAGTCTCCATAGTCCACACCCATATCCCCTTCAGACTATCCCTGCAGGTCATTCATAAAATATTTCTTCACATCCTGGGAAAAATAAAACATAGAAAGGGGTGACCTCAGATGCTCAGTAAGGATAACAATATAGCAGAAACTTTCATAAATAAATATAAACATTTAAGGCAATGTATAACTAAAACAAAAGCCTTTTAAACTTGAACTTAAGAATAGTATGGAAATAGTAAATTGAAATAATTACATTTACTTACTCACATGGATATTCTACTAGTCAAATAATCACATGAAATATCATCAACACCTTTCATAATGATGGAATTCAGAATGCCAGACTATCATAACCACGTAGCCATGACCTCGTTCCAAGACTAAAAATAAGATTTTGTCAAGGCCTTGTGCCAAGACACTAGTTTGTCTCATGAGACCTACTGATGCATCAAGGAGCTATAGCGGGCTCCACCCGTCACTTATTAAGTCCAATGCATTCCTCATATGAATAGGTTTAAACATATCATAAACCATAACATAATCGTATCACATAAAACATGCATAATGGAAATATAACATTTCCACATTTCAATCACAAGATATCAATACAACACATTGATATAATAAAAAAATTATTAAAACCATTTTCAATACCAAAATAAAAGAAAATTAAAACTTGGTATTTATTTTTCATTTAAAAAAGTTATGGCTTTTAGAGGAAGCAGAAACTCAAATAATGGTCACGACGGCAGAGAAGTCATTGTCGCCGCATACGTAAGACAAAACATTCCTTTTTTCATTTAGTAAAAACGCTTCGTATAAAAATATTAGTTTTTAATAAAAGTAAAAGTCAAAAGGGTTTTATACACCGTTTAAAAGAAAGTTGTGTATAAAACAAAATATGCCTCGATTAAAGGATATTGAGACGAAGTCCCTTACCTCGTGTCTGACTTGACTCGATCGTTCTTTAACCTCCTGAATAATAAACAAGAGTTAATTTCTACTTTCTTAAGAACATTTTTCAAGTTCATTATTTCTTTTATATCACTTATTACCATGTTATGAACAATATGTAATTATTTAAGTTAATAACAGTCGTTTTGTCGATCTTTGGTACTTGAGTCAAAAATAAACTTCTTATAATTACAAGTTGTTCATGTGGTAAAATATCCATTATATCCAGAATTATATTCATGATATAGATATCATATATATCATATATATTTAGTAGATACATTAATTTATAACATTTCATAACATTTAGAGGTAAGAAATGAAATGCACCGTTCATGGAGACGGTAAGCCGTACGTACACATGAATGCTACTTTCATTTCTATTTCGTATTTAATGAAATTAAATCATAATGATATAAAGGTATATTATAATTCCAGTATAATATCATATATAATATCATTTACTACATCCTTTATATGTCACAAACCAACCCGGGTCAACCCTGAACCGGTCACCCGAGCCATCCCGCGACATGGCTCGAGGGGCGTTCTCGATCCCCACGAGCTGGCAACTAGTGTCAGGCATCAAAATTAACCAGGTGGGAATGATTTGGCCTAAAATAAAATAAAATAAGCAGCATAAAAATAGATAGAACAAAAGAAAATAAATAAAGAACAACCAGCAACGCTACTAACCTGACCATGACCAAACTCCATGTGACCCCGTGGGTCACTCTCCAATACCACCACCAACGTCGCTCAAGGAAAACAACTGAAGCTGGAAACTACAACATAACTAAAAAACAAGAAAACACTATATGCATGAGTATTAAAACTCATTAGGTAGGATTGACTAATTCTATTACCAATGCACATTCCAATAAATAAAGAATTTATCAATTTCATGTTTGAACTAAACTATATAAAATACTAGTTTCCACACACACTTTCATTTTAAAAACAGGTAATAGTCCATTTCCCTTTTTAATTTAAAAACATTTTTTATGTTTGAAAGGAAAAGGTGCATTGCATTTTAAAACGTTTTTGTAAACAAGTAGAAAACCAAGCTTTAATTATTAGCCAAAAAAGAAAACTACATGTAACACACAACACACACCAAGGGAAATGGAAAAAGTGGCACACATGGGTTAGTAACCGAACTAGACCTCTCAACCGTCCAACACATACAAATAAACACAAAAAGAAACATTGGTAGAACCTCGGAGATCGTGAACAATCCAGAACATACTATACATCTGACTCATCCGGAAGGCATGCCCTAACTCGATGAAGTCATAACGCTCATACTACTACCTGGTATAGCCCTGCATGGCCTAACCGAGGGGCCCAATCCCCATAGCAGCAATAACTCAGTATTCCCCTACTATAGGGCCACTAGCCAGTGCGTATTCTAAACTAGTGAAGTAATCATTCTCAGAAGATTCACTCACTATGCCAGGTTCCCATGTCAACACAAGCAATAAAAAGGGGTGTGTCCACAATGTAAATCAATCAATCACAATGTGCAAACATCACATACATCTCACTCAATCAACGCACACAAACGATCACCCCTGAATGGGTTTTCCTAAACAATTTATTTTATTAAAGTGTCAAACGGACCTTCACCAATTTTAAAGAAACACCTCATTTCTCGAGAAAACCCAAAACACTTGTTCAGTAGAAATAATTTATCATTAAAACTAGAAGTACATTTGAAATTCCGTGAATTATGTTTAAAGGAAAAACAAGAATTCTTTCAATACTGGGTGTCCGCTCGTCAAGAAAATGTCCCAACTTTTCGGTATAAAATAAATGGTTCTTTTCACACTAAATAATCATTTAAAGTTTTATTATCTAATATTATTTCTCATTCATTAAAATTAATAAAACATAGAGCAATTAATAAATTCTAAATTTAAAGGTGAGTGCAGTGGGGGACTTACCTCAGCTCGCAGTCCAAACACAAAGGCGCGACATGCATCGCGCAGGCGTACAAGCAAGCGCAAGCTGATCACAGGAATATCGTGGGGATACCTAGTGAACGCGCTGCAATAAACGCATAAAACTAAAATCACACAAAGACAGACTTAAAACAATACAAACAAGTAGACAACGTGAAATAACCACATCGACATGTTTTCGAAACACAACTCACCCCATAAAAATGATTTATTAGGCCACTTTAAAAATCGGCAAAGTGTTAACAAAACCACACGACGCCAAGCCAACGACCCATTTCAAGAAAACACTTACAGTGAAAATCCAGAAAAAACCACACGACACGATGAAATATACATTCAAAGCGTGTACACCTAAACACATTTTCAAAACCAAACTCAAAGCCTCAAAATTATTTGATAAACCATTTAAAACTTTACGAAACAATTTTGAAAAGTGTATCATGACTTTAAACACACGAAACCAACTTAAACCCCTTAAAAACACTTTTATGATCAAATTCACATCAACGCATTTCTAAAACATAGTACTCAACCCTGGTATATTTTGATAAACCAACTACGTGATTTAATAAAGCACTATTTGATGGCACAAAGTAGATTTCATCAAAACCGCACCATAATACATAAGAACATACCACCTCAAAAATAAAACGCATAACAAACTCTAAAAAAATATTTTTACAGCACAAAAAATCATTTAATAAAACAGTTAGAAAGTTAATAGAACATTCTCATGGTGCAGAACAATGTTTTACCACAAAACCACACTCAAATAAGCAAAGAAACTCAACAAATGCTAAAACAAACTTTTCACCAAACCAACTTCACAACTAAACAGTTTTATCAAATCAACTTAAAGAGAATTATAAACTCAACGAAGGACTAAATATGGGGTATTATAAAGCTAAAAATCAACTAAGATAAATAATTTGAAGAATGCAAGTGTTAAAAGAGTGCATTGGAAAGGATAAATTAGGATTCGCCTACCTCTATTCAAGCATTGATGCGATTAGACATCAAGGAGATGGGTTTGAGACCTCGCAGACTCTTCGCACGCCCTAAAACCCAAGTAAAACCAACCCGTACATCAATCCTAGCATCTAGGTTCGACCCATTAGAAAACCCCACAAATTTAGATGAAAAACGCACCAACGAGGGGTTCGTGCCACAGCAGCAGGTCACCGGAGCAGTGGGTCACACTGGCTGGATAGGGGGGGCGGAGGCTAAACGTGAGTGAGGGGGGGTTCTGGTGAGAGGAGGGAGCGGCTGGGTTGGCCGATTCATCGGAGCAGGGAGCAGGGTGGCGGCGTCGGTCTGTCGAAATGAGAGCGGGGGAGCCGAGGTTCGCCGGTGGTGTGAGGTGATCGGCTGGAGGTGCGACATGGACAGATCGGAAGAGGGCGGGCACAGGACGCAGAAGCTGGTGCGAGCAGGAGGGGGAAATTACGGAGGGGGTCGCGTGCGAGGGTTAAGGGGGAAGGGGCTGCATGTCGGCGGGAGGAGGAGTCACTGGAGAGGACGGTGGGGTGGCTGGGCAGCTACAAGAGGGCAGGTGATGAATCGGAGTACAGCGCTGCAAACAGTGGGAAAGGAGGTGCTGCTCGCGGCGCACAACAGGAAACAGGGGGCACGGGTATTAGGTTTAGGTTTAAATTGTTTTTCATTCTATTATAATAATAATAATAATAATAATAATAATAATAATAATAATAACATAGTAATATTAATAATACAAATAGTAATAATAAAAGAAACAATATAAGGAACAATAATGATGATGTCAATAAAGATAAAAATAATAAAAATTAATAAAAATAATAGAATAATAATAATAATACAATAATAATAATCATAAGGATAATAATAATTCAAAAGATAATAATAATAATAATAATAATAATAATAATAATAAAAATAATAATAAGAAAAATTTAGCAATTTCCCAAACCCCAGGCCGGCCGCACGGCTACTGCCAACCGCACGGTGATCGCACACAGGTGCGAAGCCCATTAAAATATTAAAAGACCAAGAATTTTGATCTGGAACCCAACTCGAACCTTGATGAGAGGACTCGGGCCCTATAATTAATAAAATGAAAATAAATTAAAGGTTGGGTGTGACAATTCTTCCCACCACAGACACTTTCTTCCCCCAGAAAGTCACCGAGTCAAAAGATAACCAAATCTTGAGTCCATGCCCGAACAAAGCAAAAAGGGAAATCAAGAACCTCGGGTTGACGATTCACTCTACAAGTCACACCCAGTCGGTCACGAAGAACCTATGACATAAAACGAGGGGAGAACACGAGAGGGTTCTCCCTGCCACAAGAACTCGACTAACAAAGAAACTTTAAAACCCAAACAACTCCACCAAGACTTAAAAGAGAAACCTACTACAGAGAAACCCGGAAAACCCAGGTCCCAAAAACCATCTTGACCTCTCTACATTATCCAATCAACACCCTCACCATAGTCAGGAACTAGGGAACCCCCAACATAAACCTACCGACTTCTCCACCTGAGTTGATCGGGACCACTGAGACTTAAACGGAACACTACTACAAGGCCACCCGGCATATCGGGGGACCAAAATAATGAACTCCCTATAACAACACTATTGGAACTAAGAATTCCCCAAACTTGTTTTAAAACTCCCAACACATCCTACTCCCTTAGCACGAGTGGGACAACGCTTCCACTAAAACCCAAAACTCTCGGCGCAAGACAAAAATCCCTAACACTCACATCTCTAAACGATCACTAATGAAATCAGGACCAACCCACACAAGGCCAAAAACCCTTTTAATAAAAACAAAAAATTATCAAGGAAACATTCATAATAACGCAAATACTATGATCACGAAAGAATAAATTCATCGCACTATTACCGAAAAAGATGAACTTAAAACAGCGGGAAAACAAGGACACGGAAACCCTGAATGTCTCGATTCCAAGATGAAAGAAAAAGAATAAAACAAAGGTCTCACATGCCTCTAATGCCTTGAATATGTACGACCTTTACCCCAAGACCTGTGGTTGGGGATCTGATGGTTGAAGCATCTTCTGCCTCACAGTCAGGCACTAGAATCTTCTGGTCACAGTGTCCTCCCCAGGTGAAGCTTCCTGAAAAGCCTTTCTAGATGATCCAGATGCCTGCAATGATGGCACGTCTTCGGAGGGGTGTAACATAACAGCTCGTATGCCCTAATCATCCATACTGATGGTACACCATTAAACGGTCCGACGAACTGGAAGTTAGAGCCACCACAAAGAACTCTTTAGAAACAAGCGTACCTGACATACTCTGCTCATCAGATGGGGGACCTTCATGAGCAACTGGATGCGGTGGATTTTCAACCGTTTGTGCTCCAGAAACCAACTCAGATAAGAACACATCATGCACCAACTTCTCAAAAGTGATGCTCCCAAAAAGGGAGGACTCACTCCTTGATCTCTGGATGAATACCCCTGATGAAGGGAGAAGTCTTCATCCAGTCCTGTGACACTACCCCCATAAAAAGAGACACAAGATCCTTGAAATGTTCAACATACGCTTTCACCGTCTGCTGGCCATGTTAAACATGCATGATCTCTTCCATCTTCTTTGTCTTCACCTCTACAAGTATAAACCATTGAACGAATACAGCCTTAAAGACATACCACATCATCCCAACTTGCAGTAATGGCGGGGCGAACAACTCCTACTCGTCCAGAGCTGGACCTCCGAAAAGACCCAAAACGACATTCATTCTAACAGTTT
Source organism: Viscum album (assembly GCA_963277665.1). Lineage (NCBI taxonomy): Eukaryota > Viridiplantae > Streptophyta > Magnoliopsida > Santalales > Viscaceae > Viscum > Viscum album. The sequence continues at coordinate 772,717,094 of OY728126.1, forward strand.
TGGGATTTCCCAATACCCTGAAGACGCACTCAACCTCTTCAAGACACTCCACTGTCTCTAACAGACTCCAATCACCATGAAAGATAGACAACGTCCAAGAAAGACCAAAAACTGGGCAAGACTCATCAAAACTCTGGGGACCTTTCTGGGCGGAATTTCTGAACAAGGTATATAACACCAAGCTGAAACCAATATCAATAGAAACAAAATCAAAAAAAGTGGCTTCATCCAAAAAAACTAGCTCAAAAGAAACAAACAACTACAAACACAACCCAAAATTCCCTGTCCAAAATTCCCTTTTAATTTTAGATTCCAAAACCACCCCTTTTTTTATATTTCAACCCCGCTTTTTTTCAAGACCACTTTCCAAATACCAAATCCACTTTTCAAACCAAAATCACTTTCCAAAACCATTTTCCTCTTTAAAATCCAATTTAGAAAACAAGGTCAAGCCTTTAATTTCAAAAACACCCAGGTAATCCCTTGAACCATTGCACATTTCTTCATCCACTTTCATTCATACACACCAACAAACACTTTCCACACATCCTCTCACATGTGAAAACGTTCATAAGGAGTACCTGAGGTTTCACCCCAAACCATTCTCGACCAATTTCAAAGCAAACACCAGCTTTCAATATCAAAGGCTTTCAGTTTTAAAACCCATTTCATAAATTTAAAGACATTTAAAAGAAATCTATCCCATTTTCAAAAACCCTTTTTTTCATTTCCAAAAATACACTTACACCAACCAGAACGAAAACAACAGTCAACTTTCATCAAAACACCGAAGAGACTAGAGGTCACACTTAACCTAGCGACATGGTAGTGGGTAATGCCCCAAGTAAGCATCAACAACTAGGTGGAATTCAAATCGTGTACCTGGACTCCACATGGGTCACAACTCCATGTGAGATCACGATGTAACATCAGTTTACCTCCGTTGTTATCCCTGAATCCAAAACAAACCAAAACAAAACAAAGACTAAATTTCCGGACTACCCCTGGTGACTCGAGGTGCGAAACAGGCGAGGGTTCATGACATCCTTCCCATACCTACCTATCGAGTCCCGACAATCCTAATCTTCATCTACTAGACATACCAAATAACAAGAGCCTCCTCTGATAACATTTTGTCACGAACCAACCCGGGTCGACCCTAAACCGGTCACCCGAGCCGGCCCGCGACATGGCCCGAGGGGCGTTCCCGATCCCCACGGGCTGGCAACTAGTGTTGGGCATCAAAATTAACCAGATGGGAATGATTTGGCCTAAAATAAAATAAAATAAGCAGCAGAAAAATAAATAGAACAAAAGAAAATAAATAAAGACCAACCAGCAACGCTACTAACATGACCACGACCAAACTCCATGTGACCCCGTGGGTCACTCTCCAATACCACAACCAACGTCGCTCAAGGCGAACAACTGAAGCTGGAACCTGCAACAGAACTAAAAAACAAGAAAAAACTATAGGCGTGAGTATTAAAACTAAGTAGGTAGGCCCGACTAATTCTATTCCCAATGAAAATACCAATAAATAAAGAATTACTCAATTTCAGGTTTGAACTAAACTATATAAAATACTTGTTTCCACACACACTTTCATTTTTAAAACAAGTAACAGTCTATTTCCCTTTTTAATTTAAAAACATTTTTGTATGTTTGAAAGGAACAGGTGCATTGCATTTTAAAATGTTGTTGCGAACAAGTATAAAACCAAGCTTTAATTATTATCCAAAAAGGAAAACTACATGTAACACACAACACACACCAAGGGAAATGGAAAAAGTGACACACATGGGTCAGCAACCGAACTAGACCTCTCAACCATCCACCACATAAAAATAAACACAAAAAGAAACATGGGTCGAACCTAGGAGATCGTGAACAATCCAGAACATACTATACATCTGACTCATCCTGAAGGCATGCCCTAACTCAATGGAATCATAACGCCCATACTACTACCTGGTATAGCCCTGCATGGCCTAACCGAGGGGCCCAATCCCCATAGCAGCAATAACTCAGTATTCCCCTGCTATGGGGCCACTAGCCAGTGCATATTCTAAACTAGTGCAGCAATCATTCTCAGAATATTCACTCACTATTCCAGGTTCCCATGTCAACACAAGAAATAAAAAAGGGTGTGTCCACAATGTAAATCAATCAGTCACGATGCAAAAACATCACATATAGCTCACTCAATCAACGCACACCAATGATCACCCCTGAATGGGTTTTCCAAAACAATTTATTTTATTAAAGTGTCAAACGGTCCTTCACCAATTTTAAAGTAAAACCTCATTTCTCGAGAAAACCCAAAACACTTGTTCAAAAGAAATCATTTATCTTTAAAACTAGAAGTACATTTTAAATTATGTGAATTATGTTTAAAGGCTAAACAGACATTTTTTCAATACTGGGTGTCTTATCGTCAAGAAAATTTCCCAACTGTTCGGTATAAAATAAACGGATTTTCTCACACTAAATAATTCTTTAAAGTTTTATTATCTAATATTATTTCTCATTCATTAAAATTAATAAAACATCAAGAAATTAATAAATTCTAAATTTAAAGGTGAGTGAAGTGGGGGACCTACCTCAGCACGCAGTCCAAACACAAAGGCGCGACATGCATCACGCAGGCATACAAGCAAGCGCAAGCTGATGACAGCAATATCACAGGGCTACGTAGCGAACGCGCTACAATAAACGCATAAAACTGAAATAACACAAAGACGGACTTAAAACAATCCAAACAAGAAAAAAACGTGAAAGAACCACCTCAACACGTTTTCAAAACACAACTCACACCATCAACATTATTTATTAGGACACTTTAAAAATTGGCAAAGTGTTAACAAAACCACACGACGCCAAGCCAACGACTCATTTCAAGAAAACACTTAGTGTGCAAAACCAGACAAAACCGCACGACACGATGAAATATACATTCAAAGAATGTGCACCTAAACACATTCTCAAAACCAAACTCAAAGCCTAAAAATTATTTGATAAACCATTTAAAACTTTACGAAACAATTTTGAAAATCGTATCGTGACTTTAAACACACGAAACCAACTTAAACCCCTTAAAAACACTTTTATGATCAAATTCACATCAACGCATTTCTAAAACGCAGTACTCAACCCTAGTATATTTTGATAAACCAACTATGTGATTTAATAAATCACTATTTGATGGCACAAAGTAGATTTCATCAAAACCGCACCATAATACATAAGAACATACCACCTCAAAAATCAAATGCATAACAAACTATAAAAAAATATTTTTACAGCACAAAAAATCATTTAATAAAACAGTTAGACAGTTAATAGAACATTCTCATGGTGCACAACAAAGTTTTACCACAAAACCACACTCAAATAAGCGAATCAACTCAAAAAATTATAAAACAAACTTTGTACCAAACCAACTTCACAACTAAATAGTCTTATCAAATCAACTTAAAGTCCAAGCATTTCACGAAATAGTCAAATTTCATAAAATCACCAAATATATATTTTCTTAACACATTCAAGAGAATTATAAACTCAACGATGGACTAAATATGGGGTATTATAAACCTGAAAATCAACTAAGATAAATAATTTAAAGAATACAAGTTTCAAAAGAGTGCATTGGAAAGGATAAATCAGGATTCTCCTACCTCTATTCAAGCGTGGATGTGATGAGACTTCAAGGAGATGGGGTTGAGACCTCACGGACTCTTCACATGCCCTAAAACCCAAGTAAAACCAACCCGCACATCAATCCTAGCATATAGGTTTGACCCATCATGAAACCCCACAAATTTAGATGAAAAACGCACCATTGAGGGGTTCGTGCCATAGTAGCAGGTCACCGGAGTAGCGGGTCGCACTGTCCGAACAGGGGGGGCGGTGGCCGGAGGCCGAACGTGAGTGAGGGGGGGTTCTGGTGAGAGGAGGGAGCGGCTGGGGTGGCCGAGTCGCCAGAGCAGGGAGCATGGTGGCGGCATCAGGCCGTCGAAATGAGAGCGGGGGAGCCGAGGTTTGTCGGTGGTGTGAGGCGACTGGCTGGAGGTGCGACATGGCTAGAGCGGAAGAGGGCAGGTGCGGGATGCGGAAGCTGGTGCGAGCAGGATGGGGAAATTGCGGGGGGGGGTCATGTGTGAGGGTTAAGGGGGAAGGGGCCGCATGCCGGCGGGAGGAGGAGGCACTGGAGAGGAAGGCGGGGTGGCTGGGCGGCTATAGGATTGTAGGCGATGGATCAGAGTACAGCGCTGCAAAAAGTGGGAAGGGAGGTGCGGCTCATGGCACACAACAGGAAACAGGGGGCATGGGTTTTAGGGTTAGGTTTAATTTTGTTTCATTCTATTATACTAATAATAATAATAATAATAATAATAATAACAATAGATTAATAGTAATAATACAAACAGTAATAATAAAAGAAACAATATAAGGAACAATAATGATGATGCTAATAAAGATAAAAATAATAAAAATTAATAACAATAATAGAATAATATTTATAAAAATAATAATAAAAATAAAATAAATACAATAATAATAATAATAAGAATAATAATAATGCAAATGATAATAATAATATTAATAATAAGAAAAATTTTGCAATTTCCCGACCACCAGGCTGGCCGCGCGGCTACTGCCAACCGCACAGTGACCGCACAGAGGTGCGAAGCCCATTAAAAAATTAAAAGACTAAAAATTTTGATATAGAACCCAGCTCGGACCTTGACGAGAGGACTCGGGCCCAATAATTAATAAAATTAAAATAAGTTAAAATTTGGGGGTGACATTATACGTCTCACATATGGTTTTAACGATTCAAATCACTTTGAGGGGGCGGTAGTCCGCACTTCCTAAAATGAAGATATCACGTTTACCCATAATGGAAACCATAAAGGTATTCCATAAATGAAAAATACAGAAGAATAATAAAATCATAAACATAATATATATCATATATAAATATAGTGACATCTTAATGGCCACCATGAAAGGTGTTAAAATAAGATTGAACAATCATTGTTTCGTGAGGCAGTAATTCGCCACCCACAGAAATAGTATGTTCTTTAACCATTAGACGAAGGTGTGTGTAAGTTTAAATCAAATACTTCTCATAAAAACATCCTAGTATATTTAATATACTGTTTTTGTTACAAAATAATGTAATAGAAAGATTTTAAGGGGTTGGAGGAGCAAAATAAAACAAAAGAACATAAGAGAGGACATTACCTTAAAATTGGGTAACTCTTTTTGATTTGAGCCAAAGGCTTCCTTGGGAAGACTTATGCCCAAAGTGAGGATTCTAGGAGTAAGAGAGAAAAGTTAAGAGAGTATTTGGTCAGAATTTGGCCGAGCCAAATGGCTTTGATGGTGTGAATAAGGTGGTATAGGTGGGGGCCTTTTATAAGAGGAGAGGAGGGGCACTCTTGGAAAGTCATGAAATGTTACATTATTATGAAGTGATTTTCGGATTTCAAAGGTCCAAAAATTATATATTTAGAGGATAAGGAGATAAGGGTTCGAAATCCACCCATCTGATAGGTTTTTGAAAAGTTTAAGTCTTATATTTTACCTTATCTTTTCATTTTATTTAAATCGTTCATTAATGAGGTAATCGCTGCATCATCATAATGTCATAAATAAATTTACTTTTTTAATGTCTAAAAATTATAAAAAAATATCATGATGTAGTAAATCTTTTTATCTTTCTAATTAATATTTATAGTAGAAAAGTTAACTTATATAACTCCATGAAATAATTGTTTTAGTAAAACAACACATGTTTGTGACAATTTTATTTTTACTTTAAATAAAAAGTTATTAATGTCATTTTCTTACCCAAGTGGCTCCATGGGGTCCCAAGTTGACCCATGGATTGTCTTGGTCTACCTTGACTCATCCAATAAGGGTAGGACAAGTGTCAAGATATTTTTATATTTTTATAATATCATTTTTACCTTAAATTTCACTAATTACCTTTAATCACGATTAATAAAACATAAAAGTTACTATTCATCAAAAATTATTTTCATCTCATTGAACCACATATTGCTTCCTAATGAAAACCATGTATGTAGGATTTTTGAAATTCTATACACATAAGTGGTAATGTTTCATTTATACAAAAAATTAGTTTTTAAACTACTACTTAGTGGTTTCACTATTCATCAAAAATTGAAGTTTTTCAGAAAAATACCAAAAATTCACCCTAAGCTATATTTGATATTCCGAATTCAAAAATGATATCTATTTTAAAAAATTCAAAACATATAAGTTGCATTAATTAATTAAATAATTAATTCCTGTTGTCACAACAAACAACGTGTTTTTAAGAAACAATATATATCAAAAGATTGGCATTTGTTTATGTCCAATTTCAAAATAAAATTAATTCTAATGACCACCATTGGATAAAATAGTAAAAATATATTATAATTATACTTTAAAACCACTCAATATTATAATTTATCACTATAAATTATTTTTATTAAAAAAGATGTTTTTATGTATTTTTTTTACTATTCATAGAAAATTGGAAGTTCTCAGAAAATTACAAAAAATTCAACTTAGGATAATTTCGATATTCAGAATACAAATATTAAGTCCATTATGAAATATAAAATTTATATATTTTCAAAAAGTGGGTATTACTATTCATAACGTCTACTTTGATTGGTCACGGTGTGTTAGAACTCGAGGTTGCGTACAACACATGCTGCTTTATTATTCAAAGAGAAGCGTACCATGGAAGCTTGGGGTGTTACACTCCCCCTTTGAATTTGGATTCAAACATTAAGAAACTTTCATATTTCTTACGAAAACTCATTCTAATGGATTTGGTCCGATCCTAAAGAACAAAAACATTGTTTTAAAAAAACATTAGTTGTTAAAAAATACAATACTTTGTTAAAACAAATTATCACAAAGGTTCTTAAAATACTAATTATTTATTAATTATAAATAAAATTAATCAAAACATATTTCTTATTACTATTATTTTTTTCATTTTAATGAATCCCAATAAATAGTATACATTAAAAAAATAATCAAAACATTTATGAACATTCATAAATTCTTTTCATGGAAAAAATGGTCCTTTATTAACCAGTAATCATTATAGCTATATTTTTCATTATATATTGTTTTTTAATCAAAATTTTTTTATAAAAAAACTTTTCGTTCAAACTTTTTCTTTAAATTGATTTTCTCGTCTTTTTTATAAAACATTCATTTCTTATTTATTTCATATGTTATATATATATATATATATATATATATATTACATTATTTTTGAATAATATATATACATAAAATATATTTTTACATATTTTTTAAACAAATATCAAATTTATACATACAAACATAAATATATATATATCAAGAATATTACATGTTTTTTTAAACATTTATATATGTATATTCACATGTTAATATATATATATAAACAAATGTTTACAAAATTGTATCCACGTGTTTTAAATAAATTAAAACCAATCATAACATAACAATCAAAAATGGTTTAACATCACGCCACAATCCAAGCATTATCATAATTTATCAAAAATCATATCATCATAAGCATGTAAAAAATTCCCAATTAGATAGATTTATATTAACATTTTCAATATCAGATATCCCTAAATAATTTCCATAATAATCATATTTCTAACAATAACATAAAATAATAAACTTTCATTCACCCTAAATACCAAAAAAATATATAATAAATCTAAATTTTAAACAATGAAAAATATACCTAAAATTAATTGAAATCAAATCACATGGAGCAGATGGACACCCAAATAGAGAATAATAAATCATCAATTACCTAAAATACCAAATAAATCATAAATTACAAGTAAATTTTATAACCTAGGGTTTGACCAAAATAATTTCATCAAGATTTAATGGTAAATCACAACAAGAGAAAAAGAGGAGAGAAGATGAGTTCATACATGGGGGATTGGAACCCAAATATGCAAGAAATCAGTTCACGATGGAATATTTTGGGAGAGACGAGTGGTGGTTTGTGTGATGGTGATGGAGAGACAAATAGGAGAAAGAGGAGAGTAGAATAAAGGGGGTATGTGTGGTTATAATAATATTTTATTAGAGACAGGTTAATAGCAATGAATTTTATTCCGTCATTAAAGGTAATTATCAATTTTTTGTGAAAGATTTAATTATCTATTGCTAAAGTTTATTTTTGATCACTTTTTGCAACAAAATTCATTATCCATTGAAAAATTTCTTGGCATTATGACCTGGTGCACATGCTCTCCAAATATATTTGTGATAGGGAAATATTTCCCATAACAAATAATCATTATTTGCGGCAGAAAAAAGTGTATATCTCGAATAACTTATTCCACGTGACTATTTACAATGATTTATTTTTCTATCACAAATAAAACATCACAATAATACATTTTTTTATATTTTTTCCATGTCAAAATTTATATATCTTGACTATATACATAGTAAAATATTATCATAAAATGATAAATATTTTTCTTTTGGTATAACCCAAACTTTGAACAGGATGATGTTGAACCAATTCTTAATCTAAATCAGAAGCCATAACAAACTGGGATATTGTAGATATGGAAACCAATGGCTATAATAAGTTTCTCATATACATTATATTATCCCCTTTTTTATTATACTAGATCAAATTGAACTAAGTATAAACATGAGTTTAATCCCCTATCAATAATATTCTCACTTATCTAGGTACCATGAACTCATCTAGTTCTCCCTTTCTAAGTACTATTGGATAGTTCTAACTGCAATTATATGCAATTATTTTGGTTTTTTTGTATTAACATTTTATGATTCAGGGATCGTTAATATAAAACATCATTACATGTCATGGAACATGAGATTAATTCCTATCACTTAAACTTGGGAACTTATTTTAATCTCTATAATATCTTCTTATGCCCAAACATGTTCCACTAGAAGTGTTATATTCTAATAAAAATTCAGTCTTTAATTTTATAAACTTTTATTTTTTGATACTTTGTTAATATATGTATTATTACTAGATTTGGAAAACTCATAGTTCCATTTTATATATCTTATTCCCCATAATATAGTTGTTTCTTTAAGTTATGCTTGGAGAAATATCATTCCTTAGTATTAAAAAATTTGTAGTACATAAAAAAATTCCCATATGTTATCAACATATTTATCTTGAAAACTAATAACACTCCCACTAACCAATTAGAGACACATATCACTCATTTGTTTCCAAATTAATATTCCATGATCACTATGCATGATTTATTCATAAATGAATATATTAAATTTTCATATATTATTGGTATTTATTGATGTCACCGACGCTTTTAGTTATACCTAATAGACATATACCATAGGGTCTCCTTTTTCAGGTCATATAGATAAATTCTGTAAGGAATCTTCTAAATGAGGTGGCTTTAAAATCAATTTCCCAATATGATGATCATAGAAATATGCTTTGACAAGAATAATTCAAAAAGTATTTTATTCATGATTAGTAGTGATTATGTTTTTTCATATACTAAACATTTCAATAATCAATTATGCATTACTAATGATGTTTTGTACCATCCATGTCTAGTTTATTTTGAATACTCACCAACAATATAAAGTCTTAGAAACATTCAAAATATGGATTCCCGAAATCTTGATACATGGAGTCCATTACTTGAATTTATATATATTTTTTCAACCTTAGCGTATATATTGTTTACTGATACTTTGTAGGAATTAATATACTAAAATAATAATACATGTATCGCCATTTATGGTGAACATAAACCACCTCATTGGTTATACATTCCTACGCAGTATGTGTCTCTAGAACTACTCCTCCCACTAAGCATAGTGTAGTTAAGTAATATTATGACAACATATGTGCATCAAGAGCCTTAACCTATAGAAGTTAAGTCAAATCCCACTATCATCAAATAGGCAAGCTTTATTTATTGAAATATAGTTGATCTTGACTAGTCATTAATATCCTTAGTGGATATAGGATCAACAACTCATATACTCCTTAGTGTTTTGATGTTCGTTTTTAGCTAAGGATAACTTTTAAAAAATGGTTTTCAAAAAATACTTTTGGTAGTGACCTAATATATTCTTATAATATCTCAATTGATATGATATCCATTAGACAATATAATTGGCATGCGGTTAGTTGTTTCACTTATATTTTCAAAATATTTCTTCGAAGGAACAATGAAAGATTTAAAATATATATAAGACTCATCATTGATCTTACTTTCACTACCATCATTACATTGATGTATATAATAAAATATGAGTTATGGATAACCATTACTACACATATATGATCAATTATTTCTTAGATAATATATGCTCTGAAAATTTAGCTCACAGATTCCTTCTACCAAGTGAAATCTATTATTTCACTAAGAATTTCTAAAATTTCTCATGAAGTATATGAAGTTACCTTTAGATTTGTAAAATTTCATATAGCTATGTTAAACTAACTCTAAAAGTTTTATGAAGTACATATAAAAATATTTATTTAACTTAAACTTGATAAGTAGTTGGATTTTATATCTAGTATCTTAGATCAATTGAGACAAAAATACTTTAATGGAAATACAGAAGTCAGCTACTTTCAATTTTATTTGAAAAAGAATTATCTATCCATAATAGGGTAAGAGACTTATTTTATATTCATCATATATTGTAATGGAAATTTATGATTCAATAGTTATTAAACCATTAGTTTAGTATTAAACTATCATATAAAAATTTATTCCAAAAATAAATAATGTCTCATTATGCCGATTTAGACACTAGGATAAATGTTTTGATAACACTTATTACAAACTTGAATCAATCCAAAATGGTAATGAAAAAAAGTGAGCTCCCCTTGGCTGGCATAGGAATATCCCTTTCGTAGCCCCTTTTTAGTTCACTTTACAACCTTTCTATTCTTGATCATTTCGTGTATTTAAATACATGTATGTTGTAAGCATATTGTATTTAATATACAGGTGGTGAATAAAAACGTGATGAATATAATTGAAGTGGGTTCAAATGGTTTATTCTTTAATTTATTGCAATTTCATTTCCAGTGTACATTATTTCCATATAAAAGGAAAATAGCCTTATATTTATTCTTCAACCTTCAAATCCTTTGTCTGTTTGAATGATGTCGTAAAGGATCTTTTGGGTTTATATTATTCATGGTATCTCCATCCTTGTATTTCAAAATTTTCACCACAAGGGGGGGAGAAATAGGTTTCAACTAATCCTTATCAGCTTGTTGAAGTATGGACAAAAGTTTCTTGAGCGACTTATTCATTTCATTTATCCAGTCTTGGAAAAATAAGGATGATTTTGGTGATAAGGATAATAAGATATGATTAATGGATAATTTATAATCTAAGTGGAAGCCCAATTTTGTTAACTGGCCAATATACCCTAGTATTTTGAAATCATGATCAGAAACTAGATTTCCTTATTCCAGTTTACACTGATATAGTTCATTTATGATCTTATTTATTTCAATCCATTCCTTATCTTTTTCAAGACAAAGAAGATGAGATATTATGGTGTAATAATCCATGTCTTTATATATTATCATTAACTCTTCGAACGTAGTTGATAATATAATGAAACATACATAAGAAGCATCCTCAATATATCTATAGTAGGAATCTTTTTCACCTTTTCACACCTGCTAGGGTGGCAGAACATGAGTAGGGGATTCCAATACACAAAATAATTTTTTTGATAATAATGTATCACATAAAAAATTATACCCTATCTCAAAATTTGTATTTGTAAGGACATACCCCGAGCTAGGTAATGATCACACTATTTTTTTGGTTTTTCTGTCCATATTCTACAATAATTAAAATAGATGATCAGTACTTTACTTGATTACAAATCATGTGATAAATAATAATATTTTTAATTTTATTAAATCTCCCACAATTTTATCAAGTCCTAATAGCCCTCACCACTGAACTCAGAATGTCTTGTTTCTAGGACATTCTAGTGTAAAAGATCCATATTACCCTTCTCATAAACCCAACAAGGGTTGTTCAAGCTAATTTATGGTATTTGGGAAGGTAGGCCTTTAATAACTATGGGATTTAAGCTCCTTAATCCATTGAGTGAAATCCTCAATCCATAAATTCTTACTTGGATTTCATCAACACTTGCCTCCAAATTAAACCAATTCTAGGAAGGGATACTCCTCTTGTTGTAAAATGGTTAATTCAACCCAAAACCTTCATAATAACTCACCTTATAAAAGTAAGTTTCCCAATAAGGCTTTCTCAAACACTTACTTTTATTGAGATTCATTCCTAATCAAGTAATAAAAGGTCATGTCTGGCTAAATATTTATTTGATGGATTTTATTTTATTATGAATAAATTTTATCTTGTTTTATGCTTGATATAAATTGTTAATATTAAGAGTATTTTAATTCATTAATTAACTATGTTGGATAGAATATTTATGCATAATCCATTTATTTAAATTCTATCATTGCACATTAATTAATTTATTTATGTGATTGCAGTCTTGTATCCATAAAATAAATAATGAATAGATAGAATTAATTAATTAATTAAATGAATCATTAATGAGCATATATAATGGTTGATTTAATGAGTAGACATTAAATCAACCTTTGAACTATGAGAAAATTCCTTGTTTCAGTCTTGGCTTTAGTTACAACATTCCACCTATACACATGTGTATCGCTGAGGTTGGAATCATTATGATTATCTCATGAACTAACTCTATGTACCTTGGTATACTCCATTAATTGCAAGTATTTATAACTCACACAAAGGTGAGGGGAACCAAAATATTGGTTCATGGGGATTACATAAATAACCATGGACACATAGGTACTGCATAATAATGGAGAGTTGGATGACTAGCAGGCCATCAAACTTAATTTAATAATTAATATTGCAAACCCATGCAATAAATTAAATTAAATAAATTCCAACACATACATTGGTCATGGTCTAACTCAGGAATAATCATACATGTAATAAATATGCAAAATGAAACCGGTTAACATTCATTTTTTATTAGATATTTATTATTAATATAAACACGCTTGCATTAATTAATTAATTCTCTTTCATCTTAATGACCATCTGAATCCTCTTGTGGAATTAATAGAAAATAAACAGCATAACCAATTATTAAATATTATTACAATAAATTAATTAATAATTTAAAATTATTTAAAACCAATATTAAATTGTCAAACACAACAGGTTTCAATCAATAAAATAATTTTTTAATGCTGAAATTGTCAATTTAATGTAATTTAATTATGCCATTAATTGGGAGACTACATGGAATGTACTATCGAGATTCACATCATATACCATAGTGTCTGTGTATCAATGTTGCATGCTCAGGGATTCTATGTGTTAACTCAGCTAGACTACACAGTGTGTGTAACGCCCTGACCCCAGTTGCCCAGAGTCGGTGCATTACTTCGTAACATTGGCATGATCACAAGAAAGATCAAATCTCGAAAGACCGATTGGTTTAGTAGCCTTGTAAACACTAGATATATTCATAAGTTTTACATTACATCATAAAATGAAAAACTACTACAACAACATAATGTTTCCACAGTCCACACTATAATCCCCTCATAAAATCCCTGCAGGTCATTCATAACTTACTTCTTCACATCCTGGGAAAAATAAAACATAGAAAAGGGGTGAGCTCAAATGCCCAGTAAGGATAACAATATAGCGGAAACTTTCATAAATAAGAATAAACATTTAAGGCAATGCATTACTAAAACAAAAGCCTTTTAAACTTGAACTTCAACATAGTATGGCAAAAGTAAAAATGAAATAATGCCATTTACTTATTCACATGGATATTCTACTAATCGAATAATCACATGCAAAAATCAATAACCACTTTCATAATGTTGGAATGCATAATGCCAGACTATCATAACCACATAGTCAAGGCCTCGTGCCAAGACTACAAATAAGATTTTGTCAAGGCCTTGTGCCATGACACTAGTTTGTCTCATGAGACCTACCGATGCATCGAGGAGCTATAGCGGGCTCCACCCGTCACTTATTAAGTCCAATGCATTCCCATATGAAAAGGTTTAAACATAACATAAACATTCGTATTAGAACTAGCATACAAAATGTCAATAATTTCACCATAAACTATGAATGGTATAAAAATAGCACATCCATAGTCAAACATATCACAAAACCTTCAATACAATATAGAAGTTTTGTATCATAATAAATCAACTTCAAATAATCTTAAAATCCATCAAAGGATGTTGACATAGATGAAATCAAAATTCTTTTTAAAGAAATATCTCCTTTTATTTTGAAATCATTTAAGATCCATATAAAATAAAACATTTTCTTTGAAAATATTCTTATAAGCATGTAAGGAAAGCTTTGAAGATTTTATAACGGCGTAAAATAACCGCACCCGCCGTATAAGTTAAAAAAACATTCTTACCTCAATTCTGTCGAAAAGGTTAAAAAGGACCTTGTTTTGAAAATGACGGAAAGATTCCTTTATAAACCACTTATAAAAGTCAAAAAGGGTATAAATGACTTTAACTAATATTTTAGTAAGTAGTAAAAATGTTTTGAAATACATTTTTAAGAAACATGGATGTGGATGATAAAGAGATCCCAGTAGATTATTACGTATAAACAACCTCGGATAATGAAGAGATTGTGAAATAACCCTTACCTTGTACTTTTCCTTGGTTGGGGTAGGTTAACCTCCTGTATAATGGTGAAATAATTGTTATTAAATTATACAAGAATCATATACATTAATATGATATCATATATGATCTTTTAATATTGATTTGATAATAATATCTTAGTATTATCGCTGTTTCGGGTGTGAACTTACTTGTTTTATTTTGTATGTTTTGTTACGTAAGACATGTTTGTAAAGGATAAGTTGTATATTATTCAAATCCATAATGGTATCAAGTCCTTAAACATCATTTTTAAATCATCAAATGATAATTATACTTGAATGGATACGATGGAAAATGAATCTCATCGCATTCGTGGAGACGGTAGTCCGTACGTACGCACGAACGCTACTTCCATTTAATTTTTATTTTAAAAGAATCAAATACAAATGATACATAGGTATATTACTATTCCAGTATAATATAATATTTTATACATGTTACTTAAGTTCATTAACACCATCCTTTATACGTTCCATGTGTGGTATGAACGAGTCATATCATTTTAAGGGGGCGGTAGTCCGCACTTCCTCAAATGAAATTATCGTATGTATATACAACATGAAACGAATAATGGTATGAAATAAAATGGAATTACAGAAGCTTATATATAAAATATATATCATTAATATCATATTTAATTACAGTGCAATCATAATGGCCACCATGAGAGGCGGTAAGATGTATTTGAACAATCATTGTTTCGTGAGGCGTTAGTTTTCCATCCACAGAAACATTATGTTCATCATCCATTAGATGGAGTTGTGTGTATGTGTAGTTTGAATACTTCTTATAACAACATACTAGTATATTGAGGATACTTGTGTTGTTACAAAATAAAGGAAATAAGAAGAGTTTGGGGGTTGGAGAAGCAAAATAAATGAAAATAATTTAAGAGAAATCGTTACCTTTAATTTAGGTAACTCACTTTGGTTGGAACCAAAGGACTTATTGAAATGCTTTATGCCTAAGGGGAAGCTTCAAGGAGTAGGAGAGGGATGTGGGGAGTTTAGTTGGTCAGAGTTTGGACGAGCCAAGTGGCTTGAGGGGTGTGAGGAATGAGTAGAAGTGGTCTCCTTTTATAAGGGAGAAGAGGGGCTCTTTAGGAAAGAGTGAAAGTATTACTTTATAATATAATTATATTCGGTTTATAATGGTCCAAAAATCATTGAGGTCGAAGATAAGATGACTCATATTCTAAATAACATAAACCAATAAGAATTGGACAGGTTTTAGATAATATTTTAATCATTATAATCTTATTTATTTAAATGATTTATTAATGAGGTAAACATTGCATCATTATTGTGTCATTAATAATTTCAATTATTTGATGTCTAAAAATTATAAATAAAATATCATTATGTATGAAATCTTTTTAGCTTTCTAATGAATATTTATAATCGAAAATACAACATGTATAACCCTATGTAAAAATTGTTCTTCTAAAAGATGTAAGCTTATGCCATTTTTATTTTTATTTTAACTTTATTAATATAAAATGTCCCTACCACATACAAGTGGCTCCAAGGGGTCCCCAAATTGACCCAAGGATGATCATGGTCGGTTATGTGTCCACCAATAAGGTTAGGACACGTTTTAGTGTAATTTTTTATTATTATAATATTATTTTTTAACCCTTATTTACCGGATTTACCCTTAACCATGGTAAATAAAATATTTACCACAGTAATTATTCAAAATGTCTAAAAATAAAAGTTAACTATTTACACAATTTGGACATCCTGATTCCAAATATGGAATCCATTTTTCTAAATTCAAAACACAGAAGTGGAAGAAATTAATTTAAAATTAATTCCCGCTGTCAAAACAAAAAGCGTGTTTTTAAGAGGTAATAACTATCAAAAGATTGACACTTGTTTATGTTCGGTTTAATTGTAAAATTATGTCCAATGACCAACATTATATTAAACGGTAAAAATATATTCTAAATATACTTTAAAACCACTCAAATTCATAATTTATCACTATTAATTATTTTGATTAAAAAAGTTGTTTTTAATTAAAATTTAGTAATTTTCACTATTCATCAAAATATGAAAGTTATCCGAAATGTACCAAAATTTCACCTTAGGCTAAATTCGATATTCCGAATCCAAAAATGAAGTCCATTTTCAAATATAAAATATATATAATTTCAAAAAGTAGGTATTACTATTCATAACGGCTAGTTTGATCGGTTGTGGTGTGTGTTAAAACTCGACGTTGCGTAAAACACACGCTACTGTTTTATTCAAAGGAAAGCGTACCGTGGAAGCTTGGGATGTTTCATTTTAAATTTTTTGATGTCTCCATTTAGTCAAAAAGTTTAAAATATTGTATTTAAAAAGGTTTCGCTATCAAAAGTTGATAAAAGTGCAATATTGAAAATGAATCTGTTCTTGCATTATGACTAAGAAACTCATAATATGGATTCTAAAATTATAAGGATTATATAAAGTTAAAAATGTAGTTAATGCTATTCATGACCTCTTTTAATGGCTTTTTTTTTGGTAAGTCATGGTGCAATTGAACTCAGTGTTGCTTGTAGTGCAAGTTATTGAATTATTTTGAAGAAATAACACACTATGAAATCTTGGGGTGTTACAGTGTGTACATGCCAACTACACATTGGGTATCTGCTTACTGTGTTCCTGAGATAAATGTTTGTGCTAAGGTGTGTATCCCAGTTAGACTACACAGAATATACAAGCCAGCTACATTCCATGTATCCATTATGTCTTGTGTCCATTGTTCTCACCAAATGGATTCATGTGTATTTCAAATGCGGGAAATGATGAACTTCATGGTGTGTCACCATATACACGTAATGTATATCATAAATTCTCTAGGTTGTTAGTATCACGTGGTTTGACCACATATAATGAACACACAGATTAAAAAATTTACACTGCTAACCTATGTAGACTACACGGTCTGTATTCCAACAACATGTCATGTAATCTGACATCTTGTGTTCCAATTTGGCCTAGTCTACACAAGGTTTGTAATAAATCCACCACATGTAATTAACTATTAAATGTTTCATGTATTTTTTGAAACATCCAGGTGTAGTTCACATGGGTACATGAAATTTACTCTGACTACACACCTTATAACTAGTTTTACTAGCCAAAAAATTCACTTACGATCATTCTTTATCTATTCTTTGAACTTTAAGAAAATGAAATAGTGGAAAAACATGATTAATATGTTGATAACGTGTTAATTCAAATAAAATTAGGGAATTAATAATATGAAATAAAAACATTAAACCGTGATTTTGTATATATAACAATAAAATAAATAAGTATATATTTAAAATGTGACCCCTCTAATACCACTTAAAGGTTTTGGGTGCAGTGACAGTGTACGGTGTTGGGTGATATTTTAAAATTTCTTTTCATATTTATCTTTCCAAAACCCTGAGTGAGGATCTTTCATGTTAAATTTATATTTAATTTATTTATATCTGAATAAAATAAATACTTTGTCTTAGTATCCTCTTTTTTATGATATTTTTGATCCTCTGAAAGACACTTTTCATATTGTCTTCATTGTGATATGAGGATCAAGGGTAGAATCCCTTTATCAGTGATCTATAGGTGCTCCTTTGATCTCTAAGAAATGTCAATTGATTTTCAGGTGGTACCATGGTGAATCAATTATCTTTCATCGTTCATGTTGATCTATCATCCTTAGATCTTAAAGGAATCTCTCTTGAGTTTCTTATTCTAGAGAGGTAGATAGAAAAAGGAATTCAAGAGGGAATTCATTGTGTGAAACAATTCTCTATATCTCGATTTTTTAACCTATGCAATAGACATAACCATCTATTTATAAAGCTAGGGTATAGGTTAAAATATTATTTAATCACATACTATTCCTTAAATAATATAATAACCATTATAAAACCCCATTCCATTAATTATTATTATTATTATTATCTTATGGTTTGTGCTAACTTGCACAGTGATGAATATTATTTACTAGAGTGAAAATCAATATTCATCATTGGATGTGGTCTTGGTCAATTCAAAATCCTAGGAATTTATTGAATACCCGAATAAAATATTTTATCCTCTTAAATAAATATTTTATTCCCAAAAGAATAAATAAATATTGGTTAAATATTCAATAAAATATTTAAATATATTTTTTTCACAATCCAGTGAATAAATATTTATTTAATTTATGTGATCAATAAAACTTGAATAAAATTATTCCTCAGTCATGAAAATTAGTATTTATTCCTTTAATTAAAATCAAATAAAATTTAATCGACATCAAAAAAACACTTATTTTGTAACCCTCTATGATTATTTCTCATTTTCATTATGTGGGATTGCCTAAAGTCTAAGATTATTGTCTAATAATGGGTCAAGAAATCCAAGATAAATAACTTAATGTTGAAATGTTGACATTTTCATATGAATTCTCACTATATAATATAGTCCTTTTGTCACAATATCTCATCATTCAGATTGCACATCTATGTAATCAACCTATGTGCTTGATACGTCTTTCTTTGACTATCTGAAATAAACATCATTACACCATGGACATGGAATTTAATGTGATAATTATATTTCAACCAAATAGTCTGGATATCAAGTTCTATAAAGATGGAAGAGACTAATCTATCCTTGAATTATTAATTAACAACATGTCATCCATGATGCACCCAACATATCAAACTTCTCGGTGAATTGTTATCATCATGGTTTGTGAAATACATCTATGTGTGTGATTCATAACATGCATTAATAATAATCTCCAAATCTAAGGACAGTTACAAATGCTCATGGATAGGAATATCCAATGACACCAAAACATACAGAATTCCTACTAGTGGATATGTTCCCATAATCTCTCATCTTATAGATTACCAAATGCGAACTTCATAAGAAGAATCCTCATATACTTACAAGTACTCACACCAAATAGTCTATATACTATGTGCCCTATCATAGTACGTTATAAAACTTTTGAACTATATTTAAGAGATATCGTCATAAAATCTAAAGGTTCTCATCATATTGGGGAACTGATATGACCTTATCAATTCAACAGATACTATGGGACATTATCGCATCAATGTTATGAAAAAAACAATCAATATGTGATAATATATTTAAATTAATATTCAATTATTTGAATATACAAGTAATCTAAACTACAAAGTAGTTAGTTCTAGGGAACCAGCTCCAACAACTTTCATGGAGGCTTAGGTTATGTTGAAATTTGAGAAATTGAAACATGATTGGGGTTATATGAGATTCCATGAGTTTAGAATATGAGATATCATTAGTCATGTGTCTCGCTACTTTGTTATATGATTAATAAAAAATTTTATACCAACATTGACCAAAAAAGGTATAAGACTATTTTGATTTCTTAATTAACACCTAACACATTATTTTCATATTGAAAATTCTATTATTAAATCATTTAAAAGTTTTACACCATTTATGTATGATCATGTTAAGCTCTAAGTGATGCATGGTGTTACAGTGGTTTCTACCAATGATTTATTCCCACTCCCTATATATACACACCTAGTGTATATAGATTTCATTTTTATGATATTATATGTAAAATAATGGGGCTTTGGTAGCTAGGATTTGATATCAAAAGATATTTTGGAGCTGTTTGTGTATGCATTTGGAGTTGTGTAGAGGGGTTTTCCACACTTTTCTTTATTCCTTCTTTTAGTTTTATTTTTCATACTTTGGTACTAGAGTTTCATTTTTAAGTCTTGTTTGTATGTATAAATAATGTGGGACTTTTTTTGGGATATTATTATACCATATTGAATATGTTATTTTCAGTTTTTTCTACTTATCTATAGTGAATATTTAATTTATCTATTTTAATACACTAGATTATTAAAGCATAGATCACTCCCCAAGAAATATATTTAGACCCTCAGTGCTAGGAGTTGGTATATAGGGATTGGGACGTGCACTTGAGGACTTGTGATGTATTTCCTTAGTGTCAAGGTCATTTCAAGGCAAGATATTACAAAATGATATTAGAGTATTTTTTTCTGAAGTCATGATATCTAGGAAGTTGGTAGATTGAATATTGGAATTAGGGACTTGGTACAGAAGTTGTGTGTTTGTGCCTGGGAAACACAACCATAGTATTAGTCTAATTTTATTAGAAGTTATGGGATTGTATTATTGAGGATTATAAATGAGATTTTGGGAAATGATTCTCACTTCATTGAGGGTGAGTAGTGCGGTAATTATGCATCATTTTAGCACATAGGGAAATGACATGTGTGTGTGAGAATGTGTTTTTGACTGATTGGTGATTTAAGTTTCAATTATATAATAATAAATAAAATAATAAATATTTCTTTGAATAGGTTATTAATACTGCAGGATTAATTTTATGATGTAATGTGATTAGCATGATTTGACTAATTACTTTGTTATTATGTGCTGGTGGTGATGCATGATGTGTTTTTTTATTGAAAATTTTGATATTAATTTCTAACTAGTGTATTGATTTGTTATAATCATGGAACCTAATAAGCGAGTTAGTGAGCCTTATGAGAAGGAGTATGAGTAGAAGGTTTCTAGTAAGGGGAATATAAAATAATTCAGAATATGTAGAGAAGACCAAATTAGAAAATAGCAGTGGTATCTAATGTGGTTTGAGATTTTCGAGCATAACACCCTCCTATCTTTAGAGGAGATATTGGTCCTCATATAATTGAGGAGTGTCTAAAGGGGATGAATGAGATATATGATTTGATCGATGCTATAGAATGGAAGAAATTAAATCTGGTTGTTTTTATGCTCGAGGGATCAACGTGATGCTAGTAGGATATCTTGGTCCAAGCAAAGAGGAATGAGGGGTTTTATGGGGAGATTTTCAGGATATTTTCTTTGAGAAATTCTACCTACATACATTGAGGATGGATAGAGGTTAGGGGTTCATGGATTTGAAGGGAATATATTCATCCTTGATTATGCCTTTGAGTCTATGGGTGTGCTCCATTTTCTCCAACCTTGGGAAGAAATAAGGCATTTAAGGTTCATCAATTTAAGTATGGGCTAAAGTTGGAGATCCAATCCAAGGTTTTCCTCTTTTTTTCAACTTGTATGTAAATAGTAAAAAATTATTTCACGATCAAGAAGGATCTTGGTAAAAAAATATAGGGATTCAATGGGAGCATGTGGATGTGGTAGAGGGAATAAAAGGAAGGGATGTGAATATCATAGGGATAGTAAGTGGTTATATGGATAAGGGAATAGTTTTTATTCTCCTTTATCTAAAGGTAGGGTTTTATATGAGTGTTATCAGTACTTTTGAAGAGATCATACTCAGTCTGTCTATCCTAGTGAGCCAAAGGAGTGCCACTTTATAGAAGGACATCTTTAGAAGTTGGGTTACAAGGGATCTTAAAGGGATAAAGTTCAGAATTCTACTTCTAATTAAGAATATTATGCATGGGACAATACACCGCATAAAAGTGATAGTTGCATGTTGTCTAGGAGGTTTAGTCATGGAGGAGGTAGAGGTTCTCAAAAATAGGGTCCTGTAAGGGGATGTTATACAAGGGAGTTAGACGATCGAGGGTCAGGGTTGAACTATAGGGTTCGGTCAGTTGTATATAGTTGATACATTATTGATGGATCTCGTAAGGGTTCTTCCATGATTGGAGGTATGATTTTGGTTTCCACTACTTTGTTCAACATGTTATTTATTTTTTATTCTTATCCTTATTTTATTCAATATTTTTTAGTACATGGTTTGGGTTTGGAAGTTAAGTTTTTATCTAGAGTTTTTTATTAATATTCCATTATGAAGAAGAGAGCATCCTATCAAAATATGATCATATTGTTCTATTTATATCTTTAGATATGGACATATTTTAGATTTCTTCAATTTGGAGATGAAAATCTTTCAAGTAATTATTAGAATGGATTGGTTGTCATGTTTTTGGTGAACATAGATTGTTACCAAAGATGAGTGACATTATTTTCATCCTATGATGAATCATATGTTTTTAGAGATAATGGAATAATCATGATAGAAAATCCAACTATGATTTGGAGCAACCGAGAAGGATTAAATCTAAGGTTGTAGGTGTGTTCGATCAACTAGAGTTATTTTTAGTGTTGTTTTTCTTCCTAAAGTTGTGGATATCAGGATTTATTTCTCAAAAAAATTTCAAGGTAACCATTAAAAGAGAAGTGGAGGTTTTTATTGACCTGGTACAAGACACCAAATATATATGTATACATCCTAATAATATGTATCCAACTAAACTTAGAGATTTAAATACTATGTTAGAAGATCTTGAATTAAAAATATTTTTGTTAAGAAGGCTGATGGGAGGGATCCAATGATATAAATACTCTTCATGGGGTGCTTGGAAGATTTTTGTTAGGAAGGATGATTATAGTTTTTGACTATGTATTGATTATCATAGATGAGATTGGGTTACCATTAAGTGTCAATATAATTTTCCATGAATTTGATTTATTCAATCAGTCAAATAGTTATGGATCAATGCCCTTACTAGGTCGATTATATCCTCCATCGTAGAACGCAATGTAAAGAAAAAAATTACAGTAAATCACAGATTCAGGGACTTGACCCCACTACCTACCCCTCACCCCCACCCAAAGCCTTACCACCCCACCATGTGGGGTCTACATATCAATGCTATTAAACAACCGATATTTTATTCCCTAACTATAGTGAAGAAAACCTAGAACCCTCCTCCACTAACGGGGAGGTTCTCACCTCTCCCTCTCCCTCATGTATTCCTATTTATTCTTGGAACTTCACTTCCTTTATAGATCTAAATATGATTCATGACTTCCCTAGCATTCCACTTTTCCCTAAGGTGCTCGGATTGGAATAGGATTATTAGAAGGTTTTGATATCACCGATGGAATTTGTTGAAGCTTCATCCTTTCTCGACCTTTCTTATGTGGTTCGGTTCAGTCATCATAGGCCCTATGTCGATGATTTTTATAGAAATTTTAATTATTTTTTGGGTTTAAAATAGAAATTCATGGTTGGATTTCTGGATCCTCATCACTTGCTTGTTTGGTTCTTCAATGAGGCAGATTTGGCATCATCTTGGTCCAGATCTTCACGTTCCTTTGATATTTATAATTTTATATTCTTTAGTGGTCCTTTGATTTCCAATTGAAATGTGATCTTCCCACCTCAGTTCCATGGATCCATCTTCCATGTTTTCTTCTTCCATTTAAGAATCCTTCAATTCTCAGGCTGATAGGTAATGTTTTGTGCTTCTTTTGTACTCTAATAGACACACCATCACCCTCAGTCACTACATAATTCACTGAATAAGTATCGAGTTCAACATCTCAATGCCTCCCCCATAGTTGATTTGGGTTGAAATAAAATGTGAGTATCAATTCCTCCATGATATTATATTTAAATCGTTGATCGATTTTTTCCTATAACTACCAAAGGAATGTGAGTTCTATATTTTGGGATTCAAAACCACGAGGAAAGGATCTTCAAATTAATGGATCCTTGGACTCAAGGGTTCATTTGATCCCCTAATACCCATAAGTCTATATAGTTGAAGTTGAGGTAGCACAAGATGATGACACCCCATGTCACAAACCATCCTGGGTACCCTGGTAACCCAATAACTGAGATGGTTCTAACAAAACCCAAAGGGAATTCTTGATCCCTACGATATGAAGAAAAGCACCAAGCATCATACAACCTACAAGTGGGAACGAATTCTGCCACAAGAACACTAAAGTAAAGATAAAAGATAGTATGCATATCAACAAGAAAACACCAATGGGAGTAAAATTACTAGAACACAAAGAGACATAAAATCCAAAGTACTACAACACAAAGTACTAAATTGGAAAACAACCCCAAGGTCCCAAATGACACAAATCACCATGTCCAAATCTCAAAAGTTGAATCCACCTCCAAGACATCCCTTCCCTTTTCTCGAGACTATAATAAGAATGTCTACAAACTCCCGAAGGAAAAATTAGGGTGTGATCCTAAGCCCAGAAGGATTCCACTAAAGATTCCATAACAGATTCCAAATATAGATTATCCAAATAAAAGCTTTCAATTTTTCAGAATAAACGAGTTTGTAAATTAAAAATCATATTTATACAAAACATGTTATACGTTTTAAAAATGATGGAAAATACATTAAAATAATAGGATTTTCTTTACAAAATATGGAATATCTCTCAAAAATGGCTTAATTAAAACATTTATATACAATAGTTTATATAAATTCAGCAGGCATGCAAAGCAATTTAAACAAACATTGGCATACATTTATATCTCAAATATAAATAAAAAAGCATGTAACATGGTCATCTTCAAAAAGGTACAATATTATTAACTAGTTATATGAGTATGCAATCT
Source organism: Viscum album (assembly GCA_963277665.1). Taxonomy (NCBI): domain Eukaryota; kingdom Viridiplantae; phylum Streptophyta; class Magnoliopsida; order Santalales; family Viscaceae; genus Viscum; species Viscum album. Next base: position 772,742,289 of record OY728126.1, read on the forward strand.
CTATGTGAACTCAGAAAATTTTGTATACACACATCCCTATGACACTGGCCAAAGGAGACTCGTCACCAACCTGTCGAGGATGTGACCCACTGCATGTATGTTTTAGAATGTTGTAACAGCATAGAGTGTATCCAAATAATTCATTAACTACCTAAGGCTTGAATGCAATATTACATGATGGGAGAACTATTTAAGACTAATTAAAAATACGATTAATCCCATTATTCAATTTCAAAAATGAAAATTACTTTCCATTTAAATCTAAAATAGGTTTCATTCAAAAACACACCTTTTTCACAAGATAAAACCACTGGGTTTCTATCAAATCATTTTAATCCATTTTCATGAGTTTGAAATCCATTAAAAACTAATTCCATCCTTTTTAAAATTAATATCCACAATCAAATTCAACAATTTAATTGAGAAAATTTCCATAAAATCCATAATTTAAATTCAATAATTTAAATCAACCAATTTATATAAACCCACCCTAATTCAAGGGAATCGGGGGTTTTCCAAGTTTCTATGTCAAACCCATTTCAAATCTCCCAATTCAATGGAATTAGGTTTTATCAAATAAATTGAAATCATGGTTGAGAATTTGAATTTAAATCAGCAATTGAAATAAATCAAGCAATGCGATGGTAATCAATTTGGAAAATCGGGACGGAACCACCTACCTCTTTCTCGAAGAACGAAACTCACAATGACACCCATCAACGAGAATGAATGTGTAGAAGACCTCAAAACTCTACATAGTATCAAGATCCAACAAAACAATACATGGATCCATCAATCCCAAGAAGATCCATTGAAAACCCAAGAGTATAGGAAGAGAGAAACTTGGATAAAGAGGGGGAACACTTACTTGAGAATCGCACCACAAGAAGAACGAAGAACCCTAACCTTTTGGTTCGATATGGAAGGAGTTTAGTCTCTCAAAAACACACGAAAACTTATCTAGGTTGTGAGCCATAATTTCTTGAATGAAAACGACTGATCGAAAAATCTAAATGCGTGAATTTAGGCTGGGCGCAGGCCGAGTCACAATGTGTACCAAGGGGTCATGACGTGTAGGCCACACTAGATTAGTACACCGAAAAACCCATCACCTCAGGTTGAAAAACTAATATTTAATCCCTTCAAGACATGTACCTTAGGTACATTTCATTTACCATCTCAAGGTGTGATCTCCCCATTCATAGTGTGATCTCCCAATCCATGATATGAAACCAGCACCAAGTATACGATGTGTACTTCAGGTACACAGTGTGTACCTTCTACAGTCTGTAGTAAACCCCTAAAAATCACAAAAAATAATTTTTCATGGAACGAGAAATTATAAAAGGTGGAAAATTATCTGATCAAGGTAATGGTATGTTACAACCTCCCTACTAAAAAAACTTTTTGTCCCAAAAAAGCCTATGAAGAAGCTTACATGCCAAAAAGATGAGGCCACTGCTCTCTCATTAGTGCCTCACATTCCCACATCTCATGATTATCAGAGAAACTTTTTCCATATCACACAAACCAGAGGTATCTTCCTCCCATGAAGTACCTTGTTCTTAGAATCAACTATCTTGACTGGTTTCTCAGTCAAAGATAAATCAGGCTCGATATCAAGATCACTCCAACTCAAAACGTGAGATGGATTAGATAGATACTTTCTCAACTATGATACATGAAACACGTTATGTATCAATGTTAGATGTGGTGGAAGTTCCAAATATTAATCAACTTTACCCACCTACTCAACAACCTCTAAATGTCCAACAAATCGAGGACAAAGCTTTCATTGCTTCCCAAGCCATCGATGACCCAACCGGGGTGAAACCTTTAAAAAGACATGATCAACAACTAAAAACTCCAAAGGTCTATGAATTCCATTAGCATAAGACTTATATCAAATTTGTGATGTCAACATCCTCTAATAAATTAGATAAATATTTGGTATCGTCTCCTAAACCAAGCTTGGTCCAACCAAAGAACTTTCACTGACCTCTAACTAACATAATGAAGATTTACATGGCCAACCATACAAGGCCTCGAAAGGTGTCATTTTGATTGTGGACTGGTAACTTTTTTTATAAGAGAACTAAACCAGACCCAAGTGATCATCCCAATCCCCACTGAAGTCAAGAACAAAGGTGCGAATAATATCCTCAAGAATCTGTATAGCTCTTTCTATTTGGACATCTGACTGCTGATGGTAGCCCATGCTCAAAAGAACCTAAGAAACCAGTACCTCTTGAAGGCCTATCCAAAAGTGATAAGTGAACAAAGGATCTCTATAAAAGACTATAGAATATGGAACTCTAGTAAAATGAACAATCTATTTCGCATAGATATTTTCAAACTCCTCAACTTTGGTCGTATCATGAATGGGTATAAAGTGAGCCGACTTGGTTATCCTGTTGATCACAACCCATATCACATTCTTGTTTCTTTGAGTATGAGGAAACCCTACTAAAAAGTCCATAGAGATACCATCCCACTTCCAAGTAGGGACTAGAAGTGTCTGAAGTAATCCCGAAGGTTTCTGGTTCTTGGATTTCACATGTTATCATGTATAAAAATGAGAGACAAACCCAAAAATGTCCCATCTCATACCTAGACACTAGAACTATAAGAAACTGAATCTTCTTTTCAGGTATGGATCTTGTTTACATGTTGCTTTTGAGGAAAAAGGGAAGAAAGAAAATTTTATGAGTACACACCATGTACTTCCATGTACACGTTGTGTACTCTGGCACCGAGTCCAAGTTGTGTTTGGTTGTGTCACAGCCGCATACACGGTCGTGTGACAACATGGTAGGGCTGATTAAGGTGGACCCAGTAAAGGACTATACACACCTTGTATCCTTAGGGAACACATTGTGTATTATTTATTTTTAATTGTTATATCGGATAGGGGTCACGTCTTGTTTTTAGAAATATCTTCTATTGGCTTCGTCTCGTCCAGGAGCAACTGAAGATCGTTGATTCTTATCTAAGCCCCCAAACCATCATCCATGCTTAGAATCAAACTCCATCGGTTGCATTGGAATCGCATTAGTGAGTTCTTCCTTCTTCGAGAGCCTCATCTCTTGATTTATCCTCTTTCATGAGATATCCATGTTTGAATTTTTTAGACTTTTTTGTAGATCTACGGTGTTATAGGTTGATTCAAAGGATGAGGTTCAACTATCTCGATTTTACAATGTCGAGGTAGGTGGTTTGTGCCATTCCTTAGATTTTATTTGAATTTTATTTGCAAAATGTTCCCAATACCCTAGTTTAGGGTATAGCATGTTTAGAGAATTTAACCCTATTAATGCCTGCTATGCCTTGTTTGCTTGAGTATGGGTTTTTGATTGTAAATAGGTGTTTTTACCTTGCTATGGATGTGTTTTCCCATGTTTGATTTGATATTGTCCATTGGGTCTAGAATTGCATGTTAGGATGCTCTGTTTTCCATGCCTAGTGTTGTTAGGATGGAGTGATATTATCTGACATGATTGTGTTATGCTTTGTAGCCATTTATCCAAGTAGTATTTGTGATTTACTTTGGATGTTGAATATCGTTTGTGCACGATTTCTTTACATGGGGCTATTGGAACTTGGTGTAGTGAGACCATAGGGGGAATTGATGTTGAGGGATTCCCTAGAGTGTCTGTTTTACTTTTCACATTGTAGGACCATAGGGGGGATTGACATTGAGTGATACCTCAGAGTGTCTATAGTTATCATTATGAGACCACATGGGGAATTAATGTTGAGTGCTTCCTCAGAGAGTCTATAGTTTATCGCTAAAAGAATATAGGGGGAATTGATGGTGATTTCTTCCTCAGAGAGTCTTTGTTTGCATGAAACTAAAAGGGTTAGACTGTGTGAGCTTACCCAGAGAGTTTTTATATCTTATTTGTATAAGTTAAACTAGAGGGGTTAGGCTATGTGAACTTTCCTAGAGGGTTGCTTCTGAATGTTAAGTTGAACTAGAGGGGTTAGGCTATATGGACTTTCCCAGAGGGTTGCTTGTATTAGTTTGGCTGAATAATTAATAATTTAAATGAATGTATTAGAAACTGTAAGACTGTTTAATTTTGAGTACTTCCTTGTTTATTACTTCATTTTTCATTTTTTCCTGTTATATATATTCACTGATATATAGGCACATATCTTTGGGTGGTTTCCTACTGGGATTCATCTCACACCCTATTTGGGTCATGCTTTTAGACCTAAATAGATTATACTTTTGCAGGTATAGAAAAGTTCAAGCACCCTTCTACTTCAGGTACTTGACTGTTCTGGAACTGGAGAGCATGGGACCAAGCTGAGGCTTGTGATGCTGTTGGAGTTGTTTACTTATTTTCCTTTGTACTTTGGTTTAGTACTATATTCAAGCATTGTGACTTATTTGGCTTCTCTCCTAGATACTTTTGACATGCATAATTATTTATATATATGATGTAGTTGTTTATTTATTTTCAGACTTCCACTATTTACTTATTATATGGTATTACTGATTCCTCTACTTTTCTATGTTTGTTTCTGATGTGTTTCTCTACCAATGAAGGAATAGTTTCCCCACTATCACACCCAATTCCCTCACTGCTAGTCGAAAACCTCTAGCGTTTGGGGAAATGTGCTTGAGGACATGTGACCAACCGAGTACGAGGCACCTTTGGGCGGCACCCGGAACTAGGACGTTATAAAGTGGTATAAGAGGAATTCCTTTCTTATTGACTTACTATTTGAAACCTATAGTCAATGATAGGAAGTAATTGGTAGTTTATAATAAGTTGTGCCCGAGATTATCTAACATGTGTATAGGGAAAAGGCTATTTTACCATGATTATTTAATATTTTTTGGTTTTTCAATTTTACTGTTGATTTTATTTCACTGATGGGTGATTCACATGTTTTTTATTGTTATCATTGATATTATTGAGGTTTTCTTTCTGTTGCAAATCGATGAGATGATGGTATGACATCTCATGCATCATATAGGCACCTGATATAGATCACATGTCATGCATTCTTGTCATGCCATTTAGGGAGTATTACTAATCTCATGTTGTTTTGGTAGATGTTGTGCTACATATGCATGTTTTGTGATAGATACCTTGATAAAATACCAATTGTTTGATAGGGTATTGCTAATATGTAAAGTTTCTTTTGGATGAACACTAAACTTTGGTCCCTGAAGTGTTGTGGGCCCTCATGTATCAGAATTTGGTGGATCATGTGATTGATTTCATTGTTATTCCTTGTAATATACAAGAATAAGATGCCATGATTTGATTCGCAGGGAATATGGGCCGCCACAGATCAGAATCTGGCACTTTAATGTTCGTTTTAGTGTTTTTATGGGTTTCGGAGTAGTTTATGAGGATTAATATCTAGAGAGTACCAGAATACACGATGTGTAGTGATTAATACACACCATGTATCCTTCTGTTTGAGAGGGAAAAACTTTTCTTAAGAACATTCCATGTACTTTGAGTACACGCCGTGTAGTTTTTAACTATGTGACTATCTATGTGGGTAGACACACGGGGTTGATAAATATTTGATGGAACACGCCATATACTAGACGTACACACCGTGTTGTAGAGACTATGTATCAGACCGTGTGACTAACGACATAGGTCGGTGAAATCCTTCTAGTACACACCGTGTCTAGAAAAAACATGCTGGGTAGAGTAAACGGTGTCTCTGATCGTGTGACTAATAACATGGGTAGTTAAAACTTAAGTGGTACATGCTATTTCTAGCACAAACACTCCATGTAGTCTTGTTCTATGAGAACCATGTGGTTTAACTGTAAAGAGAAACTTGGGAAGGGGAAATGATTCAAGTACACGCCATGTCCTTGGGAGGAACATGGTGTGTGTATGGGGTGTTACACAACCTAGGTTGGCAAAAGTTATTGCCCATGTGAAGGCTTAAGGAAACACTTTGTGTAGGTTTCATACATGTCATGTATCCCTATTTTTAGAAACCTGAATGTTTTATTTCTCCTGTTACCTTCTTGAACTTCTAAAATTCAGTCCTTGATAATCTTGAACTAAGGTGTGTGCTTGACCTTGTAGAGTCATGCCACTGAGACTTCCTCCAGTTGTACTCCAGATACAGGGCAATAATCAGACACCAGACATGGTAGAATAGGGACTACCAGCGGATACTCTCATCATGCCCGTCTTGGAACTAGCTTTTATCCTGGATACATATGTCGATGCACAGTCTTGAGAGGGCTTCATGAGGTTTATGCAGACTTTCCAGGGAGCACCACCTCCTACCCCATCTATGGGAAAATTGACACGGGTTTTTCATCAGCAGCATCCTCCCACTTTCTTAGGGAATGGAGGACCTCAAGCTATAGAGTCATGGTTAGAATCCATTTTATCTATCTTCGAACATCTGGAGACTCCTCTAGAAAGGAGGGTTAATCTCGCTACTTACATGCTTTGAGATTCCTCCAAGAGATGGTGGGATGTGATATCACTAGTGGAACACCTTCAAGTTATGGCTTGGGATGATTTCCAACGTAACTTCTATCACTACTTATACCCAGAGACTTTGAGGGCCAATCAAGCCTGAGAGTTTGTGCATTTTGAGCAGGGTGCTCTCTCGGTCAAGGATTATTATTCTTTCTTCACAAATCTACAGTGCTTTACACCCATTATAAGGGGTGATGAGTTATTCCTTGTGAGGAAATTTGAGTACGGTCTCAGTCATGACATCTGATCTCAGGTAAATATCTTCAGGTTGATGACCATATCTTCTATAGTCAACTAGGAGAAGATCACAGAGTGCAAACTGAGGGATTCTGGAGCTGTGGTCTAGGAAGGTTCAACATCCATAGTTGGTGCTTCTCTGGATGATAGTAGGAAGCATCGCAGGGATAGAACACATGGAGATATGAGTAGGAGAGATACACCTTTAGGTATATGGGTGGTATGATACCAATGTGGTAAGGTAAGGAATATGAAGCCACATTTCCCAATAGACCTAGTTGAGTGCCGATATTGAGGAAAGATGGTCCATATTCAGTGTTTCTGTAAGTTTTTCTCACTAGCAACTAGTGAAAGAGGTTCATCTATGACTCCTCATTCAGGAGGACCACTAGTTTCTCATCAGTCTGGGAAATGGAGTTCATCTGGTCATTCAGGCCGAGGTGGAGGTCGTGGCCATGGTATTCAGTCCCTATGCTTTAAGCGACAATAGGGTGGATCAGCTCAGGGTGGTCAGGTAGAGTCACAGGGCTTCAGTACAGGTCATACTTTTTCAGTGGAGTAGACCCATCAGGAGAAGGATCTCAGACCCTCTACAGTTAGAGGTACGATTCTAGTTTCCTTAGTTTTAGATTTTTCACTTTTCAATATAGGAGCTTCCCATATTTTCATATCTATTGCTGTTATATAGATCCTTGGGATCTGTATCTTTAATTATAATGATATACTGATGCTAGAAACTCTTTTGGGGACTAAAATGACTAGTGTACGTCAGTCTAAGGAGTTCCCTCTTGATGTTGGCGAGTGTCATTTTTTATGGGACCTCTATGTCTTAAGAGATGGAAGGTTATGATTTCATTCTTGGAAGGGACTGGTTGGTTCCCTACCAGGATATTTTCTATAGCTATCACTGTAGGGTGAGTTTCACATCACCAGTGGGTGGTTTGTTTCTACATAAGGTAAAATGGGATGTCTAGGAGAGCATAGCAGGACCCAAGAATCATGGGTTGAGAGGATTTACAGACCATATTGTAAGTATGTATCTGGATGACCAAGGGACTTCATAGATGGACTTTCCTCTAGTGGTGGATCATTTTAGAGATGACTTTCTAGAGGAGTTTTTAGGTTTTCCTTCAGAGTAAGAGGTAGACTTTTCTATTGAGCTTGTGCCTGGAGAAGAAACTATGTCTATTCCTCCTTATAGGATGGCTACACCATAGTTACAAGAGCTCAAGAAGCAGTTGGAGGAGTAGCAGGAAAAAAGTTTCATTCGAACCAGCACTTCTCTTTGAGGTTCTCCTATCCTTTTTGCGAAAAAGGAGGACGGTACCCTCATACTTTGTGTGGATTATCGGAAGTTTAAACAGTTGATGGTCAAGAACCGATATCCCTTGCCAAGGATTGATAATCTCTTTGATCAGCTTCGAGGATACCAGGTGTTCTCAAATATTGACTTGTGATCTGGTTATCATCATTTGCACGTTAGACCATCTGATATAGCTCTCACAGTCTTTCAGAGCAGGTATGGTCTCTACGAGTATGTGGTTATGTCATTCGGTCTCATGAACGTGCCTACAGTTTTTATGGAATTGATAAACCAGTTGTTCCATCCATACTTGGATTCTTTTGTGGTGGTTTTTTGGATGATATCTTCGTTTACTCTCACACTCGACATGACCATGATACCCATCTTGAGATCATTTCAAGTACACTGAGAGAGAATCAGTTATATACTAAGCTTTCAAAATGCCACTTTTAGATGGACTAGATTCACTTCTTGTGTCATGTTAACTCAGAGAAAGGAGTATTAGTAGACCTAGAGAAGGTGAGAGCAATAGTTTCCTGGGAACATCCAAAGAACATTTTTTAGTTAAGGAGTTTTCTAGGGCTGTCTGGTTACTACAGATGTTTTTTACAAGACTTTTCACGCTTAGAAGTTCCACTGATGGGCCTGACTAAGAAGGGTGTGAAGTACTTGTGGAAAAATTTTTATGAGTCATCCTTTTAGGAGATGAAAGGGAGGTTGAACTTAGCACCAGTACTAGTTATTTCAGAGCCGAGAAAGAGTTATACATTTTACTGTGATGCATCAGGTATCAGGATGGGAGCAATTCTTATGCAGGGGAAGGTGTTATTGCATATGGGTCTCGGTAGTTGAGGTCACATGAGAGGAATTAACCAACGCACGATCTTGAGTTGGCTAAAGTTGTTCATGATTTACATTGTTGGATACAATATCTTTTGGGTGATCATTTTTTGGTTTTCATCGACCGCAAAATTCTCAAGTATATCTTCACTCAGCACGATCTGAATTTGAGACAGTGAAGGTGGGTTGAATACCTTTAGTCCTTTGATTTTGAGCTTGCCTATACTCCTGGGAAAGGAAACTCAGTGGATGATGCGTTGAGTAGGAGGACTCAAATATAGGAATTTTATGAGGCCATCAGTGATTGGATGCTTATGGCTCTGTTCTCTTATATTCATTTGCAGGTCTATGATAGACAGGGGTAGACGTTTCTTTATTTTGTAACTGTTACCTCTACTATTCTTGATCGAGTGCGAATGAGGCAGCTATCAGATTCTGATGTCCTAGTTCTTTGGGAGAGTGTGGCAGGAGAGGACCCTATTCCTAGATGGACCATAGGTGACGACGATATCTTGCACTTTCATGTATGTGTATGGGTTTCAGCAGACATACGCAAGGAGTTGATGCGGGATTTTCATTCCAAAGTTTAGGATTACATTGATAGAATCATGAAGGTTGCACACTTCTTATCGATCAAGGATACCTTAAGTATTGATGAGCTGGGAATATTGTACATCTGGGAGATTGTATGTTTACATGGGGTTCCACACTCTATCATTTCAGACAGGGATTTTTGTTTTACTTCCTAGGTCTGGTAGGGACTACAGAGGGCATTGGGTACACAAGTACTTTTGATTACAGCTTACCATCCTTAGACAGATGCTCAGTCCGAGTGTACGATTCATGTGCTGGAGTACATGCTTCGAGCATGCATCCTAGATTTTGATGTTTCTTGGGAGAAGAAAATACCTCTGATGAAGTATTCCTATAATAATATTTTTCAAGAAACTATTCAGATGGAACATTATGAGGCTTTTTATGGTAGGCCATGAAAATCAACCTTATGTTGGCTAGAGGGAGGATAGGAGGCTATGCTAGGACCTCGTCTTGTTCAGGAGACCACCGACCAGATAGAGTTGATTCTGAAGAGGATGGATACTGCATAGTCACAACAGAAGTCTTATGCTGATGACAAAGATGACCTCTGGAGTTTGAGATTGGATATCAAGTTTTCCTACGTGTCACACCGAGGTTGGGACATGGGAGGATTAGGAGATAGGGTAAGCTTTTTCCGAGATACGTCATGTCATTTGAGGTTTTGGAGAGAGTCAGGCCAATTGCCTATCGGTTGTAGTTACCTCAGAGGTACCAGGTTTTTCATGATGTATTCCATATTTCCCAGCTACGATGTTACTTCTCAGACCCATCTCATGTTTTTTAACCCTAGGAGGTTGAGTTGGAGGTGGATGCATTGTTCAAGGAGCATCCTATCCAGATTATTGATCGCAGTGCGAAGGTTCTCCGTGGCCGGTCTATTCCTCTGGTATAGGTGCTATGGCAGCATGGTAAAGTACAAGATAAGACTTGGGAGAGGGATACCAATGTGTTATCATAGTGGGTAGAGATGTTTAAGGATTCTTATTCATTGCTACCTTTCTAGGGAAATTCGGGGACAAATTTCTTTAATGGGGTAAGTTTGTAAGAATGAGGATCTTCTTTTCAGGTATGTATCTCGTTTTTATGTTTCTTTTGAGGAAAAGGAGAAGAAGTAAATTTTTAGGAGTACACTCTGTGTACTTCCTTTTACATTCTGTGCACTATGGCACTGAGTCTAGGCCGTTTTTTTCATGTCATGGTTGCATACATGACCGTGTGATGACGTGGTAGGGCCGATTAAGGTGGGCCTGGTAAAGGCTTATAAACATTGTGTATCCTTAGGAAACACACTGTGTATTTTTATTTTTAATTATTATATCAGACCAGGGGCATGTATCATTTACAAAAACATCTTTGTTTGGCTCTATCTCATCCAGGAGCGAACGAAGATTTTCGATTATTCTTCGAGCCCCCGAATCATCGTCCATGCTCTGAATAAAACTTTTTTTGTTGCGTTGGAATTGCATTGGTGAGTTCTTTATTCTTCTATAGCCTCATATTTTGATTTCTCCTCTTTCATGAGATATCCATGGTTGAACATTTTTGACGTTTTTGTAGATCTATAGAGTTTTTGTATGATTCAAAGGTTGAGGTTAAACTATATTAATCGTACAATGTCGAGGTAGGAGTTTTGTGCCTTTCTATAGATTGCCTTTTAATTTTATGTGCAAAAAGTTCCCAATACCCTAGTTTAGGGTATTTCATGTTTAGGGAATTTAACCTTGTTAATGCCTATTATTCCTTGTTAGCTTGAGTATGGGTTTTTTATTGTAAATAGGGTTGTATACCTTATTATGGATGTGTTTTCCCATGCTTGATCTGATATTGGTTGTTATAATTTCCTATTAGGATACTCTGTTTTCCATGCCTAGTGTTGTTAGGAAGGAGTGATATTATCTGACATGCTTGTGTTATACTTTTTATTAATTTATCCAAGTAGTTTTTGTGATTTACTTTGGCTGTTGAGTATCATTTGGGCACGATTTCTTTAAATAGGGTTGTGGGAACCTGGTGTAGTGATACCATAGGGGGAATTGACGTTGAGGGATTCCCCATAGTGTCTGTTATACTTTTCATGTTGTGAGACCATAGGGGGGATTGATGTTGAGTGCTCCCTCAGAGTTTCTATAGTTATCGTTAAGAGACCACAGGGGGAATTTACATTGAGTGCTTCCTTAGAGAGTCTGTAGTTTATTGTTAAAATAATATATGGGGAATTGAGGGTGAGTTCTTCCTTAGAGGGTCTTTTGTTGCACAATACCAAAGGGTTTAGACTATGTGAGAATAACCATAGGGTCATTATATCTTATTTGTATAAGTTGAACCAAAGGGGTTAGGTTGTGTGAACTTCCCTAGAGGGTTTCTTCTGAATGCTTAGTTGAACCAGAGGGGTTAGGCTATGTGGAATTTCCCATAGGGTTTCTTATATGTGTTTGTCTAAATAATTGATAATGTAAATGAATGTAATTGAAACTGTAGGACTGATTAATTTTGAGTACTTATTTGTTTATTACTTAATTTTTCATTTTTGCCTGTTATATATATTCACTAATAGATAAGCATAGATATTTGGGTGGTTTCCTACTGGGATTCATCTCACACCCTGTTTGGGTCATGATTTTGGACCCAAGCAGAATATATTTTTTGTATGTATAGATAAGGGAAAGTTCCCTTCTATTTTAGGTTCTTAACTGCTATGGATCTAGAGAGCATGGGATCAAGCTGATTCTTGCGATCCTGTTGGAGTTGTTTACTTTTTTTTCCTTTGTACTTTTGTTTAGTACTGTATTCTATAATTGTGACTTGTTTGGATACTTTCTTAAATACTTTTGACTTGCATCATTATTTATATATATACTGCAGTTGTTTATTTGTTTTTAGACTTTCGTTGTTTACTTATTTTATGGTATTACTCCTTCTACTGTTATGCATTTTTTCTACTGTGTTACTCTACCAATGAGGGCATAGTTTCCCTATTATCACATGTAAGTCCCTCGCTTCTATTTGGAAACCTTTGGCATTTGGGGAAATGTGATTAAGACCATACGACCAACCATGTATGGGGCACCTTTGGGTGGCACCCAGAACCAGAACTTTACAAGAACTACCACCTCATTTCATTGAACATTTTAGTGGTTCCTAGGTGCACAACCCACTAAGAGCTATGAAAATCTCCCATCACAGCCTTTCTTGCTACTAATGGTACAACGAAGCAGTTCTAATAGCATAGAACACCATATTTGGAGAACAAAAACTGAGAAACTGTCTCCCCACCATAAAGGGATTCTCTAGGGTTATAGAACTCATCATCAATATCTTTATCTTGAAGAATAATCTTGAGAAGAGAATATTTCAACTGAACACTGGCTAAAGAAACCTCATCCCCTTTCTCCTGAACTCCAATATGCAACTGTGCCGAAAGAGCCATCAAATTCCACTCTTATGAATATTCTTTCACTGCCTTGGTTGGAAGTTTCCTACTCAAAGAATAAGAAATGAAATTTCCTTTCCTAGGGGTATAGGCAATGTCAAAGTCAAAATACTATAGGTACTCAACCCAATGCCTCTTCCAAAGATTCAAATATTTTTCGGAGAAGATATAACTCAAGCTTTTGTGGTCTGAATACACCAAAAACCATTCTCCAAAAAGTTAGTGCCACTAAATTTTAAGTGTGGGAATCATAGCTACAGGTTCCAGATCATGGGTGGGATAATTCTTCTCATGTGGCCTAAGATGAAGAGATCCATATGCTACTATATAATCACCCTACATAATAACGCATCCCAAGCCAGAACTTGATGCATCACAAAAGACCACATAACCCTTCCTGGCTCCTGGAAGAGTTAACACAAATAAAATAGTCATAAGATGTTTCAACTCAACAAAATCACTCTAACATTTATCATCCCACACAAACTTTACACCCTTATAGGTCAGAGAATTCATTGTAGAATCCAACTTTGAAAATTCCTTCACGAACTTTTGATAATATCCAGCTAAGCCCAAGAAGCTCCGGATCTCAAAGACATTTCTTGGTTGCTCCCATGTCATAACAGCCTTCACCTTCTCAGGATCAACTGATACACCCTATTCAGACACCATGTGTCCCAAGAATTTCACTTCCCAAATCCAGAAATCACACTCTGAAATCTTGGCAAAAAGGCAGTTATTTCTTAGCATATTCATAACTATTCTCAGATGTTTCACATGATCCTCCTCAGACATGAAGTAAACAAGAATTTCATCCACAAAGACTACCATAGATGTATCCATATACTTGAGGAAAATCTTTTTCATTGAATCCATGAAAACTGTAGGAGTATTTTTCAGGAAAAATGGCATAACAAGGTACTCAAGGTGCCCATAAATTCTCCGAAATGCAATCTTCTAAATGTCAGATTCTTTTATCCTCAACTAAGGGACACTATATCAAAGTTTGATCTTTGAAAACCAATTTTCCCATTTCAGTTGATCAAATAGATCATCAATACAAGGAAATGGATATTTTTTCTTTATCATGACTCAATTTATCTTTTGATGATAAACACATAAGCAAAGAGAACAATCATACTTATTAGAAAAGAGAACTGTAACTGCCCATGGTGATACACTTGGACGAATAAATATTTTCTCAAGAAGCTAATCCAACTAAGACTTCTGCTCTTTCAGCTCAGCCGGTGCCATGTGGTAAGAGGGTATAGAGACTGGTTGATTACCAGGAATTAAGTCAATAGAAAACTCAACCTCTCTCATTGGTGGAAGACTATAGAAATCCAAAGGGAACACATCGGAAAACATAGCGACAATTGGAGGAAGATCACCACCCAATTAATCTCACTCCAAGTCAAAAGCAAACACTGATATCACTTTCCCCAACTCTGGATAAGATGATCTATATTTTCTCGACCTTCGGCCCCATTCTCCTTGAAAAACAAGGGGCACACCACTGGGTGTGCTAATGTAGACCCAACAAGGATAATAATCAATTCAAGATTTATTGAAAATGAGCCAATCTATCCTGAATATGTCATCAAGATATTTCATATCAAGAACCAGAAAACTCCATGATAGCTTTAATTCTGATAGAAAGAAGGCATAGGTAGGACTATAGAGACCCCTCTCTCTCTTCATACCAAGGGGTTTAGTAATATCCATTGAAAAAGATAGTTGCTCCATAGGAAGATTTATCATATTGACAATATCAGTTGAAATAAAAGAGTGGGATGCACCAATATCAAAAAGATTAGTCACTAATTACTAAGAAATGGTAATGGTTCCTCTCACAGTCTCTGGAACCATGTTTTCTTCCTCTAGAGACTCTTCCACTATGTGAAGAAGCTTCGTTCTAGATGCATGTGCCTGAAACCCTTTTATAATTGAATAATTTGATTGCCCCACAATTTTAAGAGGATATGATGATCCTTTCCCAGTATGTGGAGTAGATAAGTGATGGAATAACCTCTAGAAGTTCCCTGAATGTTCGTAGGAGCTACAGTTCTTGGGCGCCTTAGTGAAAACACTCCTAAAATTTCCTGTCTTTCCACACTTATAGAAAGTCAACGAACTTCCTCCTGGAGATGTAGAAGGTTTGGAATTACTCTTCCGTTGAGAACTACCATGAGGATCATCACACTTTTGTTTTCCTTTGAAGGAACCAATACTGCCACTAGGATAAAACGGAACTCCTTTCAACCCTAACTTGCGAGACAAGTCCATATCAACCATCATCGTCCTCTACATCACATTAGCATAAGTGGAAAGGTTCAGTAAGAAAACCTGAGAATGTATATCTGATCAAAGTCCCAAATCGAACCATTGAGCCTTAATTATATCATTAGATATAATCTCAAGAGAAAATTGAACCAACTGAGAAAAGTGATTTGAATACTTCATCACAGTTTTTTTAGCCTACTCAAGCTTGAAAAAATCCACAGCTTTGGACAACACCATTGACTCTTGATAGAAATGATTGGTGAAAATAACCTTGAATTACTTGCACTCTAATCCCTCATGCTTCCCTTCCATCACCATCATGTCCCACCATTTCCTGCTCGTTCCCTCTAGCACAATGGTGGCACACTTCACCCTGATCACTTCTGTCATCTCCAATAACTCGAACAGAAGTTCTATCTTGACCCACCATTCCTCATAATGTTGAGGATCAGTGTAGCCTTTAAAGACTGGTGTCTTATGATGAAGGAACTATTGAGAATTATTACGAAGAACACCCCCCTGAGGATCCATATCTAGAGCCTGAGCAGGAACTGGAGGTGGTGTTTGTCTCAGATCTTTGTTAGTGTGCACAATCACCTCAACCAGATTCGGATCAACAACAGGATTTTCATACTGAGGTTTAGCAACATCCTTTTTTTGTATCTAATTTTCACATATTCTCAGAGGCATGATGTTGCACAATGTTAGCATATGAATGAGAGACATTATATTAACACTCAAACTGAGTATAAAGAGAAAATATTCTCAATAGAAGGGAAAAAAATATTTATATTTCTCTCTATACAAATATCAATAAAAAAATGACTATAACTAATCTAAAAAAAATATTTCCCTAACCAAACTTGGAAACTTAAGGTTCATTTCAGTGAGAGTTGGTTAGGCACTCAATCACAACTACCTCCTAAGTCCTGAAAAGATTTCAAAAATGCATACTGACTTCAATAAAAAAGGACTAATAACCTCCTCTGATACCAATTGGTCACGAACCAGCCCAGGTACCCTGGTAACCCGATAACTGAGTCGGTCTTGACATAACCTAAGGGGAGTTTCTGATCCCCATAGGCCAACGACTATCACTAGGCATCCTACAACCAACAAGTGGGAATGATTTCCACCACAAGAATATAGAATCAAATATAAAAGAGAGTATGCATATCAAAAGGAAAACTCCACTGGGAGTAAAATTACCAGAACACAAACAGGCATAAAATCTAAATTACTGAATAGGAAAATAGCCCTAAGTCCCCTAAGGACACAACTCACCACGTCCAAATCTCAACATTTGAATCCACCTCTAAGAGATCCCTTCCTTTTGCTCGATCCTAGATGAAGAAAGTCTACAAACACCCAAAGGAAAATATAGGGTGTGAGCCTAGGACCAGTAAGATACCAATAAATATTTCATAATAGATTACAAAATATATATTATTCAAATAAAATCTTCAATATTTTAGAATAAATAGTTTTGGAAATTTAAAATAGTCTTTGTACAAAACATGTTATACATTTTCAAAATGATGGAAAATACATTCAAAGCACAGTATTTTCTTTACAAAAGATATAATTTTTCTAAAACAATGGATTAATTAAAATATTTATATAAAATAGTTTATATACATTCAGCAGACATGTAAAGATAGTAAAAAAAACATTGGAATACATTTATATCTCAAATATAAATAAAAAAGCGAGCAACATGGTCATCTATCAAAAGGTATGATAGTATTAACCAATTAGATTATTCTAAACTCTCTATGTGAACTCAACAAAATGTGTAAACACATTTACCTATGACACTATCCAAAGGCGAATCAACACCAACTAGCCAGGAATGTGACCCGATGCATGTATGTTTTAGAACTTTGTAATAGCGTAGACTATATCCAAATAACTCACTAACAACCTAAGGATTTCATAGGCTCTTATATGATGGGAAAAATATTTTAAGACTGGTTAAAAATATGATCAATCCCATTCTTCAATTTCAAAAATTTCAATTCCTTTCCATTTAAAACCAAATCATATTTTATTCAAAAACGTGTATTTTTTACAAGATAAAACCATTGGGTTTCTATGAAATCATTTTAATCCATTTTCATGAGTTTGAAATCCATTCAAAACTAATTACATTATTTTCTCAATTAATATACAAAATAAAATTCAAAAAATTAATTGGAAACATTTTTATCAAATCCATAATTTAAATTCAACAATTTAAATCATTCAATTTCCATAAACCCACCCCAATTCAATGGAATAGGGGGGTTTCCAAGTTTCCATGCCAAAACCATTTCAAATATCACAATTCAATGGAATTTGTTTTTATCAAAGAAATTGAAATCAAGGTTGAGCATTTTAATTTAAATTAGAAAATTTAAAGAAATCAAGCAATATGATGGTAATCAATTTGGAAAATTGGGATGGAACCACCTACCTCTTTCCCAAAGAAAAACACTCGCAACAGCACCTGTAAAGGAGAACGAAGGTGTAGAAGACCTCGAAACTATACCTAGTAGAAAGATCCCACACCATAAGACATGGATCCATCAAATCAAATATGATCCATTGAAAACCCAATAGTAGAGGAATATAGAAACTTGAATAATGAGGGGGAACACTAACCTAGGAATCTTACCACATGAAGAATGAAAATCCCAAGCCTTTTGGTTTGATTCGGAAGGAGTTGAGTCTATGAAAAATGCACCAGAACTTATCAAGGTTGAGATCCACGAAGTTTATAATGAAAAGGACTTTCCAAAAAAGCCAAATGTGTGACTTTAAGCTAGATGTGGGCCAAGTCACGATGTGTACCAAGGGGTCACGACATATAGGCTACGCTGGATAAGTACGCCAAAAAACTCATCTCCTCAGGTTGATAAACTGATATTTAATCCCTTCATGACATGTACCTCAGGTACACAGCATATACCTCAGGTACACAGCATGTACCTCAGGTACACGGCATGTACCTCAGGTACACGGCATGTACCAACTCACAGCATGATCTCCCAATCCACGACATGCAACCAGTACCAAGTACACGATGTGTAATTTAGGTA
Source organism: Viscum album (assembly GCA_963277665.1). Classification (NCBI taxonomy): domain Eukaryota; kingdom Viridiplantae; phylum Streptophyta; class Magnoliopsida; order Santalales; family Viscaceae; genus Viscum; species Viscum album. The sequence continues at coordinate 772,760,541 of OY728126.1, forward strand.
CACAGTGTGTACATGCTTTGAAGTCTACAGTAAACCCAAAAAATCACATAGAAGTATTTTTAACCGACCAAGAATTTAGAAAAGGTGTAAAATTACCTAATCATGGTAATGGGATGTTGCACCAGAGGTCCATCGGAAGGTATTTTCCATTATATGTGGGTGTATATCATCTTAGTGTGGACTCCTTTTTTTCTAGGGAAAGAACATAACCCTTTATACATGGAGTTGTGGATTTTATAGGGTATGTATTTCTTAATCCAGATGTTCAGTTTTTTCTCTAGGTTACTGCAAAAGGTGAGTGATGAAGGAAATGAGGATTTTAGAATTACTGAAAGAAGGCTTGGAAAGGTGTGGACTGTGCAACCTATTTCCTCATCAATACAGGGGCCACCTCGAGTGGTCCACTGGTTTGGAGATAGTTATGATACTACATGGTAGAGGTCAACTGGTGTCAAACTATATAACCTCTTTGAGAATTTAAGGTAAGATGAAATGGGAATCAATTAAACCTAGGGATGGATACTTGCAGTGACTACGTAGAAGAGAAAACAAGTTAGGTCAAAAACATAAAAGGATGATCATGAGGAGGAGAGTCTTGAAGCAGATCATAAGGGTTCATCTAAATAATGTGAAGGAATTTTTTAACCCAAGATTCTTCTAAGTGAGGGGAATATAAGTAGTAATATGTCTACTTTCATTTAATTAAGAAGAGGAAGAATGTTTGAATTGATTTGGGGGAATATACTATCAATAAAGGGAAGAAATGTAGATAGCATAAATACTACTCCATGATACCTAAACCTATGACCACTAGATCGAAAGTTAAATACATTAGCTTCAAGGTGCACAACTCACACTATAAAGGAGTATTTGTGTTGAAGGATAATAGAGATTAATGCCAAACTATAATTAGGGAAGGCTTCATTTCCAAGTTTGGCCCTGATTCCACAGATCCTGAATTCAATAAAAACAAAGAACTCCTCAGTAGGGATCCTTTGATATTTTTCCCTCTCACTTATTGGATAAAATGTAAGAGATGTATATAAATTTTGGGAAGGCTTTATCTGAGGAATGCATCGAGATCAAGTGCATTGATAATGAGCTAACTTTGGAAGAGGAGGTAAAGACGATGGGGTTGAAGGAACCACATGTCCTAGATGAAGAAATAAACCTATGGTTGTTCTCACATTTGGATATTTATATATTATAGGTGGATGATAACCTTTTTACTCTTGATTATTCCATTTAATACCTTCTGAACTCAATGTTGGATATATGTCCTAGAAATATCAGATTGGCTATTCTAACTCGGTAACCAGTGACGACTGTTGAAGGGAGCGTTCATCTTGGATTGGAAAAGATTCTCACTAGGTAATGAATGTGTTTTATTTTTATTTTTCATCGAGCAGATAAAGTTGAATGGATTCTTCTTTATGTGATTGTAACTTTTTATCTATTGATTTTTTGTTTGGGTTCCCATTGAACCCCTAAATGTGAGTTTTTTTAGAATTAAAAAATTTTAAATTAGATGATTTTTTTGATAAGTTGAGTGGATATTTATGGTTTTAAAATATTGATCTTCTATTGAGTTATCATAAATTGAGTGTGAGAGATAAATATATATCAAATATAACTTTTCAAATGAGACTATTTTAAATTTTTAGTGATGTCATTCGGAGTGATGAACATACCATCTATATTAATAGCCTTGATGAATCATGTTTATACCCTTTTTGGATTCATTCATGATTGTATTAATTGATGAGATGTTAATATATATGGGGAGTATAAAGAACATTTTGATATTGTCTTGGACACATTGAGAGATCATCGGTTGTATGGAAAGATATTGAAATATCAATTATAGATCGAAGAGGTAAATTTTTGTAGGCATGTTGTCTTCAAATCTGGGATATCAAAGGATTCTAATAAAGTGTTTGTTGTGTTTTATTTAGAGATTCCCAAGAATTCCTTTGAGATCTAGAGTTTCTTGGGAATTATAGGTTATTATCATATATTTATCTAAGACTTATCTCACTTATTTATTTTGATGTCAACATTGACTAGAAAAGAAGTGAGGTTTTAGAAGGATGATAAATTAGAGACTATGTTTTAAGATATGAGTAAGAAATTTACATCAACACCTATTCTCATCATACCAGAATAAGAAAAGCATTTCAAGGTTTATTTTGATGCCTCCAATGTTGGATTGGGGTGTGTGTTGATGCAAGAAGAGAGATTAGTGGTGTATAGTTCCTGGTATCTTAGGTCACATGAAAAATAATTATACTACTTGTGATCTTGAGTTGATCACAGTTGTTCATGCACTTAAAAGTTGGCGACATTTTCTATTAGGTGAGAAGTTTGTGGTATTCTCCGATCATAAAAGTTTGAAGTGTATATTTTCTCAAATATGACTTAAATCTATGACAACGGTGATGATTTGAATATATTCAATCATTTGATTTTGAGATGATGTAAACTTTCTTAAAGTGGAATGTCATTAATGTTTTGATTAAGAAATCTCTGGTGGATGAAGTTTGAGAGTTGAAGGATGAATGAAACGTTATATCTATTTTCTAAATGCTATATCTTGATGTGTTTGAGGAAGAAGGTCATGTTGTCCTAATGGATCCTAACATCACCTCATCCATAATCAAAAAGATGCTAGAGTTCATATTCTTAGACTTGGGATTATAAATATTGTATGATGGGGAGAAAATTCCTGTGTGGTCACTTAGTAAAGACTATATTTTGTATTTCCAGAAACATTTATGTCTCAATGGATCAGTGGGGGAAAGTAATGATTGATTTTCATATTTCTCAACAGGTAGTTAATCATGGTTTGATCAAAATATACCATAGTGTTCGATAACATTTTTGGTAGCCAAGTATGAATCATGACATGGTTGGTTTTGTTTCAAGAGGCTTCACTTGTCATTAGGTGATTGATGAACATCAAAAACCAATGGGTAAGCTCAAATACAAAGTAGAAATGGGATAATGTTACTATGGATTTTTTAATGTGTTTCTCAATATAAAAAAGTGGAAATATACTGTTTGAGTATTTTTTTCATTGGTTGACTAAAGTTGTGCATTTTTTATGACCAGAGAGACTCAATAGTTGAGGATCTTGGAAACATTTATGATATAAAAATTATGACACTTCATGGGATTCCCGATAAAATTTTATATTATCATGATGTAAAGTTCATATCTTGATTTTGAAAATTATTTCTCAAAATATTTGGGTTATCAGGTGATGTTGAGCACTACTTATCATCCACAGACAAACAACCAATCTGAGCATACACTTTAGATTCTTGAAAATACACTTTTTGTGTGTATTCTATATTTTGGTAGATTTTTATTATAAAAATAGATAGCGATAATATATTAATATATATTTGTTTGAGGATTTATATGGAAGGAATTGTGAGCCACATTTGGGTTGGATGGAAGATGGTGAGGTGTCTTTCTCTGGGACTAGCTTGGTGTAAGAGACTTTTGATCATGTGTAAATGATCAAAAAGAGATTATCTATAGATCAGAGTAGGAAAAAATCATATGTTGATTGAATATGTATTTATCTTAAGTTTGAAGTTAGAGATCATGTCTTTCTACATGCCTTGCCTAATTTGAGACATCGTAAAATTGGAAAACAAGGGGAGTCAGCTTTATATTATGTTGGGCCATTAAAGATTCTAGAGAGGATCAAGGAAGTTTTTATTGATTGGATTTTCTCCTAAAATATAGTGTTATGCATGATATTTTTCATTTATTACAGTTAATGAAATAAAAATAGGTCCCATCTCAAGTGCTTCAAAATAATGATGTGGAGTTGGAGTCGGATGCATCATTTATAGAACGACCGATTTGTATTGTTGATCACAATGAGAAAAGATTACGGGGGAAATTCACCCCACTTGAACATGTTATATGGAAGCATGGACATGTACAAGAGGATACATGGGAATGATAGGCTAAAATGAGATCCCAATGGATATATTTATTCATTGTTGATGCTCAATAGTGTTTCTCAACCATGAGAATCCCAATGATGGGGATTTTGTAACAACCTGAAGTTTGTAAGGTATTATTTGTATTGTATTTATGTTTAGGAATTTATTTTTTATTATTTTTGGGCCTTTTAGGTGAATGAAGGAGTTTAGAGGAATGGTTATAGGTGGAACTTTCTAAAAAATTTCTAACTGGTGCCACTGGGTACCCCGTGCAGGATATCAGGTACCCTGTGGAGGTGGTAGAAGAGGGGGTGCTTGGGTTGGCCACCAAGTACCCAATAGACTTATGGGGAGTTTTTTTAATAAGGATATTTTCATAATTGTTTTTTCAAGGTTTTTTCATTAAATCTTGGGATTTCCTATTCTAGGGGGAGGTTTTGAAAAAATTCTATCACCTTAATCTCTCTCTTTCTCCCTCCAACTTCAAAAGGTGATTTATTCATCGGTGGAATTGGATTCATTTTAGTAATATCTAGAAGTGTGTAAGAACCCGGTTTTTGGATATAAAAGACTTTGTAATATTCTTGATGTTATTCCAGAGCAGCGCCTTCAGACGGTGTGCGATTCCAAGCCCCGGTGTGGCCGGAATTAAATTTTCAGTTCATTCACACTGTGCATGACAAATAAATGGGATAACTCCTAAACAGTGATCCGGATCAGAAACCTGAGTGTACTTATGGGTCCGGAACAGGGTTTTTACCCTAGTAACGACATAAAACATGTCGCCGCAGGACGTTTGGACCCCTCGCCCGCTACCGGAATGTTAAACGGATAAATTAATTAATTAATTAATTTGTTTAATGGTTAAACTCAATTATATCTTAAATGGTGGCTTGGATTGGAAAACCAAGGGCACCTTTGAGTCCGTAACGTGCCGTTTACCCTAGGAGGAGTGTAAGTTTCACGGGCGCGGGCCGTCAGTGAAAAATGGCCCCAAGGGCGTTTTCGTAATTTGGTGGCCTTGGGCGCTAAGTTTAATAACTTTCAAACCGAAGCTTGGAATCAAATTACGAGACCATCCTTGTTCTTGAGAGGTGTTTTCTACCCTATAAGAGGTTTAACATTGACCTTGCCAAAAGTTTTAGATGTGGGTTAATTGGGAGTTTTAAATTAATTAAGTTTTTAATTAATTTCTCTACTTAAACCAAACCCACCCCCTCTCCCTCACGTCCCCTTGGTTATCTGGAAAAGAAGCTCTCAAGAAATAATCCTCCCCTCTACTCCTCTCCTCCACCACTCCGGCGAGGCGCGGCAACTCCGGCGAGGCGCGGCAACTTCGGCGATCTGTCAGTGAAGCTCCAGGCTACGCCCAAGAGGTAGGCGGTTGCGGTTTAAATGTTAATTCCCGCATCTCCTTTGAGATCAATTTATAACAATGATTTTCTGTTGAATCTTCAAACGAACCCCATAATCATGTAATATAATTTGTGATCTTTCCAACTCATCTTTCGGTTTCGAATTTGGAGTCCCGAGGCCTCCGCAATCGCCCGTCGAATATTGTGGGTTTTTGAGTTTTTTCTGGCCGGTTTTGGGGTTCGAGAGGCGGCGGCGCGGGCTCTGGCTTCAGGCGGACGGCGGGGGTCAAGGGCTTCAGCGCGGTGTCCGGGTGAGCAGCAAGTGGCGGCGGGGCGTTCGGCTTCAGCGGCTGGGCGAGCGGGCTTCAGCGGATGCCGGCGCTGGGTCAGCAGGGGACGCCGCAGAGGAGGCCGGCGGAGGCGCTGGTGCTCAAGCGGAGGCGATGGTCGGTCGCGATGGCTAGGCGAGACAGGGCGCCAGGCGATGGCGCGCGACACAGGGGGACCGAGACCCATGCTCGGTGGGTCTCCGTGCGGACCGAGCGACGGCCCACGCTGGGCGGTCGGTGCGTGGACCGCGGGTCAGCAGCTGGGCCCCGCAGTTGAACCGCGGCCCGACCAGGAACGGCCGGACCGGCCGGTCCAGTCCAAGGGGCTCACCCCTTTCAATTTTGGACGCCCGTAATTTTCATTACAGGTGTCCGTTTTGTGTGTTGTCTATGGTAGTGCCTTCCTGGCGTCGAGACGGACTTTTTGAGATGGTTTCGGAGAAGTTTTATTTCCGAAACGGGGGCTCGGGAGAGCGACACGACCGTTAAGTGGACGGTCGTTTTTATCGAGGGTTCTTGTTTTGGAAGGCGCGGGCACCTCCGATGTCCGAATTTAGCATCGTCAGTGGTGTTGCGACCCTGGTGTTGAGGCGGAGTTTTCCATTATGGTTTCGGGCGTCGAAACCGGAGTTGAGGCGTGGGACCCACGGGCCGTCTTTCGAGCTACGTGCAACGCTTTATAACTTTTTCATCAGGCATCCGTTTGGGGCTTGCGAATAGTCGATTCTGGGTGTTTTTCCGAGGGCATATCAATGGTGCAATCCGCCCGCTTCAATACTGCACGATGGTGCAGGCCCCACGAGGTTCGTTTGGGCATTGGTGGTGATTTCCAACTTTATCACCGAGTGTCTATTTTGGACAAGTGCATAGTCAAACTTGTGTACTTTTTCGAGAGGATCATAACGGTACAATTCGTTCTTTGTTTTTTGGGACCGGGATGTAGGTCCCATGTAGCACCGCTCGTGTGCGGTGCGACGGAATGCATCTTTTTCTTTGGGTATCTGTTGCACTCAAGTGTGCAGTCCTTTTGACGTGTTTTCTCGAGGGAATCGCAATGGTGGGATGTGCCCGACTGTTTTCGGGGCCGAGGCTCAGGATCACGGGACGTCGTTCGGGAGTAAAGCGGTGTTGGAAAATTTTTCCATCGGATATCTGTTGGAGGCGAGTAAGTAGTCTATCTCGCATGTTTTTCCGCGAGGATTATAACGGTGTAATCTGTTCAGGCAAGCGGAGCCTCTTACACGATCTTATTAAATGTTGAAACATAAAGGGTGTACTGGTGGTGGTTCTTCCTACGGTTTTTGTAGGGAACCCTTGGCGTGTGATCGCATTCACTCCTAGGAGAGTGAAGTTGGTGTTTAAAGATATGTGGTTGGTCGTGCCTCAGTCGTTGAGGTGGAAAGTTGTAGTTGTTACGTTTACGCCATCGCATTCACATGGGGTGTCGTGTGCACGTTAGCCTTTGGGCTAGATACGTGGTATACTTTGGGATTATACGGGAACTCCGGGAGGTACGTGTGGATGTTGGTACCTGAGAATGTTTGTGCGCTTGGTTGGGGTTGACTTGGGGTCACACATCGTGTGGTCCCCATGTGCGTGTCGTGTTCTGATTTACGTACTTTTGACCTCTCGAGACGTAGAGGGTTCCTCAGTTCTCGTTTGTTGACCAGAAGATTTGAGTCTTTCCCTAGTTCTGTTCTCGTTTGTTGACCAACAGGGTTGAGTTTTCCCCTGGTTATGTTCTCTTTTTTTGACCGGTAGGGTTGAGTTTCCCCTGGTCTTGTTCACGATGGTTACGACCAGCAGGTTTGAGTGGTTTTCCCCTGGTGTTGTTCTTGATGGTTTGGCCGACAGAGTTGCTTCTTGTTCCCTGGTAGAGTTCTTGTGGATTCGGTGTGACCAATACATTACGCGGGCACCGATCCTCTACCCAGGAGGTTGTTTCCAGCAGGTCTAAGGTTGTTTCGAGCAGGGCTCTCCAGTTGTACCATCCATTAGGGATGTCCAGTGGGTTACCATCTAGCAGGGATGGCTAGTACAGCGGTGTTCACCAAGTAGTACCATCCAGCAGGGATGGCCAGAGCAGTTCCAAGTTTACCTCCAGCGGGGCAAGCCAGTGGTCCCTGATGCTGGGATTACCTTCAGCTGGGCTTGGCAATGGTCCCCGATGCTGGGCTTACCTCCAGCTGGGCAGGGAAGTGGTCCCCGATGCCGGGTTACCTCCTTCTAGGCTGGGTAGTGGTCTCGTTGCTGACTTTAGCTAAGTCTCCCTCCAGTGGATTACCCTATTACGGGATTGGGCAGTGTGTCACCCATCAACTCTTGCCGGGTCTCCCTCCAGTGGTAACCCATCGACTTCCATAGATTACCCTCCAGCGGGGCTGGGCAGGGGGGGTCGCCTGTCGACTTTGAGGAGACCTCTCGACTGTGGGGTAGTGAGAAGGTGTGGCTTGACTTTCCCCTAGAACTCTCAAGTACGAGGGGTGTTTTCCCCACCGAGATGTGTCCTTGTGACGCGACCTAAAACCTTGTAGGCGAGTCAGTGTCGTCCAAAGCGGATAGTTTCGAGGTGTGGTGATTTGAGCCCCTTGACTTTCAGTTCGGGGTAGACGTAAGGGATGTTGGGCATCGATGGTGGTTACTTATGGGAATGTTGTGTACTCACCTTCTTGGGCTGAGCTACGGGATGGATATCCCCTTACGATCTTGTTTGGGTTTCTTGTTTGTGCATATGGATATGTATATACCTTGTTCTAGTACCCACTTCTTAGGTTTGGTTACTCTCCTTCCAGGAGAGGCGAAGACGCGCAGGGTATGCCACATGCTTTCCGTGTCTAGCTTCTTGTGGTTGAAAGAGTCTACTCTCCTACTATAGGTAGCGAAGACTTGATGGAAAGTTCATCTTCTCACCGTTTCCATCTCCTTGTGTCTAGACGAGTCTACCTTCTTTCCTCTTGTTGGGTTGAGCTCGACTCTCTACTCTTACTCTTTACTTCACTCTAGGTTGTACTCCTTTAATTTTTCCTGTTCGATCTACTACTCACCCTTCGGTACCTCCTTTTTTGCTCTCTCAAGCCTTCGGGTTATCCTAGTAAGTATTTTTTATACTCACCCTTTCTTGGGATTTTCCTGCACTTGGTGTGCCCTTGCAGATGACGGACAGGTTGGTCGTGATTTCAGTAGAGCATAGGAGTTCAGGAGAATGGACCGCGTGCAGTGGTTGGAGTCAGGTTCGAGGTGGGGGACCCTTCCAGCTGTTTACTTTTTGTTCACCTGTTTCCGATTTGTGGCACTTTTCTGGTTGGGTGCGTATTTTTTCCCTTTTCTTTCCAGTTTACTTTCAGCACTTGCTTTGTACTGATTAGAGGTCGATTCACTTTTTGTGGTTTATATATAGTATTTACACTTTACTCTTCTTGTCTTTTCTTTTACTCTGCACTTTTGCATTGAGTGTGCTGCGTGTGTGTGTGCATGTACTTAGTCAAAGGCCTCCCCGAGTAGTTGTGCCTTCGGTGCTGGTCGCCAGCCCCTGGCCTATGGAGGCAGGCTTGGGGTAGTTTCAGCTCGAGACCGGGTAGGATCGGGTCGTGAAAAAGTTGTATCAGAGCTAGTTAATCCCTTGGGACTTTGTTCGGACGTCCCTAAAAAGGAATTGGTTGGGATTTAGGGCAACAGTGTTAACGTGTCTTGAGAGCGTCTCTTAGGCCAGGGAGTCCAGTGATGGTGCGACGGCCGACATATCCATTCACCAGGACCTTGATAACCTGCTTGTCGTATCAGCATTCTGAGACACTTTTTGTAGGGAAAATTTGTTTGTGCATCACATATGATTGAGTCTTTGACTGTCCTTCTTCAGTCAGCTCCCCATTGTTGTTACTGTTATATACATATATGCTCATCTGACCGTGACACTCCTTGATAATATTCTGGATGTATCCGCAAAGACAGCCAGCCAGGATACCATCTTTGGTTCGTGACAACGACCCTATGAGCTACGAGGCCACAGTCCAAGACCCATCATGTGAGCCCCTTTCTCTGGGCGGGACGGTAGCAGCACCCCCACCTGTTGAGCAGCAGACAGCTTCAGCAGAGCAGACTGAGCTTGAGCGCAGGTTGAGCGCGCTCTGTGAGTTCCAGCGACAGAGACAGCTGAGGTTTAGTGGTGAGCCAGACCCTCAGGCAGTGGAGTTTTGGCTAGATATAGTGGTTCGCCTTTTCAGGCTTGTGTAGATGCCGACAAATCAGAGAGTGGCTTTGGTAGCCAACCTTTTTCGTGGAGCAGCTTGGAGTTGGTGGAGTCTGGTGACTCAGTTTCTTGACGAGCCGTTGCTTTCGTGGGGTGACTTTCAGTTGTTGTTCCGTGAGGAGTTTTTCCCCTCCTACTTGCACTCTGTTTGGATTCAGGAACTCCTAAAGTTCCAGTAGGGAGGGATGACGGTGGTCGATTACGCGGCTAGTTTCGCAGACTTTGCACGCTTTTACCCATACTTGGTCCATGATGACAACATCTTAGCGTGGAAGTTTGAGTAGGGTCTCCACCGAGAGATTTGTGTTGTCATAGTACCCTTGTCCATTTCCACATAGTCCGGGGTTCTAGAGAAGGCACTGGTGATAGAGAGCTTCCTGTCACGTTTTGGAGTTGGTGGTGGCAGCAGGCACATTGGAGCTGAGACGTCTGCCGCAGCTAGCGGGCATCGGCAAGCAGAACCTCGATGCAGGTGTATTTATAACATCTGGACTCAGGGGCGTGGTCGTACACCACAGTGGCACCGGAGGGCACCAGTGCGCCCCGGAGAGAGTCGGTGTTATGATTGCGATGAGCGAGGTCACTTGGCACAGGACTGCTCGACCAGGCGCACTGAGAATATTGGGAAGGCAGCAGGTGCACCACCGCGGTGGAGGCAGCGCCATGATCGGAGTAACGCCCAAGGAGGTGATGCTAGCAGAGGAGTTGGAGGAGCTGGAAGTGGAGAACGACCTTACGAGGTCTTCCCACCACCACTAGGCGGTCCACGTCAGGCTTCGGGAGCTGACAGTTGGGACTGTGGACAGCCGCGAGCTTTGGATGTCTATGATCCTACAGAGCATGAGGTGATAAGAGGTACGCTCTACAACTCTTCTACTTTTGTAGTAAAATTTTTAGACTCTGTGTGTGAAATGCTTTTCTCCCTACTCCTTGTTTGAGTTGTCACCAGGGTGGCGTGGGGTGTCGGTGTAACCCTGTGTTGGTAAGGTAAAAGGTGTAGGACCTTTCTCTTAAGTCGATGGTGTCGACTCCATCGCTCTCCGAGCATGTAAGAGAGTCTTGGTTGAGATACATCGACTGTGAAACCTTGTGCGACCAGATATCCTCGGGTGTTCCACCATATGGATATTCTGAAGGAGGGAATCACTGGGCCTTGTTCCAGGTGCGAGCAGTGATTTCAGTCGTGTCATGCGACGTAAGGGTTCGATCGGGGAGGTGAGCTACCCCCGAGAGCCTTCAGGACTTTTGAGACCGTTCAAAGGGATGGCGAGGTTACCTACTGCCTTTCCCTAACCCCAAAGGCTAGTTTGGGTGCATAGCATATCCTGCGTGACTCACCTGAGGAGATTTTTGCGTGATCCTATGAACGTCATTGGAAAGGGAATGCCTCGCATGAACGGATCAAATCCTTTGGTCTGTGTGCGGTAATGAGGGACTGTGCAAGAGTTCTACTGGGTACGGGAGAGCCAGGTGCGGGCTTCGTACCCTGACTTGTTCCCTAGTTTTTCTTTTCAGGGATGAAAATCATGAAGGAGGGAATAATGTAAGAACCTGGTTTTTTTCTATAAAAGACTTTGGAATATTATTGATGTTATTCCAGAGCAGCGCCTTCAGACGGCGTGCGATTCTGAGCCCCGGTGCGGCCGGAATAAAATTTTCAGTGTGTTCACACTATGCATGCCAAATAAATGGGATAACTTCTAAATGGCGATCCAGATCAGAAACCTGAGTGTAATTATGGGTCTGGAATGGGGTGTTTACCCTAGTAATGACATAAAACATGTCAGTGCGGGACGTTTGGACCCCTCGCCCGCTACCGGAACGTTAAACGGATAAATTAATTAATTAATTTATTTGTTTAATGGTTAAACTAAAGTATCTCTTAAAAGGTGTATCGGATTGGAAAACTGAGGGCACCGTTGATTCTGGAACGTTCCGTTTACCCTGGTAGGATTGTAAGTTTCACGAGCGCGGGTCGTCAGTGAAAAATGGCCACAGGGGGCATTTTCGTAATTTGGCGGCCTCGGGCGCTAAGTTTAATAACTTTCAAACGGAAGCTCAGAATCAAATTCCGAGACTGCCGTTCTGCTCAGGAGGTTGTGTTTACCCTATAAGAGGTTTAAACATGACCTCGCCAAAAGTTTCGGATGTGGGTTAATTGGGAGTTTTATATTAATTAAGTTTTTAATTAATTTCTATACTTAAACATAACCCACCCCATATCCCTCACTTCCCCTTGGTTATCTGGAGAAGAAGCTCTCAACAAATAAGCCTCCCCTCTCATCCTCTCCTCCACCACTCCGGCGAGGCACGGCAACTCCGGCGGTCCGTCGGTGAAGCTTCGGGCTACGCCCAAGAGGTAGGCAGTTGCGGTTTCAATTTTAATTCTCGCATATCTTTTGAGCTCGATTTATAACATTGAGTTGCTGTCAAATCTGCAAACGAATCCCATAATTGTGTATTATAATTTATTATCTTTCCCACTCATCTTTAGGTTTCGAAGTTGGAGTCCCAAGGCCTCCGCAATCGCCCGTCGAATATTGCGGGTTTTTGAGTTTTTTCCGGCCGATTTGGGGGTTCGAGAGGCTGAGGCGCGGGCTCTGGCTTCAGGCGGACGGTGGGGGTCGAGGGCTTTAGCGCGGGGGCCGGGTGAGCAGCAGGCGGAGGCGGGGTGTTCGGATTCGGAGGCTGGTCCAGCGGGCTTCAGCGGAGACAGGCACTGGGTCAGTAGGGGATGTCGCGGAGGAGGCCGGCGGAGGTGTTGGTGCACGAGCAGAGGCGCTGGCCAGCCGTGATGGCTGGGCGAGATAGGGCGCCGGGCGACGGGGCGCGACACGGGTGGACTGAGACCCGCTCTCGGTGGGTCTTCGCGTGGACCAAGCGACTGGCCACGTGGGCCGGTCGGTGCGTGGACAGCGGGTCAGCGGCTGGGCCGCGCGGTTGAACCGCGGCCCGGCCCAGAACGGTCGGTCCGGGCTAGTCCAGTCCAAGGGGCTCGCCCCCTTCAATTTTGAACGCCCGTAATTTTCATTACGGGTGTCTGTTTTCTGTGCCGTCTGCGGCAGTGCCTTTCTGGCGTCGATATGGAATTTTTGAGATTGTTTCGGAGAATTTTTATTTTCTAAATGGGGGCTCGGGGGCGTAACACGACCGTTAAGTGGATGGGTGTTTTTCTCGGGGGTTCTTGTTTTGGACGGCGTAGGCACATCTGATGTCCGAATTAAGCGTCGTCAGTGGTGTTGTGACCCTGGCGTTGAGGTGGAGTTTTCCAGTATGGTTTCGGGCGTTGAAACCAGAGTTGTGGTGTGGGCCCCATGGGCCATCTTTCGAGCTACGTGTAGCACTTTATAACTTTTTCATTGGGCGCCCGTTCAGGGCGTGCAAGTAGTCGATTCTAGGTGTTTTTCCGAGGGAATTGAAATGGCACAATCCGCCCAATTAAATTCAGCACAATGGTGTGGGACCCACGAGGGCCATTTGGGCGTTGGCGGTGATTTCCAAATTTTTCACCAGGTGTCTATTTTTCAAAAGTTCATAGTGAAACTTGTGTACTTTTTTGAGAGGATCGCAAAGGCGTGATCCGTTCTTTGTGTTTTGGAACTGTCATGCGGGTCCCATGTAGCACCGCTCGTGTGCGGTGTGACGGAATGCATCTTTTTCTCTAGGTATATGTTGCACTCAAGTGAGCAGTCCTTCTGACGTGTTTTCCCTAGGGAATCGCAATGGTGCGATGCGCCCGACTATTTTTGGGGTCGAGGTTCGGGATCACGGGACGTCGTTCGGGCGGAAAGCGGTGTTGGTGAATTTTTTCATCGGATATCGGTTGGAGGCGAGTAAGTAGTCGATCTTCCATGTTTTTTCTCAAGGATTACAACGGTGTAATCTGTTTTGGCGATAAGAGCCTCTTAAGTTATCTTATTAAATGTAAAAACATGAAAGGTGTACCAGTGGTGGTTCTTCCTGCGGTGTTTGTAGGGAACCCTTGGCGTGTGATCGTGTTCACTCCTGGGAGAGTGAATTTGGTGTTTAAAGAGATGTGGTTGGTTGTGCCTCAGTTGTTGATGTGGCAAGTTGGATTTTTTACCTTTACACCTTCGCGTTGACGTGGGGTGTCGTGTGCACGTTAGCCTTTGGGCTAGAGAAGTGGTATACTATGGGAGTATATGGGAACACCGGGAGGTACATGTGGATGTTGGTACCTGAGAATGTTTGTGTGCTTGGTTGGGGTTGACTTGGGGTCAAACGTCTTGTGGTCCCCATGTGCGTGTCATGTTCTACTTTACGTTCTTTTGACCTCTCATGACGTAGAGGGTTCCTCGATTCTTGTTTATTGACCAGCAGGGTTGAGTCTTCCCCTGGTTCTGTTCTCATTTGTTGACCAGCAGGGTTGAATTTTCCCCTGGTTTCATTCTCGTTTGTTGACAGCTAGGGTTGAGTTCCCCCTGGTCTTGTTCACAATGGTTACGACCAGTAGGTTTGAGTGGTTTTCCCCTGGTTCTGTTCTTGATGGTTTGGTCGGCAGAGTTGCTTCGTGTTCCCTGGTAGAGTTCTTGTGGATTCGGTGTGAACAACACATTACGCAGGCACTGATCCTCTACCGAAGAGGTTGTTTCCAACAGGGCTGAGGTTGTTTTGAGCAGGGCTCGCTAGTTGTACCATCCATCAAGGATGGCCAGTGGGTTACCATCCAGCAGGGATGGCCAGTACAGCGGTGTTCACCAAGAAGTACTATCCAGCAGGGATGGCCAGAGCAGTTCCAGGTTTACCTCCAGCGGGGCTGGGCAGTGGTCCACGATGCCGGGATTACCTCCATCTGGGCTGGGTAGTGGTCCTCGATGTCGGGCTTACCTCCAGCTAGGCTGGGCAGTGGTCCCCGATGTCGGGTTACCTCCAGTTGGGCTGGGCAGTGGTCTCCTCACCGACTTTAGCTGGGTCACCCTCCAGTGGATTACCCTATTACGGGACTGGGCAGTGTGGCACCCGTTGACTCTTTCCGAGTCTCCCTCTAGTGGGAACTTGTCAACTTCCAGGGATTACCATCTAGCGGGGCTGGACAGGGGGGTCGCCTGTCAACTTTGAGGAGACCTCTCGACTGCGGGGTAGTGACAAGGTGTGGCTTGATGTTCCCCCATAAATCTCAAGTACGAGGGGTGTTTTTCCCACCGAGACGCATCCTTGCGATGCGGCCTAAAACCGTGCGGGTGATTCAATGTCACCCAAAGTGGATAGTTTCGAGGTGCGGTGATTTGATCACCTTGACTTGCAGTTCGGGGCAGATGTGCGAGATGCTGGGCATCGATAGTGGTTACTTCTGGGACTGTTGGCTACTCACCTTCTTGGGCTGAGCTACGGGATGTAGATCCCCTTATGATCTTTTATGGGTTTCTTGTTTGAGCATATGGATATGTATATACCTTGTTTAAGTACCCACTTCTTGGGTTTGGTTACTCTCCTTCCAGGAGAGGCGAAGACACGCGAGGTATGCCATGTTCTTTCCGTGTCTATCTTCCCGTGGTTGGACGAGTCTACTCTCCTGCTATAGTCAGTGAAGACTCGACGGGAAGTTCATCTTCTCACCGTTTCCATATCCTTGTGTCTGGACGATTCTACCTTCTTTCCTCTTGTTGGGTTGAGCTGGACTCTCTACTCTTACTCTTTACTGCACTCTCGGTTGTACTCCTTTACTTTTTTCTATTCGATCTACTGCTCACCCTTCGGTACCTCATTTGTTTCTCCCTCGAGCCTTCGGGGTATCCTACTGAGTATTTTTTATACTCACCCCTGCTTGGGCTTTGCCTGCACTTGGTGTGCCCTTGCAGACGACAGACGGGTTGGTCGTGACTTCAGTGGAGCTTAGGAGTTCATGAGTGTGGACTGCGTGCGGTGGTCGGAGTTGGGTTCCAGGTGGGGGACCCTTCCAACTGTTTACTTTTTGTTCACCTGTTGCCGGGTTGTGGCACTTTTCTGGTTGGGCGCGTGTTTTTTCCCTTTTCTTTCCAGTTTACTTTCAGCACTTGCTTTGTACTGATTAGAGGTCGATGCACTTTTGGTGGTTTATATATAGCAGTTTCACTTTACTTTGGTTGACTTTTCTCTTACTCTGCACTTTTTCATTGATTGTGCTGCATGTGTGTGTACAGGTACTTAGGCAAAGGCCTCCCCGAGTATTTGTGCCTTCGGTACTGGTCGCCATCCCCTGGCCTATGGAGGCGGGCTTGGGGTAGTTGCGGCTCGATCTTGGGTAGGTTCGGGTCGTGACAAAGTGTTAGGCCCAAGTTGTGTTTTGATTGTATTTCTTGTCAATATATGATATATGTTTGCAGTTGAGAAAATAATAATTTTTGGTTTTTAGACCCAGGCCATTGTAATGAATAATCATACTCGGATTAATCAGATTTAGATTTTGATAGAAAATTAGAAGCTGCTGGAAATCACATCAAGTCTAGAGTGAAAGTATTAATTGTAATTAAAAGTTGCATCAGAGTCTGCATTCGAAACTAAAACTGATAATTCTTTGCGGAATACAAAGTTCTCATAAATGATGAAGAAGTCATGATACAAGATGGAGTTTGTGGAAGAGAGGAGAATGTGATATGAATTATTCTTGTTGCTACTCATCAATTTGAGGAACACCAAACATAGAAGGATGAAGATCATTGGTATGAGAATCATCAGTATAATAATCATCGGTATGAGAATCATCGGCGTGATAACATCAGAAGGTTGGAAGATTGAAATTGTGGAAGTAAAGAAGTCACTACCGACACTGGTCCATCATATGTGATATGCCACCGATCCATCATAATGGATTTTGACACTGATTCATATTGTTGGTATCCTTTTTATATCAAAAGCAGAGTTTCATCAGAGGTAGAATGATTAATAAAGTTTGAATTGTTGGAAGTGATGATGCATCAGAAGTATTCAAAGACCAATAAAATGAATTATGACCAACAAGTAGTCAACCATGTTCATCTGACTGAATTGTATTTCAATTGAGTCAAGAGAGAAAGAAGTCATACTTTGTTATTTTACAATTAGGTAAAGAAAAAAGAAAAAAAGTATTGATTATTTCTCAAGAATAGGTGTAGACTCATTGGACTGGCACTGACAATGATCATTAGAGTGAAGAAGAGACTATTCTATCAGACACATGCTGACACCAATAAAGTTAGTAGATGCAGAACTTCATCTAACACAAGATCATAGGTATGAGGAATAAAATAAAAGGAGAAATACTTTAAATATATTTTATATGTTCTAATTAATAGTTAATATGGAGCATTTGTATGAGTAGACTTTCCGTGTTTAAAAGAGGTCATCATAATGGGTCATTTTCAGTTTTGTATATTTTTTCATCATAATGAAGAATCATAATGAAGAATTAGACTGAAGAAATGTTTGTAAACTTGAACAATTATGAATTTTTTAGAAGATTTGAGAAGATTTGAGAAGTGACCATAAGTATTGAGAAGAGTTTAATAATTCAAATATAAAGACTTAAATGAACGAGAAATCCATGAATTATGAATTTTAAGGGGTGGAAAAAGGAATTCGTTTTCCAACCTTTATCATTCTGGGGTGCCTATAAAAGGAGAGTGCAATACATTTGTACTTAAAAAAACTTGAACTATTCACATGTTCTAGAGCTCTGAAAATTGTGGAAAAGGTATTGAGTTTCCAACCAGACTTTGTTTTTCAGGTTGAATCTAAGGAAGATCATCAGAGTGTGATTCAATATGATCATTGGAGAAAATTCCAATGGTTGATGCTTCATCAAATCCAGTTCATCAGAGTGATCCATTGGAGCAACATCCCTTGGAGTATGGTTCATCAGACCAATTTCCATTAGACAAAATATTTTTAAGCTACCAATTGAGTTTCTACTCAATTAAGGAAGGAAGAGTAGAAGATGAATCAGATCAAGGCCAATCAGATAGAGACCATTAGACATAGGTTATTAGACCGCGCCAGATCAGATTGACGTTTGTTGTGGAAGTTTTCTGGATAGATATTCTGGAATAATTTTCAAGACCAACAATTTCCTTAGAGAATTGTTGAAGATATTGAAGATTTTACACAGATAAAGTTTGATTCAATTTACTTATGGAGGAAGTAAAATAATTTCTAAATTGGATTAAAAGAAGGAAAGTAAAACTTGTAATTGTGGATACTTACCAGTTTCTGAAAATGTTTTATTATTATGTTAGGATGTATAACTAGTTGTGGGAAGTGGATAATGAAAATGATAGTATAGGGGTATAACCAATTATAAGAGGAAAGTTTCTACTGATATTGTATAATATTTCACAACTTGTTCCTTTGTATTCTGGAATGAAGATAGTGAAAGAATCCATATTGATGGGACTATCCAACATGGAAAGGCATAGGTATTTGTACCGAACCCTGTAAATATTGTTTCTTTCCTTATCTTTATATTTGTTTCATACTAAAGGTGTGGTTGAGAAGTTATATTTGAGTGGATCATAACTTTAAATAGTAACAGAGGTTAAGAAAGTTTACTAAAGAAGTTAAGAAACTTTTTTACAAAAGAAAAATAAATCACTGATTCACCCCCTCCTCAGTGGTCATGATCTTATTTGGGAACAAAAATTGGTATCAGAAAACTAATTCTCTCTAGAAGATCCATATTTGAGAATAGATAATTTCAATTCAGTGAACAATAGGGGTGTTTCTATTTTTAATGGAAAAAACTATCACAGTTGGAAGAATAATATGTTACCCTATATTCTTTCACTTGGCCTTGAAGTTAGAGATGTAACAATAGTGGTATTTCCTCCCATCAATGAATTTGTTATGACAACTGTCAATAAGAGAAGTATAGAAGCTATTGTAAAATCTCATAATTCTTTGTTAATGGATCTCACTGATGATGTTTATGCAAATATTATGGGGTTTCCAATAGCTAATAAAATGTGAGATAAGTTGAGAAGAAGAAATGAAGGGAATGAGAAAGTTATGGAAGCCAATTTACAAATATGGAGAAGTATATTTGAGGATTTGAAAATGGATAATTATGAAAGCATTGATAGTCTCTTTACAAGGTTAAATGATATTATATGTAACATCAGAAGTTTTGGTGAGAAGATAGAAGATTCTACAATTGTTAGGAAACTTATGAGAAACTTTCTAGATAGATTTTATGCCAAAGTTTTATCTTTATAAGATCATGAAGATTTATCCTTGGATGAACTTTATAATATTATTGTCTCATATGAAATGAGAAAATATTGTGCTTTTAAGAAAATGGAAGATAGATAAATGAATTTCAAAGCTTTATTAAAAGGGAAAAACAACTATAAATAAGTTAAAGAGGAATCAAGTGATTCAAAAGAATAGGAAGAAGCTGAAGATTTCAATATAATCATTTCCCTCCTTTATAAGAAATAAAATAAGGTAAAATGGAAGAGTAAAACCCTCAAATGTTCGAATTGTGAAAGGAAAGGACATTTTGCACAGAATTTTCCTAGGAAGAAAATTGAAGAATATAAGTTTGAAGAGGATGATAATAAATCTTAGAAACAAAAGTGGAAAAAATATAAGGAAATATTTTCTTATGAAAAGTAGAAGAAAAGTAATCTGAGCAGAAGAAATAAGGATGATTCCTCATCCAATGAGGTATCCAATCATCAACTCAAATTCATTGATCAAGTTAGAAATGAAATTAATTCTTCAGATGGTGATGATGATGATGATGGAATTACATAAATATAATGGATTCTCAAATAGAATTTGGAAAAAGAAATTGATAAGAATACTCGACTCAAAAAAGAAAGAAAGAAGTTAATGGAAGTTGTTGAAAGAATAACATCTGAGACTAATGACTGGATAAAGAATTAAGAGACAAATCTCAATTTTATTAGACCTCAAAATATGATAATTGGTGAGATTGAAAGAAAATGAAAATTTATAAAGAAATATCAGTTGGTAATGTGAACATCAACATGAAAGAATATACACTTTTTGAAGGAAATAAGAAGAACAAGTTGAAGATAACTGAATATAAAAAGATGATTGATGTTCTGAAAGTTAGTCTGGCTGATAAAGAAGAGGGTTTGTTTGAAACACAATCAAATTTTCTTAAAACACAACGTGAGATAAGAAATATGAGAGAAAACTTTACTATGGAATTTCATGTTAATGGTGAAACTTCTAAATAATTTGTAAAGAAAGTTTTATAAAAGAAGATTTGTGAGAAAACATATTTCACTAAGAAAGATAGATTTTTTTAGAAAAGTATCTCCCTACAAAAATTTGTCCTCAATTTATAAAGAAACAACAACAAAAATGGTTTAAAAATTACTATCAGACCAAAAAATCATGATTCAAAGGTTATTGTTGGTGTTGTGGAGTTTTCAGACACAGAGCTTACTCATGTTTGTATAACATGTCTATATTAGGAAATAATTATGAATTAAGGGGGGGTTATGGTGAGCGTGGAAGATTAAAAGTACCCAAAAAATATGTGGTACTGAAAAATAAAACATAGAAGATGAAGAAAGACGAGTATGTTAGGAAATGTGAGAAAAGTAAGCAGTCTAAGCAAGAAAGAAAGAGTGCTTATTTATCTATCCAGAACAAGTTAACATGACTAGAAAGTTAGAAGAAACACAAAAATCAGCTGAATCAAAGGGGAATAAAAAGGTTTCTTAATATGTGAACAAGTTTGATAAAATGATATCAAAATATTATGGTTTTAAAATTCATAAAAGATGCAAGAGATGTGAGAAAGAAGGTAATGTTACTAAAATTTGTTTGACTATACTTCTAGAATAAGATGAAGTCATGAAATAATTGTTACAAACTTATTATAACAAAAAGGTTTCTAAAAGGGAAAATAAATTGACATCCTCATAAGAAGAGTCTATAAATGAAAAGTAACTTGTCACAAAATCTGATAAGGATGGAAATAATGAAGAATACACATCAAATGAAAAATCCAACAAGAAAAAGGAAATACTGAGAGAGGACTCTCATTCCAAAATATGATTCTAAAAACCTACTGAGGTTCCTCCATTTTCCCAAAATATTTTTATTTGTACTAACTTAAAGGGAATTGAAGGAGTTGAAATAAGAAAGTTGATATATGATTCTCTCACTGTTCTTGAAAAATATAGTAATGAGGTTACAAAATACGATTTTTTTAAAGTTTTTTTATACACATGAACTTTATAATATTTTTTG
Source organism: Viscum album (assembly GCA_963277665.1). Taxonomy (NCBI): domain Eukaryota; kingdom Viridiplantae; phylum Streptophyta; class Magnoliopsida; order Santalales; family Viscaceae; genus Viscum; species Viscum album. The sequence continues at coordinate 772,781,638 of OY728126.1, forward strand.
TTAAGATGGGTGCAGGTTACTTTTATCTTAAAACAATATTTCCAGATTTCACTATATATGATAAGGATGAAAGAAACATGAAAATGTATTACATGAAAGTTTTGTTATGGACAACACTGATAACCTTGATTATAAACTCTTCTTTTCTATACCGGGTTCGCCCACATAGACTTAGAGTTGTTTAGTTAAAGTCTATTTTTTAAGAATCTCATGTGATACTTATGTTCTCTTGAAGAACAATTTCAAGATTCTGAGATGAAAAGTTATAACCCTTGGAAATGAGATCATTTTTCAATTATGGGGAAACTTGTCACGATGGCCCCTTTGAATTTTATTATCAATAAAGGGGATATAAAATTAATTGGGGTGAGATAGGGAATAGGGAGAGTAAGAAAATGCATGGAGAAGACGTGTATGTAGGGGGAGAATAAAATCGGAGAAAATAAAACGACAAATGGTATTGTTTTGAAGTGGGTATTAACAACAAACACAAAGGGGGATATTGTTAGGCCCAAGTTGTTTTTTGATTGTATTTTTTCTCAATAGATGGTGTATTTTTAAAGTTTAGAAAATAAGAGGTTTTGGTTTTTGGGCCCAGGCCATCATAATGAAGAATCTGACTTAGATTCATCAGATTGGTATTTTTATAGAAAATCATAAGATGTTGGAAATCGTATTGAGTCTAGAGTGAAATTGTTGATCATAATGAAAAGTTGAATCAGATTATGAATTCAAAACTAACTATAATGATGCTTTTCTGAACACGGTGTTATCATAAATCATAAAGAAGTCATGATACAAGATGGAGTTTATGGAAGAGAGGAGAATATGATATGAAGTATTCTGTAAACTGCTCATTGTTGTGAGGAACTCCAAACACATAAGGATGAAGATCATTCATATGAGAATCATCATCATAACAACATCAAAAGGATAGAAGATTGATCTTGTTGAAGTAAATAAGTCATTGCCAACACCGGTTGACCAGACACGGTATGCCACTGATCCATCTTAATAGATTCTAACACTGATTCCTATTATTGGTATCCTTTGTATATTGGATGCAGAGTTTTATCAGAGTCAGAATGGTTAAGAAAGTTTGGGTTGTTTGGAATGATGATCTATCAGAAGGATTCAAAGACCGATCAACCGAATGATGATCAACCAGTATTCAACCATGTTCATCTGGTTGAATTTTATTTAAATTGAGTCAAGAAATAAAGAAGTAATACTTTGTTCTCTTACAATTGGTTCAAGAGAAAATGAAAAAAAGTATTGATTATTTCTCAAGAATAGGTGAAGATTTGTTGGACTAGAACTGATAGTGATCATTAGAGTGAAGCAAAGACTGATCCATCAAACACATGATGACATCAATAAAGTCATCAGATGATGAACTTCATTAGATGTGTAATCATAGGTATGAGAAATAAAAGAAAATTAGAAACACTTTAAAGATATTTCATATGCACAAATTAAGAGTTAATATAGAGAATATGTATGAGTAGACATTTAGTGTTTGTAAGAGGTCATCGTAATGGGTCTTAATCTGTTTTTCATATGTTTTCATCATAATGAAGAATAATAATGAAGAATTGGACTAAAGAAATGTTTCTAAACTTGAATAAGTATAAATTTTTTAGAAGATTCAAGAATATTCGAGAAGTGCCCAAGAGTATTGAGAAGAGTTGAAGAAGTCAAAGATGAAGGATTAAATGAACAAGAAATCTGGGAATTGTGAATTTCAAAGAGTGGGAAAAGGAATTAGTTTTCCCACCTTTTCCATTTTGGGGTTCCTATAAAAGGAGATAATCGTACATTTTTACTTAAAAAAACTCGAATTGTTCACGTTCACTAGAGATCTGACAATTATGGAAGAGGTATTGAGTTTCCAACCAGACATTGTTTTTCAGGTTGATGCCAAGGAAGATCATTGGAGTAAGGTTCAATCCAATTATCATAGAAATTTCCAATAGACAAAGTTTCATCAGATCAAGTCCAACAGAGTGATACCATTAGAGCGACATCCATAAAAACAAGGTTCATCGGACCAAGTTCCATTGGAAAAAAGAATTGTGAGCTTTTGATTGATTTTATACTCAATTGAAGAAGGAAGAGAAGAAGACGAATCAGACTGAGGTCAGTCAGTCAGCGACCATTGGACAAAGGTTACCATATTGAGCTAGATCGGACTGATGTTTTCTAAGGAAATTTTATGGATAGAGATTCTGGAAGAAGTTTCAAGACCAACAAGTTCCTCAGATAATTTTTGAAGATATTGAAGATTTTATGCATGTAAAGTTTGATTCAACTTACTTATGTAGGAAGTGAAGACTTTCTGAAGTGGATTAGAAAAGAAGAAGGAAAGTAAAGCTTGTAACTTTGGATACTTACCAATTGCTAAAAAGGATTCATTATTATGTTGGGATGTATAACCATCTATTAGAATTGGATACTAAAAAATATATTTGGGGGGTATAACCAACTATAGCAGTAAAGTTTCTACTAATATTATAGAATTATTCACTGTTTATGCCCTTGTATTCTGAAAATAAGATAGTGAAAAAATCTATATTGGTGGGACTATCCAACATGTAAAGGAATATATCTTTGTAGAAAACCTTTTAAATATCATGTGATTTCTTATCTTTATATTTGTTTCATACTAAAGGTAAGTTTGAGAATTTATATTTGAGTGGTTCATAACTTTAACAAGTTACAGAGGTTAATAAATTTTACTAAAGTAGATCAGAAACTTTATTACAAATGAAAAGGGAACCACTGATTCACCCCCTCCCCCCTCAGTGGTCATGATCCTACTTGGGAACAACAATAAGATCCCTCTAATATTATGAGAGGGAGAAAAGGTTTAGTCACTGTCATGTTCTAATTCTCTCTCTTTGCTTCTAGTTTGGTGATTTTGTGATTTTTTTGTGTTGTAGAAGGAATCAAATTTTCTCTCTTAGTGAGAATTATCCATTGTGTGTCTGGTATGTTTCCTTATGAACTATTTGATGTTTAATTGAGTGATTTAATATAAATTTTTCACTACTTTTGTGACTTGATAATTCATGTGTTCTAATTGACATGAAAAATTAGTTCTTAAAATGAAAAATAATTTTTAATGATCTTTCAAGTGATTCTTATATTTTGTAAATGTGTTTCAATGCTAAAATTATAAAATTTCATGTATAAAGTAATGGTTTGATGAGGAAAATGATGAATTAATTTGTGTTTTTTATGTGTTTTTGTGAAACATGGATTGGGTTAGAGACTACAGAGGCAGTGACATATAAAGGAATTTTGTATCACATGGAAATGTTAGAGTTATAATTTTTAGTTATGTTGAGTTGTGTATATCGGTTTTTCTCCTTTATATATATTATTTTATTGGATTAATTTTCTTAGGTATGGATTTTTTAATGTTTATATTATTAATATGCTTGGTATATAATGTATTTTAATGGGATGAATATTTGTTTATTTTATTGATTCATTTTATCATTATTTATTCTTTATAAGTTACAAAGGGTAAATCATTCCAATTGTTATTTTTTCAATTCCCTTGGCTCTTTTTTCCTGTCCACATAGATCTAAAACATGCTTTATGTAACATCCCTAACCCAAATAGTTTGAAAAAACCCCAAGTTAGAGTGCCACTAACATCAATAATGCCTCCTCGTACATTAAAGGTTGTCAACTAATAATGAGGGTCTGAGGGGGTGGTAGTGGGGAGACTATATCCTTGGTAATAAATAAATAATAAACAGTGGATAAAAATAAAAAAAACATATGATAGTGGAATTAAACTTAGTATTATAACACATGGTTTACAAAAATAAATATCTACAAATAAAAAATGTTATAATGACTCTAGCATTTTACACATATTATTACATGATTTTAAGCATAATTATCCTTTAAATTCAAACCAAGGATTCAAAAGTCTAGTGTATTTGGAAGATTAAGTACAAAAAATTAAAAATATGGAACTAGAATAAAATATATTTTATTTAATATCCATAATTATCTCTTAACTATATTTGAGCTCTTATATCTTCATAGGATAACCTGGGGAATACATAAACAAAAGGGATGAGCTAAAAATCCTAGTAAGGTAATAAACATGGGAATAAAGCATAGCACATGAGTTAGAAAATCATAAAATGATAACATAAAAGGAATGGTTCATGAGTAAGAATATGGAATAATAAAATATAGAACATAGAATAATATGTTCAGGACAATATTGGAATGTTTCAACAACATATAACATGACAAAAACGTGATTCTAGCCTAACTTCCAAGACTATATCACATGGTGGAAAAAGTCCCATAATGGATTATGATTACGCCCTAATCCCATATATGACATCTCATGAGACAAAATATTACCCAATGAATTGGAACGCTATCTGGGTTTACCCATAATAACATGTTCATGCATATATATTCCATATAAACAATCAAACATAAGTAATAAACATAAAGGTTATCCACGGAAATAAATGAGTATCTTAATCATGTAATAAGATATAACCAATGGGTTTATCATAGTGGTGTCCATGAAAGAATGGATTTAAATCCTACTTTGATATTCATAAGGTAAAATAGACATAGATCATGATAAATGATGTCTAATTGAAGTGAAAACATGTAAAAATAGTGTTTAAGAAACTTTAGAAATAAGCCACTTTAGTGCGGTTTAAGGAAAAATATTAAAGAGTATTCAAAGAGGAAAAAGGAATAATTGTTTATATAAAATCATAAATAAATTAATATATTTTTTCATGATAAAATGAGTGATTTTATAAAAAAAATGGTGTCTTAAAACAGTTTATGGATTGTACTTGAGAATGGGTAAAAAATGGGGAAGTTCTCTTTAATCAGGTTTCCTTATCAGAAGGAATTGAGAAAAGAACCTTTTAAAACATGTAATTACCTATTAAATAAAGATTAATTAAGATACATTAATATGTTTGGTACATAAAAATATAATATTGGATATGTATATAATAATAAAGAATTATATTAGATAAAAGTGAAGGAAAGCGTAACCTAAAGGTAAGTTAGAGGTTCGGAGAGATCCCTTAACTTATGTACAAATTCCTTCTTCACTTTCACTTAATGTCCTAGATAATCAAATTATATTCACTAATAATTTAATTTATAATATATTATATATTTATTTGTTTTATTATAATTTTATTAAGTTTATTTATAACCATTTCAATGAGTTATAATGTCTAATTTCGTCATTCTGGGAGCATTTGTTTCATGATTTCATGTCAGTTCACTTGTGTAAAATTATAGAAGTTATTTTTGAATGTGAATAATTCTCTAAAAGTGAAATTATATAGTATTGAAACACTTTCAGAAGTTTTAATGGTTCTATATATCATTCTATTTTCTGATATGAGGATAATTAATTTGATAAAACATTAATGGTAATTTGTTTTAGTTTATTTGGGCGGTTTTTCGATCATCATGAACTAGTTTTTTTTATTTAATATTATGTATATATATTAGTTCCATAACATGGAAAATTTTATAATATACATATTAAAATCTTTTTTAATCATAATAATTGTTTTATGAGCATCCTTGAAGGCGTTAATGGAAAATGAAAACGCATCGTCCATGAAGGCGGTGAACTAACATATCACGGGTGATGTTTTCATTTTTAGAATAAAAAGAGAAGAGATTTGATGATGGTTATTACATTGAAAAAATAAAATTCCAGTATATATATATATGATATTTTAGTTATCATGCATATTTGGATAGGAGTGTGGGGAGGATAAGAAAATAAAATAAAATAAAAGATAAGGATTGAAGATTTTACCTCTTGAATGTAGTCTCCTTGAGAACCTCTTTGAGGAACTTGGGTTTGATATTTTATTGATACCAGAAACTCTTGGATGTGGGGGAGAGTTGTGGAGGTAATTTGGAAGGATATTGATAATCTACAAGGTGTAGAAGGTGTGAGTATAAGGGGTGGTGAGGGTGGTATTTATAAGGGAGGAGAGGGGTGTTTTGATAATAATATTCATTAGCTTATTATTTTTTCTTCAATACTATCAATAGTGTTAATTCCTATGAATAAATATAGTAAATGTTTCATGATATTTAGAACCAAAGGGTGATTACATCAATATTACATCACCCATCACTCAAAAATTCTTATAATGTTAATTACTGAAAATTACCATATTTCACTATTCACCAAAAATTCAACTATTTTAGAAAAATCCAAAAAATTCACCCTAACAATTTATTTACATGTATATTTTAAATATTTACTCCATTTTATGAAAATAATTTTCTAAATATGAATATTTTAATTTTTAAATAAAATCATCATTTATTTTAAAAATATTGTTTTAATGTTATAATTGATTTTATGACCCTTTGAAAATTTAATTAAGGTCTCATAAAATTATCTTATAATTATAATAAAACATAATATTAATTTATTAATATATTTTATGAAAATAAATTTTCTTTTAAATCATAATTTTAATTATAAAATTGTAAATAAACATTTACGTTTTAAAAAAATACAAACAATTAGTTTACCTTTTTTAAAACATTTATTTACTTATACCATGATATAAATATATATTATTTTCTTTTATAAGATACCTAAATTTTATTTATACTTCCATAGGGGAGGTTACTATTCTAGAGAGTGGGTTACTATTTCTAACGGTCAAATTACCATTCTAATGGTCAGATTACTATTCCAATGCTATAGGTTCCTTAATTTCTATAAATACCTATTATTTCATTCATTCCTCATTTGTTTATATTTTATCTTAAGGTTATTTATAATTTCATCTTAAAAATGGATATTATATTATTTTCATTATGTTTTATTTCTATATATTTTTTTCATGAGTGTGGTCATTCTAGTGGATCGAGCATATCCAAATTTTCTCATTCGTGTTTTCTTATTTTCTATTTATTGTCTCACTGTAATATTTGACATTATTACTGGTTTATTTTCTGACTATTATATCATTATTAACTTAATATATTAATTTTTTTATTGGTTTCTATATGTGATGTATGTGTTTTATGACATAAGAATGGAAATTCCATTGATAAAATCTTGGGTCATTGCATTCTTCCACCATTATGAAATTTCACCCTCAAAATTTTATTTTACAAAATAAGGTAAAAATGGTTGAGGGTATTTTTCCTTCATTTCTTCCTCTAGTTCCTAGGTATCCTCCTCATACTTACTGCTTATCTATAGTACTTTGACCAGGTGAGTAGTCTTATTGTGTAGAACTTTATCTCTATGGTCCAAGATCTTCACCAGATTCTCCTCATAAGAGAGATCATTTTCCAGCTATACCACCTATAAGTTCAGTACATGTGAGTGATATGGTATGTACTTTCTAAAAAGGGATGTGTGGAATACATCATGTACTTGAGATATGGTTGTTTTAAGTGTCAGTTGATAGGCCACAACTCCGGCATGATCAAAAATATCAAAGGGGCTGATGTACCTGGGACTTAGCTTTACTTTCTTCCCAAATATCATGACCCTCTTCCATAGAGATATGAAAAGATATACCATGTATCCAAAATCAAACTCTAAGTCTCGTCGGTGATTATCTACATATCTCTTATATTGACTTTGGGCTGCCCTGATATGCTGCTGGATGGTCTTCACCTTTTCTACCATTTCTTTAACCATTTCAAGTCCCAACAACTTATGTTCATTGACTTCACCCCATCATGTTAGTGTTATGAATCTTGTCCCATAAAGGGCTTCATATAGATTCATTTGGATTCTGGAGTAGAAACTATTGTTGTAATAAATCATGGGTAGTGGAATACGTTGATCCCATCATCCTTTTAAGTCCATAGAACATGCTCTCAACAAGTCTTCTAGTGTTTGAAGAGTCTACTCAGACTGGCCATTAGTTTGAGGATGATAAGTTGTACTGAAGTACAACATAATTTTTAGATCATGTTTGATTTTTTCTAGAATTTAGAGTTAGATATCATATCACGATTGGATATAATCGACAATGGTACTCCATAAAGCCTCTTCACTTCTCTGATGTATATCTATGAAAGTTAGTTAAGTGAAAAGTCCTCTTGAATTGTAATAAAGTGAGAAGTCTTTGTAAGATGGTCCAAAATAAATCATATAGAATTATTTCCTCTGGATATTTTGGAATTCCAATGAAAACGTCCATGGTGATGTTTTCCCAATTCCATGTAGGTATGTTTAATTATTTCATCATTCCCTTAAACTTTTTTCTTTCATCCTTCACTTTCTGACATACCAAACACTGATGTATATTCAGTGATCTCTTTCTTCATATTGTCCCACCAATAGTTCTCTCAGAGATCTTGATACATATTTATGCTCCCTGGGTGGATAGATAAGGTTGAGCTATGTGCATCATTCAGAAGATCTTTCTTTATCTCTAGATTTTATGGTATATATAGTTGTGACTCAAATCCTATAACTCATTCCGCATCAGTTTTGATCTCTAATAATTTCCCATTTTTGATAGCTTCCACCTTCTTCTGAATTTCCACATCATCTCTTTGAGTATACATTATCTTCTCTAAAATGGATAGTTGAGTAATCATTTGTGAAAGTAATTATGATTTTACTTCATTTATGTTTCCCATTTCCATCCTTTGCAAGTCTAAGAAGATTGGGTCCTTCTCAATTCTCATCATTTATAAAGTTACAGGATCCCTTCTACTTATGAAATATTCCACTTTATTTTCATTACTAGGATGTTAGTGTATTGAGTGATCATAATCCTTGATTAGATATAACCATATTCATTGGTTAATATTAATCTCCTTTATATGTGAATATATATTTTAGGCTCTTATGATTATTATATATCTCACACTTGTCCTCATAGAGATAATGCCGCCAAAATTTCAATGTCAAGATCACAGTCTCGAACTCCAGATCATGCATGGGATAGTTTTTCTCTTGAACTTTCAACTTCCTTGAGGAATATACTCTCACTTTATCATTTTTCATCAGTAAAAAATCTAATCCCTTCTTTGAAGCATCATTTTATACCACAAAGAGTTCCCCACTTGTCGATAGTGTAAGTACCAGTGTAGTGATAAGCCTCTCTTTCAACTCTTTGAAGTAGTCTTTGTTTTCACTGGTCCAAAAAAACTTTACTCCCTTTAGATTATTCTTGGTTAGTGGGTTTTAAAATCACAAGAATTACCTCACAAATCATCATTAATACCCAACTAGACTAAGTAAACTATGGATCTCCATTATAGATGTTGGTCTGATTCACTCCTCAATTGCCTTTGTTTTATAAGGTTCTAAAGAGGTTCCATTAATGGTGATAAAATAAATCAAGAATGATACTTCCTCCATCCAAAACTCACATTTATTATATTTTTCATATAGTTTCTCCCTTTGAGAAGTCTTTATCATAGTATTCAAATACTCCTCATGTTCCTCCTTGCTCTTCAAGTATATTAGAATATCATATATAAAGACTACCATAAAATTTTCAAGGTAATCTCTAAAGGATCTATTCACTAAGTCCATGAAAATTGTTGGATAATTAGTGAGTCTAAAGGGCATCACTCTGAACTCATAGTTTCCATACATTTTTTGAAAGTTAGTCTTCTGAATATCTTCCTTCCTCACCTTTAGTTGGTGATATCCCAACCGAAAATCTAGAGAAATACTTGGCCCCATGTAGTTGATCGAATAATTCATCTATCTATGGTAGGAGATAATTTTTATTTATTGTGATTTTGTTGAGCTCACAATAATCGATTCATATGCACATTGATCCATCCTTCTTTTTGATAAATAGGACTGGTGCACCCCATAGTGAAGCACTTAGTTTTATAAAACCCTTGTCTAGATTCTCTTGTAACTACTTCTTAAGTTCTTCCAACTAAATAGTGTTCATTATATTAGGTTTCTTTGATATGGGTAGATATCCAAGTATAAGATTAATTAAGAACTCAACTTCTCGGTCAAGAGGAAGACCAAACAATTCTTCTAGGAACACATCAGTGTAGTCCCTCGCAATGGGAATGTCTTTGAGTATGATCCTCTCCTTTGTATCTATCATTTTAGATATATATGCTTTCTCATAAGAAAATAATATCAAAAATTGTGACAATAATTATTAAGGAGATTCATCCTCTTCCTTACACTTGTACATAATTAGAGGGTGTTTTGGGATGTGAAGAGTGATATCCCTTTCTCAACAGTTGATATTGGATTTCTATAAAGATAGACAATCCATGCCCAATATAGCATCAAACTACACTAAATGAAGTATGATGAGATTTTCTGGAAGGTTTAGTCCACAAACATTAATTGGGGGGAGTGGTATACTTTAGATACAGTAATTTCTCCATTCATTGTTCTCACAGATAACTCAACCTTCATATTTTGAGGTATTGTTTCAATAGTTCTACTAAACTTGCAAGATATGAAAAAATGCGTAGAACCATAATCAAATATTACATTCACTATTATTCAATGAATTACTATCTTACTTGTCACCACATCATTTTTGAGCTTCACCTCAGCAATAGGGATAGCATATGCCCTTCCTTGCTTCCTCGAAGGTTGTTTTTGTTGATTGCCTCTGACAACCCTTAGCTTAGGGCATTGGATCACATTATTCCCATGTTCCTTGCAGTTGAAACACCTCAATAAAGGTGTATTTTTGACCTAAACCTTCCTTTATTATTATGAATTAGTGTTCTTCTTCAAATCCCTTCAGCAAAAATTATCTCGATTCCTCGCTCTTCCACATTGGAAGCATCTCCTGGTTCCCTCTAGATAGTTCCCGGGATGCTTCTTCCCAAACTTTTGACATATGGGATGTTGGTTTTTCTTTCCTTCATGGTATTTATCTATTTATCCTTCCATATTAAACTCCATTTTTCACTTTTTATCTCCATTACCGTGAAACAACTAAGAGTCACCAATCTCTATATCAACCTTTAAGGCACGTCAGAAAATCTAATCATAGTTTTCAAAGTCTCAAATCACATAGTATTTTCATAGAATCATCCTTAATCCATTAATAAGTGACCCAACATGATATCAGTGTTCATGAAAAAGATTAAGGTGTATTGTGAAAGAATTTTAATGTTTTTCTCATACGCCCTGATAGATTCATCTTCCTTTGGATTCAATCATAGTAACTCCTTCTCCATCTTAAGACAGAGAGTTTGGGGAAGATACTTATTGAAAAATATTTTTATGAATCCTTCCCAATCCATGGAATCAATTTCCTCTTTATACTTTGGGTTTTTGATCAAATTCAACCACTGATCATCTTCCCCATCAAAACAATAGACCACCAGTATGACTTTCTCTTCTTCTGAGCATTTAAGGGCAGAGAATATCTTCTCGAAGAAGTTAATCCATTATTTTGCGATGAGGGGATCAGAAGATCTACTAAATATAGGTGGAATGTTTTTCATAAAGTATTCAACCGAAACATTCTCTTTCTTGTAATAAGGATAGAATTCCACAAGATTCAATTTATTATTCATAACATGAGCCATTTGTGCTAGTATTGTCATGAAGTTATGGTCTCTCATTCCCAATAGATTTTTCATCTCATTAGGGAAATCATCAAATTTTCTATCACATTTATTATTAGAAAGGGTTCTCCTATTTCCCTTTGTTAATTAAGAAAAATAAATAAAATACAATTATGGGGCTTGAATAATTATCTAATGATCATATAAAAAGGTAACTATGAATATAGAAAGATAAACTTATAAATGGAATGTATATCCTAACTTGTGATTCCCCATGTTTTAATCTTGGTTATCCATGGTGATAGAATTATCCCTAGGGTTCTTACTAAAGTTTTCTAGTCCTAATCCCCAAAAATAACAAGAATTTATTTGATACCAACTATAATGACCCTATCCTTTTACACATATTATTACATGATTTTAAGTATAATTATCTATCAAATAAAAACCAAGGATCTTAAAGTATAGTGTATTTGGAAGATTAAGTATATAAAATAAAAAACATGTAACTAGAATAAAACAAATTTTATTTAATATTTGTAATGATATCCTAACTCCCTTTGATCTCCTATATCTGTATAGGATAACCTGGGGAATATATAAACAAAAAGGATGAACTAAAAATCCCAGTAAAGGAATAAATATGGGAATAAATCATAACACATGAGTTAGAAAGGCATAAAATGATAACATAAAAGGAATATCTCATGAGTAAACATATGAAATAATAACATATAGAACATGGAATAATAACATATAGAACATGGAATAATATGATCATGACAATATTGGAATGTTACAGCAAGATATAACATGACTTAAACATGATTCAAAGATAACTGCCCAGACTATATCACATGGTGGACAAAGTCCCATAATGGATTAGGTTTATTCCCTAATTCCATAAATAATTTAACATGTGATAAAACATTACCCAATTAATTAGAGTGTTTTTTGATTTCACCCATCATAAAATTTTCATGCATATGTTTTCTATATAAATAATCAAACATAAGAAATAAATATAAGGGTTACCCATGGAAATAAATAGTTATCGTAATCATGTCATGAGGCATAACCAATGGGTGTATCATAGTGGTGTCTATGAAAGAATGGATTTAAATAGTACTTGGAAATTAATAAGGTAAAATATTCATAGATCATGACAAATTATTTCTAACTAAAGTGAAAATATGTAAAAATGGTGTTTAAGAAACTTTAGAAATGAACCACTTTAGTGTGGTTTAAGGGAAAATATGAGTATTTAAAGAGGAAAAAGGCATAATTGTTTGTATAAAACTAGAAATGAACTAATATAGGTTTTCATGATAAAATTAGTGATTTTATAAATATAATTTTGGATTAAAATGGTTTGTGGAGTGTACTTGAGAATGGGTAAGAAATGGGGAAGTTCCCTTTAATTGGGTTTGCTTATCAGAAGAACATGAGAAGGGAACATTTTATAGCATGTAATTACCCAAAAAAGAAATATTAATTGAGATACATGAATATTTTTGGTACATAAAAAATAATATTGGATATTTATATAATAATAATTAATAATTACATTGGATAAAAGAGAGAGAAACTGTAACCTATGAGTAATTTGGAGGTTCGGAGAGATCCATTACCTTATGTCTGAATGCATTCTGAATTTTCAATTAATGTCCTGGATAATCAAATTAGATTCATTATTAATTTAATTAATAACCTATTATATATTTATTTTATTTATTATAATTTTATTAAGTTCATTTATGTCCATTTTTATGAGTTATAATGTTTAATTTCGTCGTTCTATGAGCATTCGTTTCATGGTTTTATGGTCGGTCCGCTTGTGTAAAATTATAGAAGTTATTGTAGAATGAGAATAATTATCTAGAAGTTAAGTTATATGGTATTTATTCACTTATAGTAGTTTTAATGGTCTCATATATATTTTATTCTGATATTAGTATGATTCATTTGAAAAAATATTAGTGATAATTTGTTTTAGTTTATTTTACCGGTTTTTCGATCATCATGAACTAGTTTCATTTTATTTAATATTATGTCTATATATTAGTTCCAAAACATTGAAAAAGTTATAATATGAATATCAAAATCTTTTTTAACTATAATAATAGTTTTATGACCATACTTGAAGGTGGTAATGGAAAATAAAAACTCATTATCCGGAAAGACGGTGAACCGATATATCACAGATGATGTTTTCAATTTTAGAATAAAAGGAGAAGAGAATATATTGGATGATTGATATTACATTAACACAATATAATTACATTATATATATGATATAGTATTTATCATTCTTATTTGGATATAGGATGTGATGGGGGATAAAAAAATAAAGGAAATTAAAAAGATAAGGATTGAGGATTTTACCTCTTGAATGTTGTCTCCTTGAGAACCTCCTTAAGGCACTTGGGTTTGGTCTTTTATTGAGACCAGATACTCCTAGAAATGGTGGAGAGTCTTGTGGAGTTAATTGGGTAGAATATTTAAAATCTACAAGGATTATAATGTGTGATGAGGAGGGGTGGTATTTATATGGGAGGCGAGATGTGTTTTTTATTATAATATATATTAGTTTTTTCTTATTACTCAATACTATCAATAGTGTTGATTCATTAGACTAAATATAGTAAATAGTTTAGTTGATTTCAAAATAAAGGGTGATTATGACATTTTTACATCAACCATGACTCAAAAATTCTTATAATGTTAATTATAGAAAATTATCATATTTCACTATTCACCAAAATATTCAACTATTTTAGAAGAATCCCAAAAATTCACCCAAAATATTTTTTGACATATATATTTAAAAAATTGACTTCAATTTATGAAAATAATTTTCTAAATATGAAAATTTTATTTTTTAAATAAAATTATCATTTATTCGAAAAATATTGATTTTAATGTTATAATCGATTTTATTACCCTTTGAAAAATCAATTAAGGTCTCATAAAATTATATTATAATTATAATACAACATAATATTAATTTATGAATCTATTTTATGAAAATAGTTTTTTTAATCATTATATTAATTATATAATTATAAATAAACTTTTACATTTTATAAAAATACCAACACTTAGTTTATCGTTTTTAAAACATTAATTAACTTATACCATGATATAAATATATCATATTTTCACTTATAAGAAACCTAAATTTTATTTATAATTCCATTGGTGAGTTTACTATTCTTACAACAATATTACTATTTCTAATGGTTATATTATTATTCCAACAGTTAGGTTACTATTCCAATAGTATAGGTTACTTAATTTCTATAAATAACTCTTATTTCATTAATTCTTCGTTAAATTATATTTTCTCTTAAGTTTATTTATAATTTTATCTTAAAAATTAATATTATGTTATTAACATTATGTTTTATTTCTATAGCTTTTTTCACTAGTGTGGTAATTCTAGTGGATTGAGCATATCTAAATTTTTTCATTCTTATTATCTTATTTATTATTTATTACCCTGCTATAATATTTGAAATTATTGCTGGTTTATTTACTGACTAATGTATCATTCTTAATTTATGAGAATAATGTTTTTATTGGGTTCCCTATGTGATGAATTCTTTTTATGATATAATAATGGAAATTAAATTGATAAAATTTTGGGTCCTTACAAAATCCACACAAAAGGTAACATGATCACCCTAGGTCGATCACATACATATGTGTCTGAAAGAAATGAAAAACAGACCCACCAGAAACTGAGGATCCACTCAGTCCCATTCCAATGTATGATGGAATCCCACTTCTACATCAGTAGCACCAACAACTACTAAGATCCATACATCAAACCCTTACTCTTTCTTGTGTTATGATCCATTAAAATTTTGTACGTGTTCTGAATATCCTATGTAGGGTGTGAGTATGAACTTAGTAGTACACTACCAATGGTGTCCCAAGATATACTAGTGTATAAAAAGTGAAATAAATGGAAACCAAAATAGTAATACAAACCACTTCACACTGTGTCCATCAATCCATAGATGATCTCCTTTACCTACCCCAACTTGTGTCGGAGTGGGACAATGAAATCATGGTTTGTCACACAAGAAGTTACCTTATCCTTCAAAATAGTTTCATACCACTCAATGATTCATGCCCACTTGTAACTCACACAACTATTCTAATCCATTAGCAACAACACCCTGAAGTCACGTCTACACACCGTTTCTTGTGTTCCATGGTTAAATGATTCTCATTCAAACCATCGACTCAACAGACCAACAAAACCTAAGAACGATCATTAACCACTCTCATCTAGCAATCTAAATCACCATCCATATTAGGTGGTCATCTCTATGATGTATTCCTCTTCTAAATTGAGGGTCAACTCCATCATCCTAAGGAGCTTGTCTATGGAGGATACCTCTAAAAAACTAGTGATCAATACCACCTCTTGGGACCTATCATGTGTTTACATTACCCCAATGGCCTCAACCCCACGATGAATAGTTATCACAAAAATCCCACTACAACAACCCATATAGGGAATATTAATCTGCACCCATAGAAGTGGTCATAACCATCAATGTCACTCCGGTGATCCAACATCACCACATGACCACATAATTCATACATGTTACATTCCTAAGGAACCACATCAAGCCACACATCATAAGAACCAACACTTTATAAACCCAATAAATTATCATACAAGCCCCAGATCCATTAAGAGAGAGAAAGACACACACATTACATAACCCACCATTTCCTACATATGACCACCCTGTACATATCACAGGAACAACAAAAACAAAAATTGGTTCCATACTCGGTCGCACACATTACCCTACCTACACCCATAAATCACATGATGCATAAACACAAGTCTGAAAAAGGAAAAATCTAGGCACCACCATCCTGGTACTAGTATAGTCCTACATGTCGAATCCAATAACGTGATTTTACCTGATGTGGAAAAGATCAAGAAACTAGAGAAAAAACCCTAAAATAGATATTTTAGTTGAATCTCATTACAAAAAAATAAAAACTATAAATAGATGGCAAGTAAAGTCGATCCTTATCTGCATTGAACCCCCATTAAAAACTACTTGAAGAAATGATGAAGAACATGAGATAATCCCACAAAGGGAGAAGAATAAACAATGGGAGAGGTAGAGTGGGCCCCCCATGCCAGTTGGAACTTCAAATGATGGGTTTCCTCATTTAAAAAAATTAAAATGGATTAATTTATTTAATTAAAAAAACTAATCTGAAGGTAACCGAGTACCCAGTACCCTGCTATCAAGTACCCACTAGCCATTGGGTACCCACCCTGAGGACACCACCTACCTAGTGGACCTCTATAGCCTTTCTTCTTCCCCTTAATATAATACTAGGTACCCTGTACCAGCCCTGTAAGAACCCAGATCTTCTTTTCTGGTATGAATCTTGATTTCTGGTGTTTTTAAGAAAAAGATGAGTTTCTGGAAATTTTAAGAGTACACGTCGTGTACTTAGGAGTACACACCGTGTACCCGGTTACCGCGGGTAGTCGTGTACTAGTAATGTAATGACCAGTACATGGTTGTGTGGGGTGACCTAGAGACCACCTAAAGCGGATCCTGGTAAAGGCCTATACACTCCATGTATCCTCAAGGAAAACACCGTGTATTTTTATTTTTATTTGCTTTACCAGACCAGGGTCGTGTTTAATTGACCTAAACGTCTTCTTCTATCTTCATCTTGTCCAAGAGTGATCGTGAGCGATGTTTCTTCTTCAAGCCCCCGAACCGATGTTTGTACTCTGAATCAAACACTGTAAATTGAATTATAATCACATTGGTAGGTTATTCCTTCTTCTAGATCCTATTCTCTTGATTTCTCCTCTTTCATGAGATTTCCATGGTTGAACGTTTTAGAAGTTTTTTTAGATCTATGAAGTTCTAGGTCAATTCGAAGTTTCAGGTTTAACTATATCAATTGTACAATGTCAGGGTAGGTGGTTTGTGGCTTTCCATAGTTTTTCTTTAAATTATATGTGAAAATTTTTTCAATACCCTAGTTTAGGGTATTACGTGTTTAGGTAATTTAAACTTGTTAATTCCTTCTATGCTTTTTTTCTTGAGTAGGGATGTTGGATTGTGAATAGGTTTGTTTACCTTTCTATGGATGTGTCTTCCCATGTTTGAACTGATATTGGTTGTTGGGTCTAGAATTGCCTATTAGGCTGCTCTATTTTCCATGCCTAGTGCTGTTAGGATGGAGTGATATTATCTAACTTTCTTGTGCTATGATTTTTAGTCATTTATCCCAGTAGTATTTTTGATTTAATTAGGATTTTGAATATTGTTTCTTCATAATTACTTTACACAGGGTTGTGGGAACCTGGTGTAGTGAGACCATAGGGGGAATTGATGTTGACATCTTCCCCAAAGTTTTTGTTATACTTTTAACATTGTGAGACCATAGGGGGATGGATGTGAGTGCTCCCTCGGAGTGTTTATAGTTCCATGTTGTAAACCCACAGGGTGAATTGGACATTGAGTGCTTCCACAGAGTGTCTATAGTTTACCATTATGAGACCACATGGGGAATTGACGGTGAGTTCTTCTTCATAGAGTCTTTTTTAAGATAAACCAAATGAGTTATACTATGAGAACTTCCTAGAGGGTTTCTTGAGATTTTTTGATTGTTTATTTAATAAATGAAAATGATTTTAGTTGAAATGGTAGGATTGTTTAATTTTGATTACTTCCTTGTTTATTACTTTATTTTGCCTATTTTCTGCCATATATATTCACTAATAGTTAGGAATAGATCTTCGGGTGGTTGCCTACTGGGATTCGTCTCACACCCTATTTGGGTCATGCTTTTGGGACCAAATAGATTATATGGTTTTAGGTATGGATAATGGAAATCTCCCTTCTACTTCAGGTACTCGGTTGTTGTGGAGCTGGAGAGCATGGGATAAAGCTGAGGCTTGTTATGCTGTTATAATTGTTTACTTGTTTTTTCTTTTTACTTTGGTTTAGTACTATATTTCAGCATTGTGACTTGTTTGGATTATTTCCTAGATACTTGTAGCATGCATCATTATTGACATGTATATATATATATATATATTGCAGTTGTTTATTTACTTTCAGCCTTCCACAGTTTACTTATCGTATGGCATTACTGTTTCTGCTACCATTGTATGTTTTTTCCACTGTGTTACTCTTCCAATAAGGGAATAGTTTTCCCACTATCACACCCAAGGCCCTCATTACTATTCGGCATCCTCTAGTGTTCGGGAAATGCTCTTGAGGCCATGTGACCAACTGGGTACGGGGCACCTTTGGGTGGAACCTAGAACCACGATGTTACAAAGTGGTGTCAGAGGAATTATTTTCATCTTTACTTACTATTTGTATATGATAGAGAGGGATATGAAGGAATAGTTAGTTGGTAATAAGTTGTTCCTGGGAGTAACTAACTTGTGTATAGGGAAAATCCAATTTACCTCGTATATTACAATTTTTTTGGTTTTCAATTATTACAGTTGATTTTATTTCATTGTTGGGTGATTCACATGTTTTGTGCTGATATCGTTGATATTATTGAGGTTCTATTTCTGTTGAAACCTGATGAGATGAGGGTATTCCATCTCATGCATCACATAGAAACCTTCTAGAGATCACATGTCATGCATTCTTATCATTCCATATAGATTTCATTACCAATTTCATGTTGTTGTGCTAGATATGCATGTTGTTGTGATAGATGCCTTCATAGAATACTTTTTGTTTGATAGGGTATTTCTAATATGTAATTTTATTTTGGATGAACACCAAATTTTGGTCCTTGAGGTGTTATGGTCCCTCATGGATCATAATTTGGTGGATTATGTGATTGATTGCACTGTTATTCCTTGTAATATACATGAATAAGATTTCAAGCTTTCATTCGCGGGGATTATGGGCCCCCACAGATCGTAATCTGGAACTTTAATGATTGTTTCAGTATTTTATGGGTTTTGGAGTAGTTTCTAAGTCTTATTATCTGGAAAAAACCCAGAATACATGGTTTCTAGTGATGAATACATGTCATGTATCCTTATATTTAGGAATGGAAGGTTTTTCTTAAGTGCACATCGTGTACTTGGAGTACACTCCATATAGTCTTTCACCGTGTGACTGTCTATGTGGGCAGAGATACAGAGTTGGGAAATATTTGGTAGAACATGTCGTGTACCAGATGTAAACACCATGTTGTAGAGACTATGTATTCGTCCATGTGACTAATGACATAGGTGGATGAAAATCAGGTAGAACATGCCATGTCCATCATGAACATGTCATGTGGAGTCGACAGTGTAACTGTCCATGTGACTAACGACATAGTTCAGTGGATTATTTCTAGTACATGCCGTGTCTAGCACAAACACGCCATGCAGTCTTGTTCCAATATAACTATGTGGCTTATCCATATAGGGTAACTAGGGAAGAGGAAAATAATTCAAGTACATGTCATGTCTAAGGAGAACACGTCATGTATATGGGGTGTCACATGACCAGCGTTGGCAAGAGAACACGCCCATGTAATGGCTTAATGGAACATGTTGTGTAGGGGTTATACACAATGTGTATCTATGTTTTGAAGAACTTAAATTCTTTATTTCTCCTGTTACTTTATTGAACTTATAAGTTTCAATCCTTGATAATCATGATCTAAAGTGTGCAATTGACCTTGCAAAGTCATGCCACCACAACTTCCTATGGTTGTACGTCAGATGCAAGGAAGTGAATAGACACTAGACATGGTAGATCAGGGATAGCCAGTAAATCCTCCCGACATGCCTGTCTTGGCACCAGCCATCATTTCAGATATAGGTGTCGATGCATAGCTCTGAGAAGGCTTCATGGGGTTTATGCAAACCTTCTGGGGAGCACTTAATCCTACCCCATCTATGGAAGATTTGTCATGGTTCTTTCATAAGTATCATCCTCCTACTTTCTCAGGGGATGGAGGACCCCAGGATATGGATTCACAGTTGGAAGCTATGATGTCCATCTTCGAGAATCCAGAGATTCTTCTAGAGAGGAGGGTAAATCTCTCTACGTACATGCTTCAGGATTCCACCAATAGATGGTGGGATGTGATATCATAGCCAGGATGCTATCAGGTTATGGATTGGGATGATTTCCAGAGTGATATCTATGATTAATTCTCCCCAGACACATTGAGGGCCGATCAATCCCAAGAGTTCATGAGTCTGGAACAGGTTACTCTCTCAGTTATGGAGTACTCTTCTCGCTTCACAGAGCTACAGTGCTTCACGCCCTTTCCAGGTGGTGATGAGATATTTTAGGCGGGGAAGTTTGAGGATGGTCTCAGACATGACATTCAATCTCAGGTGAACATGTTTAGGTTGAATTCCATCACTTCTATAGTCAACCAAGAGCTGATCACAGAGCACAACCTGAGGGATTCTGGAGCTGTGGGCCAGGGTGGTTCAGCATCCAGAGAGTGTACCCTTCCGACTAACAGCAGGAAGCACCGCAGGGACTCTACTCATGGAGACCTGAGTAGGAGAGATACACATTTATGTAGCCTAGAGGTATTATACAAATACAGAAAGAGAGTGCATACGAGGACACGTTTCCCGAGAGACCTAGTTGAGTACTGATCTTACAGCAAGATGGGTCATCTTCAGCATTTCTATCAGTTTTTCTCACTAGCAGCTAGTGATAGAGGTTCTTTTATGACTCCTCATTCAAGAGCAGGACCACCAGTTTTTCATCAGTCTGCAAAATGGAGTTTTTTCGGCCATTCAGGCCGAGGTGGAGGTCATGGCCTTGGTAGCTAGTCATCGTGCTTTCAAACACAACAGGGTGGATCAACTCAGGGTGGTCAGGTAGGGTCGTAGTTCCATGGTACAGGTCAGAATTTTTCAGTGGATCAGACCCAATAGGAGTAGGATCCTAGAACCTCTACAGTTATAGATATGATTTTGGTTGCCTCAGTTTTAGCTTATACTCTTTTCGACATGGGGTCTTCCCATAGTTTCATATATTTTCCTATTTTGGAGATTCTTGGGCTTTATATCTTTACTTATGCTGATATATTGATGCTAGAACTCCGTTGGGGACTATAAAAGCTAGTATATGTCAATTCAAGGAGTTCCCTCTTGAGGTCGGCAGGTGTCACCTCTTATGGGGCCTCTATGTCTTAGAGATAATAGACTATAACATCATTCTCATAATAGACTGGTTGGTTCCCTTCCAGGATGTGGTTGATTGCTATCATTGTAGGGTTAGTTTTATGTCACTAGAGGGAAGATCATTTTTATACACAGGAGAATGGGATGTCTAGGTGAGAAGAGCGGGACTCGAGCATCATGGGTTGAGAGGAGTTACAGCCCATATTTCTAGTCTATATCTGGATGACCATGGAACTTCACAGATGGAAATTCCACTAGTGATGGATCATTTCATAGATTTCTTTTTAGAGGACTTTTCAGGTTTTCCTATGGATCGATAGGTAGACTTTTCTATTGAGCTTGTTCTAGGAGTGGCACAGGTGTCCATTCATCCTTATAGGATGGCTACACCAGAGTTATATGAGCTCAAGAAGTAGTTAGAGGAGTTGCAAGAAAAGGGTTTCATCTGACCCAGTACTTATCTTTGGGGTTTGCTAGTCCAGTTTGTGAAGAAGGTGGATGGTATCCTCAGACCTTGTGTGGATTATCGAAAGTTGAACCAGTTGATGGTCAAGAACTGATATCCCTTGCTGAGGAAAGATGACCTCTTTGATTAACTTTGAGGATCCCAGGTGTTCTCAAAAATTGACTTGAGATCTGGTTATCATCAGTTGCGCGTTAGACCATATGATATACCTCTAACAGCCTTTCGGGGCAGTTATGGTCTATAAGAGTATGTAATTATGTTGTTCGGTCTCACGAACGTGCCTGCAGTTTTCATGGAACTGATGAACTGAGTGTTCCATCCATACTAGGATTATTTCATGGTAGTCTTCATGGATGATATCTGGGTGTACTCTCACACTCAACACGGTCATACTACTCATCTTTATATCATTTTGAGTACACTGAGAGAGCATCATTTATATATTAATCTCTCAAAATTACACTTTTGTATGGACCAAATTCACTTCTTGGGTCATGTTATCTCAGATAAAGGAATATCAGTAGACCTAGAGAAAGTGAGAGCAGTAGTTTCCTGGGAGTAGACGAAGAACTTATTTGAGGTATAGATTTCCAAGGGTTGGATGGTTACTATAGAAATTTCATACATGACTTTTAATGCTTGACATCACCATTTACGGGCCTAACTAAGAAGGGTGTGAAGTACCTATGGATATTCCTGCAATTTAGCCTTTTAGGAGTTGAAAGGGAGGTTGACCTCAGCACTGATACTAGTTTTTTCTATATCTAGGCAAGAGTTATACATTTTACTTTGATGCATTAGGTATCAGGCTGGGAGCAGTGCTTATACAGGGAGAAGGAGTCATTGCATATGGGTCTCGGTAGTAGAGACCACATGAGAGGAATTAACGGACACATGATCTCGAGTTGGCTATAGTTTTTCATGCTTTATGTTGTTAGATAAATTATATGTTGGGAGAGAGTTTTTTGGTTTTTACCAACCACAAAAGTCTCAAGTATATCTTCACTCAGTGTAATATAAATTTGAGACAGCAAAGGTGGGTTGAGTACCTTCAGTCCTTTGATTTAGAGCTTGAATATATGCCTAGGAAAGGCAACATAGTGGTTGAGGCATTGAACATGAGGACTTAGATACAATAATTTCAGGAGGCCAACAGTGAGTGGAAGCCTATGGATCTGTTATCTAAGATGCATTTGGAGGTGCACGATAGATAGGGGCAGATGTTCCTTTTCTTCTGTAGTTGTTACCTCTACTCTACTTGATTGAGTTCGAATGAGGAAGCTATCATATTTGGAAGGCCTAGTTCTATGGGAGAGTGTGTCAGGAGAGGACCCTATTCCTGGACAGACCGTAGGAGATGATGAAATCTTATGCTTCTATGGATGTGTATGGGTGTCAACAGACATACGCAAGGAGATTTTGCGGTACTTTCATTCTTCAGTTTGGGTAGTTAATCCTGGTGTCACCAAGATGTATTGAGATATGCACCATTAGTATTGGTGGAGAGGTACGAAGAGAGGTATAAATGATTTTTTCATGAGATGTTCCACCAATCAGTAGGTAAATCCAGAGCATCGGCGACCAACAGGGCTTTTGCAGCAGTTACCCATTATTTATTGGAACTGGAATGATGTCTTGATAGACTTAATGAAAGTTTTTACAAGGTCTCCTCAAGGTAATGATGCAATTTGGGTTGTCATTGACAGACTCGTGAAGGTTGAACACTTTTTAATGATCAAGGAGACCTTCATTGTTGATGATATGGGAAGGTTTTACATTCAAGAGATTGTACGTTTACATGGGGTTCCTCCCTCCATTGTTTCAGAAAGGGATGCCCATTTTACTTCTCAGGTCTAGCAGGGACTACAGAGGGATTTGGGTACACAGGTACTTCTGAGTAGATCTTACCATCCCTAGACAGATGGCCAGTCCGGGAAAATTATACAGGTGTTGGAGGACATGATTCGAGCATGCATCCTAGATTTTGAAGGTTCTTGAGAGAAGCACATACCTCTGGTGGAGTTTTACTACAATAATGGTTTTCAATCAGCTATAAAAATGACACCTTATGAGGATTTATATGGTAGGCCATGCCAATCAACCCTATGTTGGCTGGAGGTAGGAGAGGTAGCTATGTTGGGACCTTATTTTTTTCAGGAGACCATAGAGCAGATAGATTTGATTCGGAAGAGGATGGCGACTGCACAGTCACGATAGAAGTATTATGCTGATTAACGAAGATGGACTCTAGAGTTCGAGGTCAGAGATCGGGTTTTTCTACATGTCACAACGAGGTTGGGACACAGAAGGATTAGGAGACAGGGTAATCTTTCACTGAGATACATCAGGCCGTTTGAGGTTTTGGAGAGAGTCGGTTCGGTTGCCTATCAATTACAATTACCTTATAGGTATAGGGATATGCACGACGTCTTCCACATTTCCCACCTATGGCGTTACTTCTCAAACTCTTCTCATGTTTTCCAAACCGAGGAGGTTGAGTTCAAGGTGGATGCATCATTCAAAGATCATCCTATCCATAGTTGAATGTTTTAGATGTTTTTATAGATATATAGTGTTCTAGGTTGATTCAAAGGCTAAGGTTCAACTATATCAATCATACAATGTCAGGGTAGATAGTTTGTGCCTTTTAGTAGTTTTTATTTGAATTATATGTGTAAAATTTTCCAATACCCTAGTTTGGGGTATTGCATGTTTAAGGAATTTAATCCTATTAATTTCTGATATGCTTTGTTTTCTTGAGTAGGGATGTTAGATAGTGAATATGGTTGTTTACCTTTCTATGGATGTGTTTTCCCATGTTTTAACTGATATTGGTCATTGGGTCTAGAATTTCCTCTTAGGGTACTCTGTTTTCCATGCCTAGTGCTGTTAGGATGGAGTGATATTATCTGACATGCTTATATTATTCTTTGTAGCTATTTAGCCAAGTATTATTTGTGATTTACTTTGGCTGTTGAATATCATTTGTGCATAATTACTTTACACAGGGTTGTGGGAACCTGGTATAGTGAGACCATAGGGGGAATTAACGTTGAAGGATTCCCCAAAGTGTTAGTTGTACTTTTCACGTTGCGAGACCATAGGGGGGATGGACGTCAGTGCTCCCTCAAAGTGTATGTAGTTACATGTTGTGATACCATAGGGGGAATTAGATGTTGAGTGCTTCCTCAAAGTGTCTGTAGTTTACCATTACAAGACCACAGGGGGAATTGACAGTGACTTCTTCCTTAGAGAGTCTTTGTTAAGTTGAACTAGATGTATTAGACTGTGAGAAATTCCCATAGGGTTGCTTGAGATTGTTTGGTTGTTTATTTAATAAATGTAAATGATTTTAGTTGAAACAGTAGGATTGTTTACTTTTTGTTACTTCCTTTTTTATTACTTCATTTTTCCTATTTCCTGCCATATATATTCATTGACAGTTAGGCACAGATCTTTGGGTGGTTGCTTATTGGGATTCATCTCACACCCAGTTTGGGTCATGATTTTGGGACCAAAAAGATTATATTGTTACAGGTATAGATAAGGGTAAGATCCCTTCTATATCAGGTACTTGATTGTTGGGGATATGGAGAGCATAGGACCAAGTTGAGTCTTGGGATGTTGGAGTTGTTTCCTTGTTTTTCCTTTTTTACTTTGGTTTAGTACTATAATTCAGCATTGTGACTTGTTTGGATACTTTCCTAGATACTTGTGACATGCATCATTATTGACATATATATATATGTTACAATTTTTATTTACTTTAAACCTTTCGTTGTTTACTTATTGTATGGAATTATGGTTTCTGCTACTGTTTTATGTTTTTTTTTCACTGTGTTACTCTTCCAATGAGGTCATAGTTTCCCCACTATCACACCCAAGTACCTCACTGCTAGTTAGAAACCTATGGTGTTTGGGGAAATTCCCTTGAGGTCAAGTGACCAACCAAGTATGGGGCACCCTTGGGTGGCACTCAGAACTAGGATATTACAAGCCCATCACTTATACAATTCCCTTTTTCTTTAAAAGGAAAATCCTATCACTTGGGCCAACTTCCCAAATTTTACCACCATGACTTTTCTAATCCCTTCATCCTCGAGTTGTCTTTGGCTATGACACTGACCAACCCTGACTAAAACTTGGGCATCCTTCTCACCATACTCATAAAATACTAAGATGTTGTTGAACACATATATCTACTCCCAATAACCTTAGCAAACTAACTCAAATGGACTAATTCCATATGTGGGTACACCCCACCATAGAAATCACCCACCCAGTCTCACCACAATCATCCTATCTTACACAAAAATGGAATTATACCAATCTTAACCTTGAATTAAACATATATTATCCATCACACATAGTCACCATGCATTATACCCAATTCCCATACCTCAACAAGAACCTAGTTCTTCCATTTACACATAAAATGCACTATTAACCAATTCCCATTATATAAAAACCAAAATCATCATAGTCACTATGTACCTCTAACCATAAATGAACCTCTAACCTACTCTAAGAAATTTAGCTTAAACATGTGTAGGTGACCTAAATCCCAACTTCCTGATGTTTTCCCTCCTAATGGATTCACACACGATGTTGGACACTACCCCCACTAGTGGGTATCCTGTCCACTACCATGACCTCAGTGTGAAGAGGAATCTCAAAAAAACCTCTTGATACTAATATTATCCTACATTAGATTCCTGATTCAAACCCAATACTCAACCTCATAAAAGTTACAAGATCATCCAAAAAAACCTCTTCAAGTTCCCCATTGGGCCACAAGCCCAACAATCCTTAGGCTAAAGATCACACTAGGCCAACATGTACCACATCTATCTACATTAGTAACACATCACTAATGACCCACTACACAGAAAAAATATTGATCCTCTACCATGTATGTCCTGTTGAGTCTCTTAATAAGCCCACTTTTGGCTACCTTAATCTCCTATACACATCCCAACATACATCGTTGTCTGACTAGGAACACTCCCATAATTTTGGTTTTTCTCTGCTACCAACGCCTAGTTTACCACCTCATAAAATAATTTCAACCTAAAAATATTTACTTGTTCCCCGATAGCATTCCAAATACCATCCTTAAATCACTGCACCTTAGTGATCTCGTCCCTTGAAATGTTATCACAAAACATATAAAATATATAATTCTTGCAGTATAGTTCCTAATCAATGCTTATCCTTATGTCAAGTGCATAAATTCATAGTATCGGTCCACCCTTAGCATCTTGGGTAAAAAGTATTCAAAAAATCTCACCTAGAAATCCTTTTAGGTCAACCCCTCATGTCTATTAGCATGAACATGCACATCCCACTAGAATTTTTTTGGTCCCTTGAGAATATATGTCACCAGCTTCACCCTTAGCCCTGAAAGAATCTCAATCTAGTCAAAGATAGTATAAATAAACTAAATATTGTACTAATCTTCTTAGAGTATAATATGTCCCTGTAATAAGGGAGGATACTAAGATAACTCCCACATTAGATATAACATGGATAGCTTGGCTCCCTAATTTCCTTTATCAATGCTCTAAAAAACCAAACTAGACTCTATAGTGACCCAAGATTAACATACATTGATATTACATCATTTTAGATGAATATTTAGCGCATTAAACAAGTACACACCTAAGGAATGTAATAGTTTAATGTCTTTAGAAACTGGTAACACAATATTCTAACTTGGTGAAAGATCTTTAATGTTTCCCACAAATGTATTCTATTTAGTTATCCAACTTAAAAAAATTCTTCATAACATGGGGAAAGGAAAAATAATAAAGGGTTATCTCAGATTCTTAGTAAGGGTAAACAAGGGAGATATTTAGGCATAATCATGAGCATAAGGGTATGAGAAAATGATCATAACATTATAAGATCCTACCCTACATATGAAAGATCGTAATCAAAAGTCATGGAATAAATATCGTCAGCTCATAAGACATGAATCATAAGGAAATCAAGATCATATTCCATGAAATCATAACATATGAATAATATATATAATTTGAGTCATACACATAAGAATATAGAATCATTCCCTATAAGTCAAGGCTCAGTACCAAAACCTACCAGGGAACATCATGGGGGAAACACATACTAGGCGGGACACACCACCATCCCTAATCGCATCCCTTTCC
Source organism: Viscum album (assembly GCA_963277665.1). Lineage (NCBI taxonomy): Eukaryota > Viridiplantae > Streptophyta > Magnoliopsida > Santalales > Viscaceae > Viscum > Viscum album. The sequence continues at coordinate 772,809,998 of OY728126.1, forward strand.
TTATAGTTGAATTAGATCACTCCCCAAACCATCTTAGTATTCAAGGTTCACTCTAAAGACCATTTTAGTAGTCAAGGTTCACTCCCAAGACCATATTGTAGTCATGGTTCACTCCCAAGACCATCTTAGTGGAAAAATTCTTTTACTGAACCGAGTTTAATCCCTGTTCCAAACATGTATATCTCATGAGATATAAATATTTACCCAATTCATTAGATTGAGATATAGGTCTCACCCTTAAAATAATGAAATCATGCATATGTGTGTCATAAGATAATAAAACATTCATCATATAATGATCCATAAAAAGAGATAGGTTTCATAAACATCATATCATAACCCATGAAATGAAATGGGTATCATAAAATTTTCATCCTATCATAAAATATGGAAAAGAGACATGTTTCATATTCATTTCATCATATAATATCCCTTAAAAGTAAGTGGGTCTCATAAGCATTTTATCATGGTATAACTTGTGGAAGAGAAATAGTTTTCATAAAAAACTTTTTCAATTTAAACATAATACATTCAAAGAAATAATAAGAATGGTTTCATAGGATCATATAACCAATAAATCATAAACTATGTCAAATTAGTTCATCTTAGATGGAGAATTATTTTGAAAGATCACTTGGATCATTTCTTAAAGAAAATAACCTTTCTTTGAAAATCATTTTTTTATAACATATAATATTTTCAAAATAATATTCTTAAAAAACACTTTGAAAAATTATTAAGTAAGATTCAAAAATAATTTAAAATATTTCTTTATTAAAATATCCTTTCTTATTTGAAAAGATCTTTTTTAAAACATAAAACATTTTTAAAATTTTTTTCTTTGAAAATCACCTTGAAAACTTATAAAGGAAGCTTTAAAAAAAATTTAAAACCTTTTATTTGAAAATATATTTTAAAACCTATAAAGGAATATTTGAAAAGATTTTGGAAAAAATTTCTTTTAAAATAACTTTTAAAACTTATAAATAAAGCTTGAAAACATTTGGAAAAACAATTCTTTGAAAATATTTTGAAAACTTATAAAGAAAGTTTGAAAACATTTTTCTTTGAAAACTAATTTAAAAAAACTAATTTACATAATATTTTAAGAAAAAATATTTTAAAATAACCGTATAAAGTTGAAAAATAAGCTTCAAGGAAATTATTTTCATGCTAATGGGTAAATTCATATATGTAGAACATTTTATTTTCACTAGAAAATGTTTAGAAAAATGAATTTATTAGAGAACAATAAAAAGAATCCTTTTAAAAACATTTGTAAAAAGGTAAAACATGGGTAATTGTTTTTTAATTTATAGGATAATAGTATATCATTTTTTTAAAATATCTTTATAAAACATGGTTTTGAAAGAAAATATATTTTTGACCGAAGAGAGAAATAAAGTCAGATTTTCTTAAAAATATTTTCTTAATTATCTTAAGTAAAAAATAGTGTAATATTGGTACCATTACTTGAATATATCATGAATAATCATAGTAGAATAAAATTAATGATATAAAATGAGATATTGAACATAAAGTTTCATCAATGGAAGCATAATCATAAACAATCCCGTTAAACGATGAGATTGTAGCAATAAATTATTACCACTTTGGTAAATTTTAATCATAATATCAATGAGAGAATAAAATTACATGAAGCATAAAATATCACGAAAATAATGATATTAATGATAAAACATGTAAAAGGGTAGTGTATCCACCTTATAAAATAATATAGGTGGATTACATAACATGTGTCTCAAAGAAGGAAAATTGAGACAAAATTACCTTAGTGATTTGGTAACTTTCAAACCATAAACCCCATGAAATATAGATCATAAAAGGGATATTTAAAAACACATAAATTTAAGGATAAGAATCATATAATACATTCATTTTCTATATATACACCATGAAAAAGAAACGAGTGGTGAACATGACATCAGTCTCACAGAAATAAAAGTGAGATAAGAAAACCCTTAACTTAAGTCTTTACTTTCTTCGTACACATTCAAACCTATTGTATAATAAATATAAGTTTATTATAAATATAAAAAACATATTAATTTATATCATACCATATATGATTTTATTATTACTTTATATTATCTATTTATTAACAATTTCATGTTAAAGTTATGTTTTGGGTTATAACCGCTTTTTTTTCTTATATGTTTTGATTTATTATTCTTGATCATATTACTTAGATTATGATTTACTTATTTCTAGAATTTAAAACATGATATGAAAATAATATATATTGATTATATTTGTATTTTTAATAATCAATAAAATATAGAAATAGGAAATGAAATACATTGTTCATAGAGGCAGTAGGTCGTACGTACGCATAAACGTTGTTTCCATTTTCATGGCGTATTGAAAGAAAGAAATTAAATGAAATATATGTATATATATATATTGTCATTACATTAGAATTTTTATTTCATATATATAATATATCTTTACTAAAATCATCCTTAATATATTCCATGTAAAGTGTGAACAAATCACATCGCTTTCAGAAGACGGTAGTCCACATGTCTACAAACAAAGTTATCGTATTTCCAAAAAATGGAAAGTATGAAGGTTTGTGTTATATAATAATTTAAAAGTCATAAATACATAATAAATATCATATACATCATATAAAAACATAAATTACATCATTATTCCCAACCTTCAAAGGTGGCAAAGGAAGAACGAACAACATTTGTTCATGAGGCGGTAGTCTTCCATACACACGAATGAAGATTGCATATCTCTTTTGATGAAAGTGTGTGATTTTAGGTTATAAAATTAGCATATAAACATATAATTATATTGAGGATACCAAAATTATTATATAATCATGGATTAATAATAATTTAGGGGGTGGATAAAGAAAAAAACAAAAGTGTTTATGGAAGGATGTTACTTCTTCTTTGAGAAACTCATTTTAGTTTACACCAAAGGGATTCCTTTGTTGGATTTATACCCAAAGTGATACCTCTAAGATTAAGGGTGAAAATTTGGGAGCTTATTTGGTTAGATTTTGTATGATAAAAATGGCATTATATGTGTTAATAAGTGAGTGGGTGATTTCTCATTTTATAGTGGAGTAGGAGTGACATTCTTGTAAATATAAAATAGTAAACACTATTGAGAGGTCTCTATTACATCATGTGCCTCCAATAATGGTCCATTTTTTATAAAGGTAGTATATAGTAGAAATATTTCCATAAAATGGATTTTGGAAATGTTTCTAGGTTATTATGCCCCTTAAGTTAAAGTTTAACCACTAACTAAACTCGTTTTTACCTTAATCGCTGTAATTAATTATAATTACTTTCACTAATATTTTGAGTGAAAAAATAATTTGACATTAATAAAAATTATAAATTATTTTGATTCAAAATTTTGAATCCATTTTTCCAAATTTCAATCACATAATTGGTAGAAATTAATTTAAAATTAATCACATATATGTGATTGGAAAGTGGGGTTTTAAAGTAAAAAGTTCAAAAGTTTAAAATACTTTTATATCCAATTTCAAAGTGAAATGGATTACAATGACATAAATTGGTTTTATTTGTTTTATAAATGAACTAATTATACTTAAAAATCAATTTAAAATATAATTTAACTATATAAATAAATTATATGAAAATTATTTTTCAATTAAAATTCATTGTTTTTCATTATTCATCAAAAAATCACCCAAAGAAAATTTTTATATTCTGATTTCAAAAATGAAGTTTATTTTTTAAAATAAGAATTATAAAATTGTCAAAAATTAGATTTAAAATAAGTGTGCTATTAAAAGGTGGTAAAAATTACCATTTAGAAACATACATCTTTTTATTGATAAAATTGGATTTATTCTTATATTTTGTTTATAAAACACATAATATGAACATGAAATAGTTTACAGAAAAATATAAATATATATATCATTAAAATAATTTATCAAAAGTGTTTTAATTAATTTATTGAGGTCAAATGTTTTTGATTTCATAAATATAGTCTTCCAACAAAAGATTTCCTATATTTTCAAAAGGGTTTTATTTTGATTTCCAATTAATTGGTCACCAAACAATTCTTATTATATACATGTGTAAACCATATTTTCATAATTTAATTAATCTTATTTATAACCAATATTCCAATGCATAGGTGAAAACTATAATAATATTTTAATAATATTATTAATAATATATTGTATTTTGGTAAAACTAGGGCTTGTGTGTCACGCAAATTATCGAAGGAACACATCATTGTATATAACAAAAGACAAACATAGTTTTTTATGTATCGTAAACTGATCAAAGTGTTTTTTTAGTTCAAGCTCTACTTTTTGTTGCATACAAAGTAAGAAGAACTTAGTGATTTCTTATAACACCAGTTATATTCAGTGTTTTGTGAAATGCAGAATATTGAAAAGATTAAATTAATTAAAAAAATATATTTCATAAAATCTCAGGGTGTTACATTATACCCCCCATAAAATGGATTTCTCCCTCAAAGTTTATCTGGTTTATCAAAGGTTTAATACTTTAAACTTCCTTTCAAATAAACTCACATTGTAAAAATGAATACCAAAACTTCCTTTAAAAAGGGAAAGTTGGAACCATAATGGTTATACAAAGTAACTCATAACTAGGTTTACACATAGGAGAACATAGTTTGGGAGTGAATATTGGACATGTAATAAAATTGTAAATAAATACAGATATTGATAAATATCATTGATCACCAACAAGGTATTGATCAATGGAAAGTTAAGGGCCTCAAAAAAAATATGTAACCATTTATAAGACCATCAGTTCAACAGAAATGTCATTATTAGGATAAATTTTTTAAAATATATATTTCCTAAAGTTGAGGAATTATTTTTTTTGTATAATAAAATAAAGAAATATAATTACTTTATTTTATTCCTTTTCATATGCAAAATATCACTCTTTGGTTTTTCCTTTCTTTATTTCCACTTCATCTATTACTCTAATAAATAAATGTGAATTTATCATTCCCAAATTACTAACAGATCATGAGGTAGAATGATAAGTCGTTCCATATGTCTTTAATTATCATTATAAAAAAATAGTTAGAATAGGTTATCCAACATGCATAAATCCTCAAATGGTGAGATAATACTTTAATCTCACAAACTTCACCCAAAGTTTAACTTAAACGTTCCATAAATGGTAAACCTTATAACCCTTCCAAGAGATGAAAATACAAAACATTATAAATAAGGTCACTAAATTTCTCAAAATTAGCTTAAAATTGATCCCACATATATCATAAAGTAGCTCTTGGTTCTCACATACCAAACATTTGAATACCTTCATCATGTATTCTCTTAAAACATGGTAATAAACTAAATTATAATAAATCCTTATTGAAAACATACATTATTCTTAATTATTTACATAAAACATAGATTATTTGATATATTCCTTAAATACTAAAATGTTGTAAAGTCTATCCATGATAGCATAAACAACTTTGTCAACAAATTCTTAATCAATTCCAAGGTAACCAGTACAGTCCAATTTACTCATTCATATCCAGCATATCTTTATTTAAACATCATTATATCAACACTGAGAATATATTAAAGGTTATTTTTTCCTTAATCTTATGTTTTACATGAATATCACCTTTACATTAAATCACTTTTCTAGTCCATGAGAACCATTCAAAAAATCTTGTAAATCCTTAGTGAAAAACATAAACTAACAATCCTTATATATTTCACAACTCATAATTCTCAAATCCAAATACATAAACACTCAGATTACTCCACTTCATCCTTAATACATTAACATGCTTCTTTATCCTATTCCTTAATACCTCTTTCATTTCACATTTCATCTATAGTATCTTCATCATCAGTAATATAACCATTACTTGTACCACCTTGTTGATTATATTCATGAGATTTCCACTTGGTACATCGATTTGATAGTTTCCATTATTTACACATTAAAAGCATAAAATTGTTGATGAAGTCTTATGGAGTCAATTATTCGCAATCATTGAATTGTCAAGACATTTCTTTTTATATTTTAAGTTACTTGCTTTGTGTCCTTCTTTTCCACATTCAAAACATCTTCTCGTTCCTCTAAGACATTCACTTGGGTTATTCTTCCCACATTCTTAACATGTTGGAAACTAAATCTTCTTTCTTATGTTGTATCTATTACCCAAATTCTTAGTGAACTCTTTCCTTCTCTTATTTGGTGATTCTAAGAGTTAATTAAGGTACACATTTCATCATGGTATAACTCATGGAAGAGAAATGAATTTCATAAAAAACTTTTCAATAGAAAAATAATCCCTTAAAATAAATAATAAGAAAGTTTTCCTTGGATCATATCCCTAGAAAATCATAAACTATATAAAAGGATGTCATCTTATATGGAGAAGGATTTTGAAAGACCAGTTGCAGCATTTCATAAGGAAAATAACCTTTCTTTGAAAATCATTTTTTTATAACAAAACACATTTTAAAAATACTTTTAATTGAAAACTACTTTGAAAACTTATGAAGTAATATTTAAAAATAATTTAAAACATTTCTTGATAAAATAGCATTTTCGCTTTGAAAAACTCTTTTTTAAAACATAAAACATTTTGAAAATATTTTATTTGAAAATATCTTTGAAAACTTATAAAGGGATTTTTTAAAAACTTTTTAAAACCTTTTATTTGAAAATATCTTTGAAAACATATAAATAAATCTTGAAAACATTTTGAAAACCTATTTCTTTAAAAATAATTTGAAAACCTATAAAGAAATCATGAAAAAAATTTGAAATAATTTTTCTTTAAAAACAAATTTAAAAATAATGAATTTCTATAATATTTAAAAAAATATTTAAAAATAAACTTGTAAACATAAAAAGCAAGATTTAAGGAAATTATGGTCATATTGGTGGGTAAATACATACATGCTGAAAAACAAATTGCACCATAAAATGTTTAGAAAATTGAATTGATAAGAAAAAGATAAGAATAATCTTTTTAAAAACACTTTTAAAAAGTTAAAACATGGGTAAAAATGTTTTTTAAAAATCATAGGAAAATATTATAAATTTTTTTAAAAAAATTTATATAAAACATGGTTTTGAAGGAAAATAGATTTATGACCGAAGAGAGAAATAAATTTAAATTTTCTTTAAAAAAATATTAATTATATTAAGTAACAAATAGTGGAAAATGGAACCATTACATGAATATTTCATGAATAACCATATGATAATAAAATTCATGAGAGTTCTTGGGATATGGATCATAATATTTCATCAATGGAATCATAATCATAAACAATCTCGATAAACGATGAGACTGTAGCAATAAATTATTACACCTTTTTTAACTTTGAATCGTAATCCCTATGAGAGAGTAAAATTATATGAAGCTAAAAATGTCATGAAAAGAATTATTTTCATGATAATCCATGTCAAATTTTAATATATACACCTTATAAAAGAATATAGGTGCATAACATAACATGTGCCTCAAAGAAGGAAAATTGAGACAAAATTACCTTACCGATTTGGTAACTTTCAAACCATAAACCCCATGAAATATACATCATAAAAGGGATATGTAAATACCCATAAATTTAATTACAATAATCATATTATATATTCATGTGAATCTTATACCGCACAAAAGAAACGAGTGGTGAACGTATAGTAGAAATAAAAATGAACTAGAAAACCCTTACCTTAAGTCTTGAATTTATTCATACACGTTCAAACCTACTGTATAATAAATATAATTTTATTATAAATATACCAAAGAACAATATTCTTATATATCATACCATATATGGTTTTATTATGACTTTATATTACCTTTTTATTAACAATTTCATGTTAATGTTATGTTTCGGGTAATAACCGCTTTGTTTTTCGTATATGTTTTGACTTATTATTCTTGATACTATTACTTAGATTATGATTTACTTATTTAGAGAATGTAATAAAATATATAAGAATCATATATATTCATTATATATTTATTTATAATAGTCTATAAAATATATAAATAGGAAATCAAATACATCGTTCATGGAGATGGTAGGTCGTACATACGAATGAACGTTGTTTCCATTTTCATGGCATATTAAAAGAAATAAAGTAAATGAAATATATCTATATATATTATAATTTTAGTATAATTATTATTTAATATATATCATATAATTTTACTAAACCCATCCTTAATACATTCCATGTAAATTTTGAACCAATCACATCACGTTGAGGATGCAGTAGCCCACACATCCACAAACAAAGTTATCATATTTCCATGAAATGAAAAGAATGAAGGTATGTGTTGTATAATAACTCATTAAGAATAAATAAATCATAAATAACATATATATAATATAAAATTATAAATTACATCATTATTCCCAACCTTTAAAGGTGGTAATGGAAGAACAAATGATGTCGGTTCATGGGGCGGTTGTCCTCCATACACACGTACGATGATTGTGTATCTCATTTAATGGAAGTATGTGTGATTATACATCATAATATTAGAATAAAAACATATCAAAATATTTATGAAATTAAATTTATTATATAATAATGGAATAAGAATAATTTAGGGGGTGGAGAAATAAATAATCGATAAGTGCATGTTGAAGGATGTTATCTTATCTTTGGGTAACTCCTTTTGGTTCGCACCGAAGGGGTTTCTTGGTTAGATTTATGCCCAAATTGATGCATCTAATTTGAAGTTATGGAATTTGAGAGATTATTTGGGTATTGTTTGGATGAGACAAATGGAATTATAGGTGTGAAGAAGTGAGGGGGTGAGTATCCTTTTATAGTGGAGGAGGAGTGACATTCTTATAAATATAAACAGGTAAACACTATTGAGAGGTATATCCTACAAAATGTGCCTCCAATAATGGTCCCTTTATTATCCAAGGGATTATATTGTTTAAATACTTCCATAAAATGGTTTATGTACATGTTTCTCGGTTATTGTTTCCCTTAAGTTAAAGTTTAACCACTGAGTAAACTTGTATTTACCTTAATCGCTATAATTAATTGTAATCACTTTCACTAATCTTTTTGGTAAAAAACTAATTTGAACTTACTAGAAATTATAAATTATTATGATTCTAAATATTGAATCCATTTTTCCAAATTCCAGTCACATAAGTGTAAGAGATTAATTTAAAATTAATCATACATTCGTGATGGGAAAACGGGTTTTTAAAGTAAAAAGTTCAATTTATTAAAATGCTTTTATATCCAATTTCAATGTAAAATTGATTACAATGAAATAAATTGTTTTTATTTATTTATAATTAAACTAATTGTTTAAAAATAATTTAAAATATAATTTAACTATATACATAAATTAGATGAAAAAATAGTTTTCAATTAAAATTCAGTATTTTTTACTATTTATAAAAAAAATAAAACAGCTCTAAAAATACCAAAAATTAACCCAAATTAAATTTTCATATCACACTTTAAAAAATGAAGTTTATTTTTTCAAATAAAAATTATAAAAGTTTCAAAAATTATATTTAAAATATGTTTTCTATTAAAAGGCGGTAAAATTACCTTTTTTAGAAATATATCTTTTTATTCATAAAATTGGACTTATTTTTATCTATTGTCTAAAAACACATAAGATGAATGTTAAATAGTTGAATAAATATAATATATATATATATATATCATTAAAATCATTTATCAAAAAAAATTATTAATTTAATGACGTAAAACATGTTTGATTATAAAAATATAGTTTTCCAGTAAAAGATTTCCTATATTTTCAAAAGGGTTTTATTTTCATTTTTAGCTAATTTTTCACCAAATAATTCTTATTATATACATGTATAAACCATATTTTTATAATTTAATTGATATTATTCATATCCACCATTCCAATGGATAGGTGACAACTATAATAATATTTTAATAATATTATTAATAATACATTGAAGTTTGGTAAAACTAGGTCTTTCTTACCACACAAGTTATCGAAGAACTAGGACTTGTATATAACACAAAAAAACCTAGTGTTGAATGTAATTCAAGCTTATCTAAGTATTTCATGTAGCAAAATCTTGACTTGGTTTTACGTACAAAGCAAGAATAACTTGGTGCTTTCTTATAACACAAACTATATTTAGTGTTGCATGAGATGCATAATATTAAAAAGATTAAATTAATTTGAAAATAAAATGTATTTCACGGAATATTAGGGTATTACAAACTCACACTGAGCTGATCAACAAATCACTAACTCAACTCCTCTAACTATTGTGTCTTACTTACCTACCTCAATACTTCAACCTATGGATCATACTCATCTCCCCCCTCAAGGGCCCCATCTGGTTCGTGCCTTAGTGGTACTCAATTGGGGCCTCCAACACCCAAGTTACCACATTGGAAAAATATTTTTTAACATTTAAAACATATCTATAAACACCAATTATTGATCTAAATCCAAAAATTCATTTCTACCTTTGATTCCACCTCCATTGAAAATTGGGAACATCTGGATTCCACCTAAACATCCTAGTATAAGACATTACAATATCTCCATCATAGCACTTCTCATCCCTAATAATACTCTATGTTCATCACTCATGTACCTCATCGATCATCGAAATCTAATGCTCGTACCAACTCTCAATATCCCTTTGGTCATGATTGTGCCAATACCACACCCAAACCAACATAAAACCTAAATCCTAGACTCTTCTACTATTGGACAATCATAAATTTTGATCATCGCCCAAACTATTAATGTAAATAATTATCTGATCTATTGTGATCAACCATTTAAAAAACACACTAGTTGATACCCCATCACGCTAACTAACTATGAAATACCCAACAACCCATGTATCACGGTGCCGACTACTCACACCAACTCCATGATGATACCCCACTCCTAGAATCATTCATGAATTATAAATTCATTATTGTCATACACCAATGGTTCACATTATTGGTCTAAACCGGACAATTTCTTACTCAACGTTAATTTGACCATCACTCAATCATTCTCATCAAAACCCACAGTCTCACCCTGACACCATTCTTATAACATGATTCCCAATGCCATCATTCTATTCACTATAGTCTCCTATGATTGAAAACACTTTACAAAACCAGTCACCTTATCAGTATATTCCTTGAAATTCATGCTCTCCCGTTCCATTAAATCATATCTTGCAATGTGCATTTTCAAACCAATGAACATACTAACTTAATCCGATCCCTACTAATTGATACCCATATTTGGGCATTTCCTATACACTTTTCAAACTCGGACACTTGTCTTCAAGCATCATTGCTAAACCAAAACCACCACTGGGCTGGGTCCACCAATATGTCACCTCCAATATTTACCATGATTATCATAAAATGAGTTTTTCACACTCATATCATTAATGGTGTACTCCCTATTATAAAATTTCTCTTTCACCTATTCAATGAGCATGATCTTAGCCAAAAATCAACTATTATCTGAGAACTGGCTCTCAAAACCCCACTCACTACATCTTGATAGACCCATCCCATGAGCCCCACTCTAGGGTCTATGACGTTATGGTACTCCATGACACCCCTGCTAGATTTAGATTGACTCACCATCACATGACTCTCACATTTAAACTAGTCACATACAACATAAAAACCATACTAGAGATTTTCTATCTCATCTATTCCCAACTCACCATAGTTAAGGAAATCTCTTGATCCTTTATCAATCCTACTAAACCACTCAAACCCTTGAAATCTCACATGACCCAACATTTTCTACATCACATTCCACCTTCCAAAAAGGCCACATCACATTTCTCATATGAGCTAACCATTTCAGCATATTAATAATTCTCGTGACTTGAAATGTGTCTATGGAATTGAAAAAAAATTTATAAAAACCAAATATTCATTAAAATTTTATTACATTATTTTTAATAAAAAAATCCATAAAAAACCCAAAAAAATCTAAAGGTATGATGTCTTTGGGAGATTACATACATGATACATCAATTTAAAAATAAATTGTATAATATTTAATTTAATATCCATGATGTTTTCCTAAATCCCATTGAACTTATATTACTACATAGGATACCCTAGGGACATATATAAAGGAAAAGGATGAGCTAATGAGTTCGATAGAAAATCAAACATAATAATGAAGTAAAACAAATGAGTCAATAGGTATAAAAAATGTCATATAAAAGGAGGATCATATATAGTAACATTGAATTGTAGAGTAAATGAGATGATATCATAAGATCATGGAATCGTAAGAATGTTTCAACATAATAAAACATGACATAATAAGAATAAGTCAAGGCACAATTCCAAGACAATATAACATAGTGTGTTAGGATAATTACTCGTACACCATGCATGGTATCTTATGGGATGGAAATGCTACCCAATGAATCGGTGGGTTGTATAATTATGGTCCCACCATCATATCATAATAGGTGCATATATGTGTGTGCCACGTATGGAAAAAAATCATACATAAAGCATAAGCATGAGAAAACCCATGAGAAGGAAATGGGTTACATAATCATATCACAAAGAATAACTAAATAATGTATCTTAAAATTTACCAAGAAAATAAGGGATTAAATAATTTTGGTTATTTGTAAATGAGTAATGAAGAAAATTCATAAGAAATTAGTGGTGAAGTAGGTATAAGAACAATCCTCGTAAATGTTGTTTCAAGACATGAGTAAATAACCTTTAAAGAAGGTAAGCACATCGAGTTTTCCTTTAAACTGTAAAATAACTAGAATTTTTTTCTATAAAATATATATTATTTTGAAAATTCATAAAGGATAAAATAATTTAAAATATTTATTCATGAAATGGATTAAGTAATAGAAAATTTCCCTTTTAATAGGGCTTCCTTTAAATAAAAGAGTGGGAAGGGAACTTGAAAAATTGTATATATCCCCATAAAAGAAGGTGAAATAAACTAGGTATATTTTTAAGGAACATATATAAAAAAATATAGATAAATTACTTTTGAATAATAGAGAGAGAGAGAGAGTAAGGTGAAAAGAGATAAATCATAACCTAAAAAAAAGGGGGTGGTTTGGGAATTCTCTTACCTTGGGTGCTAACTTTCTTGGTATATTCATCTAACCTCCTGAATAATAAAATAAAATTTATTAAATACTTGATTTAAATACTTTTTCATGTATATTTTATTTTTTAAATTCCATTTATTATCATATGTCATTCATTTATTAGAATTTTTTGTCACATATTCCACTTCGGGTTATTTGGTAAACTTCTCCAAAACCACTTTAGTATGTTGATAATGGTCAAAGGTGTGTTCAAATATTTCCATGATATCCAAAATTTTATAGGTATATATTCTTTATCATTTTATTATAAAAATAATTATACAGTTTAATAAATGTCTAAAATAGTTTCAAATTTTGATAAGTACACCAGTACACTTGTTTTAGACGGTTAAAATTATCATGAACACTTTCTGCCGATATCATTGATTTAATGTTCAATTAATCTTTCCAGAATATTAATAATTTCATAAAAATTATTTTTATTCATTAAATAGATTTTTAAAGCTACCCATGTAAGGCAGTAATAGATGTTTTATAACGTCATCTATATAAGCGATTAAAACCAGCCATGATGGGATGAGTGTTATAAACAACAATAAAAATGGATTATATGAATTATATGATGATATAATTAATATTATGGAATCATTATAATATTAATAATATGATTAAATTCATATTTAGGATAATTATAGGGTGTAGAAGGAATAAGGAAACCAAATTGAATGGTGTAAGAAATAAAAAACTTACTCTATCACTTTAAAGTGGCTCCCTTAGAATTCACCTTAAACCTTCTTATATTATTCATTTGGTGATATTGAAACTTATAAGAAGTGTATAAGATATTTGGGTAGGTATATTGGTATATTTTGGGATATGAAAGGTTTTTTGAAAGTTAAGATAAATGGGTGAAGGAGGGTGGTGTTTATAAGTTTGATGAGTGGAATTTCATGGAATAAAGTATTGAATTATTTATTTTTCTATTATCTTAAGTGTCCCACTAACCCCCATAGTTCCCCATTACCTCCCTTAGTTATCTAATATATTGGTTAATTCTAAAATTAGGAAAATATCACAACCTTGTCCTAGTTTATTCATGCTTACATATATATGATTTCATATTTACCACATTTCATCATTTTTAGTGTATTTTATTTTGTTACAAAAATTACCAAATTTCACCCATTGGATAATTTATACATAATGATTCTAAATATAAAATACATTTTATCAAATTAAATTTCTAAATATGAGAATTTTAATTTTTAAATAAAATCTGTATTTATTGAAAAATGATTATTTTTGTGACATGAAAAAAATTTCAACACATAAAAAAATTATGTATGATTGCATATAGTTATTTTATAATTTATGTACAAAAAAATATTATTTTAAAAAAAATTTAAAACCATTTTTTTTAAATAAACTTCAATTTGAAAATTTTAATTCTATCATAAAAATACATTTTAATTAAAATAAAACATATATGTTTTCCGAAAATACAATTATGGTTTCTTACTGTCAAATATTTATTGTATCATATTTAACACTCTTATTTAATTTTTATGTGGTGTAAATTACTTATATTCTTATTTCATAATATACCCAAATACTATTTTACTATTCCAATAGAAAAGTTAATATTTCTAATAGTTAGGTTACTATTCTAATAGTCATATAGGTTTTATACTTTCTATAAATACATATTATTAATTTCATTATTCATTCACTTTAATTCCTCACAAGGATATGTTCTTCATTTTCAAAAATGTTTATTACATTACTAATGTTTTGTTTCTTTTTTATAGTTTTCTTTGTGAGTTTGATTATTCTAAGAGACCAAAATGATCCAAATTTTCTTATTCTATTTATTTTATTTTATTTTTTTATTGTCTCATTGTACAATATTCAATTTTATTGGGTATATTTATTCAATAAATGTAATTTTATAAATTATAATAAATTTTTGTTGGTTTTTTATTATTTTTTTCATGTGTTTTATACTATATTCCAAAATATGAAATTTATTCAAAAGGAAATTTCCATAAATAAAATTTTGGGTCATTACATTCTTACCCCTTTAGAAATTTCATCCTAAAAAATTCATTTCACACACTCAGATGAAAATAAATGAGGGTAATTTTGTTTCATTTCTTCCTTAGGTTCTCATGTTGCCTCTTAATACTTGTGGTTTCTCTAAAGTTCTTTGACAATGGGGAGTTATCTTGTTGTATATAACTTTATCCCTATGATCAAAAAAATTCATTATATTCTCCTCATAAAAGATATCATGCTCCAACAATACTGACTTTGTATTTAGTACATGTGATGGGTCTAGTATGTACTTTCTTAAGAGGGATACATGGAACATGTCATTCACTTGAGGGAAGTTTGGTGGGAGTGTTAGTATATAGGTTATAGATCCAATGGTATTAATAATATAAAAGGGATCAATGTATTTCGGACTTAGCTTTCCCTTCTTCTCATACCTCATGAATATCTTATATGGAGATATATGAAGAAATGCTTTATCTATAATTTCAAACTCCATGCCTCATCAATTATTATTAGTGTATCTCTTCTGGTGAATCTTTTATTATCTAATGTGTTTCTAAATGTTTTTGAGATTCTCTTTCATTTCTTTTCTTTTTCAAGTCTCAACAACTTACATTCTCCAACATTATCTCAACATGTTGAAGTTCTACATTTCTTCTCATATAAGTCTTCATGAGGATCCATCTGAATTCTTGAGTGTAATCTATTATTTTATATGAACTTAACCAAGGAAATATGTTGATTTCATCCTCCTTTTAAGTCTATAGAAAAATTTATTATAATATACTCATGTATTTAGATATTCATTTTATATTTTCTATTAATCTTGGCATGATGGGTTGTACTAAAGTTAAACATTATGTTCAAGTCATGTTGATGAATTTTTCATAATTTTGAGGTGAACCTCATATCTCGATCAGATAAAATAGATAGTGGTATTTCATGAAACCTCGCCACTTCTATGGTGTATGTCTTTTCAAGTTTACTGAGTGATAATTCCTATAAAATAGTGATAAAGTTATCAGTATTTATAATATGATCTGATATGACCAATATAGAGTTATTTCCTTTAAATGTCTTTAAAAGATTCATGCAAAAAATCATGGTGATCGTCTCCCATGACCATTTAAGTATGGGTAATGGTTGCATCATCTCCTTATACTTTTGTCTTTCGACCTTAAATTATTATAATACCAAACACTTTGATGTATATTGATTAATATTATTCTTTATACATTCTTTCTATAAGTGTTCTTGGATATATCTATACATCTTTGTGCTTCTTGGGTGGACAGAAAATGTTGAGATATGAGCATCATATAATAACTCTTTATTTATCTTAGGTTATGATGGTATATATAATTATGTCCCAAATCTCACAATTTCTTTATCAATGTTAAAATTTTAGGCTTTCTCCATCCTTATTACTTACGCATTCTTTTGTATCTCCATATCCACCCTCTAATCTTTGTTAATCTTATCTAGAATGTTTGGTTGATAAATAAATTGTTAAAAGTAGGATGTGGTTCTTTCTTTATGATTCCTATGTCCATACTTTTCATGTAAAAGGAGATTATATCCTTCTAAATCTTCTTCATGTATAAGGTTATGGGATACTTTCTACTTAGAGAATATTCCACTTTATTCACCTTCCCATGATGGTAATAGATTGAGCGGTCATAGTCCTTGATCAGCTCAACCCATCTTTGTTGGAACATGTTAAGCTCCTTCTATGTGTATATATACTTCAAGATATTATGATCGTTATATATGTCACACTTCTATCCATATAAATAATTCTTCAAAATATTCTTTGTGAAGATTACTTCAGCCAACTCCAGATCATATATAAGACAATTTTTCTAATGAACCTTTAACTATATTGAGGCATATGGTATTAATTTATTATTTTTCATGAGTACACAACTCAATCCATTATTTGATGTGTCATTTTATATCAAAAATCCTTCCTATTTTAAGGGTTGTGTGGGTATATATACAATGATTAGCCTCTTCTTTAACTCTTTGAAGCTATATTTACATTCAGTAGTCTATAAAAACATTAATCCCTTTCAATTATGGTTAGTAGGTTTGAAAATCATGAGAACTTCCTAAAAATCATTAATGGTACCCAAAATAATACAAGGAATCCATGGATCTCTATTACAGATATTGGTCTAGGCCATTACTCAAACAAATTTTTCTTTGATTGATCCATATATATCCCCTTTCTTATGATAACATCCCCCAAGAGTGTTACTTGATCCATATAAAAATCCACATTTACTGTAATTTTTATATAAATTTTCTTTTCGCAAAGTCTTTATAATGGTACTCAAATTCTTCTCATGTTCCTCTTTGATTTTGAAGTATATGAGAATGTCATCTATAAAGACCAACACAATTTTTTTGAGATAATCACTAAATACTCTATTCATCATGTCCAGTAAAATTACTAGAACATTTGTGAGTCTAAATGTAATAACTATGAACTCATAGTGTCCATACCTTAAACAAAAGGAATACTTGGGAACATCCTCCTTCTTTTCCATCAATTGATGATATCCCAACCAAATATCCACTTTTTAGAAGTATTGGGACCCTCATAGTTGATTGAAAATTTCATCAATTTGTATTTAGGGAGACTTTTTTATCATTGTAATCATGTTGAGTTCATGATAATCGACAAAGAGATGTATTGAACCATCCTCCTTGAAAAAGAGGACCAAAACACCCCAGGGTAAAGCACTTGGGTGTATGAAACCCTTGTAAAAATTCACTTGTAGTTTTTATTTAGTTATTTTAATTCAATGGGGGGAATTATATGGGGACTCTTGGGTATAGGCATATCTCTAGGTGTAAGTTCAATTGAGAACTACACCTCTTAATTAGGAGGAATATTGGGAAATTCCCCTAGGAATACATCAGTATATTCCCTTATAATGGGAATGCATTCAAGGATGGTCCTTTATTTTGTCTCGATTATTTTATCTAGATATTCTTGCTCATAAAGTGACAATATATATACTTGAGAAGGATTTTATGAAGTTTATTTATCATTATCCTTGAACTAGTATATATTCAAAGGAGAATTTCGAATATGAAAAGTGATTTCTCTCTCCTAACACTTGATGTTGGATCTATATAATGATATTCAATCCATGTATAGTATAACATCAAATTCTACTAAAGGTATTATAGAAAGGTTTTATGTAAAATTCTTCCCATATATGTTAATTATGGAATATTTGTATGCTTGAGAAGAAAAAATTTTACCACTTGGTGATTTCAATGATAATTTAACCTCCATTACTAGATGTGATGTCTGAATATTTTCTAATAAACTTTTATGATATGAAAAAATGAATAGAGATATAAATATTTAAGAGATTTTATTTTTCTTAATAGATAATAAGCATACCTTTCCTCATTTGATTATGTTCATAATAATTAAATAAAACTATAATAAAGTTAGTGATGATAATACACAAATTAATAAACATATAAATGATAAAACTATGAACTTATAAGTAATAACTCACAAATAAAATGTATGTCCTAATTTATGAATTTTTAAGTTTTAATATATGTTATTCATTATGTATCTCCTATTATTTTCTCTAACATAATCCCCAAAAATAACTATACCTTTCTTTGATATCAACTATAGCAACCAGATCTTCATACACATATTATTACAAGTTTTTTAATATAAAAATCCTAAAAAACCTATAAATTTATAGGTTTATTGTATTTGGGAGATTATATACATTATATATCAACTTAAAAATAAAATACATCATATTTAATTAATTATCCATGATGTGATCCTAAATCCATATGAACTTCTATTACTTTATAGGATATCGTAGGGACATACATAAAGTAAATGGTGGAGTTAATAAGACCAATAATGAAACAAACCTGATAATGAGGTAAAACATATGAGTCAAGAGGAATAACATAATATCATATAAGAGTAGGATCATATATATTAACATTTAATCATGAAATAAATGTGATTTTATGATGAGATCATGTGGCAATAATATAAAACATGACATCATAAACATAAGTCAAGGATCACTACCAAGACAACATAATATAGTGTGTTAGGATAATTCCCTGTGCACCATATATTGTGTCTCATGAGATGAAAACATTAACCAATTCATTGGGGGTTGTATAATTTTTAGTACACCCATCACATTAGAATATATACATGTATATGTTTTCCACATAAGGAAAATACATCATACATAAATCATAGGCATGAGAAAACTCATGAGAAGTAAATAGGTCACATAATCATGTCTCAAATAATAACAAAATGACATAACATAAATATTAAAAATATAATAAAAAATTAACGATTTTTGGATGTTCATAATTGATTAAATAATCATAGGTTGTTAATAATAAGTTCAAGCAAATAAAATTATTAATAAAGGAGTGGATAAGTTGGTATAGAAATGAAACTCTTAAATGATGTTTTAAATAATGTATAAAGAACATTTAAAGAAGTCAAGAACATGGTGTTTTCCTTAATATCATAAAATAAATTTTATAGTTTTTTAAAAAATATATATTATTTTTGAAAATAATGATGGTGAAAATAATTTATAATATGTATTCATTAAATGGATTAAGGAATAGAAATTTCCCTTTAAATTGAATTTATTTAAAGAAAATAGTGAGAAGGGAACTTGAAAAACTTATATATATCCCCAATAAAGTAAGGGAATATAAAAAAAATTATATATTTAAGGAACATATATATATGTATAATATATTATAATTACATGTGAAGAGGGGGAGGTAGGGGGAGAATAACCTAAAATAAAAGGGGGTGGTTTGGGAGTTCTTTTACCTCGAGTCCCGAATTGCTTGGTATGTGCATCTAACCTCATAGATAATCAAATTAAATTTATTAAATAATTTATTCAGAACATTTTTCGTGTATATTTTATTTTTTTAAAGCCCATTTATTATCACATCTCATTCGTTTATTATATAGTATTTGCTCGCATTAACCGCATGGGGTTGTTCGGTCAACTTCTCCAAAACTACTTTGGTATGTTGATCATGGTAAATGGTATTTTAAAATTGATTCATGATCTCAATAATTATAAAGTTATATATTCTTGATCATTTTAGTAGAAAAAAATTAAAAATTTCAATACACGGTCCAAAATAGTTTTAAATTTTGAGGAGTTTCTCAATACACTTGTTTCAGACAGTTAGAATTGACATGATCATTTGTTGTCAATATCATTGATATAATGATCTATTAATATTTATATAACATTAATAATATTATAAATATTTAATTTATTTAGTAAATAAATTTTTAAAACTACCCATGCAAGGTGGTAATATATGTTTATAACATCAAACATATTGGCGATTAAAACTGACCATAATGGTATGAGTGTTATAAACCACTATAAAATGGATTGTGTGAATTATATGATGATATAATTCATATAAAATTAGAATTATATTATTAATTTTATGATGAAATTAATATTTATAATAATTATAAAAGGATGTAGGAGGAATAAGGAAATGAAATTTAAAGGTGTAAGAAATAGAAAACTTATTGTATCACTTTGATGTGGCTCCCTTAAACTAAGACTTAAGATTTTTTAGATTGGTCCTTTTTTGAGACCCAAACTTATAGAAAGGATAACAGGGTTGTATATGTATATTGGAAAAAAAATTAAAGGAAATTATTTTTGAAAGTTAAGATTAAGGGTTAGAGGATTGTGGTACTTATAAGTGTGGAGAGTGAAATTTCGTGGAATATAATATTGAATAATTTATTTTTACAATATCTTAAGTGCTCCACCACCCCCAATTGGGCCCTATTACCTACCTTAGTGTCCCACTATAATGTTTAGTGTCAAAATTAGTTTAATAGTACAACCTTGGCCGAGTGAAGGCATGCTTATATATATATGATTTCATATTTTCCATATTTTACCATTTTTACCATATTTTCTATTTTTACTAAAAATTAACAAAATTTAACCCCTTTTTTAATTTTGAAATCCTGATTCCAAATATGAAATACATTTTAGTGTAATAATTTTATAAATATTATAAATTTAATTTTTAAATAAAATCCTTATTTATTGAAAAATACTAATTTTTATGACACAATCAAATTTCCAAACCTTAGAAAAATTACTTAGGACATCATAATGTTATTTTATATTTTATATATAGATAAATATTTTTTAAAAATAAAATTTATAAAAATAAAATTTTATTTCAAATTTTTATAATTAATCATAAAAAAATTATTTTAATGAAAATCAAACATATACGTTTTCCAAAAATAAAATTATAGTTTCTTAGTGTGAAATGTTTATTTTATCATATTTAATAATACTTTTTAATTATTTTATAATATAAATTCCTTGTATTTTAATTTCATAAGTTACCCAAATATTATTTTACTTTTCCAATGGGTAGGTTACTATTCGTAATGGTTGGGTTACTATTCCAAAAGTCATATATGTTTTATACTTCTTATAAATATATCATATTTCCTTCATTCAGTATTTACTTCAATTCACATCAAAGTTATATTCTTAATTTTCAGAAATATAGATTATATTTTTAATTAATATATTGTTATGATGTAATACTTTTTAATAATTTAAATAATATTTTTAGAGTTAGGTGTGGAGTCGGCGTAGGATTGCAAGGGTTGTAGAGCCTCAGTGTTGATATGTTAAAAATATATAATATAATATATCACAGATGCAAAATTTTTATGAATTAATACAATATCTTCTAAATGGTGTCTTGTATGGGAAAATGGGTACAACCATTAAAATTGGAATGTGGAATTTACACTATGAGTGACATAACTTTTATGCGTGTTAAGTGTTTTGTTAAAGTGTATTCACTAGTGGATATTAGATAAAATAATTGAACTGAATTAATTAATTAATTTATTGTCTAATTTAATTTCTAAACCAAATCATCCTATATATTAACCCTATTATGGACAAATATTAGGGTTAGTCACACAACCATATATATTGTAGGAGAGGTCTGTATAGGAGAGCGTTGGTGGAGATAACGATGAATGCAACAAATTCCTCAATTGTTCCTCGTGTGGAAATGTCTTTGTCAATGGAGTTATTGGGTATTTCTAATAGAAACAACGAGAAATCGTCTTCTTCAGCGATCAATCTGATATCATGGTAGGGTGTTTTTTTATTGGATTAATCCTCATTCTGGAATTCTCCTTGATGAACGCGAATTAAATCATATAGAAAATAATTCAAGGAACATATTTATTAGTTTATCCTTGTTTGTTTTAAATTCCTAAAAATTAGGAATTGTTTGGTTTTTGTTTATCTTCCACACTCATCAATTTCTCTATTAATAGATGAAGTCCAACCCAAACAATGGCCAAAGTTCATTCCTTATTTTTTTGTTTCATACTTTTCTCCCTTCATTCTTCAAACATTCATCATTGGTATTTATTTTGATTAACAGTTCAACTATATCCAGGAACCGATCATTGTGTATTCTATATTTGGCACAATGGATTGTTTATGTAGGTTTTAATTTGGTATTAAAGGGGTGATGGAAGCTTTTTGATGATGATGAAATATTGGTGTTAGATCAACAGAGATCGGTCCATGGGTTTTTGAATTTGGGAGACGTAGTGTGATGAGAGATGATTTCTGAAAAAATGGGTGGTCAGATTCTGGCCATGGGCAATGGATTAAGTTTTGTCAACCTCAAATATGGACTTTACAGCATGATTCAAAATTGTAACAAAGTATGAGGCAATGTTGTAGGATATTCATAAAGACCAGTGTTTTTTGGAAAATACCAATATACACAGAGTGTAGTTTGAAATAACACATGCCATGTGGCACCATTTTACAGTGACTAGGGTTTACATGTAAATATAAGTATCACATGACCATGTGAACTGACCACATGTCATGTAACCTAATAATGGTGACTCAAAATTTACCCATGGGTACGTGGGAAGGACATGTCCAGTGTACATGGGCATAGTAAGAGTACATGGACATAAACACGGCTGGGACAGATTTGGAGGGACATGTCATGTTCCCCTTGTACACATCATGCACCCCTTTTTAGATAGAGTTTATTCCTTATTTCCCTCAGTCTAGTAATGTATCTGTATGGTTGAATTCCATTTATTTGTCTCTAAGATGGTATAATTTGGCATTCCATCTAGGGTACAGGATGAGTGATCCCCTATACAGGTTAGTTCTGGATAGAGTCATGTATCCCTCTATGTGGTTCGAGGTGTAATACTCTATCATTATAACCTATGTTGGTTTCAATATCCCATTTATGACATCCAAGATATATGATCACATCCCTAGTGGGTTATTCCAAATATGGTTAGGTATCCCTCATAGTTCATGGTCCTAATCCCCTACCTGTGTATCGATATCTTGTGAGTTCCAATACCTACCAAGAATGGAATGTCCTGATGAGTGAATCCTCTTGGATAAGTTCCATCAATATAAGTGATACTGGAGAAGTGTATCCTCGGATAAATGTGACTTATTTATCCTTGAGAAGAATCCTAGGTTGGAATTAAGGATGTGACCTTACTTTAAGACTCGGTGTATATCTCGGATCATATCTGGGTTCTTATTTTCTTTACTTCTGATGGTCTCACCTTTGTGATATTGTGATAAATGTATTTCTATTATTTTTGTCTGGTGGTTTTAGGGTGTCCTATTGGGTATATTTATACTCACCCATGTATGGGTTCTTCCCACACATGTCATATTTTATTCAAATGAAATTTTTTTTTACAGAGTCTTAGGATGACCAGGAGCATGTGGAGATTAGTTAAGCTAGATGAACTGCAGATGGTTCCGGGAGTTGGATCTTTTCAGCAGTTCCCTTTTGTCAGCAGGCTAGAATATTTTATAGTTTTGTGTGTGATTTTATTTGGACCTTTAATTTTTCATACTATTTATCTTACTATGATGTGATATTCATTTTATTCAATCATATTTGGTATCAAATGTTTATCCTTTATGTATTATACTGGAGTTTGAATCTGTGTGTGTGTGTACAAATACTTTAATTTAAGGCCTCCCTTGTGTTTGATATGCCCACTCAGTGCTAGTATCCATCCCCTACCCTATTTAAGGTGGTCTTGGGGTGTTACATTAAACTTAATATCAGTCAAGAATGCCCTAGTGGGTTGGGTTTTGACTGAGTGGTATCGGAGCATAGGTTACCTTAGGACTAGAGTTTAGAGATAGTTTAGCTATGAGGATTAGTTTAGGAACTAGGGAAATAATTTTAAAGTGTCTCTAGTTAATATCTCAGGCTAGGTAAACCCATTGATGGTTTGAGGACCAATATATCCATTCAATATGAATTTTATAACATACTTTTTGACTCGTTACATGTCAGAACTAGTTACAGGGAAAACACCAGTGCATGCATCATATAGTAATTTGTTGTCATATTCATGTACTTCTTGATTTATCTCCGAAAATATGATCTTTGATCATGATGCATCTTGAATTTTGCAGGCTTCCTACATAATGAAAGTTCTCTATGATTCTATATCAGGATCACAATGATGATCTACTTAGTGATGAGGCTTCATTCCAGGGACCTATATAGGAGGCATTTACTGTGAGTTGTTTGATGATCTTACTTATACACATCGACTACATGATTATTCTGGTGGTACTGTAAGATAACATATATATGTTGAGTACATTTCATGAGTTATAGAGACAGATAGCACTTAGGTTTTGGGAAAAACTAGAACCCTGGGTTACATAGGGTTGACTTGAGGTTCTTAGGTGAGTTTTCTACATTATTAAAACCCCTCTCATTCATATTTTGGTCCTAGAGGCTATCTATCTCCATGGCCCAGTTGGGATATGGTCTTTTTTGGTTTCTGTAGACGCCGGAAAAGTCCGTTGTTCCCAAACGAAGCTCCGGATGCGGAAAGCGAAGTGATATTTGGAGTCAGAGGCACGTTCCGGAGGGCCCGGAGGACTTGCGCGAAATTTCAGAGGCCCGCGCGCAAAGTTGAGTCGCGGCGCGCAATCCTCCCGGGATGCGCGCAATGCGCTGGGCCGGCGCGCTATTTTTCGCGCCCGTGGCCTGCGCGGCTCCCTTGCGCGCCGGGTCCTGATTCCGCGCCCGCGAAGAGAATTCTGCGCCCGAGACCGGATTCCGAGCCCGTGGTTGCCTATAAATATAAGGCGACCCCCGACGTTTTGAAGGTTGCCAGAATCCGAAGCGTCGCTCGTTCGCGCAATCCAACCCCTTCCGCGCGCAATGCCGATCTTCAGGTAACCTCCTTTCTTTCGCGCAATAGAGCCTTGGGGTTCGCCTTCGCGCGCAATCCCCTTGGCTCCTTTCCTTTGAATAATCCTTAACCCGAAGGCCTTTGCGCGCAAAAGAAGCCTCTTGCGCGCAATTGCCCCCGGGTGCGCGCAATCCGGCCCGATTGCGCGCACCCCCCTCTTCAAAGTGGTCGTTCGTTAGAGAATGAGTCGTTGCCCCCGCGAGCTGTCCGAAGCCCGGTGCGCGCAATCTCAATCATCCGCGCGCAAAGGGCTGGCCCGATTGCGCGCCAGCCCGCCATTTTGCACGCCGCCCTGCTGTTTTGCGCGCAAAGCTTCTCTTTTGCGCGCAATCCGCCAGGGTCGCCCCCCTTGACCCCCTGAGGGTACCCGCCTGCATGGCGCCCGATGATCTTCATCCTGGGTGCCCGCACCGTGCGTTGTCTTTCCGTGCGGCCCTCCAGGCTCGCGCAAAGTGACACGGACCCATCGGCGGCAACCAAACGTCCAGCATGACGTTAAACTGCACATTCGTCCCGCATGACGCTAAACTGCATCCGTCCAACATGACGTTAAACTGTACTACGTCTAAGCTGCACGACGCTAAACTGCCTAGCCCCTATCGTCCGTGTTGCAAGACGTTAAACTGCCAAGCACCTTCGTCCTCAACACACGACGTTAAACTGTACTTCGTCCGGCAAGACGTTAAACCGTCCGCTTCGTCCTCAACACACGACGTTAAACTGTACTTCGTCCGGCAAGACGTTAAACCGTCCGCTTCGTCCTCAACACACGACGTTAAACTGTACTTCGTCCGGCAAGACGTTAAACCGTCCGCTTCGTCCTCAACACACGACGTTAAACTGTACTTCGTCCGGCAAGACGTTAAACCGTCTGCTTCGTCCTCAACACACGACGTTAAATTGTACTTCGTCTGGCAAGACGCTAAACCGTCCGCATCACCCGATCCCGTGCCTCGCACGCAGGGTCCCCCCCGGTTTGGATGCGGCCCCCACCCGCTCGTCTCTGCAGGGATGTCGGGATTGCCCCTCTTTAGGGACGATTTAATGGGAGCGGCTTTTACCTACGGGGGTAGGGTATTACAAACCCCTAGTTTCTTGTGGGGGGCTGCACATGTGTATCTCCATTGCGCCTCCCCACTGCCGAAGCCAGTAGAGGGTGTGACTGGGATCGAGGTGCCTTCTACTTTCGGTCCAAGTCCCTTCCAACTGAGCTTTGCCACATCCGGGCTGCCTCAAGTGCGTAAGTCCTGACAGAATGAACTACGTGGACTTTGATCCCTGTCTTCTAAACAGGGTACGTAGGAAGCCTCCCTGAGGTTCAAGCCCACCACCTGGTCGTCCCGGTCGTATTCACGTCGGTTCGTCCATCAGTGGACCCCTCCAGGGTTCACGCTTGCGTCGATTCACCTATGAATCCGCCCCTGTGGGAGACTGCCCGTGTGTATCTCCACTGTGCCTCCCCACAGCCCCTTTTTCCATTTCTCCTTTTATCGTCCAGCATGACGTGAAACTGTGATCCACCCAGCCGTTCCATCCCCCTCTGTGCGAGGTGGTTCGGTTCAATCCTCCGCCCGGCGGCCTCGACCCCTTCGTGAGTCGGCTTGCCGACGTCCAGCATGACGTTAAACTGTATACCCGAACTACGTCGACTTTGATCCGTGCTAACGCGCGGTACGTAGGAAGACCCTACGGGGTCCAAGCTCTTCACTCCATTATCCATCCTGATCCTTACCCGGGCCGCCACATCCCGGTGGGGTCATGCCACTTATCTCCACTCCACATCACTTGGGAAGCCGCCCATGCGCTGGCCCCAGCGTCGGAGGTTCCCCACAAGGGGTTCTGTCATCTGATCCACTTTTCGTGTTGATCGGTCCGATGCCGTCCCCGCTGGACGTTAAACTCGCGGCATACCCCGTGTTAAACATGGGAAGCTGAGGAAAACCTCAGGGGACACAGTTCCCCGCACCCAGTGCGGGATGCCTCAGGTCATCGTGCCTTCGAGAAGCCCTATTAGGGACGGAAGACAGACGTGCAGAGCCGCAGTGTTACAACACGCCCCCAGCACCCAGAGCCACCCGGCCTCCTCACCGCAGGTTGCTGCCCCGACCAGACTCCTTGGAGCGTCCGGGCGGAAGCAGCGTAATTAACCGGTGTCCATGAAGATATGGCGCCGGGAACGAGATTCACGAGCATGTCTTAAATCTATGATGGAG
This sequence comes from Viscum album, assembly GCA_963277665.1. Classification (NCBI taxonomy): domain Eukaryota; kingdom Viridiplantae; phylum Streptophyta; class Magnoliopsida; order Santalales; family Viscaceae; genus Viscum; species Viscum album. The sequence continues at coordinate 772,837,725 of OY728126.1, forward strand.
ACTCGGATTAAGCGACAAGTTCCGAGGAGACGTCCAAGGAAGGAGGAGCCGACATCCCATCATCCCGGTTTCGATCAAGGAGCAGACGCCCCTGAATAAGGGACGGATGCTGCCCGCCTTTGGAAAGCGGGACTGCGGGACCACAAGCCGCGCGCCCATCCCCTCGGGTTGACGGGTGCACGCGCGAACGCGTCCTGGCGGAACAGCGTAACCTGACGCACATCCGCACCGAAACAGAAAAATGGTGAACCCGACGTGAATCTCTTCTCCTCGATACGAAGACCGATGGCTTTCAGAGGTGTTGGAAGACCGGCATGTTGCCCGGCCAAGCATTCAGTCTTACCCGCCAGGGGCTAGGGAAGGGAAATCGGGAACTCCGTCTCACGACGTCGATGGCCTGGCTTCCCCCCCACAGATGGCGGGTGTTGGGTACGCTTCGGTTAACACCGTCGAGCTGGTAAATCCCTTTTCGGTTCCCGACGTTGAAGAACACCAGGTGGACCTCCCTAGTGTCCCCGGTCGTCGCCACCGTCGGAAGAACCGCAGCAGCAGGAGTCGCCGGGGCACAGCCGTTGGTACCTCCAGCCAGGCCGTGCACGCCACTAAGACTAGGCAGCAGGCTCAAAACCGAGCACAATGTGCGCCGCCCCCCCATTCGGGGATGACGGATTCGCCTCCGCCACTGTTTGTGGTGTGGGACCAGGCAGAACCGCCTCAGCCACGTCGCGATCAGCTCCGCCCTGCCGCGAGTCCATCCCGGCCTCCTGACCCCAGTACGGTGACCATTTCCCGGACTGCAACCAGTGAACAGCGAGATGCGCCAAGTACCAGTCGGCCGCCGATCCAACCGGCAAGGCCCGTCATGCCGCCAACCGCAGAGCAACCTCCTGCAACCAGGGGCTCACGCTTGGCCAAAAAGTATGATGTCCTGAAGCACTTGGCCGACATCCCAGCAAGGCTCTCCATCCTTGAGGCTCTGCGCATGTCATCTGAGATGCGCGAGGCACTCGCTGAAGCCCTGAAGAGCCCCCTCCAGTTTGAGACAGAGGTTGCGGCTGCAGAGGCCTTTAATGCCGAAACGATCGAGGACGCCGAATGTCAGGCAGTTATCTCGTTCTCTGGTAAGGATGAAGACCCTCCTATACAGGGACATATTCATCCGCTGTATGTCACTGGCCAGTTCAATGGCCTTGAAGTCCGGCGCTGTCTTGTCGACACGGGGTCCGGGATTAACCTGATTCCAACTCGGACGCTCCGGAGATTGGGGTTGTCTGAGGATGACTTGATTCCCTCCGACCTCAGGATCCAGGGGTACGACCGCACCGAGCAAACCCCGGTCGGCAAGATACGTTTGAAGACCCAATTCGATGACTTGGTTGCCAACACCGAATTCATGGTAGTCTCTCAGGACACTTCGTATAACACATTGATGGGCAGGCCATGGCTCCACCTTCACGCGGCGGTTCCCTCGTCATACCACCAATGCCTCAAATACTCCCTTAACAGTCGAGTAGGCGTGCTTCAAGGAGATGCCTCTCCTTTTGCCTCGTGTGAAGCCCGCTATCTGGACGCGGACTATTACAAGAGCAAGGATAAGCAGATCCTGGCAGGTGAGGTTGAGCCTGTCGCTGTTGCAAGTGATCCCTGGGAAAGTCTGGATGATGCTTACGTCCTCCCGATTCACCGGTTGGACGTCGCCATGGTCTCGACGGCCCGCGAGTCTCCTGATGAGATGACCGCGACCGCCCGCGCCAGCACCAGTGGCCCAGCAGGATCTGGTAGCCCCAATGCAGTTTCCAACGCAGTCTCTCCCGTGGACGATCCCTCCTCGAGTGGAGAGGACGTGGAAGATGCACCCCCAGCCTTTGAGGAGGGCGTCCCCGCCACGGTCGATGAGTTAATACAGGTGAACCTTGGAACCGAGGCCGATCCAAGACCCACATTGGTCAGTGCCGCCATGCCCTCTGAGGAGCGGCAGCAGTACGTGGACTTTCTCAGGCAGCACCGTGATGTGTTCGCTTGGGGCTATGACGAGATGCCGGGGATAGATCCTCAGGTAGCCGTCCACCGCCTTGGTCTCCCGGTGAACCATCGCGGGTTCAAGCAGCCTCCCAGGAAGATGCACCCATCCCACGGTGCCATGGTTGAGGCCGAAGTTGACAAGCTTATCAAAGCCAACTTCGTGAGGGAAGTTCAGTACCCCAAATGGCTGGCCAACATTGTGCCGGTCAGGAAGAAGAACGGGCAGATTAGAGTCTGCATCGACTTCCGCGATCTCAACCGCCACTGTCCGAAGGATGATTTTCCACTTCCAGTGATAGAGCTGTTGATTGATGCCACGGCAGGGTTCCAAGCCCTCTCCTTCATGGATGGATACTCCGGATACAACCAAATCCGGATGGCCCCTGAGGATGAGGAGTTCACTGCCTTCAGGGCCCCCCAAGGTACCTTTTGCTACCGGGTCATGCCCTTCGGCCTGAAGAATGCAGGTGCCACCTATCAACGGGCGATGCACCGCATATTCAAGCCAATCCTCGGCACACTGGTGGAATGCTACGTCGACGACTTGGTGGTCAAATCGCGCCAGCGTCGGGACCATCTCAAAGATCTTGAGAAAGTGTTCGGCTTCCTCCGGTCTCGCTGCCTGAAGATGAACCCGTTGAAGTGTGCCTTTGGGGTCACCTCCGGAAAGTTCCTTGGATTTGTGGTAAGATACCGGGGTATTGAGATCGACCCAGAGAAAATCAGGGCGATTAGCCAGATGCCTCCCCCAGGTAACATCCGGGAACTACAAGGGTTCCAAGGCCACTTAGCCTATATACGCCGATTCATCGCGAATCTGGCCGGCAAGTGTAAGCCCTTTTCTCGGCTCATGAAGAAAGGTGCCACCTATGTATGGGATAAAGAGTGTCAGACCGCTTTCGAGGAAATCAAGCAGTACCTGCTTCAACCTCCGGTCCTGATGTCGCCCGTATCCGGGAAACCGCTGGTCCTCTATGTGACCGCCCTGGAACGGTCCCTGGGTGCCCTTCTCGCCCAGAAGAACAACGAGGGAACGGAGAATAGCCTCTATTACCTCAGTCGCATGCTCCTCGATGCGGAAGTTAGGTATTCCCCCATCGAGAAGAGCTGCCTGGCGCTCGTATTTGCCGTACAGAAACTACGGCACTACTTGCAGCACCATGAGGTACAGTTGGTTTCTCGGGTAGACCCGTTGAAATATATCCTGAGCCGACCTATGTTGACTGGCCGTCTAGCGCGGTGGGCTGTGATTCTCCAGCAGTTCGACATCAGGTATGTGTCTCAGAAGGCCATCAAAGGGCAAGCATTGGCAGACTTCCTGGCAGCTCACCCGACCTCCGCGGATCAGCCGCTGGATCTAGGCTTTCCTGATGAGACCATTCTCTCGGTTGATCGAGCCGATCCATGCTGGCAGATGCACTTTGACGGTGCCTCCCGAAGCCCCACCGGTAGAAGACTCGATAATCCTAAGCTCAACAGAGTGGGCTTGGGCATCGTCTTCATTACCCCGGAGCGAGCCGTGCTGCCATACTCTTTCCTGTTGTCAGAGGGCTGTACCAACAATGAGGCGGAATACCATGCCCTCATCACCGGCCTCGAGTTAGCTCTCGAGATCGACGTGCCCCGTCTGTGCATGAAAGGGGACTCCGAGCTGGTCGTTAAGCAGATCAATGGCGACTATGTTGTCAGGAAGCCGGAACTTGTACCATTGTTGGAGTGCACCCTCCTTCTGATGGCCCGGTTCCCTTCTCGGCCAGAAATTGTCCATATTCCCCGGTCGCAGAACGGTCGAGCAGATGCTTTGGTCAGCCTTGCTGCGTCACTTGCAGAGCCTGAACAGGACAACCTGATCGTCCGCGTGACGCGGCGCAGGCTCATCGCTCCCGTTATCCCGGAGGAAGATCGCGGTCCGTTGGTAAGTAATCTCACCACGGTTGCCCCTATGCCCGGAGCCCCGAGTACCCCAGATATGACGGTCGGATCAGCCCCTGATTGGAGGACGCCTTTGGTTGAGTACCTCCAACATGGCACTCTTCTATCGGATCGGGCCGAGCGCGAGCGAGTTCGACGCCGCGCATCGCAGTTTGTCCTCTAGAGCAGTCCCGGCCTGGAGCAGATCCTCTACAAACGCGGATTTGATGGTGTTATCCTCCGTTGCCTTCAGGGAGTTGAGATCCCACGAGTCATGCAAGAGGTTCATGCTGGTTCATGCGGCGCCCACCAGACTGGGCCGAAGCTGTCCCACCAGATTCGGAGGTTGGGATACTTCTGGCCCTCCATGATCCATGACTGCATCGAGTATGCCGGGAGGTGCCATGCGTGCCAGGTTCATGCGAACTTTGTGCATCGGCCGCCGGAACCTCTCCATACCACTAGGTATTCCTGGCCCTTTGTAGTCTGGGGTCTGGACGTTGTGGGACCTTACCCACCAGCGACAGCTCGCCAGTGCCGGTTCATTCTGACCGCTACGGACTTCTTCTCCAAATGGGCAGAGGCGATTCCGCTCAGAGAGGTCAAATCCTGTTCGATCGCTGACTTTGTGACCTCCAACATCATCTATCGATTTGGAGTGCCTCACGCTATCCTCACGGATAACGGAACCAATTTCCGAGCAGCCGAGTTGAAGAAGTTGTACGCCAAGTATAACATTCGCTCGAACCATACATCTCGCTATCATGCGCAGGCGAATGGACAGATCGAGGCGTTTAACAAAACCCTCTCTAACATTCTGCAAAAGATGGTTGGTCAGAACAAGAAGAGTTGGCCGGACAAGCTCCCCAACGCCCTCTGGGCTTATCGGACGACGACTCGCAATTCCACCCAGATGACCCCTTATTCCCTGGTGTATGGAGCTGAGGCCGTCCTGCCCATCGAGATCCAGTTACCGTCCTTGCGCACTGCGGTCTACGACCAGCAAGCGCTGGACAGAGTTGCTGAAGCCCGTCTAGTCGAGTTGGAAGCACTGGATGAGAATAGACTTCGCGCTTTGCACAACTTGGAGAGGCATCAAAGCAGAATGGCTCGAGATTTCAATAAGAAGGTTCGCCTCCGCTCCTTCCTGCAGGGTGATCTAGTGCTAGCCCTAAGAGCACCGATGATCCCCGGCCGGAAGCCGCCCAAGTTGGAGCCCAAGTGGGAGGGACCTTTTGTTGTCCACAAGGTCTGTCCCAATGGCGCGTACTCCCTAGCGACTATGGATGGTGAGCGTGTCACTCCTCCCACCAACGCTAGGTTTCTCAAGCAGTACTTTGTCTGAGTGTGCCACGTCCTGCACGACGTTAAACTGCATTCGTCCAGGCTACAAGACGTTAAACTGTTCAGCATTCGTCCGCGCTGCAAGACGTTAAACTGCCAAGTGCCACGTCCTGCATGACGTTAAACTGCATACGTCCAAGCTACACGACGTTAAACTGCCTAGCATATCGTCCGTGCTGCAAGACGTTAAACTGCCAAGTGTTTCGTCCAACACGACGTTAAACTGTACTACGTCCGAGCTACAAGACGTTAAACTGTTCAGCATTCGTCCTGCATGACGCTAAACTGCACCTCAAGAACTACGTGCGGCTTGATTCCCATCCTTATGGGATACGTAGGACCGTCTGGACATTCATGTTTCAGGCCCAGCCCCATCCTTTGGGAATTTCCATCCCATATCGGGCCCTTGGCCCAGTTGCCTCCGGGTGTGCGGCGTATGGTGTGAACGCGGGGCTATGCCCTCATTCACGTCGGTTTGCTCGCCACGCTGTACGCCCCCCACGTTTGGGGATGCCTTCTGCTCCCCCCTTTTTTTCTCGTCCTGCATGACGTTAAACTGCACTTTAAGAACTACGTGCGGCTTGATTCCCATCCTTATGGGATACGTAGGACCGCCTGGACATACATGTTTCAGGCCCAGCCCCATTTCCCGGGAATCTCTATCCCGCGTCGGGCCTTTGGCCCAAGTTCCCCTCCTTTTTGTGCGAGGCGTATCGCGTGAGCGGGGGATTATGTCCTCATTCGCGTTGGTCTACTGGCCGCACCGTACGCCTCCCCCCGTGTGTGGGACCACCTCACACCTCTCATCGTCCTGCATGACGTTAAACTGCCTCTCAAGAACTACGTATGGCTTGATTCCCATCCTTATGGGATACGTAGGACCGCCTGGACGCTTGTGTTTCAGGTCCAGCCCCGTCTCTTGGTTGATCACGGGGATCTATCCTCTTTTGGTTGCTCTCAGGGTGAGTCCTCCGACCCTTTTCGGTGATCTGTTAACATGTTTTGGGTACTTCGGTCTATGACTCGTAGTGTCAGATTCAATCCCGACAAGTCCTGTGTTGCTTGTCAGGCCTCGCGCTTCCTCTTGTTCGAGCCTTCACTCAAAGGGATCCTCGTTAGCGGTTTGGGTACGATGCCTCAGAGCTCTCCTACCGCTCCGGGTTGATTTACCGGCGGGTCTTGGGCCGCAAATCGATATGAATCCTGCGATTGAGCGGTCGATGCTCGTTTGCTTGCCCCGTCTTAGGCTAACGCGATCGGATGTTGTGTTGCGAATATGGTCAGCAACGTCCTTGATCGCCATGTCGGCTCTTTCAGGCTCTGAACATTGGTTGCGCAGTCCTCATCACACTCCGCCTTTGCGCGTTGTAGTGGAATCTCGACACTCTCTTCATACTGACCTTCAGTACACCTCTACACGTTAGGCAGACCAACCAGGGTAATGATGTCGTTCGAGGCTCCCATGATCTGAGCACCAAGGATATATGCAGATATCCTCCCTAAGGGCCATGCGTAGCTGGAACATCGTCCCCATGAGGAGGAAGGAGTCGCCCGAACAATTGCGTTCTGGGCCCAGTATATCTGGAGGCTAGCATCTCTGCCCCTCGGGTGATGGACATACGCAGGCCCCAATCCCAAGACTCTTCCCTTGGAATCGTGCGTGACCGCAGGGCTGGGTATGTTCCCACCTCCGCCGTGTCCGCCGTACCGCAATAAGCGGGTTCCTCCATGGTCCGAACCACACGACCTTAAACTGTGTTGTCTGGTCCGAACCACACGACCTTAAACTGTGTTGTCTGGTCCTACCACACGACCGTAAACTGTGATCGTCTTGGCCGCCCGACGAGAAACGGCACTGCATCGTGATGTTCTCCTCAGGAGACACTCATGTTGGGCGCTGGTTAATAACCACGTCATTCATCAATGCCTTTCATGGCTTGATTATTGTGTCGACGCCAGGGATTCCTTAATCACCGGCATGTCGCTGCACGAAAAACCATTCATCTTTAAGGACAAACAAGAAATATCAAATGTCGCTCCTTCTATGTGCGAGGGTCAGACCCGCACCCTTCCCCGCGCAGGTGCCCGATTGTGTTGCGCCGCGCTTCAAGAACTACGTACGGCTTGATTCCCATCCTTATGGGATACGTAGGAACGCCCAGATGTTTGAAACTTCGGGTCCAGCCCCCCACCTCTTAGAGATTCCCCCTTCTCTGGGGAATCCGCCGCCTTCAGGTCACCCTCAAGGCGTGTTCCCCGACCCCTTGCAGTGGTCCACCGGTGTCAAGAGTACTCTGGTTTATTGCCAGGAGGGTCAGGATCCGCTTGGTCAGGTTTCCTCCACTTTTCAGGCTTCGTGCTCCCTTTCATTCGGACCCATCATCTACGCCCTGGGTGGAGCCCCCGTGAACGGTTCGGACACAATGCCTCAGTGCTCTCCCACCGACTCGGGCTGGTGCCCCCAATGGCCTCGGGCAGCAAATCGATATGAATCCTACGATTGAGCGGTCGATGCTCGTTTGCTGCCTCGTTCCACCAACGTTTAGTGCGATATTGATGCTGCTTTTCCGCCACGGTCGGCAGTACTCCCATATCGTTACTCCGGTGCCCCCAGTCCTTGAGTGAATGGCCGCATGATTCACATTTTCCACCTCCCATTCTGACCAGGCGAAACCTCGACACTCTTGACACTATCCCTCAGTGCATCTTCGCATATCCAGGGGATAGGACCACGATGCGGCGTACTTTGAGGTCCTTATGGTCCGAGCTCTAAGACCTTAAACTAAGATCTCTCCTTATGGTCCGAGCTCTAAGACCTTAAACTAAGATCTCCCCTTATGGTCCGAGCTCTAAGACCTTAAACTAAGATCTCTCCTTATGGTCCGAGCTCTAAGACCTTAAACTAAGATCTCTCCTTATGGTCCGAGCTCTAAGACCTTAAACTAATATCTCCCCTTATGGTCCGAGCTCTAAGACCTTAAACTAAGATCTACCCTTATGGTCCGAGCTCTAAGACCTTAAACTAAGATCTCCCCTTATGGTCCGAGCTCTAAGACCTTAAACTAAGATCTCCCCTTATGGTCCGAGCTCTAAGACCTTAAACTAAGATCTCCCCTTATGGTCCGAGCTCTAAGACCTTAAACTAAGATCTCCCCTTATGGTCCGAGCTCTAAGACCTTAAACTAAGATCTCTCCTTATGGTCCGAGCTCTAAGACCTTAAACTAAGATCTACCCCTATGGTCCGAGCTCTATGGCCCTAAACTAAGATCTCCCCTGAACGGGATTCTACGTCCTGCATGACGTTAAACTGCACTCTCAGAACTACGTGTGGCTTGATCTCCAGCCTGATGGAGTATGTAGGAACGCCCGGACATCTCAACTCGGGTCCAGCCTCAGGGATCGTTAAGTCCCGCCCCTCCTCGTCGCCGGCCGTCTGGCCTGGCTTCTGGTAGAGTGGTGCAGTTGTGATATTCTCCCCGATTCTGCTCGGGATGCCCCATTGCAATGATGGGAAGTGACGGTTTCCTCGTCAAAGAGGTTCTGTCTGAGAATTGGGGTGACTCACGGCCTGATTAATGCATCCGCCTAATACGCTTTCCCCACGGTGGTGCAATTTTGAGAGCGTTGGATTCTGTCCGAACAAATCGTCACTTCGCCCCACGCTTCGCATGCCCTGTTGATCTGGATTTCCACCCTTGTGTCTGAAGGAACCCCCAAAGCGGTATTCATGATGACATGTGGTCCGCCTCCTGCAATATTGCAGTTGTTATGGTCGATCCACTGTCCACCTACCGTCTTGGGCATTTCCTGGAAGGCCGACCGTTGTGGATGTCTGGATTCGGGACACGCGATTCACCCTTTCTCATTTCCCTATGTTCGGATAAAATCTCAACGCCCCTAGCGTTGTCCCACTCGTGTGTTGGAACAAGTTGGGGGGATGATACATTGATTAGGTCTGAGGTCTCCTTTCCTAGGAATGACCTCCCTCTTTTCTCCAGCAATCCAGGACCAACTATGGATGCCTGATGCTTGGTTAACGCTCCTGCAAGACAGTGAATTGTGGTTGAGCATGTTAAGCCAAAAGATGCAGATAAATATATTGATTCATACAAATGGATCAAAGTAGCGGAAGCAAATGTTTTGGGAATGGCAAAACAAAGCCCTTAGGGATTAGCGTGCTGAATGAGTCTTTCTAATGCCGCTACCCTTTGGCTGGTGGCCTCCAGAGCTGCTTCTCGCTCTCTGCGTGCCCTCTCTTCGTCGGCGGTCGCAGCACGCAGTTCGTCGATTCTGGCCTGTGCACGCTCCCGCTCGACCTGAATTGTGACCATCTGTTGGCCCGCCTCCGTCAGCTGTACCTGGGCATCAACCAGCTGGGCTGCTAGTTGCTCCACAAGCTCGGTACACGTTGCGACGAAGGCCTCCTTATCTGCCGCCTGCCCTTCGAGGCGCCGGACTTCCTGCTCCGCCGCGAGGAGCGCCCGCGTGCTCTCCGACATGTCCCGACTTTGTGTGACGTCGGCACGCCGGCAGCTCTCGCGCATCTTTTCGGCCATGAAATCACGAACCGTCAGATGGAGGCGTTGAGCATCAGCTCCCCCGGCACACAGGAAGCGCAGCCAGGTTTGAAGTGATCCCATGCGCCCCAGCCACTCCGATGGGTCTCGCTTGAGGAAGCGCTGGATGCACTTCCACCCCCTGCGGCGCGTTATCCGGCTCTCCTCGACCGCCTCCGCGTCCGAGTCGTCCATCTCCTCGGGGTCGGCAGGCCGGTAGGCAGGGAAGGCAGCCAGCAGGTCTGCTGCAGGGTCCGCCCCTGGGAGGTCCTCATGAGGGATAGGTTCCCCAACATCTGGGCGACCTTCTTCTCTCTCCCCAGCGGCGCTGACACCCTCGTCATCCCCCGACCTCTCTCCGATGTCAGCACCGCCGGCGTCCGCAGCCCCCTGATCAGCAGTTGGTGGGGTCGGCTCGGTTTGGGAAGTCTGTTCCGGAGCAGGCGGCATGTCCACCACTGGTCCACTCGTAGATGGCCCGGGTTCGGCAACCCGACGAGCCTCCAGTGTTGAGATCACTGCGCGGGGCATGCCATGGTTAGTCACGGATCGTCAACGGCAGGCACCAGCAGTAAAGCAAGGAGACTTACGGGAGGTCAGAGCGTCATCTTCCGCTATCCCGGCCGCCGCAGGAACAGTTGCAGCAGGGGGCCCTTCCGCGCTTGTCAATTCGATAATGGGTGCCTGGCCCCCGCCTTGTCCTGCTGGCGCCCCTCCTACTCCCGCTGAGGACGCCTGACCAACATCCGTGCGCTCCTGGGAAAGATGGAGAAATGGGTTAGAAGCTGCATAAGAGAATGGATGAAGCAGATTGAGTAGGGATAGAAGCGGACCTCGAGGAGCTCAGTGACATCAACGTTGTCAGAGCCGGCCACCTCGCCGCTCTCTCGTGGACTCCCCTGATGGGATCTTCCCTCGGAGCCTTCATCCTCCCCCATCTCCTCCTCTTCCTCGGAGTCGTTGCTACTGTCGTCTTCTTCCGGCGGCATCTGTTCTGGAGCGGGCTCTAGACCGAGCATCACCTTCACCAGAAGGGATGGCTCCGCACGCTGACCACGTTGGCGCGCGTAATCTTCCATGGCCGTCAGATACGCATACTGCCGGTTGAAGTCCACCCTGTCGGCAATATGGAGGCGCCCGACCTCTGGCAGATGGATTCCTTCTCTGAGAATCTTTCGCCAGATGGCGTCGGTCCCCAGTGACTGCCGCAGGGTCATCCAGGCCGACCACAGCGCCGGGAAGACTGCATCGTGGGAGGGTTCGAGCAGACGTCTCACCTGCTTCTCGGGCCGCTCTTCGACCACCGCACGTGCCCCCTCTCTGGGCGTTGAGGTCGTGGCGGCAGCTCGCGATGTGCCCGCCGCCGAAGTCCCTGCCCGCGCCGGCTCCGCTGCTTGGCGCGCCTCCGTTCTCCACCGTGTGGCGGCGCCTCGCCTCCTCCCTTGACGCCCGGTCTCCGTACGGGTGACCTCGAGCCGCCGAACTGGCTTCCGTAGAAGCCCCTCGGGGTACGCGATGGCCCAGTGTTCGGTGTACTCGGTTGCCAAGACTGCGTCAACCCCGGTAGGAGGGAGAGTGATGACGTCGCCAGAGCCGAAAGCGGCAAACATCAGCCACATCTGGCGAAGGACGCAAGGGTTCGTCTCCTCCCGGACGGCAGTGAATACCCTCTTCGGCATCCGCTGAAGGCACCCGAACTGCCTGACGAACCGGGTTGGCACGTAAGGCTCGCAGATCACCTTCCCGTCGATCCGAGCCACGAGCACCCCGCCCCGCATGTTCAGGAAGTATTCATGCTGCTCCAGCGGACCCTGCCCATTGTCGATCATCTGGCCGACGGGAGTGGGGAACGGACTGAAGTTGAAATTGGCATGATTTCCAATCCGAATCCTCACGCCCTCCTCACTTAGGGTCATCGGAGCGACCCCCGCGATGTTCAGCAGGGAGGGTCGCAGGCCGTTGCCCGGAGGAATGATGGCGTTCGGAAACGTGTACCCACCGAGGTGAGCAGCCACCCAACCGTGGAAGAACTGAAAGGGCCCACAGATCCTTCGTGGCGACCCCCCTCGTGAGATGCGTCCCAGGATGGCATACAGCCTCGCCAGCACTGGGACCCCGAGGTTGTATCTTTTGTTGGCAGCCATAGCGCCCGCCACCGCCAGTGTCGCCGGGCGAACGCCCATTCTCGCGTCCCGCACTGGCAGGAGCCACCCACTCAGAAAGGCGGCCAGGAACGCCGCGTACCGGACATTTGGGTCCCGGGCCTCGATGACGCGGTACCCCCATGAGCGGTAGTCGCCCGTCTCCAGGACCCGCCAGTACGACCCGTTCCGTCTCCTCTGATCTGCGGTCGGGCACCGCTTCCCCCTGCCTGGCATCTTGACCGCTGGGTCATGCTCCAAGAACTGGCCGAACCACTCCTTGTAGGCTATGTCCTTCTAGAAGTCCTTGATCCCAAGCCGCTGCGTAGCCAGGTCAAGCAGATGCCAGGTCAGAATAGGAGTCTGTGACCTGTCTTCCCAGGTGTTCTTCGGTGGCAGGAACTCATCGTATTGGTAGCCCTCCAGCGGGATACCTCCGATGCAGTGGATGTCCCAGAGACCGATGTCGACCTCCCCATGGTGAAGATGGAAGGTGTTGGTATCCGGAGACCAGTGGGTGAACAGCTCCGGCCCGAGCTCGGACTGCTGGTAGAAGTGGAACTGCGACGTCCACACCGCCTCAAATAGGCCGATGTACCGCAGCTCCTCTGCGAAGTGATCGCAAGTGTGGCGTACCCAGAACGCCCAGGCCCACTTGCTGGTGAAATTGCCCCCAGACCGCAAGTCCCAGTCCTTCAGCCATCCCTTGGTGTCGTCAGTGACACTCTGGCGATATATGCTCGAGTAGAGGGCTGGAGAATTCTCCGCAGTAGGCTCACCCCCGTCAATGGTTCGCGTCCTCGGGTTCAGGACATAGACGTCCAAGTGCCTGGTCTCCCTGGCAGGATGCCCATTGTTGGTGATGTTATAGCGGGGAAGCTCGTCCTCCCGAGTCACCCAGGTCCGTGGCGCATCAACCTCGAACCCTGGCACCAGAACCTCATCTAGGATGCCGAAGTTCCAGAGCGGCAGGTTGTCCGACAGTGGATATGTCTTCTGGGCCGGCGTCAGTAAGTCGAACAGGGATTGATTGTTTCCAACAATCTCCTTGGCTCCGTAAACCTCCTCGTTCGCCGCCATCTCTGCTCTGCGAATGGCGGCATCCCCCTCATTTCCTTGGTGCGCGGCCATCTCAGAAGTTTCGGGAGTCGTGCGGGTTAAGGGATGAAGCGTGCGGGATCGGACGAGGCTGGTAGAGAAGTTTGAAGGTTGGCGCGCAATCCAGGTGGACGGCGCGCAATTGGGAAGAATGTCGCGCAAAGTTCCGAGTTTTTGCGCAAATACAGGCGAATTCCGGATGGTTTTGCGCGCCGATCGGGCGAATTTCGCGACCGGAAAAGGCAATTTCGCGCACGAGAGCGTTGAAGCTTATCGCGCGAAAGGCCTGTGTACGGAACGCGGAACCCTGGACCCCTATTTATAGACGAGGCCGGGATTCCGCGCCGCGCGGAACGCTCGATTGCGCGACCGCGGCTGCGAATTGCGCGCCCGGCGCCCCTTTTTGCGCGCCTAAGTCCCTCGCAGCCCAGGACTTCGGCATTCCGGCGTCTCCCTCGGAACTCGATCGTTGCGACCTCTCGCCGATCAGATTCCGAGGGGGGGCTTTTGTAGACGCCGGAAAAGTCCGTTCTTCCCAAACGAAGCTCCGGATGCGGAAAGCGAAGTGATATTTGGAGTCAGAGGCACGTTCCGGAGGGCCCGGAGGACTTGCGTGAAATTTCAGAGGCCCGCGCGCAAAGTTGAGTCGCGGCGCGCAATCCTCCCGGGATGCGCGCAATGCGCTGGGCCGGCGCGCTATTTTTCGCGCCCGTGGCCTGCGCGGCTCCCTTGCGCGCCGGGTCCTGATTCCGCGCCCGCGAAGAGAATTCCACGCCCGAGACCGGATTCCGCGCCCGGGGTTGCCTATAAATATAAGGCGACCCCCGACGTTTTGAAGGTTGCCAGAATCCGAAGCGTCGCTCGTTCGCGCAATCCAACCCCTTCCGCGCGCAATGCCGATCTTCAGGTAACCTCCTTTCTTTCGCGCAATAGAGCCTTGGGGTTCGCCTTCGCGCGCAATCCCCTTGGCTCCTTTCCTTTGAATAATCCTTAACCCGAAGGCCTTTGCGCGCAAAAGAAGCCTCTTGTGCGCAATTGCCCCCGGGTGCGCGCAATCCGGCCCGATTGCGCGCACCCCCCTCTTCAAAGTGGTCGTTCGTTAGAGAATGAGCCGTTGCCCCCGCGAGCTGTCCGAAGCCCGGTGCGCGCAATCTCAATCATCCACGCGCAAAGGGCTGGCCCGATTGCGCGCCAGCCCGCCATTTTGCACGCCGCCCTGCTGTTTTGCGCGCAAAGCTTCTCTTTTGCGCGCAATCCGCCAGGGTCGCCCCCCTTGACCCCCTGAGGGTACCCGCCTACGTGGCGCCCGATGATCTTCATCCTGGGTGCCCGCACCATGCGTTGTCTTTCCGTGTGGCCCTCCAGGCTCGCGCGAAGTGACACGGACCCATCGGCGGCAACCAAACGTCCAGCATGACGTTAAACTGCACATTCGTCCCGCATGACGCTAAACTGCATCCGTCCAACATGACGTTAAACTGTACTACGTCTAAGCTGCACGACGCTAAACTGCCTAGCCCCTATCGTCCGTGTTGCAAGACGTTAAACTTCCAAGCACCTTCGTCCTCAACACACGACGTTAAACTGTACTTCGTCCGGCAAGACGTTAAACCGTCCGCTTCGTCCTCAACACACGATGTTAAACTGTACTTCGTCCGGCAAGACGTTAAACAGTCCGCTTCGTCCTCAACACATGACGTTAAACTGTACTTCGTCCGGCAAGACGTTAAACCGTCCGCTTCGTCCTCAACACACGACGTTAAACTGTACTTCGTCCGGCAAGACGTTAAACCGTCCGCTTCGTCCTCAACACACGACGTTAAACTGTACTTCGTCTGGCAAGACGCTAAACCGTCTGCATCACCCGATCCCGTGCCTCGCACGCAGGGTCCCCCCCAGTTTGGATGTGGCCCCCACCTGCTCGTCTCTGCAGGGATGTCGGGATTGCCCCTCTTTAGGGACGATTTAATGGGAGCGGCTTTTCCCTACGGGGGTAGGGTATTACAAACCCCTAGTTTCTTGTGGGGGGCTGCACATGTGTATCTCCATTGCGCCTCCCCACTGCCGAAGCCAGTAGAGGGTGTGACTGGGATCGAGGTGCCTTCTACTTTCGGTCCAAGTCCCTTCCAACTGAGCTTTGCCGCATCCGGGCTGCCTCAAGTGCGTAAGTCCTGACAGAATGAACTACGTGGACTTTGATCCCTGTCTTCTAAAAAGGGTACGTAGGAAGCCTCCCTGAGGTTCAAGCCCACCACCTGGTCGTCCCGGTCGTATTCACGTCGGTTCGTCCATCAGTGGACCCCTCCAGGGTTCACGCTTGCGTCGATTCACCTATGAATCCGCCCCTGTGGGAGACTGCCCGTGTGTATCTCCACTGTGCCTCCCCACAGCCCCTTTTTCCATTTCTCCTTTTATCGTCCAGCATGACGTGAAACTGTGATCCACCCGGCCGTTCCATCCCCCTCTGTGCGAGGTGGTTCGGTTCAATCCTCCGCCTGGCGGCCTCGACCCCTTCGTGAGTCGGCTTGCCGACGTCCAGCATGACGTTAAACTGTATACCCGAACTACGTCGACTTTGATCCGTGCTAACGCGCGGTACGTAGGAAGCCCCTACGGGGTCCAAGCTCTTCACTCCATTATCCATCCTGATCCTTACCCGGGCCGCCACATCCCGGTGGGGTCATGCCACTTCTCTCCACTCCACATCACTTGGGAAGCCGCCCATGCGTTGGCCCCAGCGTCGGAGGTTCCCCACAAGGGGTTCTGTCATCTGATCCACTTTTCGTGTTGATCGGTCCGATGCCGTCCCCGCTGGACGTTAAACTCGCGGCATACCCCGTGTTAAACATGGGAAGCTGAGGAAAACCTCAGGGGACACAGTTCCCCGCACCCAGTGCGGGATGCCTCAGGTCATCGTGCCTTCGAGAAGCCCTATTAGGGACGGAAGACAGACGTGCAGAGCCGCAGTGTTACGACACACCCCCAGCACCCAGAGCCACCCGGCCTCCTCACCGCAGGTTGCTGCCCCGACCAGACTCCTTGGAGCGTCCGGGCGGAAGCAGCGTAATTAACCGGTGTCCATGAAGATATGGCGCCGGGAACGAGATTCACGAGCATGTCTTAAATCTATGAGGGAGACCCGGATTAGGCGACAAGTTCCGAGGAGACGTCCAAGGAAGGAGGAGCCGACATCCCATCATCCCGGTTTCGATCAAGGAGCAGACGCCCCTGAATAAGGGACGGATGCCGCCCGCCTTTGGAAAGCGGGACTGCGGGACCACAAGCCGCGCGCCCATCCCCTCGGGTTGACGGGTGCACGCGCGAACGCGTCCTGGCAGAACAGCGTAACCTGACGCACATCCGCACCGAAACAGTTTCATAGACACATGATGAGGAAAATATATCTTTGATAGAGTTTGATCACCACTTGAGAGAGAATTTTTATCTAGCGACATTGTGGGAAGTGCGTATCCAAGAGGTTTTGGAGCTCTAGTAGGGCATCATGTGGGTCTCAAAGTAATATATAGAGGTTCATTAATCTATAATGGGTCTCCATAGATATTTTTAATGATAGGTACTTTTGATCATATTCCTTTGAGTGTGGCCTATGCCAATATTTCTGATATGGAGTGGCATCTCTATGTATCCCTTTCTATGTTGGAGTATTGGAGCGTTCCTTATTTGTGGAGATATTTCTAGCTGAGGAGTTACTAGAAGTTAGATTTAGAAGTGGACACCCTGGAGTTAATACCTCGATAAATAGTAGTTAATATCATACCCAAGGACCCAAGAACATGAAGTGGATTCAAAGGAAATATCAAGGTATTGGTTCATCCACTCAGGGATCTCAAGGATGTTTAAGTAAGCCAAGGTGGTGATGGTGTATCTCTTATTATAAATGAGGTTATATCATGGGATTTTCTAACCCGCAATGGAACAAAAATATATATGGTCGATGGA
The DNA here is from genome assembly GCA_963277665.1 of Viscum album. Lineage (NCBI taxonomy): Eukaryota > Viridiplantae > Streptophyta > Magnoliopsida > Santalales > Viscaceae > Viscum > Viscum album. The sequence goes on from OY728126.1 coordinate 772,854,758, forward strand.
CCACCTAGGAAGATGTAGCAGCTTGAGCAGTGAGGTCCATAGGGTGGAGGAAATTGCAGGGGAGTTGGAAAATTAGTGGGCAGTTCCCAACATCGTAATATGTTACCACCACTAACACCTCTAGGTGGAACACTCCAGGATTAGGGAGCAGGAGGTTAGGATTGTGGATAACTATCGGAAGTGGAGGATTATGACATGAAGTCTCCAATGTTGATCTAAGGTACAATATGCATCTTATATACTTTAGATTTGGTTTTTATAAACATAAAAGAAAGCCGCTCTTTCCTTGTTATATCCCTTATTCAATACTTGGGAATCCCATTCGAGAATTTTTCTTAATATTTGTTATTAGAGACTCTCACTGGGGTAGATTCATATATCACATAATTTTTTTGATTGTGTGACCTGAATCTTGGAGGAGAGATCTTTATATGGGATCTTTTTATAGACACGATGATGCCTCATGACATCATTCTAGGTTTGGACTAACTCTCGGTGGTTCATGCATAGATTAAATGTTTTAGGTAGAGAATGTGATAAATCTTAGTTGATGGGATGTGATTTTACTTTGTTGGAGGGAAATAATCCCAAGAAGAGTAGGGTGGGATTTTATATAGGAGGATAAAACTAATTACTCATTAGTTTTCTTGTATGACCCTTGGATCAGCAGATTCTATAAGATTTCAACTTCCTACAATGGTATAGGGGTATGAGTATGTCTTCACTTGGGATGTATTGGGCTTAAATATCTATCAAGATATTTAATTCTTCATAGACCTACACCTAGGTACTACCTCGATATTTGTGCCAACATATCTGATTCCCCCCACAGAGCAATGATAGATGAAGGTGCAATTGAAGGATTTTAAAGGAATGGATTTGTTAGACCCGGTGTGTCTTCCTTGGTATCCCTAGTATTGTTCTCCAAGAAGGTGGATACAGGATTTAGGTTATGTATAGATTATCATCACTTGAACCATGTGACTATCATGAATAATTATCCACTTCTATGAATCGAATAATTATTCAACCTGTTGAGAGGGACAATGAATCTCTTGAAGATTGATCTCAGGTCGGGTTATCACTAGCTTTGATTATGAGGGAAGGATATACTGAAGATGAAATTTTGGTACCACTATAGTCACTATGATTATTTAGTGATGCCCATCATCATGAAAAATTACCCAATGGTGTTCATAGGATTCATGAACTAGATATTTCATCCCTTCTTGGACTGATTCATCATAGTCTTCATCGATGGAATCTTTATGCACAAAGTGTCATAGGAGGACCATGTGAGATATTTGAGGATGGTTTTGGACATAATTTTATAGCACCAGCTTTATGGGAATCTCTTGAAGTGTCATTTTTGGATTTTAGAGGTCCACTTATTAGGACATGTTATCTTATAAGAGGGAGTAGTAGTAGACCCCACCAAGATGAAAATAGTTCTAGCTTAGGAGCCACCCAAGAGAATGACTGAGGTATGAAGATTCATTAGTTCAGGAGTCTATTATCAGAGATTCATGCCTGATTTCTCCAAGATCACAACACCTCTTACTGCTTTAACCCAAAAGGGGAATCTTTCCATGTGGATGGAGAAGTGTCGGCTATCTTTTAAGGATTTTTGGTAGAGGGTGATGAGTTCCATCATCTTGATATTATTGGAAGAGGGTGTTGATTACATAGTTTTCTATGATACCTTCTGATCAAGTATTATATTAATTCTAATGTTGGGGTATATGGTGATTTGTTATGGGTCTCGACAGTTGTGACAACATGATTAGAATTAAACGGCCCATGAATTAGAGCTAGAAGCAGTGGTGTCCTCCATGAATTATTATCATTACTATCTAATGGGAGAGTGATTCGTCATCTTTTCCAACCATAAGAGTCATAGATATCTATTATTTTTTAAATATATTAACTTCAGGAAGAGGCAATGGTTGAAGTTCATATAGGATTATGACTTTGAGATAGTCTATACTCTCATAAAGTGAAACATGTGTTGGTTATAAGTGCAATGTAAGAATTTTATGGTGGTTGATATATTAAAATTTATTTTAATATTTCTATACCTAAAACCATGAGCAAGGATCTTTCATGTCAAATTTATAAAAAATTTATTTAGATCAGAAGAAACCAATTACATTTTCTTGGGTTTGTTCATTTTATGTCTATATCGATCACCTAAAAAGACTCTTTTAGATTTCCTTCATTATGCTTGTGTGGATCAAAGGATAAAATCCCTCTAGTAGTGATCCACACGTGCTCCTATGATCTCCGATGAATGCCAAATTATCTCTAGGTGTTAGAATGGGGAATCAAATGTCTTGCGTTGTTTATTCTAGATCACTCATTATTTGGTCTTGAGGAAATATATCTAGTGTTTATTATTCTTGAGAGAGATATAGATAGGAGGAGGAGTTGAAATATAATTCATTATGTGCAAAAATTCTCTATTTTTGATTACTTACACAATAGCCATAACAAGCTATTTATAAAGGTAGGGTTTATGTTAGAATATATTTTTATTGCATGCCAACCCTTAAAAAATATTAGAATTATTAATAAAACCACATGCCACATAATATTATTATTATTATTTTTTTTGCAGTGTGTGCCAACTTGTGTAACCACAAATATTATTTAACTGAATTGTCAATTAATATTTATCACCAGACACAATATTGGTCTGTTTGAACTCCTCTTATATTTATTGAACACCTGAATAAATATTTAATTTAAATATTTCATTCCTAAATAAATATTTTTGATCAATAAAATGTGAATAAAATTATTCATCGGTCTTCCGGATATTATTTATTCGATTAATTAAATTCAAATATAATTTAATCGAAATCATAGGAAACACTTAGTGTGTGAACCTATAGGATTATTTCTCATTAGCATTGGTCTAGATTTCCTAAATTCAAATATTATTATCTAGAAATGGGTCTAGGTACCCAAGAGAAAGAACTTAATGTCACAATGAAAAAAATCACATACGAACAATCACTATGTAATATAATCCCTTTTTTGCAATATCTCATCAATAAGGTTCCACATCTGTGTCACCAACCAATATGATCGATACGTCTTTCTTTGAGTATCTAAAATAAACATTTCATTGTTCCATGGACATGGAATTTAAGGTGAAAGTTATATTCCAATGAAAGGGATTAGATATCAACTTCCATAAAGATGAAAGGTAAAAATCTCTCTTTGATTTATCCATTAATGACATGTTACTCATGATGTACCCATTGTATCCAACTTCACCATGAATTTTTATCATCATGGTTTACAAAATAAATCTAAGTATGAAAGTTTTAACATGCATTAATAATAATCTTAAAGTCAAAGGACCATTATACATGCTCAAATAAAGAAATATCTTATGGCACCAAAACATACAGAATTCCTGTAGGAAAATTCTATTATCATAATCTCCCATTTTAGAGATTACTAAGTGTGAACTTCATGAGAATAAGACCTGTATTCTTATGAGTACTTGCACCTGATAGTATATTTACTACGTATCCCATCATAGTGCGTTATCCAACTGTAAAACAATATCTAAGAATATCATCATATCACTTCAAGGTTCTCATCCTATAGGGGAACTTCTATGATATTATCAATGAAACATATATCATAGGACAGTATTACATTATATTTGTTCATAAAAATGAAAAATATGTAATAAGAAGTTTTATTAATATTAAATAAATTTAATATACATGTAATAAAAGTACAAATAGTTGGTCCTAGGACACCAACTCTAAAAAACACCAACTTGGACTAGAGAAAACTACATATAATCTTTAGTTTACTAGGCCTCACATGATAGTAATATTTCTTCCGAGTAAATACTTTAGTTAAGGGTTATGCCAAATTTTTTTATATGGAAATAATACACATTGAAACCTCACTTATATAAGAAAAATCCCTCGACGGATGATACTTTTGAAGTATGTGCTTTATCTACTAATGTGACCTTGGATATTTTGTGACAGCCCATATTGAAGTATTATCATACAAGAGTGTGATAGGATCTTTATATCTAGGTACCACATTAAGCTCTTGGAAGAAGTTTTTCATCCATACCGGTTCTTTAGATACCTCAGAAGTTGAAATATACTCAGACTCTACTTTCGAATCTGTGACCACAACCTTCTTTCAGCTCTTCTAGCTCACATCACCTCCATTCAAAGTGAATATATATCACATTTGTTACTTCATGTCATTTTAATTAGTTTGGAAACTATCATCTGAATATCCTCTAATAACTATCTCCTCATCTCCTACATAAACCAAGAACATATCCTAAGTACCCCTCATATACTTAAGGATAGTGTTGGCTTCCATTCAATGGTGGTCACCTGGGCTAACTTGATATCTTCCCACTACACTTAATGCCTAGGTGACATATAGCCTAGTATATAACATAATAGACATGTATGACCCAATCACTGATTTATATGGAATCCCTACCATCCTATTTATTTCCTCATGTGTCTGAGGACATATTTTCCTAGAAATATGAATTCCATGTGATGCTAGAAAAAATACCCTCTTTAAATTTTTCATACTGAATCTCTTTAGTATCTTGTCAATTTACGTACTTTGACCTAGGTCGAGAAACTTCTTGGATCTATCATGATGAATCTTGATCCCAAGAATATATGCTACCTTTCCCAAGTCCTTCATAGAGGATCATTTATTTAACCACACCTTAATAGACTGTTATACTATTATTTCATTTCTAATGATTAATATGTCATCAACATATACTATTAAGAAAATTAATTCACTCTCACTAAACCATTTTGTAGAAACAAGCATCACACTCATTATTTATGAAACCAAATTCCATTATGGATTCATCAAAATGAATATTCCATGACCTTGATTCTTTCTTTAATCCATAAATGTATTTTTGTGATTTTAATATTTTTTTGGAATCCTTTGGAGTCATAAAAACTTCGAGTTGTGTCATGTAGGAATCTCCCTGAAGTTTCCTATTAAGAAAGGTTGTTTTGACATCTATTTTCAAAATATCATAGTCATGGTAAGACATAATAGAAAGTATAATTTTGATGGATTTCAACATTGAAACTGGTGAAAAGGTTTCATCTTATTCAATGCCTTACCACTATTTAAACACTTTTGCAACCAACTATGCCTAATAGGTACTGACTTGTACTTCCATGTCCAGTTTCTTCTTGAATAAAAAATTACAACTAATAGGGTTTACATACACTAGAGGATCCTCTAAAATCCATAATTTGTTTGGGTACATGGAATCCATTTCATAATTCTTGGCTTCTTGCCACTTGGAAACATATTTTCCACTTACTTCTTCCATATAGGTTAGAGGATAATTATTATCTACTAATAATGAGTCATCATCCTTGTTGACTAGATAAAAATACCATTCTAGTTCTTTAACCACTCTAATACTCCTACACAATACTTGTGTCATTGGAACAACTTATTCTTCCATGGGGATTTATAGAATTAATTCTTGTGCCAACTCTTATGTATCTTGTGCCTGGACTACATCAAAGTCTATAACACTCCCACTATTTCTTTTAGAGATAATATCCTTATCAATAAATTTGGTACATTTATCTATGATCATCTTTTTATCTAAATTATTTTACATGTAATATCCCTTGGTTTCTTTTGGATATCTAATAAAGATGCACTTTGTTCTTTGGGTGTAATCTTTTAACCTAAAGAGGCCTTAACAAATGCTTCACAACCCCAAATATGTAAGTATGAAAACATGGGTTTCTTTATATTCCAAAATTGGTATGGTATATCGTTTTTCACTTTATTTGGAACTTAGTTTAGTGAATATGCTATTGTTTTTAATGCATATCCCCAAAAGGATAATGGAAGACTTGTATGAATCATCATTGATATCAGTCTAACAAGGTTTAGTTAATCCTTTCACTTACACTAGTCCACCTATATGTATAAAGATGAGTGAGTTGAGATAAAATCTAAAACTCCAATAGGTAATCAATGAAGTATTGATTAATTTATTCTCCACTACATCCTGAGTGAATTTTCTTAATATTATTAACAATTTTTCTCTCAACTTAATTCTTTTATTACTTAAATATATAAAAATAATCTAACTTATACCTCATTAAGTATAAATATCCATATCTAATAAAATCATAAGTAAAAGTTGTGAAGTATGAACTCTAACCCCTTTCCTCAATAGGAAATGGTCCACACATGTTTGTATGAACTAATTCCATAATCTCTTTAGTCCTTTCACCTTTTCCACTAAATAGGGATTTGGTCATTTTTCCTTATAAATATGCATGAAATACACTGATTGGTTTTAGTTCAAAAGGAATCTAAATATCTATCTTTGTGTAATTTAGTCAAATTATTTTTATTTACATGATCTAGATGGTGATTTTAAAGTTGGGTTTGGTATGATTCAGGTTAATATGTGTCATTATCGATTTCCATTAATTATTTTGTGTATTCCAACACATAAGGACCATTATTTAATTGTTCCATACCATAAAAAATGCTATCTTTATAAAATTAGAAACATTTATTTCCAAAATTGAAATTAAACCCATTTATGTCTAGACTGGATACATAAATAATGTTTTTGGTAAATAAATTTGCATATTAAAAACTCTTTAAAACCAAGATCATTCCTATTGGAAACAAGAGGTGGTAATCCCCAATAGCTACAACATTAAGTTTAGCTCCATTAGATACTCATATATCTACCTCCCCTCAGTCAATTCTTATGAATCTACTTGGTTCTTGTATTTGAAAACATATATGAGCACCAAAAGTTTTATCTAATACCCAATTTGTAGAAACAAATAAATTAAACTTGATAACAAATGCACCTAAAGCTTCCTCTTACTTATTATTAGAACAATTTTTCTTCCAACAGTCCTTCTTTCCAAATGAAAAACAAAAAACATCATGTTCCCTTGCTTTCCCCTAGGTCTTACTCTTCTTAAAAGGGAATTGAGAAGAATATTTGTCCTTGGGGATTTTTTCTTGGACTTTCTTCTAGTTCACCATAATTACTAAAGTCTTTTCACGCTTCATCTCTATATCCACTTGGTGAAGAAGAGTGACAAGATCTGGAAGAGACTTCTAAATGTTGTTCATATTAAAATTAACAACAAAACTAGAGAATCTCTAAGGGAGGGATACCAGAATAATATCAGTGCCCAGTTCTTCAGGGAGTTTAAATCTAAAATCTCTAGGCACTTAATGTAACCAATGAGATTGTCTAAATAAGGCCTATCAAGGACACCCTCTCCAATATTTCTCTAAAAGACCACAGTGGAAATCTCAAACCTTTCTTTTTTATCTCTCTCTTAATATGGGCCAGGGAGATTCTCAACCATGTTATATGGATCCATGTTTTCATGAAACTTCATGATCTCACTAGACATATATAAAAGCATAAAAATTTGAATGTTGACCATGTCGTTAATATGTTTCTCATAGAATAAGAACTCTTCACCACTCACCTCCTTAGTATATGGATTAGGAAGTGAGGATTCAAGCACGTATGATTTCCGTTCATGATGAAAAACAACCCAAAGTCATTTTTACCATTCTAAAAAGTTACTTCTATTTAGAAGGTTGTCATTATCCAATATTAAATGTAGGTATAGTGTGGATAATGATATTTCTATTTTATTCTACAACTAAAATATCATATTATTAGTACTTATCTTGATTATAAATTATGTGACAAATAATAAATTAATTGATTTTATTAATTATCCCACTATTTTATCAAGTCCCAATAGGCCTTACTATTGAACTTGTAATATCTAGTTATTATGACATTCTAGTGGAAAGGATCCCAATTATTTCTCAATGATCTAGACATTATTCATGAAAACCATAAGAAAGTAATTAGGTTTACGGTCTTTCTAATTGTGGGATTCTAGCTCCTTGATCCGTTGAGTGGATTCCCCTATCCTAAAATCCTAACTTGAAATTCCTTAATAATTGCCTCTAAAATTTGTATTGAACGGACTTTATCAGTTAAACTCAATACAAGTCTAGTTAAGTTAACCCAAAACCCTAAGTATTACTCCACAATAAAATTAAGTGTGTATACTTTGACTATGTACTATACTTAGTTCTATGGTTTCATTTCCAATTAAGTAAAGGAAGGAATATTATAACTTGATATTTAATTGAGGGATTTTAATTTATTATCCATAAATTTTATCTTGTTTTATCCTTTACATGACTTTTTAATATTTAAGTGTATTTTACTTAATTAATTAACCATGTTGGATAAAACATTTATGCATAATCTATTTATTTAAATTCTATCTTTTCAAATTAATTCATTTATTTATGTGATTACATCCTTTCATACATAAAAAAATTCATAAAAAAAAATAAATAAATAAAGTAAATGATCTGATCATGATATTATCTAATGGTTGATTTAATTAGTGGATATTAAATCAACTTATGACCCAGGGGAATAATTTTGTTTGTCAGTATTGGCATGAGTTGTAATATTCCACATATACACATATGTATCGCCTGATTTGACATCATAAGGGTTTCTTCTTGAACCGCCTCCATGCATCTTGGGATAATCCATTAATTACATATATTTATAACTCACGCACATGTTAGGGTAACCAAAGGATTGGTTTAAAAGAGATTATATAAATAACCATGCACACGTAAGTCCTATATAATAATGGAGGGAGGGTTGACTCACAGTTCATCATTTTAATTTAAAATTATTACAAACTCAAACAATAAATTAAATTAAATAAATTACAATGCATACATAGGTCTTGGTCAAGCCCATGATTTTTCATACATGCAATGAATACATAGAAGTAACCAGCTAGCATTCATTTCTTTATCCATTCTTCAATATTAAAATAAATTCTCTTGCATTAATTAATTAATTAATTATCTTTCATCTTAATGGCCATATTAACTTAATTATAGATACCCACCATTTATTTCATTCATAGAAAATAAAGGCATAACCAATAATGACATATTTATTATAATAAATTAATTAAGCATTTAAAAATCTTTAAAACCATTATTAAATTTTCAAACACACAATAGTGTTCCAATCAATAAAATAATGTTTTAATGCTAAAAATCTTCTATTTAATGTAATTTTAAATTATTTCCATGAATGGGATACTACACGATGTGTAAAGACCAATTACACACCATGTATCTCAGTTGTCATGTATCCAGGGTACATGCCTGGATCTACGGTGTGTACCTCGACTGGACCACATGATGTGTACATGTTAGCTACACACTGTGTATCCACATGTTGTGTGCTCGAGACACTTTTCCGGGTCTTTGGTGTGTATCTTGAGGGATTACACGGTGTGTACAGGCCAGTTACATGTCGTTTGGTCCGAATGTCGTGTGCTCATGCAACCTACCAAAAAGCTTAACGTTTTCTCATGAAAGAGACTACATGATGTGTAGACTCCAGTGACACGTCATATATCTCTAATTTCAATTTTTTAGATAACTCAGTGTGTATCTTAGATGTGGGAATTGATAAACTACACACCATGTACACTGCATACATGTGTATATCATAAATTCTCTAGGTTTTCAGTCTCACATAGTTTTATAGAGTATTATGACCACATGGATTACACAATTTACACTGCTAACCTATGTAGACAACATGTTGTGTCTGCCGATACATTCTGTGTGATCTAACAACTGTGTTCATAGTTTTCCATTCAACACAAGATATACACCATGTGTCATTACTATGTGGTGTGTCGTGTATCCCTCTGCACATCCAGATGCAGTGTACTAGGGTTCACAGCATGTTTTTCTGAGAACTCACCATGTAACCCTATCTTATCAGCAAAAAAATTGGCAATTCCCAATGGAATATCCAGTCATTTTTAATCTATTATTAGACCTTTAAGAAAATGAAATAGGGAATGAAAATGATTAATATGTCTAATAATGTTAATTCAAATCATATTAAATAAAAAACAACATTAAATGAAAATCTAACCAAAATTACGCATATATCAACAATAAAATAAAAAATTATAAATTTAAATGTGGTCGCCCTGATACCACTTGATGGTTTTGGGTGCTTTGGAAGCATGCATGGGTGGTAATTATATTAATATTTCTTTTAATATTTTTATACCTAAAACCATGAGTGAGGATCTTACACATCAAATTTATAATTAATTTATTTAGATTGGAAGAAATAAATTACCTCGTCTTAGGTTTATTTCTTCGATGTCGATGTCGATCATCTGAAAAGTCTCTATCAGATTGACATCATCACAATTGTGAGTATCCAAGGATAGAATCCCTTTAGTGGTGATCCACACGTCCTACTATAATCTTATAGCAATGACAAATGATCTCCATGTGCTAGCATAAGGGATCGAATGTCATTAATTGTTCATTCTAAATCACTTTTTCCTTAGTCTTGAATAAATATATCTAATTCTTCTTGATATTGAGAGAGAGAAGGAGTAATTGAAAGTGAAGTTTTTTGTGTGCAACAATTCTCTATTCTTGATTACCTATACAATATCCATAATGGGGTATTTATAGAGGTAGGGTTTAGGTTATAATATGTTTTTATTTCATGTTGTCCCTTAAACAATATTAAAACCTTTAATAAAACCTCATGCCACATAATAATATTATTTTTATTTTTATTTTTTGGCACATTCCAACTTGCATAATAACAAATATTATTTAACCAGATTGTTAATTAATATTTTTCATTGGACACGGTCTTGGTTCTTTTGAACTCCTTTTACTTTTATTGAACTCTTGAATAAATATTTAATTTAAATATTTCATTCATTAATAAATATTTTCAATCCATAAAACATGGATAAAATTATTCCTCAGTCTTGATAATAATATTTATTCAATTAAATAAATTCAAATATAATTTAATTGAGATCATCAAAAACACTTAGTGTGTGACCCTCTAGAATTAATTCTCATTAGAATTAGGTGTTCTTTACTAAATTCCAAGATTACTATTTATTAATGGGTCATGGAACCCAAGAGAGTAACATAACATTACAATGATGAAAACTGCATATGAACACTAATTGTGTAATATAATCTCTTTATCAAAATATCTGATCTAGCCGGTTTCACATATGTGTCACCAATCTATATGCTCGATACATATTTCTTTGTCACCAATCAAAGGGCCAAGATATTAACTTTTATAAATATGAAAGGGAAAAATATTTTCTCAACTTATCTATTAATGACATCTCACTCATGAATCACCCAACATATCCAACTTATCCTTGAACTATTATCATCATGGTTTATGAAATACATCTATAAACGTGTGTCATAACATGAATTAATAATAATCTTAATGTCTAAAGACCATTACATATGATTTCAAAATATCCAATGACACTAAAACATGAGAAATTTTCTACATACAATTTTGTTATCATAATCACCCATCGTGGAGATTCCCAAGTGAAAACTTCAAGAGAAGAAGCCTTATTCAATTATTAGTACTCAAACCTGACAGTATATGTACTATGTGTCTCGTCATAGTACATTATCCAACCATAGAACATTATTTAAGAATATCATCATAGAACTACAAGGTTCTGATCATAGTTGGGAGCTTCTATGACCTTATCAATGTGACATATACTCTAGGAAATTATTATATTTGAGTCATATAGAACAATGAACAATATGTAATAATAAGTTTTATTAATATTCAATAAATCAAATATACAAGTAATAAAAGTACAAATAGCTATTCCTATGACACAAAATCCAACAACATGGTTGAAAATTATCTTTTAAGGAGATACTTATTTCATTTTTTGAGTGAGGAATTAAAGCAGTTAGCCTCATTGTAGTTGTCCCTTATGGACAGGAAGGTGAAACATACCTCCAGTCGATGGTTGTTACCCCTATACTTCTTTAGCATGTCAGGAAGGCATAGTTTGGAGATATCAATTTTGAGGTCTTGTATGACTAGATATCCACTGGACATGCTCCTGATGAATTTTCTAAAGGTGGAGAGCCCATCATCCTTTTTTAGAACATATTATGGTACCAGTCAAGCTACAAGAGTAGGTGTTGGGGTAGTTTCATACATCCCCCTTAGCGGTAGTGGAGAAGATGTAACAGGACCTTCAGTGATAGTTTTTGTGGCCATGGATGAAGAGGTGTGTTGCTGAGTTTATCTTTGTATGACTCACTTTCTTGTAGGTGAAGGATGAGAACCAGGTTCTAGTAGGTTTGGACCAACCCTTTGAGGTGTATAAGTGAAAGTGGGATGGTATCTCTATAGAATTATTAATGGTACTTCTATGATCAGCTATAGGTAAGGACATTATCAAGGTAATTATAGACTGACTCACCAAGTCGACCCACTTCTTAGCCATCCGAGAGTAGGGTTCAGTGAAGATTTTGGGACACCTATATGTGCAAGTGATAGTTTTACTTCATAGAGTTTCCTTGATGATCGTTTCCAATCATGATTCTCAATTCATGTCACGATTTTGGAGAGGATTACAGGAGTCTTTTAGGACTCAGTTGTAGTTGATCACAATGTTCTATTGGAGTGGCTCCTTGTTACTTAAATTATTTTATGTTTTGATAATTTCAATATACTATTTTTCATAATTTTCTTTTTTGGATAAATTAATTTTCTTTTCTTTTCTTTTCTTTTCTTTTCTTTTCTTTTATTTTATTTTATTTTATTTTATTTTATTTTTATTTTATTTTTATTATTTCTTAGTATTCTATATAATTATTTTTAATTATTTTTTGTGAAAAAATATTTTTTATAAATTTATTTTTTACCTATGCATAAGTTTTGGTAGTTTATTTTTACCCTTATGCGATTTTTCTTTTACCCTTACGTAAGTCCTATAATTTTCTTTTTACCCTTAAACAATTTCAATCTTACCCATATGTGAGATTTATTATCTTTTAATTACCCTTACACAGCTCTACCTTTACCCTTATTCAATGTTTATAAATTTCTATCTACACCTAAGCAGTGTATTAGTCTACCCTTACACAGAACATGCACCTTCTAGCATTTCTTTACACAATGACCTTCTCACCTTTATGCAATAATCCTTGCCTTTATATAGTGCATGAATTTCCTATTTAACTTTACGCGACAATTGTATTCTCTTATTACCCTTACGTAATGAGCTTTAAATTTATGCATGTTATAACATTTTCATGTTACCTTTATGTATTGTTTAGTTTTTCGATTATACCATTACACAGCATGAAAAATCACACTTATATAAATCTGGAAATCTCTAGTTTACTATATTTCATGATTTTCATGATATTTGGATCTGCTACATGTGACCTAATGATTTTATAAATTTATATTAATGTTATAGAATATATAAGAAGTGTTTTTACACTGTTTTAAACACTTTTTTGTGAAGATTTATTTTTCTCTTCATTTATGCATGTTTTTATAGTATGAAACTCAAATATTTGTATTTATTATTATGATTTTATTTATTTGATTTTTGATGTTTTTAAAACCACATTTTAGTCTAAAAATTTCATTAAAACTTGTTTTAATGTTTTTAATTAATTATATTTAATGTTTTGTATTATCATGTGTTTAGTATGGAAAGTTATTTCAAATTAAAATTTTGAATATTATAGAATAAATCTATATGATATTTGAGTGTTATCTCAATAATTATTTCAGTAATCTTTCATTATCTTCTTGATAATTATGAATATAACTATTATTATTTTATATTTTAATTCTCTAATTATCTCCTTTGACTTGTTGAGTTAATTCTTTTAAAATGGATTGAGGGCATAAATAAATGGTGGTCAAGATTCATGGAACCTAGAATTTTATGAATTAAATACTCTAATGGATTCCATAACATTAACAAATGATGAGATGACTATAAATAGAGACCTTTGTAGGCCTTTTAAATCCATAAATGCCATCAAAATTTCTTGAAAATCATTCTCTAATTGTCAATGTTCTCAATTTCTCTCAAATTTCTTTCATTTATAAATCTTTTTTCTCCTTTTAGAATGTGAAAAAATTATAATATCAAATCAATATTTTCTTTTATTCTCATTCTCTCCTAGTGTTCATCATATTCGTTGAGAGTACTGAGGTTTTACTAAAAATTAATTACTTCCTAGAAATCCTCTCATATTCATCTTTCTTCTAAAATTGTTGATCACTACCTTTAAAGTGAGGGAATTTGGTTTTCTTTCTATTTCCATTAAAAATGAAAGGAGCTATTTCTTTTTAGATTCCTAGATTCACTATTAAAGATCCAGTATCTTTGTATCTAGTTTATTTATATAACCAAAAAATAAAGGGATAGTTTTGGTATCTTGGATAGCATTAAATCCAAGGGACTAATACATTAAATCCATAAGGTATTGAGGTTGTAATACCCAAACCCTATAAGCCTAGAGCCAGTGCATTACTTATTACATTGACATGATTAGAGAGAAATAAATATAAAATGAATGATTAGTTTAGTAGTCTTGAAGAAACTAGATACATGCATGTAACTCATATTATATTGGGAAAAGGAAACAAAATACAATACATAACAAAAACTAATAAACAGCATCCACAAGAACCCAATAAAGGGTATCTTATTTATAACTTGTTAAAGGTAAATGAATGAAATGGGTGATATCAAATGCTTTATAAGGGTTAAAAATAGTGGAATCATGAATCAAAAATAATTGAATCATAATCAAGTTGGCATAGTCAATATGGCATGGTGAATAAATGAAAAACAAATTCCATTTATAAAATGATAATGAAACTGCATCCATATATTTTTTCATAGTGAAAACCTCATGGATAGTAATAAATGAAAATGAATAAAGATAATTCTTCTTAATTGTATGTCATGTATCTGGAACATGATACCACTATACCATTGAAACAGTTTAAGTATGTGGGTAGATACCCATCTAATTCGGTTTTGGAAACAAACTTGAAGGGTTTTTCTCCAACTGACTTGCCTCATGAGACCTGTCGATGGATCGAGGGGCTATAGCGGATCCCCCTATCACTAAAAAACCAAATAATTATTTATACATAGATTTAATACAAGTACAAAATTTCTTCTCAATATCCTATAGAGTAGAGGATACAAATTCATCAATATTTCTATAGTTAAAACAACATCCCAAATAAACACCGTATGTAAAGGGTATAAAGATTAAGACAATAATCATATCCATGAAACCATAATATGGATATATAATATATTTACAAGTTAAAATTAAAAATGATCTCAAAGGGGTAGTAGGTACACCGTATAAGATTGATTAGGTTCATAATACCAATTAAATCACAATGAAATGGAAACTGAAACAAAGTCCCTTACAATATTGTAATAAATAGAGTTAATAATCATCAAGTGAATCAATGAATACCATGAATACAAAGAGAATCATGATATTATATATCAAATGGTAGTAAAAATACACCACATACAAGAAATAAGTGATGAATAATGGAAATCTCACAGAAATAAAAGTGAGATGAGAAACCCCTTACCTTATACTCGAAGGTGTTCTTGATAGATCTTAAAGACATGAATAATAAAAATTATCTTCATTAATTAAAAATTACAAAACCTCCTATAAATTTAATATATTTATTATAACATTATTAGGTTTATTCATTTCCTTTTTATGGGTTTAAGAGGTTCAATTTTATTGTTTTGGAAGCATTTTCTTCTTTGGTTTTCATGATCAGTTTACTTGTATTCATGAATGGAAGTTCATTTGAAATGTGGTTAAACATCAAGAATTGTTAATATATATTATTAGTGAAATTACAAAGATATAAATTATCTTATAATGATTTTGTTTATATACCATGAGTATGACTCATTAGATAAAAGGTAATGATAAATTCTTGGATTAACTTAGCAATTTGTGCATAATGAACTTGTTTTGTATTATTATTTTATATTATGAGTGTGCAAGGATTACAGAACATTGAATAAGATAAAATATATATATATTATGATCTTTTTCAACCATTAAAAAAATTAATGACCATTCTTGAAGATATTAATAGAAATAAAAAACCCATCGTCCTTGAATGCGATAAATTAACATATCTCAGATGGTATTTTCAGTTTTAGTATAAGAGGGGGGGAAGAGAGATGGTGATGAAATATTACATTAGAATAATAAAATTTAAGTTCATTTAAGTTACTAGAATTATCATATAATTTTTATGAGGGGAGGTGAGGAGTGAGTAAAAAAATAATGGAACTTGTAAAAGAAGATGAAGGAAAAATAAAGAGAGGTTCACCTCTTCAGTACTCCTCATTGAGAATCTCTTTAAGGCCTTTGTTTTTTGCCTTTTGTTGAGACGAGAAGGTCTTGCACATGGAGGGGGGGAGGTATTGGGAAGATTATTTGGAATAACTTAGGTAAGGCTCAAAGCTTGAGTGGTGTGGAAGGAAGAGGGGGTGAGGGGTCGTTTATATAGTGTAGGGGAGGAGGGTTTTCTTAATATTTTAATCATTAGTTTATTATTCTTCCCTAAGATAAGAAATAGTAATTATTCCATGAAAAAAAATAAGTGCATGTGAGTTTGAACCAAGTGTGATTACATTAGAAGGGCATCATCTATGACTCGATAAATCATGTATTTAACATTTATCATAATTTATTATATTTTACTATTCACCAAAAATTCAAGTATTTCAGAAAAATCCCAAAAATTCACCCTAGCCATTTTTTGATGTGTAAGATCAAAAAAATGAACTCCATTTTTCAAAAATAATTTTCTAAATATGATAAATTTAATTTTTAATTAAAATCATTATTTAATCGAAAAAAATACCAACACTTAAAATATTCAACTTCATTTTTAAGGTTCCTAAGTTTTATTTACACTTTCATGGGTAAGGTTACCATTCATTAGGGTCATATTACTATTCATAAGGGTAGTTTATTATTCATAAGGGTGTGTTACTATTCATAATGCTAAGTTACTATTCACTGAAAATTAACTTCATTCTATCAGGCTCCAAATTTCACCATAATCGCAACCGTGTATGTCTGTTTTTTGAAATTCAATACACAGAAGGGGAAAATTTAAGTTTAATGGCTAGTTTATGACTTTCTCATATAAATAACCAAGTATTTTTTCACATAGAATCAGTGCTTCCTGCAATATATTCTATGAATATAAAGTATTTAAGAGAAACATACCATAAAATTTTTGGGGTGTTATATTCTTTCCACCTTCAGAAATTTCGTCCTTGAAATTTTTCATGCATAAAGACCATTAAAAATATATGGGTGGTTCTTCTTCATAACATCTTCAGGTTCCCACGTTTCTTCCTCCATTTTATGGTTTCTCCAAATAACCTTTACTAGTTGAGTTTTCTGATTTCTCAATACCTGCTCCCTTATGTCAAGAATCTCGATAGGCTCTTCATAGTATGACAAATCAGGTTCCATATCTATTTCTTCATAGGTGAGTACATGCATTAGGTCTAGAATGTATTTCTTCAAAAACAACATGTGGAACACATTATGAGATTTAGAGAGACTTGGTGGAATTACTAAATGGTAAGCTACAACTCTGATTCTTTCTGTAATTTCAATCGGTCTGATGTACTAGGGGATCAGTTTCCCTTTCTTACCAAACCTTAAGACACCCTTCCATGGAGATAATTTTAGAAATACATGATCTCCTACTTGAAATTACAAATCCTTTCTCCAATTTTCAACATAACTCTTTTTCCTACTTTGGGATGATTTAATACAGGCCTGAACTTTCTTCACCTTTGTAGTTATATCTTCGATAAGTTTTGGATCTATAGGTTTCCTCTTAACAACTTCATCCCAACAAG
This sequence comes from Viscum album, assembly GCA_963277665.1. Lineage (NCBI taxonomy): Eukaryota > Viridiplantae > Streptophyta > Magnoliopsida > Santalales > Viscaceae > Viscum > Viscum album. Next base: position 772,872,685 of record OY728126.1, read on the forward strand.
TTGGAGTTTGAAACCTCTTATCATACAATGCTTCATATGGCTCCATTTGAATGCTGGAATGGAAACTATTATTGTAGTAAAATTCCTTCAAAGGAAATCATTGATCCCACATAGCTTGAAAATCAAGAGAGTATGATCTCAACATGTCTTCTAGTGTTTGAATAGTAATTTTAGACTATTTTTCAGTTTGGGGGTGATAAGCAGTACTCATATGAAGCACAGTATCCAAAGCCTTATGGAGACTTTTTCTAGAATTTTAATGTAAATCAGGGATCCCAATCAAACACAATTGATAGAGGTGCACCATTAAGTATTATAACTTCATTAATATAAAGTTATATCAGGCACTCAAGTGGTAAATCATCTCTTATAATAAGGACATGTGCTGATTTTGTATGGTGATCAACAATTACCCATATTGTATCATTCCTTCTAGGTGACCTTGGTAGTCTTATGACAAATTCCATCATAATTTTATCCCACATCCACATGGGAATAGGTAGAGGTTTCATGACCCCTCTTGGATGTTGTCTCTCAGCCTTCACTTTTTGACAAACTATTCACCTTGACACATAGTCATCAATTTCTCGCTTCATGTTATCCCACCAAAAATGTTCCTTCTAATCTATATCCATCTTGGTGATACCATGGTGTATAGGGAAATTTGAGCTATGAGAATCATCCAATAGTTCCCTTTATAGCTCAGGTACTTATGTAACACATAACCTCTTCCCAAATTTCGGAACTCCATCCTCATACACAAAGTCTTCCAATCTTCCATCCTTAATGGATTTAATTTTCTTTTGAAGATTATCATCATCATATTGATAGCTTTTTATCTTCTCTAATAAATATGGTTTAGAAATAATTTGAAAGAGGAAAGATTTTTCTCCTTCCATAACAATTCCCATATCCACTTTTAGTAGATCCAGGAATATAGGATCTCTCTCAATCTTCATTTGGTTCAAAAGTCCATGATATATCCTACCTAATGCAGTTTCCACCTTATTTGACTTTTCTGGGTGGTAGTGTACTGAAAAATCATAATCTTTGAGTAACTCAAGCCATCTCCTTTGCCTTATGTTTAGTTCTTTCTGTGTAAAAATGTATTTCAAACTCTTGTGATCCATATATATCTCACATATTTCACTATAGAGATAATTTATCCATATTTTCAAAGAAAATATTATGGATTCTAACTCAATATCATGAGTTTGGTAATTTTTATCATGATTCTTCAACTTCATTGATTCATAATCAATAAATTTATCATTTTTCATAAGGACGCAACCTATCCCATTATTTGATTCATCACTATATATCACAAATACATTATTTCCAAATTGAAGAGTCAAAATTGCAGAATTGATCAATATTATTTTCAATTATTCAAATAAATTTTTACATTATTTCATCCATACAAACTTAACTCTTTTACGTGTGATCTTGGTTAGTGGGTTAGCCAATCGGGTGAAATTCTGAATGAAATTCCGGTAGTAACCTGTTAATCCAATAAAACTATGTACCTCGGTTATGTTTGTTGGCATGGGAAATTCTTGGATTTCATTTGTCTTCATATGATCAACTAAGATTCCATCCTTAGAGACAATATATCCAAGAAAATAAACTGATTGAATCCAAAATTCACACTTATTAAACTTCCCATATAACTCATTTCTTCTCTAAGAGTTTTCTGAATAATCCACAAGTGATTCTCATGGACTTTGTAGCTTTTAGAGTATACCAAGATATCATCGATAAATACCAAAAAAATCATCAATATATTAATTGAAAACTCTATTCATTAGATACATGAATATAGAGGGTTTATTAGTCAGTCCAAAAGGAATTACTATAAACTCATAATGCTCATACCTAGTTCGAAATGCTGTCTTTAGAATATCTTCCTTCCTCACAAACAGTTGATGATATCCAGATCGAAGTTCAATCTTCAAAAAATATTGGGATCCATGAATTTTATCAAATAAATCATCAATTCAAGGAAGGTGATACTTTTTCATTATTTTAACAACATTTATTTCCATGTAATCAATGAATAGCCTTGTGGAACCATCTTTCTTCTGGACAAAGAAGACAGGGGCTCCCCATGGAGAAATACTAGGTCGAATAAATAATTTTCACTCAATTCCTCTAGTAGTTTCTTTATCTCTACTAATTCCACAGTATCCATTTTATAGGGAGTCTTTGATATAGGTCTTTCACCATGAATTAAATCAATAGAGAACTCAACTTCCCACTCTGGAGGATGTCTAGGTAAATCCTATAGAAATACATCAATGTATTCTTGAATAATAGGTATGTCTTCAATTTGATGATTTATTTCCTAACCCATAGATATTGTGTTCTCTTCCTCTCCAAGAATTTCATTCAGTGGAGCTATTGGGGTGGATCTAGATTATAATTAGATGGCGAGGTTTCTTATCTAAAGATAAGGGATTCTACACCATTCTCAAAAATTATAACTTCCTTCTTCTTGTGATAGATCCTCATGTCATAATTTGACAGTCAATTCATATTGAGAATTATATCAAATACAATCATTGGTATGATGATAAGGTTAGAAATAAAATCCCATTTATGTGTCATTAGGGGGACTGATCGACACATCTTTGTTACAATGATACATCCTCTAAAAGTTTTGACTGATAACTCCTTTATTAAATTAAATTGGACATGTTTAATTTCATGGAAAAATGGGAATATATAAATGAATGTGATGATCCATAATCAAATAAATCATTGTCTAAGTTTGAGGAAACAATTAAATTACCAGCCACCACATCATTATAAACTTCAAATTTCATGGTTGTAATTGCGTAATCTTTCCCTTACTCTCGTGGCCTTTTCTGAGGCATGTTTCCTTGGAACTTAGGACACCCATTTTCAAAGTTTCCCATATCTCTATAATTGTAGCACTGAACATCTTTGAATTGTCTCTTACCATTGCATTCACTATATTGATGACCCTTTTTTCCACACTTATATCAAACTCTTATTCCTTTCAAGCATTTAACTAGATGATTCTTTCAACAGTTCTTGTATAATGTAAATTTCTTCATTCCCTTCTTCATTGGCAATTCATTTTTTCCATGGTTATTAGAATACCTCTTCTTATCTTTATTTCCCTTGAAAAAATTTTATCTAGAAAATTCCTTCTCTATTTTGATGGCACTTAATACAATTTCATCATAAGATGAAATTGTTTGAGGAGCCATTTCCCTTCGAAGACTTGTCTTAAGATCATTAAATAAATGATCAATCTTGTCTTCAAAATCATGTAGGTAATCTATAGCATACATGTCTAATCTTGTGAAGATATCCTCATACTCCGCAACACTCTCTTCTTACCTTTTCTTTATGTTAAGGTATTTCCTCTTCATTTCAGTTCATTGTTCATGAGGGAAATATTTTTCAAATTATATTTCCTTAAAAGTTCTCCATTCCATATCTTCTATTTATTCTTCCCCTCTGGTATTCTGGATCAAGGACCACCATTGATCAGCATCACCCTTTAGGCGATATACTTCCAGTACTACCTTTTCATTTTCATTGCATCTTAATGCCAGAAATATCTTTTCAAGGGACTTGATCCATTGATCAGCTACCACCAGATTAGTAGTCCCACTAAAAGATGGTGGATTCAACCACATGAAATGATCCAATACAGGTGTAGCATGGTTATTTGACAAAGTTTGAGTATTTTTTTCCAATATGGTCATGATATGATCCATTACAGCACTGACTGTGTTGACTTGATCAGTGGGGAAATCCCTACATTGTCCATGGGTATTGATTCCCCTTCTTTCATTTGGATCCATAATTAAACAATGGAATAAACTAAATTAGGTCATAGTTCATAATTTCCAACTAGAAAAAACTTAAGATAATCTGAAAATTTATGCACAACTAATCTCATAATAATAATAAAAATTATATTTACTTTTAAATACTTTATAATGGTTCGTAAAGAAAATGTGAGTTATCTTAAGAATATCCCCAGGTGTGTCAAACTAAGTGTGCAGTAAGGCCCGTTATTGTGTGTCAGGATACCCTGGGTTAAGCCTGAAACTCCTTGTCGAAGTTTTTACTCCTAGGTACATCGGTTCCAGAACCATGTCCACTTATAGTATCCAAAAAGGGGTGTATTTTCTAGGAAGACCCACATAATCCCTATTTTACCAAAATTTTAGGATGTTATTCTATGATTATCTTAAAAGTATAACTTAGGGTTATTTTATCTAAACTATTTTTCCTAAATATAGTTTCCAAGGTTGACACTAAACTTCCTATGATACCAACTATAATGCCTCGACCCCAGAATCCTGGAGTTGGTCTATTACTTATTACATTGGCATGATTATAATGAAATAAACCCCAAAGGAATGAACAGTTTAGAAGTCCTGAAGAAACTAGATACATACATGTAAATCATATTACATTAGGAAAGGTAACAAAATACAATACATAAAAAAAACTAATAAACTGCATCCACAAGAACTCAATAAAACATCTTCTCTTCATAACATGTTGAAGGTAAACAAATGAAAGGGGTGAGATAAAATGCTCTGTAAGGGTTACAAATAGAAGAATCATGAAAAAACAATAATCAAATCATAATCAAATTTTCATAGTCAATATGTCATGGTAAATAAATGAAAAACACATGCCATTAATAAACTGAGAATTAAACTGCATCTATAGATTTTGTCATAGTGAAAAACTCATGGATATTAATAACTAAAAATTAAAAAATAGAATTATTATTAATTATAAATCATTTATCTGTCACATGATACCACTATACCATTGAAATGGTTTATGTTTGTGGGTAAATACCCATCTGATTCTGTTTTGGAAACAAACTCAAAGGGTTTGTTGCCAACTGACTTGTCTCATGAGACCTATCAATGCATGGATGGGATATAGAAGGCCCCACCCATCACTGAAAGTCCATATCATTCTTTATACATATATTTAATAAAATTACAATATTCTTTCTCGATATCCTATAGAATAGAGGATACAGATTCATCAATATTTTCCATTGTTAAAACAACATCCCGAATAAACAATGTATGTAAAAGGGTATATGGATTAAGATAATAATAGTATCCATGAAACCAAAATATGGATATATAATATATTTACAAGTTAAAATAAAAAATGATCTCAAATGGGTAGTAGTTACACCACATAAGCATTATTAGGTGCACAATACCAAGTAAATCACAATGAAATGGAAATCGAAACAAAGTCACTTACAACATTGTAATCAATAAAGTTAATTATCATAAAGTGAATCAATAAATACTGTGAATATTAATATAATCATGAAATTATATATATAATGGAACTAAACATACACCATATACAAGAAATAAGTGGTGAACAATGGAAATATCATGGAAATAAAAGTGAGATGAGAAACCCCTTACCTTATGCCCGAAGGTGTTCTCGATTGATCTTAATGACCTGAATTATCAAATTTATCTTCATTAATTAATAATTAAATAACATAATCTAAATTTAATTTATTTATTATAACATTATTCGGTTCATTCATTTCCTTTTTGATGGGTTTAAGAGGTTCAATTTTATTGTTTTGGAAGCATTTTCTTCCTTGGTTTTCATGATTGGTTTACTTGTATTCATGAATGGAAGATCATTTAAAATGTGGTTAAATATCCAGAATTGTTAATATTTATTATTAGTGAAATTAAAAAGTTATAAATTATCTTATAATTATTTTGTTTATATACCATGAGGATGACTCGTTAGATAAAAGTTAACGATAAACGATTAGATTAACTTGGTGGTTTGTGCACAATGAACTTGTTTTGTATTATTATTTTATATTATGAGTGTGTAAGGATTATAGAACTTTGAATAAAATAAAATACATATATTATTATCTATTTCAACCATTAAAAAGGTTTCATGGCCAGTCTTGAATATAGTAATAGAAATTGAAAACTTGTCTTCCTTGAATGTGATAAATTAACACATCTCGGACGGTGTTTTCATTTTTATTATAAGAGGAGGGGGGAAAGAGAGATGATGATGAAATATTCCATTAGAAGAATAAAATTCCAGTTCATGTAAGTTACTGAAATTATCATATCATTTGGATGAGGGTAGGTGAGTAGAGAGTAACAAAAGAATGGAACTTGTAAAATAAGATGAAGGAAAAAAGGAATATAGGGTCACCTCTGGAGTACTCCTCCTTGAGAATCTCCTTAAGGCCTTTGTTTTTAGCCTTTTGGTGAGACCATATGGTCTTGGATGTGGGGGTGGGGGGGTTTGAGAAGTTTATTTGGTATCAATTAGGTAAGGATCAAAGCTTTAGTGGTGTGGGAGGAATAGGGGTTTAGGGGTGGTTTATATAGTGGAGGGGAGGAGGGTTTTCTTAATATTTTAATCATTAGTTTATTATTATTCCCTAAGATAAGAAATGGTGATAATTACATGACCAAAAATAGTAATAAGTGCATGTGAGTTCGAACTAAGTGTGATTACATCATCATAACATCATCCATGACTCAATAAATCATGTATTTAGCATTTATCATAATTTATCGTATTTTACTATTCACCAAAAATTGAAGTATTTCATAAAAAACCCAAAAAATAACCCTAACCATTTTTTGATGTGTAGAATACAAAAAAGAACTCCATTTTTCAAAAATATTTTTTTTTAATATGATAAATTTAATTTTTAATTAAAATCATTATTTAATCGAAAAAAAAATACCAACACTTAAAATATCTATCTTCATTTTTAAGGTGCCTAAATTTTACTTACACTTTTATGGGTAAGGTTTCCATTCATAAGGGTCATATTAATATTCATAAGGGTAGGTTACTATTCATAATGGTATATTACTATTCATAAGGGTAAGTTACTATTCACTGAAAATTAACTTGATTCTATCATACTCCAAATATCACCCTGATCGCAATAGTGTATGTTTGTTTATTGAAATTCAAAAACACAAAAGTTGAAAATTTAAGTTTAATGGCTAGGTTATGACTTTCTCCTATAAATAACCAAGTGTTGTTTCACAGAGACTTAGTGCTTCATACAATATAGGCTATGAATAGAAATTATTTAAGAGGAACATGCCATAAAATGTTTGGGGTGTTATAGAGGTAGAAGACATAGGGGTACCTTCAGGTACTATTCTCAAACTACCTTACCAAATATTATGTCTTATTTACTTTCTCCAATTTAATTTATTTATCAGTTTCAATAATTCATTTAATAATTTTTTTAATCCATCAAATTCATTAAATTGATTTAATCTCAAATAGATCTTTAATTTATTATTCTTATTTTTATATTGTTTTACATTTAATACATTGATTCTTTTATTATTTTATAATTAAGTTTTTATAAATAGGGTTTTTTTATTTTTTTAAAAGGGAAATTCAACCCCACCCCACTGTTTCCATTTTATCTCATATCTTCAACCTGAATTTGGTATCAAAGGGGTTTTGACTTATTAATTTCTTCGTTTTTGAATTCTCTCAAAGTTTTTATTTTCAAAATATTTAACCAATTTTTTAAATAAAGATCACTTTATAAAATGGTTTCTTCAAACACCCATGGTGGTCCCAAAGGACAATCCTTGGGTCATGATTTGTTTTTTTATGGTACTAATTATGATTATTATAAATATAGAATGTCTAATTTTCTTAGATCTATTGGCGAACCTATTTATAGAATTTTTATACATGGTTATTCTATTACATATAATAAATAAGTAAAATGGACCACTGATGATATTTATACTTTTTAATTATATGGAAAAGCTATGAATGAATTAAATAGTGGTTTAGATGTTAATGGGTAAAATAGAGTTTCTTCATGTACAACCACATGTGAAATCTAGAAATTATTAGAGGTTATGAATTAAGGTATAAATAAATTTAAGGATATAAGGATTGACATGTATAAGTAATATTTTGAGAGTTTCTCTATGCATGAAAATGAATCTATCACTATTATATTTACTAGATTGATTGATATTTGTAATGGATGAAGATATCTTGGAGATTATCTTTCTATAGAAACATTGGTCAAGAAATCCTTTTTGGTTTTACTAAGTAGTTGGGCAACAAAATCACCAAAATCCAAGAATTTAAAGATGCTAATAATATTTCAATCGAAGAACTCATTGGTTATCTCCTGACATATGTGATAACCATGAAGCAACAAGCTGAAAAGTAGGCTAAGGAGGTCAAGGAAACTAAAAGAACAATTTATTTCAATGAAAACAATGACGACTCATCCAAGAGTGACCCTGGAATTAACATCTTTACCAAGATAATAGATAAGTACAATAGAAATAAGATATTCACTCAAAACATCAAAAATCAAAATTAATAATTTGAAGTAACTTGTTTTGGTTTCCAAAAGAAGGGACGCATAAAACCAGATTTTACCTTGAATAAAAAAATGTTTAAATATAATAATCAAGGTAAGAAAGATCTAGATATTTCAACTTGGATCACAAGAGAAGATTTTATTGCAATAGAAAAATCAAGTGACAAAAGTCCCAAGTGTCTCATGACACATGTCGAGGATGAAATTGAGGTTAGTTTTAAAATTTATCTCTTTCCTTCTCATTCCTCTTCTTATTATTCTACTTCTTCTATCACTTCTTTCAATTATGAATATCTTCTCAATGACAAAAATTAACTTCAAAATGGTTTTTGTGATATTTTTTCAAAAATCAAAGGTCTTAAAAAGAAACACAATCTTTTTTTTTAAATATTATCTTTTAAAAGACCAAGAGGACTTTATTTCAAAATTAAAAAATCAACTCGATGTTGAAGTTTTCAAAAATGAAATCAAGGATCTCAAAAGATATATTTCAAAATTCACCCAAGGTGAACAGTCTCTTAATATGATTCTTGCTTCTCAATGCATTAAAATAAATAATCATGATTTTGGATTTTCAAAACAAAATGTAACTTTTTCACAAAAAAAACTTTTTTATAAAATGAATTTATTGAAATAAATTTTATAATTATTAAAAGAAATATGGTCATATTATCTATGAGTGTAATTTTTAAAATTATATATATGGTAGACCAAAAATAATTCTTATCTATTATCCATTTTATAAAATAAATTATCATTATAAAAAAATTTGGGTTCCAAAATCGTGACTGAAATTTGTTTTTTATTAGACTTGGTAACCCAAAGTAAAGTACAAAATCCTCTCAAAGGGGGGGGTGAAGTGGTGAAAGACCAAGGAATCCCCTTGTAAGATTGCCCAAAAATCCAAAGGAAAGGAACCCAAACTGTCATAAATCATAATATCTTCCTCGGGCCTTCCCTACTAAGCGAGCACGTCGGCCACAAAGTTCGCCTCCCTCGAAACATGGAGCTTCTGGCCCAGGAAAATCTCTCTCAAATATCTTTGTATTTGGTAAACCATGTTCCACAGAACCTCCTGATGACCCTTTATGGACTTCACCAAAACCTCAGAATCAGATTCAATCTTCGCCACATGGAAATCGCGACTTCTACACAATGACAAACCAGAGAGGAGTACCTTCACCTCCACACCTAAGGAAGAGCACGGGCCATAGAAGGCACTGAACCCCAGAAGCACTGAGCCTTTTCAGTCATGAAGTACCCCTCCGCCTCTCATAAATCCTTTTAAAAAGGATCCATCCACGTTAAACTTCAGGCCTCCGAGGGGTGGTGACCACCTGGTCCAACAACCCCTATTATTCTAGGCATGCAGGGATGGTTGAGAAACTTGCACACTATGGCTGATGATTGTCAGCCCTTCAACAGCAGACCCATCTCCATAATCAGTGACTTTAGTCTCATTTGAAGGAATAGAAAAGAGACACGGGAGCCCCACTGAACCTTGTTCTAGGCTTCCCATAGTGTCCAGCAAATAGAGGAAATAATAATTGTCTGAACCTTTCTTTCTATCACACTACCCTCCGAACCCTAGAACCATGATTCCATGTAACCTTGTAGTGTGGGTTGCTCCCCAACCAAACCTGGACGGGGTGAGAACCAAGACCATAAGAACTATGCCAACCCGCTCTAAAATATAAGATGAAAATCCAACTCAATCTTATGATACTTGTAGTAGAGACAGCGAGAGACCAGTGGGATCCCTTTCTTCCATATGTTTTCATCCGTAGAAAGAGCATTGGCCCTGATTCACTGGGTAAGGAAGTTCATCTTTATATGGATCACCTTTCACCAAATCCTGGTAGCCCAAACATCACGATGTCCCTATGCATGTAGCAGCCGCTTGTAGTTATCGATGATAAATCTGCCCAAAGATGACCAAGTGAAGTAGAAGGTATCTGGAACATCTTCCATGAACACCTTCTCAAACACCTTCGCCTGACCAGGAGTAAGATTGGATTTGATGAAGCTGGGGATTGTATTAGCCTCCTTAAACAAGAGATCTTGATGGGGGTAGTTGGGGAAATCCAACATTCCGCCCGACCAGTTCTCCTTCCAGAAGCGGACCTCCCCATGCCCAACGATCCACCGATCCGAACCTTAGAGAGCCTAGAGATGCAAATACATGCAGCGGGCTAGCCAACAGCACCGAGGGTCGCCCCCCCCCCCCCCCTCTTCCGCCCGATGATCACCATAACACCACTTGAAAAACGAATCCCACAGATATTCCCCCTGATAATATCCCATACCAACCATCCATGCATGCTTTGGATGGTTTCCCAAATATCCTGGAGATCCACTCCACCTTCCTCAATCAGCCTGGCCATACGAGCCCATGAGGCTTAGTGGTAGCAGCCCTCTTGTTTGGAGTCCCACATGAAAGCTAATAGAATTTTCTCCTTTCAATCGACAGTCCCTCTGGGAGGCCTAATCAGTGAAAAAACATGCATAGGTATGGATGACAAAACATTGTTAATGAGAGACACCCTCCCACCAAAGGACAGAAGGTTGTTTTTCTAGTTGAGGATTCACCTGAGCATTCGATTGATGATGTCTTCAAAGTGATGCTTCCTAATTTGCCCATGAGAAAGTGGGACTCCTAGGTATACCATTAGAATTTTCTTCTGATGGAACCCCATAATTTCCTGAATTCCCCTACAACGTCTTTCCGAACATCTACTGGAAATGAAAACTTGGATCTTCCCCTTGTTGAAAGCCTACCCGCTTAGGTGCTCATAGGTGAACAGGATTTCCATGAGGTTGATAAGGGATCTACTCCTTCCATTAATGAAAATTAGGATGTCATCTGCAAACATGAGAGGTGAAAAAATCTCAAAGCCACACCTTCTCCTGTAAGGGGATAACCTTCCAACCTCCGCACTTTGGTCTAGATTCTTGGATAAAGCATCTTGATCCAAAATTAAGAGATATAGAGATAAGGGATATCCTTGGAGAACCCCACGAACTTATTTGAAAAAACCAAATCACCTTCCCATAAAAGAAATAGACACCCATGGTGAAGAGAAGCACCTGAAACAAATGTCACAGAACCACTCTTGGAACCCGAACCTTCGCATCACCCTGATGATGAAGCTCCACTCTAACACCTCACCCGATACTATTGTTTATAAAGCCTTTCCACCTCCAGCAGCTTCTCTGCAAGGACCGCATGTTTAGCACATAGCATCACAAAGGTGTCTTCATCCCATGACTCTTGAAGACTCTCTTACAGGCTGTTAATATTGGCTTGTATTCTTTCCACCCCATAGTCATCCTGAGGCCGTGACTCAAGCCAACCCTAGATATCCACTTTGAGGCGGCTCAAACGATTGACGAGGCCATTCTAGGCCCTACCAGCAACCTCGTGGTCCCATGACTCCTTTAGCATGATCATGAAGCTCTCTTCCTTATGACTTGAATTCAGGTAATGGAAAGTGCTTCTTCATGAAACCTCTCTTTGGAGATTCAGAATGAGTGTCGCATGGTCGGATAGCAGGTGAGGGAGATGAGTGGCCGAAGTTTTTGAAAAGGAGTCCAGACCCTTCATATTCATAAGCCACCTATCTAGATGGCTCCAGATACGACTGGCTCCCCTCCTATTACTGCACCAAGTAAACTTGGGGCCGGTGAAGCCCAGATCAAACAAACCTGCAGAAGAGATTTGGAGTTTACACGGATTCTGTTTTGAATCGATGATAACCACAGTAGAGGCCTGATGCTTCCTAGATTTGGAGCCCGCAAAGGCTCTTTTGGCTTGCGCCCCGAAGCCATGAGTGTTCCAGAGCAGGATGGAAAACATTATCATATATTCCTACAGCTTCTATGGATGGAGGTGTTAGGTAGAGATAAACAGGGGGACACCAATTTCTTTGGATCTAGAGTGGATGAATGGTCTAGAAGGGGAGACAAAGGGCGGGCACCTGATAGGATATAGAATCTTCTTCTTCGATAGCCCATCTAGCTCTTTCGAGAACACCAATCGATTAGCGGATTGGCATTGAAACAGCCTTTCCTCCACACCACCTTCCAATAGAGAGATCAGAAGCAACCTCTGCAGAGATTACCAGGCAGAATGGATCGAGTCCTTCTGAAAAGTAGCATTACTGGACACCAGGATACTCACCAGAGGCTGCTGCAGAAGATTCGGGGATAACTGAGAAGAAAAGAGAAACGAAGGCGGAGACTATGGCATGGCCTTGTAGAGACACAGCAAGCTATCATGAGATCAACCGTCCTTGATGCGGAAGGGCACTGTATCCCTAGGAGGGGAAACAAAATATGCCTCCTCCTAAGGATCGTCGTGGATGACAGGGAGGAGAGAGAGGATGTAGGGGTGAGAACAGCCATTCGTAAATCAATGAGGTAACAACTTTTTTATTTCCATAATATTTATTAACAAATCTTAGTGGACCCAAAATTGTTTCTCTATCCTAATACTTATTATCTCATATTTCCAGAACCTATGCAATAAGTCTTACCTTTACACCAACACCTGAACTTTCTATTTACATGTATGCAGCACTTGTATTCTCTTGTTACCCTGATAGAATGATATTTTTCTTTACACATGTTATATATTTTTCAGGTTACTTTTACATATTGTTTAGGTTTTCAATTATTACTTTACACAACAAGAAAAATTACCCTTACATAAATCTAGAAATGTCCACTTTACTCTATTTCATGATTTTGATGATATATTGATTTTTTGCAGGTGTATAACAAATGTTTAAATTATTTTAATGGTTTTGTAAATTCATATTAATGTTATAGAATCTATGTAAAGTTTTTTTACATTATTTCAAACACTTTTTATGAATATTTATTTTTCTCTTCATTTATACATGTTTTTATAGTATAAAACTCAAATATTTTGTATTTATTATTTTGATTTGATTTTTTTATTTTAATTTTTTGAAAATAATGCTGTATTCTAATGATCTCATTCCAAAAAAAAATTAATGTTTTTAACGTAGTATCTTTTATGGTTGATATCATTTCTTGTTTAATATGGAAAGAGATTTGAAATTCAAATTTTGAATATTATAGAATAAATCTATGAAATATTTGTGTGTTGTCTTTGAATTATTATTATGGAAGAGTTTTAAAATTTATAATGAGTGTTTTTAATTGAATTTGAATTGTTCAAATAATTTTAATTTCAAAGATAATTCTTTCAATAATATATATATCTCTATCCTCGATAATTATGAATACTATTATTATTATTTTATATTTAAATTTCCTAATGATGTCCTTAGAATTGTTGAGTTAATTATTTTTAAAGGTATTGAGGGCTTAAAAAATGGTGGTCAAGATTCATGGAACCTGAAATACAATGAGTTAAATACTCTCATGAATTCTAAAACATTACCAAAGGATGAGAAGTCTATAAATAGAGACCTTTGGAGGCCTTGTAAATCCACACACGATATCAATATTCCATGAAAATCATTCTCTAATTGTCAACATGTTCAATTTCTCTCAAAGTGATTTCAATTCTAAATCTTATTTCTCCTTTTATAGTGTGAATAAATTATAATAACCAAACTGATCTCTTCTTTTACTCTCATTCTCTCATAGTGTTCATCGTATTCATTGAGAGAATTGAGACTATAATACAAAGTGATTACTTCCTAGAAATACTATCATCTTCCTCCTTCTTCTAATATTAGTGTTCACTGCCTTTAAAGTGAGGGAATTTGGTTTTTTTACCATTTCCATTAAAAAGGCAAGGGACTATTTCTTTTGAGATTTTTAGCTTCATTGTTAAAGATCTAGTGTTTTTGTATGTGGTTTCTTGCTTTAACCTAAAAATAAGTGGGTAATTTTGGTACCTTGTATGACATTAAAGACAAGGGTATGATACATTAAATCCTCAATTGATTGAGGTGGTAGATGTATGTGTACCTTCTGGTACTATTGTTGAACTACCTTTCCAAATATTGTGTCTTATATACTTTCTACAATTTAATTTATTTATCATTTTTAATCATTCTTTTCATAATTTGTTTAACTCATCGAACAGTCTTAATTGATTTATTCTAAAATTTCCATTTAATTTATTCATACACTTTCTATATTAATTTTATTTTAATAATTTGATTATTTAAGTCTTTTATAAATAAGTTTTTATAAATTTTATTGGTTTTATTTTTTTAAAGGGAAATTCACCCCTTCTTTCAATTTGATCTCCTATCTCTGACCTACACACTCCACCCCCAGATATACAATCGGACAGAGTGGACCATTCAAATCCTAGAGTACATGCCTTGAGCCTTCATGTTGAACTTTGGCCATATATGGGAGGATCTTTTGACCCTGGTGGAGTTTTCGTATAATAACAGTTATCACTCCACCATCAGTATGACACCATTTGAGGCCTTGTATGGAAGACCCCGTAGGTCACCACTGTTCTAGATAGACCCAGATGAGATCATGTTTATGGGCCTAAAGCATGTGTGACAAATAATATAGAAGGTTTATATCATCTAAGAGAAGATGAGGAATACCCAGAACTGAAAAAAGTATTATGCAAACCAACGATGGAGGATTTCAGAGTTCAACAAAGGAGACCATGTGTTCCTAAATGTCTCACATCAGTGAGGACTATGAATATTTTTCTAAGGTGGAAAAATATCTTTGAGATTCATTGACTAGATCTATATACTATGTAGGGTTGGAATGGTAGTATACCGCTTAGCCTTAGTACCGTAGTTAGATCGGGTGTATGATGTATTCCATGTGTCGTAGCTGAGGACATCCATACATGACCTGTCACATGTTATCAAATGGGGTGAGATGGACATTGACGATGAAGCTACCTTCCTAGAGTACCCGATGACCATTGAGGATTGGTAAGAGAGGATCCTTCATAGATGAGTGGTTCCCTTGGTGTGTGTTTTTTGGCAGCATGAGAATCTTCACGAGAGCACTTGGGAATGTGAGAACTAGATGTGAGCATATAACCCCTATTTTTTTTAGTATACTTTTACTTTTTGAGATGCAAATACATGATTTTTGGAGAATGTAATGACTCTTTTTTCCAGGTAACACTTTGAAATATTTTAAATAATATTTTTAGAGTTAGGTGTGGAGTCGGCACAAGATTTCATGTTCCATGGATCCTCGGTGTTGATATATTAAAAATGTTAAATTTAATATATCATATGCACAAAGTTTTTCTAAATTAATGAAATATATCTTAAATGGTGTATAAGATAGGAAAACTAAGACCACCATTAAATCTGGAACATAGGTTTTACCCTAGGTACAACATAACTTTTATGCATTTTAGGTCATTTGTTAAAGTGTAGTCGCTAGTAGATATTAGATAAAATAAATTAATCAAATTTATTAATTTATTTATTGTCTAATTTAATGTCTAAACCAAATAATCCTCTATAGTATCCATGTTATGGAAAAATCATAGGATTATCCTTACAACCCTATAGATTAGAGGAGTGGGTCGTGGAGGAGAGCATTGGTGGAGATGATGACGAAAGAAACAAATTTGTCAATGGTCCCTCGTTTGAGAACACTTTCATCAAAGAAGTTCTTAGATCCTAAAAATGAAAATGATGTGAATTTATATTCATCAGTGATTGATATGATATCAAGGCAGGGAATTTTTTTTGGATTAACCCTCACTCTTGACTTATCCATGAAGAATGCGAATTAAATCATCTGGAAATTAATTCACGAATCATCTTTATTGGATTATCCTTATTTACTTTAAATTAATAGAATTTGGAATTTTTGGAATATTTTTTATCCTCCCCACTCATTTATTTCTCCATCAAGAGATAAAGGATGACCCAAACAATGGTCAATGTTCATTCCTAGTTTTTTGTCTCATGATTCCCTTCATTCTTCAAATGTTCATCATTGATATTTTGTTTAACTGATGGTTTGACTATACCCAAGAATTAATTATTGTGTGATCGATCTTTGGAACAACATATCATTACCATAGGTTTAAATTCAGTATTGAAGGCACGATGGAGGCTTGTTGATGATGAATAATATCAGTGTTGTATCAACGTAGATTGGTCCACATGTTTTTGCATTTGGGTGATGCAACGCAATGGGAGATGGTTTAGAGAAAATGAGTGGTTGGAATCTGCCCAATGATGATGGATTAGGTTCGATCAACCTCTGATTCAAACTTTGCATCATGATTCATAGGAGGTGAGATGGTTGGATACACGGGAAGACCAGTAATTTCTGGAAAATCCCAATATACATGGCATGTAGTTCGGAAGAATACACACTGTGTGGAACCCTTCCATGGAATCTAAGGTTTAATTGTAAAGATAACTATCACACAGATGTGTGACCTGGCCACAAGCTATGTGACCTGAATCCAGAGACCCATCATGTACCCCTGGGTACATGGGTATAGACATGACCAATGTACATGGGAAATGTAATAGTACATGAGAACATGCTGGAGTACATGTAAACAGACATGGCAAGGCCAGATTTAGTGGGACACACTGTGTACACCATATACATGTTTTGTACCCCTTTTGGGTAGAGTGTAGTCCTAGTTTCCCTCAGTACAGTAATGGTATCGACATGGGTATGTTCCCTTGATCCATCCCTAATAGGGTACAATGAGTCATCCCATCCTGAGTATAGGATGAGTGATCCCATATAAGGTTTAGTTTTTGATAGATTCATGCATCCCTCTATGTAGCCTGAGGTGTGATCGTCTATCATTCTTCCCTAGGTTGGGTTCGGTATCTCATTTTAGACATTTAGGGTATGTGATCATGTCCCTAATGGGTTATTCCAACTAGGCTTAGGTATCCTCTATAAGTCTTGGACATGATCCCCTGCCTGTGTATTGATATCCTGTGAGTTCCAATACCTACTAGGAATGGAAAGTCTTTATGAGTGTGACCTATCGGACAAGTTCCATCTATATTAGTGAGACTTGAGAAGTATCTCATCTGATGAATCTGACCTATTGAACCTTGACCAAAATTTTAGGTGGAAGTGAGGAAATGACCTTACTTTGAGACTTGGTGTTTATCTTTTAGCATATCTGGGTTGTTATTGTATTTTCTTATGATGGAATCACATTTTTGATATTAAGTTAACCCTCTTTAGATGATTTGTGTTTGGTGATTTTGGGGTGTCCTTGTAGGTATGTTTATACTCACCTATATATGGGATCTTCCCACATTTTTCATGTATTATGAAGATGATAGGTCTTTAGATGAAGTCCTAGGAGGACTAGGAACAGGTGGATATTAATTGTGCTAGATGGATCGCAGACAGTTCCAGGAGTTTCATCTTGTCAATAGTCCCCTTGTGTTAGCAGTTTGGACTATTTTACAGTTATGGGTGGGATTTTATTTTGGATCGTTACTTTTATGTACTCTTTTCCATACTTTAATGTGGGATTAGTTGTATTCATGCATATTTGTTATCAGTTGTTTATCATTTTTCATTATACTTGTTCTTGGAGTTGTGTGTGTGTACAAGTACTTTATGTTAAGGCCTCCTATGTGTGTGATATGTTAAATTGGTGCTAGTCGTCATACCCTAACCTATTGGAGGTGGGTTTGGGATGTTACACTCAACTTACTTCCAGCCAAGTGGGCCCTATAGGTCTAGTTTTGACAACATTACTAATTTTTGTTTCATTTTTCACTACAGGAAAATTGATTTTTTTATGGTGGGTTATTTGCAACGGACTGAAATTCCATCACAAATAATCTATGAGATTAATTTATTTGTGACATATCAAATCATTCCTAACAAATAGATTTCCCATGATAGTTTTTTATGATGTGTGAACTAGCTCATCGCAAAAAAAAATTGGCCCATGTGTGCGCACGACAACAGGAACATACTATTTGTGATGGAATAAAAATTTGAGCACAAATATTTCATTTTTCATAGTTATTTGAGATGGACCGGTACATCCATATAAAATAACCCATTCTAATAAAGGGTATTTTCGATGAATCCATTGCAGATTTTTGTCCTCATAAAGGGTATTTTCAAAGCATTTGTTGCAAATACACCTACGATTGCATATTTATGATGGATTCCATCTCAATTACGATTATTTTTTATAGATCTGTCACAAATACTTTTTCATTGAGTGGGGAAAAATTAGATATGATCATTGTAAATGAATAAACAGTCCACCATAAATAAACACTTCATTGTAAATAACTGTAAAAAATAGTTTAAACGGTGGAAATTTCATTGCAAAAAAACTATAAATATGTGTAGCCCCCCCCCCCCTCACAATATACTCATAACCTTTCTATTTCAATCAAAAAAATCTCCACTTTTAGATTTATCCTTCTACTTAGTATATTTTGAAAAAAAATTACAAATCGTTTGCCAAAGTACCAATTTAAAGGTTTTTTTAAAAATTTATTTCCAATTATCATTAATTTTTTCTACTAAATTATTTTTTTTATTTATATAGTTTGTTGGTTAATTTAATTTAATAAACTAAAATTACATTTAATAAATATTAATATAGTTTACTAAAAATTTCAATAATTTATTATAAATTGTTATAGATTAATGATAAATTAGAATAAATTAATAAAAAATATAAATTCATATAAATTAAAAAAATAGTATAAATTGATATAAATAAATAAATATTTGTATAAATTGATAAAAACTAATAACAATTACTATAAATTGATGTTAATTAATAAAAAATATTATACATTGTTATAAAATGACTATAAATTTATATAATTTACTATGAATTCATATATTTTTTTATAAATTATTTTATATTCATAAAAAACTAGTATAAATTAATATAAAATTATATAAAGTGATATAATTTGGTATAAATTAGTATAAATTAATTATTATTAGTATAACTTTTTTTCCTCCGAATGGCCCGAAGGCCTTATTTTTTTATTTTTTTATAGATAATCCCCCTTTTAAGGGTTGAAGGGGAACCCGTACATGACCCGTAGGATGGCTCCGTTCTCAGACAATCTTCTCTTTTTCTGGTTCTTACTCTCAGAGTTCTAGGGTTTTTCTCAGCTCCTTGCATGGATAGACAATTTTTAGTGGCTATAATGTCACACTACTATGGTTATGGAGGTCGTTGGCACTCCCCTCCATCCACTTTTTCTCATGACATCTTTGGAGGATGTCAATGTGGTGCGTATGATTTTCTGATTTCACCATTCTATTGTTTGGTGCAGTTTCTTTCCGATGATTTCTTCTAATGGGGGGTTTATTCACCCTCTGGAATCTATGTTCCTGATGAGTTCATCTTATTTTTTTCTCCATTGACCGATCCTGATGCCCACAACTACACCTTCACCATCTTCCCCTAGAGGTGTATGAATTGAAGATCTAGATCTATTTCGGTTGCATTTTTGAATTCTTTGCTTGATAGGATTTTACCCCAACCTCCATCTGCATATCTAGTCTGTCTTCATTGTGAGGATAAAATACAAGCTTTATAGTCATGGTTTGTGGGTTGTTGTGGCATTTTTTTTAGTGGTAGAGGTGTCTTCAGGGATCTTACGATGGTTCTACTTCAGATGGTGGCGAGCTTGGGAGGTTTCTCATTTTAGGATAGTGTCACACTCAATGAGATCACCCACCTCACACTTCAGGTGGAAAGGGATCTTCTTGGCATCGGTCTCTTAGCCATCATTGAGAGACTTGATCATTGGTGGTGGTATCATGGAATTGGTAGATGTGTGTCAGGGCAAACAAGTCAGCTTCATATGATCAACATGGTCGGGCATTGGGTGGGGTGTATAGCGATCCAAGATTACCATATATGGATATTACATCATTTTAGATAAATATTCAGCACATTACAAAAGTACATTCCTGAGGACTATAATAGTTTAGTGTCTTTGGAAACATGGATCACAATCTTCTTGGTGAAATATCTTCAATGTTTCCCACAAAGATCTTCCCCTTTGGTACTTCTACTTAAAAAATTTCTTTATAACCTGAGGAAATTAAAAATAATAAAGGGTGACCTAGGATACTCATTAAGGGTAAATAAAGTAGATTAATAACAATAACGTGATCATAAGGGTGTGAGAACATGATAATAACATTTGAATATCATACCATGCATATCAAAGATCATATACATGGGTCATGGAACAACGATTGACAGTTCATAAGACATGAATCATAAGGTAATCAAGAGCATAAACCATGATAGGATAATCTAGGAATAAGACATAGAATTTTTGGTATACACATAATCATATAAAATATTATGTTAAGGCTATCTACCAAGACCTTAATACCATGTTAAGATTTAGAAAATCACCCTTTTACCTACTTCAAGCTTGGGCTAACAACCTGTGTACCCTCTTATTTTTTGAATTGGGATAACAACCCATGTATCCTCTTATTTTCAATCTTATTCTACAACCCATTTACCCTATTATTTTAGATCTTGGTCTAGAACCCATGTACCCTCTTATTTTTTAGCTTGGGATATAACTCTGGTACCCTCTTGTTTTCAGGCTTGGGCTACAACCTATGTACCCTATTATTTTTGGGATTATGCTACAACCTGTGTACCCTTTGAGATATTATTCCATTTATAATTACCCAATTCATTAGAGGGAGATATATTTCCCATCCATCACATAATGAAATCATACATACATGTTCCATAAGATAAAAAAACATTCATCATATCATGATCCATAAAAAGAGATGGGTTTCATAAACATTATTTCATAACCCATAAAATGAAATTGGTATTATAAAAATTTCATAATATAATAACATATGGAATATATATAGGTTTCATGATTATTTCATTCTAGAATAACCTATGAAAGGATGTGATTTTCATAATAATTTTATCATGGTATAACCAGTGGAAGAGAAATGGGTTTCATATCAATCTATTTGAAACATGATTTACTCATGGAAAAGATGAGGGTTCCATAAACATAATTATATAAAAACATAAACCATTTAGATAAATAATATGAATTTAATCCTTGGATAATATCCCTAGTAAGGCATAACTATATCAAAGGGTGACATCTTAGAAGGATAAATATTTTCAAAGATCACTTGGAACAATTCTTAAGTAAAATAACCTTTTATTGGAAATAATATAACATTTTCAAAATTCTTTTCTTTGAAAACCACGTTGAAAACTTATGAAGTAATATTTAAAAATAATTTAAATAGTTTCTTGATAAAAATATCCTTTCCACTTTGAAAAAATCTTTTTAAAACATAAAACATTTTGAAAACCTTTTTCTTTGAAAAAAACCTTGAAAACTTATAAAGTAATATTTGAAACACATTTTAAAAAAATTAAAGCATAAAAAATTATTTAAAATAAATTTACTTGAAAATTATCAAAAAATATCATTTAAAAACATTTTCAAATTTTAAAAAAATGGTTTGTGAATAAAATATATTTTCCACCGAAGAGAGAAATAAAGTCGAATTTTCTTAAATACATTTTCTTAATCATATTAAGTATCAAAGAGTGGGAAAATGATACCATTATATGAAGATATCATGAATAAATATGGGAGAATAAAATTCATAATATTTATTAAGATATGTATCATAATATTTCATCAACTGAAGCATAATTATAAATAATCTCGATAAACGATGAGATTATAGCAATAAATTGTTACCAATTTGGTAACATTGAATCATAATCTCCATGAAATAATAACAACACATGAAGCTTACAATATCTTGAAAGGAAATATATTCACGATATAACATGTCAAAGGTTATTATATACACCTCATAGAAGGATATAGGTCCATAACATGGCATGTGTCTCAAAGAAGGAAAATTTAGACAAAAATTACTTTATTAATTTAGTAACTTTTGAACCATAAACCCCATGAAAGAGAGATTGTAAAATGGATATGTAAATACTGATAAATTTAATTATAATAATAATATAATAAATTTATATGTATTATATGCACCACACAAAATAAACGAGTGGTGAATAAGGCATAAGTCTCGCAGAAATAAAAGTGAGACTAGATATACCTTTACTACTTGAGTAACTTTTTAGTCATGATATCAATGAAAGAATAAAATCAATTTAAACATATAATATCATTAAATAAATTTAATTAGTGATATAACATTTCATATCACAGTATATACACTACACAAACATAATAAATAGTGAATATAGCATATATCTCACAGAAATAAAAGTGAGATGAGAAAACTATTACCTTAAGTCTTGAATTTATTCATACACATTCAAACCTCTTATATAATAAATATAAATTTATCATAAATCTACCACATAACCATATTATTATATCTAATACCATATATTATTTTATTATGACTTTATATTACCATTTTATTAACAATTCAATGTTAATGTTATATTTCGGGTAATATCTGTTTTTTTCATATATGTTTTGAATTGTTATTCTTGATACTCTTAATTAGATCATGATTTACTTATTTAAAAAATGTAAAAAATTATATAATTATCATATGTATTCAGTATATAAATATTTATAATAATATATAAAATATATAATTATATAAATATTAAATGGAATACATCATTCATGGAGACGGTAGGTCGTATATACTCATAAACATTATTTCTGTTTTATTGTCGTATTAAAAGAAAGAAATTAAATGACATATGTATATATATATATATATTATAATTGCAGTATAATTATTATTTTATACATATCATATACATTTACTAAACTCATCCTTAATACGTTCATGCAAAGTGTGAATGAATCACATCGCTTTGAGGGTGCAGTAGTCCACACATCCACAAATGATGTTATCATATTTACACAAAATTGAAAGTATGAAGGTATGTTTTATATAATAATTCCAGAATCATAAATATATCATAAATATCACATATATAATATAAAAATATTATTTATATCATAATTTCCAACCATGAGAGGTGGTAAAGGAAAAACGAACAACATCATTTCGTGAGGCGGTAGACCACCGTACACACGAACGGTAAGTTCATTACCCATTTGATGGAAGTGTGTGTAAGTGTAGGTAAAACCCTTAGAAGAAAAAATATCATTATATTTAGGATACTTATTTTATTAAATAATTATAGAATATGAATAATTTATGGTGTGGATAAGGAAAATAAAACAAAAGTGCTTGTTGAAGGATGTTACCTATTCTTTGGGTAATTCTATTTGGTTTGCACCAAAGGACTAACTTGGTTTATTTCTGCCAAAAGTGGGGATTCTAGGATTAAGGGAGGGAAGTTTTGAGTTTACTTTGGTAGGTTTTAGATTATTCAAAGGGATTTATAGTTGTGTATAATTGAGGGGTAGGGTGAGTGCCTTTTTATAGAGGAGTGGTATTCTTATAAATATAAAAAGGTAAACACTATTGAAAGGTATCCCTTACATCATGTGCCTCCAATAATTGTCCTTTTTTATCCAAGGGAGGATATGGTTTAAATATGTCCAGAAAATGGATTTTTTACATGTTTCTAGGGTATTTGGACCCCCTAATTTAAATTTTAAACACTAAGTAAACTCGTTTTACCATAATCATTGTAATTAATTTTAATTAATTTCATTAATATTTTTTGTCAAAAAATAAGTTTACCTTATTATACATTATAAATTATTATGATTCTAAATATTGAATCAATTTTTTCAAATTCCAATCACATAAGTGATAGAAATTAATTTAAAATTAATCCTATATATGTGACAGAAAAGGGGGTTTTTTAAGTAAGAAGTTCAAAAGTTTGAAATATTTTTATATCCAATTTCAATGTGAAATAATTTACAATGACTTAAATTAGATTACTTTATGTATAATTGATATAAATATCCTTTAAAAATAATTTAACATATAATTAAAATATATAAATAAATAAGATAAAAACAGGTTTTAATTAAAATTCAGTGTTTTTACTATCATTAAATTATAAAACTTCTCTAAAAAATACCAAAAAAATATCCAAAAGTAAATTTTTATATTCCTATTTCAAAAATTAAGTTTATTTTTTCAAATAAAAATTATAAAAGTTTCAAAATTTATATTTAAAATAAGTTCTTCATTAAAAGGAAGTAAAATTACCTTTTAGAAAAATACACCTTTTTATTCATATAATTGGATTTATTATTATATTATGCCTATAAAATCTATTATATGAGTATAAAAATTTATTAAATTCATAATATATAAATTTTATTAAAAAAAAATCATCAAAAGTTTATTGTTTAATTTATTGAGATAAAAAGGTGTTTTGTACATAAAGAAATAGTTTTCTTAGAAAAGGAATATCTTTTTTTTCAAATAGTTCTTATTTTAATTTCTAACTAATTGATAACCAAAGGAATCATTTTATATACATGTGTAAATAATATTTTCACACTTTATTTAATATTATTTATAAATTCAATTCCAATGGCTAGGTGGTAACTATAATGATATTTTAATAACAATATTAATAGTATATTGTAGTTCGGTAAAACTCGACCTTGCGTGTAACGCAAGCCAAACTTAGTGCTTTCATATGACACAAGCTATATTCAGGGTTGCGTGAAATTCATAATATCAAAAGGATTAAATTAATTTGGAAAAAAATCACAAAATCTCAGAGTGTTACGTTATATCCCCAATAAAATGAATTTCTCCTTAAAAAAATTTTTGTTTTATCAAATTTTTAGTACTTTAAAGCTCTTTTCTTAGAAACCTATATCATAAAAATGAATACTAAAACTTCTTTTAAAAAAGGTAAAATTGGAACCATAATGGTTACCCAAAATAACTCATAACTAGGTTTCCACATAGGAGAAAATAGGTTGGTATTTAAGATTTTACATATAAGAAAAATATAAATAATTATAGATAGTGATAAAGATCATTGATCACAATAAAGTGGATGATCCAAAAAAAGTTAACAATCACAAAACCAAAAAACAAATAGGTGTGAAAATGGTCATTGATATCATCAAAAATGATGATAATAGGATAAAATTTTATTTCAATACCCTTTTAATAAAGTTGAATAATTTTCATGAGAAGATATATTTTATTTATTTTAGCACAATCTCATATTTTCTTGTGCCTTGATCAATTTCCACTTCATCTATTATTCCAAGAAATGAAGGTAAATTTTTCATTCCTAAAGCATTATAAGATCATGAGATCCACAAATAGAATTATGGGTCATTCCATATGCTTTTATCACAACAAAATGGTCAAAAAAAGTTATCCAATATCCATAAATCCTCATGTGGTGAGATAATACTTTATTCTATAAAACTCATCTAAAGTTTAACATAAACCATTCCATAAATGGTTAACCTTGTAACCCTTATGAAATATGAAAGTACATAACTTTATAAATAAGTTCATTAAATTTCTCAAAACCAACGTAACATTTATCTTCCATATATCATAAAGTATCTCTTATGTTCATATACCAAACATGTGAATATCTTCATTGTGTATTCTCTTGAAACATATTAATAACCTGAATTACCATAAATCCTTATTGAAAACATGGATGTTTCCTTATTCAAAATTTTATTAGATATATTCCTTAAATCCAAAAATGTTGTAAACTCAATCCATGGTAGCATAAACCAATTTTACAACAAATCAATAATTAGTTCCATGGTAATTAGTACAATCCAATATACTTTATCCATAATCATATCTTTATACATTCTAAACACAATTTTCTCAACATCAAGAACACATTAAGGGTTACCTTCCCTTAATAAAAATATATCCTTTCCATTAATTCAATTTTCTAGGTCAACAGCACCATTCAATATATTTTTTTCAAATATTTAATGGAAAACATATACTTCATGATTCATATAGCGTAATTCTTGAATTCTGATACATATGAACTTCAATTATCCAACTTTATTCTTAAACCATTAATTTGACTTAATCATATTATTCCTTAATATCCCTTTTCTATAATATGAAATATGAATCATTTCATAAGGTTACTCAACCTCAATTTAATCATGTAAAAAATACTGTTAGAATACCTCATACCTTTCACATATCATTTGTATTCTCTTTATCTTCATCAATATAACCAATATTCATGCCACCTTCCTGATTCTATTCATAAGATTTCCACTTAGGACATTTATTTTCCTAATGCTCATACTTTCTACATCTAAAAAAATTAATGCTATTTCAGATACTTCTAGTTCCCACTTTTGACTAAGACCATAAAGAATAGTGTGAGCAACACTTATCATAGAAAAAAAACCACATAATCATGAAAAATTACTTATAGGATGACTAAATCATGACACCTTCTTTTAAATATATGACACCTTAGGCTTAATCTTAGATACATACCTAGACTTTTCCTTATAAATAACCCTAGGTATCTCACTAAATATTTCTCATTCTTGTTTCCAAAGGTTCACTAAATCTTTCCTTTGATACTAATTATAACGACTCGGGCTTAACATAAATGGATATTACATAATTTTAGATGAATATTCAGTACATTAAAAAAAGTACACGACTGAGGACTATAATATTTTAGTGTCTCTAAAAACTTGGAACACAATCTTCTAACTTGGTGAAAGATCTTAAATGTTTCCCACAGAGATATTTTCCTTTAGTACTTCTATTTAGAACCTTTATTCATAACCTAGGGAAAGGAAACATAAGAAATTATGAGCTCAGATTCTCATTAAGGGTAAATAAAGAAGATATGTAATCATAACATGATCATAAGGGTATGAGAACATGAGAATATCATTGGAAGATCATACCCTGTATATCAAAGATCATTAAAAATGGGTCACGGAATAAATATTGACAGTTCATAAGACATGAATCATAAGGGAATAAAGAGAATAATCCATGAGTGGATAACATAGAAATAAGGCATAGATTTTTTTTGTACACATAAACATAGAAAACCATATGTCAAGGCTACCTACCAAAACCTTCATAACATGTTAGGCTAGGGATAATCACCCATGTACCCACTTATTTTTGGGCTTGGTCTAACAACCCATGTATCCTATTATTTTCAATCTTGGGATACAACCCATGTACCCTCTTATTTTTGGGCTTGGGATACAACTCATGTACCCTCTTCTTTCGGGCTTCATATACAACTTGTGTGCCCTCTTATTTTCAACTTAGGACACAACCTGTGTATCCTCTTATTTTCAGACATGGGATACAAACCATGTACCCTTTGAGCTCATATTCCATCTATCATTACCCAATTAATTGGAAGGATATGTATGTACCACCCATCATATAATGAAATCATGCATACATATTCTATAAGAAAATAATACATTCATCATATCATAACCCATAAAAAGTGATGGTATTCATAAACATCATATCATAACCCATGAAATGAAATAGGTATCATAAACATTTCATCATATCATAACCTATGGAAAGTATATAGGTCTCATAATAATTTCATCCTAGAATAACCCGTGAAATCAAGTGGGTTTCATAAGCATTTTATCATGGTATAAACCATGGAAGAGAAATGGGTTTCATATCAATCTCTTTGAAACGTGATTTACTCGTGGAAAATAAGATGGTTCCATAAAAATCATGCTTTAAAAACATAAACCACTCAAATAAATAATATGAATGGTATCCTTGGATCATATTCCTAGTAAGGAATAACTATATCAAAGGATGTCATCTTAGAAGGAGAAGTATTTTGAAAGATCATTTGGAATAGTTCTTAAGGAAAATAACCTTTCTTTGGAAATCATATAAAATTTTAAAAATCCATTTATTTTAAAGCCACATTGAAGACTTATGAAGTGATAATTAAAAATCATTTAAAACATTTCTTGATAAAACTATCCTATCCACATTTAATAATTCTTTTTAAAACATAAAAAAAATTGAAAACCTTTTTTTTTAAATAACCTTGAAAAATTATAAAAGGAAGATTTTAAAACCATTTTAAACACTTTAAAACATAAAAAAATTAAAAACCTTTTAATTGAAATTTATATTAATAGATCATTTAAAAACATTTTTAGAAAACAAGGTTTGTGAATAAAACAGATTTCATGCCGAAGAGGGAAATAAAGTCTGATTTTCTTAAAAACATTTTATTAATTATATTAAGTACAAAAGATTGGGAAAATTACTCCATTATATGAATATATCATGAATAACTAGATGATAATAAAATTAACAAGATTTATTGAGATATTGATCATGATATTTCATCAATGGAAGCATAATCATAAACAAACCCAATAAATGATGAGATTATAACAATAAACTGTTACCACTTTGGTAACATTGAATCATAATACCCATGAAAGAATAAAATTACATGAATCTTAAAATATCATTAAAAGAAATATATTCATTATATATAATGTAAAATGGTATTATATAAACCTTATAGAAGAATATAGGTCCTTAACATGGCATGTGTCTCAAAAAAGGAAAGTTGAAACAAAATTACTTTACTGATTTGGTAACTTTTGAACCATAAACCCCATGAAAGAGATATAGTCAAATGGATATGTAAATACCCATAAATTTAAGGATAATAATAATATAATACATTTATGGGCAGTATATACACCACACAAAATAAACTTTCGGTAAATAAGGAAAAAGTGTCACAGAAATAAAAGTGAGACTAGAAATCCCCTTGCTACTTGAGTAACTTTTGAATCACGATATACATGAAAAAATAACATCAATTGAAACTTTTAATATCATGAAATAAATTTAATTCATCATATAAAATTTTATAGGGTATTATATACACCCCAAAATAAGAATAATTGTTGAATATAGAATATATCTCACAGAAATAAACGTGAGATGAGAAAACTCTTACCATAAGTCTTGACTTTATTCGCACACATTCAAAACTATAGTATAATAAATATAATATTATTATAAATCTAACAAATAACCATATTCTTATATATAATACGATATATGATTTTATTATGACTTTATATTACCCATTTATTAACAATTCGATGTTAATGTTACGTTTCAGGTAATATCCTCTTCGTTTTTCATATATATTTTGACTTGTTATTCTTGATCCTCTTACTTATATCATGATTTAATTATTTAAATAATGTAAAAAATTATATAAATATCATATATATTCATTATATAAATATTTTTAATAATATATAAAATATAGAAATATGAAACGGAATATATTTTTCATGGAGACGGTAGGTCGTACGTACGCATGAACGTTGTTTCTGTTTTATTGTCGTATTAAAAGAAAGAAATTAAATGAAATGTGTGTGAGTGTTATCATTATAGTATAATTATTATTTTATAAATATCATATAAATTTACTAAACTCGCCCTTAATATATTCCATGCAAAGTGTGAACGAATCACATCGCTTTGAGGAGGCGGTATTCCACATGTCCACAAATGAAGTTATTATATTTACACAAAATGAAAATTATGAAGGTATGTTTTATATAATAATTAAATAAGAAAAAATATATCATATATATCATATATATCATATAAAAACAGTATGTCCATCATAATTCCAAACCATGATAGGAAGTAAAGGAAAAGCAAATGACATCATTTTGCAAGGCAGTAGTCCACTATACACACGAATAGTAAGTTCGTTACCCATTTGATGTAAGTGTGTGTAGGTGTAGGTCAAAACATTATAATAACAACATATAAGTATATTTAGGATACTTATGTTATTATACAATCAGGGAATAAGAATAATTGATATAGTGGATAAAGAAAATAAAAAAAAAGTGTTTGTTAAAGGATGTTACCTCTTCTTTGGGTAATTCCTTTTAGTTTGCACCAAAGGACTAACTTGGGTTTCTTTAGACCCAAATTGAGTATTTTAGGATGAATGGAGAGAAGTTAGAAACTTATTTTTTTTCATGGTTTGGATGAGATAAATGGATTGATAGGTTTGAATAAGTGAGGGGGTGAGTGCCTTTTTATAGAGGAGGAGGAGTGACATTAATGTAAATATAAAAAGGTAAACACTATTGAGATAAATACATTATATATTGTGCCTCTAATAACAGTATATTTTCAATTAAAGGAGGATAAGGTAGAAATATAGCCAGATAATGGATTTTGGACCTGTTTCTATGGTGTTTTTCCCATTAAGATAAATTTTAACCAATAAGTAAACTCGTTTTTACTTCAATCGTTGTAATTAATTTTAATTAATTTCACTATTTTTTTTAAAAAAAACTAAGTATATATTATTATAAATTATAAATTATTTAGATTAAAAATATGAATTTTTTTTCCAAATTTCAATCATAGATTTGGCATAAATTAATTTAAAATTAATCCCATGGATGTGATGGGAAAGGGAGTTTTTAAAGTAAAAAAGTTCAGAAGTTTGAAATATTTTTATAACTAATTTAAATGTGAAATTGGTTAAAATGACATAAATTAGGTTAATTTATGTATAATTCATCTAAATATCCTTTAAAACCAATTTTAAATTTAATTTAACTATATAAATAAATTATATGAAAAAACAGTTTTCAATTAAAATTCAGTGTTTTTTCACTATTCATAAAAATATGAAACTTCTCTGAAAAATACTAAAAATTCACCCAAAGTAATTTTATAGATTCTGATTTCAAAAATGAAGTTTAATTTTTCAAATAAAAATTTTAAAAGTGTCAAAAATTATATTTAAAATAGGTTCTGTATTAAAAGGTGGTAAAATTACCTTTTAGAAAAATACTTCTTTTTATTCATATAATTGGATTTATTCTTATCTTATGCCTATAAAATATATTTGATGAGTGTCAAAAAATTTGACTGAATTAATAATATGTAAATTTTATTAAAAACATTCATCAATAGTGGTTTGTTTAATTTATTGAGATAAAATGGTATTTGTATATAGGGAAATAGTTTTCTTAGAAAAATATATTTTTTTATTTTCAAATAGTTCTTACTTTAATTTCTAAATAACTGATAACCAAAGGACTCATTTTATATATATGTGTAAATAATATTTTCACACTTTATTTAATCTTATTTTTAACTTCCATTACAATGGATAGGTAGTGACTATAAAAATATTTTAATAACAATATTAATAGTATATTGTACTTCGGTAAAACTCGGTCTTGTGTATAACGCAAGATATTGAAGAAACTCATCATTGGGTGTAACACAAGCCAAACTTAGTGTTGTGTGTACCAAAAACGAATTTAATTGTTTCATTTAGTGCAATAATAACTTGGTG
The DNA here is from genome assembly GCA_963277665.1 of Viscum album. NCBI lineage: Eukaryota > Viridiplantae > Streptophyta > Magnoliopsida > Santalales > Viscaceae > Viscum > Viscum album. The sequence continues at coordinate 772,904,388 of OY728126.1, forward strand.
TTGCATGAAATGCAATCCAAACTTAGTGCTTTTATGTAACACAAGCTATATTTACAATTTCATGAAGTGGAGAATATCAAAAATATTAAATTAATTCAAAAAAATTCAAAAAAAATTAGGGTTTTACAAGGAGGTTGTTCTCACAGCTTCATTCGGTGGTGGTGGTGCGTTATTATGTTAGAGGGAATCTGGAAGTTGGGTGATAGAGTCATTTGTTCATGGTGACGATGTCTGGTGCTTGCAGTGACGGCATCAAGCACGATGGTTGGCGTGTTGATGTTGGCCTTGGTGTCAGTGTCATCAGTGTTTCATTGGTGGAGAAGGGAGAGACAGGCATGGTAGTGGCTACTTACAAGATGGGTGTCGTCAGTGTCTTCTTTAGCACTGTAGAATCATTTCTGGTTTTCTGGTTGATGTTTGTGAGGTTGTTTGGACCATGGATTTGTGGGTTGTCAGCAGCATGACTTACATCAGAAGAATGATTCAGTGCATCAGGTTGGAAGTGTTGAGGTACTGCTAGGTTGGCGGCCTCATTTTGAGGGATGGGCATGTCGACACTCATTATCCAGCCTTTCATCTCCATTGTAGGATGAAGGGGTTCCTTTTCATGTGATTTTCTCACTTGGATATAGTTTGAAGATGTAGTGCATTTGGTAGGTGGTGCAAGCGCTCTTAGAGGCATCACCAGGTGGGTGGCTCAAAAGAGAGACGGGTGTGCTTACACCTATCATCTGGCCCTCCTCCCACATTGTGGAAGGAGGACTGCCTTTCCTTGTTGCATCTCCAGTATGATGCAATATTTTTGGTAGGGGAAATGCATTTTCAAACTAGTTTCATGTGGTGATGTCTACTAGCAGGGGGTGGCGGGATGTTTGATTGATGACAGGTCATGTTGTTGGATTCTCACTTTGGTCCTTCAGACAATATTTTGGCTTTCGGGTTGTTGGGGCTTCAGGTCATGTTTATTTGGGTCTTTAGACCCCTGGGCCTCTCAGTCATTTAATGGTTACCTCTCAAACCGCTTTAAAAGGGGGGTTTATTTTTATAATAAAAGGGATCGCGACCTCAACCCGTAAAAATAAAGAAACTATGAATTAGTATAATTTAGTATAAATTAATATAAATTACTATAAATTCCTCATAAAATAGTATAAATTGATATGCATTTTTATAAATTGATATAATAAGTATAAATTAATATAAGTCAACATAATTTAATATAAAGTAATAAAAAATAATATAATTTAATATAAATTTTTAAAAAAATAGCATAATTTTATATAAATCAATAAAAAGTATTATTTATTAGTATAAATTTACAAAGAAATAGTATTAATTAACAAAAATTAGTATAAATTAGGATGATTTAGTATAAATCGGTGTAAATTAATATAAATTGTTGTGTATTAGTATAAATTACTATAAACTAATATAAATTCGTATGAATTCATATAAATTAGTAAAACTTAATATAAATTACTATAAATTAGTATAAATTCATAAAAATTTGGATAAATTGATATAAATTTACATCATTTAGTATAAAATAATAAAAATTCATATACATTATTATAAATTAATAAAAGCTACTATATATTAGTATAAATTAATATATATTAATATATATTACTATAAATTAGTATTAATTCCTTGAAAATTAGTATAAATTATAATAATTTATTATAAATTGATATAATTTAGTATATATTACAATAAATTCCTATAAATTAATAAAAATTGGTATAAATTCATAAAAATAGTATAAATTAATATAAATTAGTATAAATTAGTAAAAATTGATATATAATAGTATAAATTAATAGAAGTTATTATTCATTAGTATAAATTATTATAAAATAATATATATTACTATAAATTAGTATTAATTCCTCGTAAATTATTAAAAATTTGTATAATTTACTATAAATTGATATAATTCATTATAAATTACTAAAAATCAAGATTAATTCCTTATAAATTAGTTTAAATTCATATAAATTAGTATAATTTATTATAATTTAGTACAAATTAATAAAAAATAGTATAAATAAGTATAATTTACTATAAATTGATATAATTTACTATAAATTGTTATAAATTAGTATAAATTCTTCACAAATTAGTATAAATTAATATAAATTAGTATAAATTAGTATCATTTAGTATAGATTATTAAAAATTAGTATATATTTCTATACATTGATATAATTTAGTATAAATTGCTATAAATTAGTATTAATTCCTCGCAAATTAGTATAAATTTTTATAAATAAGTATAAATTTGTATAAATTAGTATCATTTAGTATATATCAGTAAACATTATTATAAATTAGTATAATTTACTATAAGTTTATGTAATTTATTAAAAATTACTATAAATTAGTATAAATTTATATTTTAAAATTTATAAATTTGTAATAATATTTCAAATTCAATATTTTACAAAATATATTATAAAAATTAACTGGTTATTTAATGAAGAACATTTGTGTAATACATTTTATATAATAAAATAATTAATATTTTTTTATAAATTTATAGACCTAGAAAATAGGAAAAAATTACTATGAGATAATGACGAGATAAATCATTATAGATATCCAAATGGATATAGTATAAATCATATCTGGAGTGAGGGTTTCAAATTATTTATATCATTCACATCGTCAAATTCAGAATTTTTCTGAGAATGAATGCTTAAGTTCCCATGTAAGTAGTGTGACCTCATAAGATATGAAACGTTTGATAATTTTGAGGTTTATCTTTTGAGTTTTGTTTTTTGTAATGATTATGTATTTTGGAATCAATATGGTGAATGAAATTTAGAAGGAAATACACATTTTTTAGTTCCAAAAACATCTCAATTTAAAAATTTAGTACATGATTCTTCTGGCCCATATTTTCAAGTAACAGAAACTTAGGATGATGATTTTAATCCCAATTTAAAATAATCTAGAATTTATGATTTTTTGAAATCTGTTGAGGGGGCCTTATATCCTGGATGAAAGATAAGAAAATATAAATGTGTTATAAAATTTTTAGCTATTAAATCTAATTTTAGAGTGTAAAATAGATTCTTTGATCAAATTATTTCTTTGTTTAAATTTTTATTTCATGAAGGGAATACTTTGCTTGAAAATTTCTATAAAATAAAAAAAAATTATTCATAATTTAGGTCTTAATTGTCAAAATATCCATGCATGTTCAAATGATTACATCTTATATTATAGTGAATATAATTCATTATCTAATTGTCCAACATATGGACAATAAAGGTACAAATAGGTACAATAAGGAAAGTGTAGATTTATTCCTATTAAACAACTGAGGTATTTTTTGATTACATCTATAATAAAATATCTATTTATGTATCGCAAAACAACATCATTGATTACATGGAATAGATATAATGTTTCTATTGTAAAATTTTAAATCATCCTTATGATGGTGATTCTTAGAAACTCTTTGATTGGTTACATCCATATTTTTCCTTATAAACTCATAACGTATGGTAGGGTCTTTCTACTAATGGTTTTTTCCATTTGGTGCTTGCGATATTCAATATTCTTATTGATATGTTTTTATAACTTTTTACAACATACCTCCTTGGATATTGATGAAGGAACCTTATATATATTTTGTAAAGAGGAGATTAATTTTTATTTGAATCCATTTATTGATGAGTTAATTTTATTGAAGATAAAAGGTGTAACTAAATATGATATAGTTACTGGTCAAAATTTTATACTCAAAGATTCATTAATGTGGAAAATTAGTGACTTTCAGATGCATGGTATGTTAACTAGATTTAATACACATGGTCCAAAATCTTGTCTATACGACATAGCTAACAAAAAATAATTTATTCTTGTTAATGAAATATAAAAAAATAATAAATCTAAAAGAAACTCATGAATTTATAAATAAAGAAAATTTCTATTTTTCAGTAAATTAAATATTGGAGGTTACCAGATGGCTATGATTTTAATTTGTATCATTGTATTAAAAATAGATATATTACCAAGTTAAAAATTATTGATTTCCATGTCATCATGCAAAGATTACTGCCTATTGGCCTCAGAAGGCTGATGAATTATTCAATATGATATGTTTTTACTGAAATTTCATATTTATTCTGAGACATTTGAGTGGAAACAATAAACTATGATTCATTGATCATGCTGAAAAATATGTTATAATTTTATGTAAATTGGAAAAAAATCATCATCCTTGTATATTTAAAATTACATTTTCTATATGAAGTTAAATATAAAGGTCCAATATATTTACGATGGATGTACCCATTTGAGATATGTATGAAAAAAATGAATAATAAGGTATGTAATAAAGCATAAGTCAAAGGATCAATTGTTGAAACGTACTTATAGGAATAAATTTCCAATTTATACTTTTATTATTTTCAATATGAATATCCTTTAAAACATAATTGAATGGGTCACAATGAGGAAAATTTTGATGATGTCACAAACCACTAATTATAATTATTTAATCTAGTTGATCTTGGTTTTTTTGGTCATCTTGAATGATGGATTTCATATGAAGAACTCTACAGAGATCGTACATATGTTATGATTAATTATGAATAAATGACATGATTTTTGTAGTGAGTACTAATTTTAATTATTTTATGTAAAATATTTGTTAAAATAAAATTTATATTAATTATTTTTTAGATTATATGATGATCATACTAAAGAAATTCACATAAATTACCCCAGCTACCCTTAAAGTGCCAACATCATAATTTTTTCTACTAGTTTCAAGGGATGGAAAGTTAAATTTTTATGATAGAGATTATGAAATCAATTATTATTTTATTTATTTTTAATTGTATTTTTTATCTAGGTATTAAAATATAGAAGTTAAATTAATAGTCGATTATATGCACTAAGTAATTAACCATCCAAATTGGTCAAATTTTATAATGTGTATGTGGTTAATGGATTTAAATTTCAAACATGCACATATGTAGAATCAAAAAAATCAATGAAAGTGGTTTTTTTAAAGATATAATCAAAAATGAATTGAAGTTTACTTTTATGGCATGTTGGATGAAAAATTTGAGTTTTTTTATCTGGGGAGTGTCATTGGTTTGATACTGATTGAGGGTTGTGTGTTCATCCATGACATAGAATCATTGATATTAAATATAAAATTATTCTTATAGAAAATGAATCATTTTTTGGAATATAAATCACATTAATTTTATTATTCAGATTACTGTACTTCTTCAAGATATTTAAACAACTAGTGGAGTGTAATAAAAATGAAATATCATCAATTTATGGAAAAAAAGTGGTGTTGCTGAAGTAAACAATATTGACATTTTGAAAGAAACATTTCTGAATATATGTCTTAATCTGAGAGATTCATATATCAATGATGAGACCTCATAGTTAAGTTTTTATGATGTTAATAATGTTGATGATGTAACTAATGACTTTGATATTACAAGGGATGATGAAATTAAAGATCATATGGAAATTGATGACGCTGAGAAGGAAGATACGGACATTGACACTAATGAAACTGAAGAGGAACTAGAATATTATTATAAAAATGATGTATTATTTGTTTTCAATAAATATTTATTAATTTTTTATATTTTATATATGTATTAATAATTATTTGAAGGTAACATTATTTTCACCCAAATGCTTTCAATAAAAAGGTTCTATAATTTTAAATTATTTTTTTAGAGTATAGAATTTGTTATAAATTTAATTATATGTTTCAGATGTATTAAGATGATTATGATAACATGATTTATTATTTAACTAAGGATGTGATACCTAGTTATGAGCCTCATAATTCTTCATCTAAGGGTGTTTACCCAACACTAGCAATAAAAAGAGGTCAGTGCCTTGCGTGATTGATAATTCTAGATCTTGTTCCAGAGTGATGTCCATCCTTTGAATTTTATCCTCATCAGAGGAAGTAAGTTTAAATATGAATTTTATTTAATTTTAATTTATTTTATTTTATTTATTAATTATGTTCCCATTTATTATTATTATCATGTTTTTCGCATCTATTCATTGGTCGGGATAGTGCTATTTTTAGGAACCATTTTTTTCTCATGGGTTTCATGGGATCAGGTTCCCATTGAGTTACGTCATTGTATATTCGGGCACTAGTTGGTACATATAAATAAAAAATGTTTTTTATTTTAAATTTATATAATTTATAATTTACTATATTATTAAATATTTACAGGGTTTATGGTATCTTATTGATGAGGGCATGAGACTGTCTATTTAGGAGGCATGAGAGGCTTTCATGTGTGATCAATTCCATATGTTTTTATATATACTTTGGCGGAGTTCTATACAGATAGAATTTGAGACTGTATTTTAAAAGTTTTAATGTCCTCATAAACTAGATTATTTCCACACTCAGGCTTGGGAGGAATTATGCATGCAATTGATAAGAGATACTTTCTATAAGATATTAAATTCTAGTCAATAGAATCAGGGGAGATAAGATGTCGCACATAGAGCTGGGAGTCATACTTTCAGTATATATCATAGACATTTGGTAAGTAATATTATTTAATAATAAATTTATATGGTAAATCTATATATTCTAAAATTGATCCAACCATTATGAGTTTGATGTGTACAGATATATGTACATTTCTAGTAGTACTAGAAAAATTATGAGTTATAGACAATGATATATTTTGGTCATTGTTTTTTTAGTTTTTAAAATTATCATAATTTTTTTTTAATATTATTAATTTCTATTTATATCGTTGTAGGATACATATAAGACAGAGGTTTCTCACATACACAAGAGTCAAGCCTAAAAAGATGGTGGGCATGAGGCCTCATGTGAGTCACATTTTGATGAGGTAACTTGGATATGGGTGACAATGAATGGTCTTCATAAAGTTCAGGTGATTGGTATAAGTTCAAAATAGACCCTGACTAGTTAATATGACACTAAAATGATGGAATCATATGGATTTAAATGATTAGTATATCGTTCATTGTCATTTTATGATGCTAAGTATGGGGCGAGTGTAATGACCCGAATCCGGGGCCCTTCCACTAGTTCCCCGTACCCGGTTCGCCACATGACCTCAAGCGCATTTCCCCAAATGCTAGAGGCTTCCGACTAGCATCAAGGGCCTCGGTAAGTTCGTGGGGAAACTATGGCCTCATTTGGTAAGGTATACAAGGTAAGAAACAACAGTAAATAGTGGAAGCAGTAAACAGCATACAATACCGAAACTAAACAGCAGAAGCAATATATATAATATAACAATAATGTGATGATGTATCAAGTACAAGTATCTAAGGAATGCAGAAACCACAACAACGTGCTAAAATACAACGGAAAACAAGGTACTATAAGTAAATAGCAACTCCAACCGCATCGCGAGCCTGAGCTCAGTCCTATGCTCTCCAGCTCCAACCAGCAATCATATACCTAAAGTAGAAGGGCCACAATCCCTATCCACACCTGCAACCATATAACCTGTTTGGGCCGAAAATCGGGACCCAAACAGGGTGTGAGACTAATCCCAGTAGGCAATCACCACGATATCTGTGCCCAACTGTCAGTGAGTAATATAGAAAAAGTAAAGGAAATAAATGCAGTAGAGAATCATAAATACACTAAAGTAAACAATACTACCGATCTCCATTCACATTTATTTAACAGTTCAGTGCAATCAATTAGCTATCAACCAACAGTAAAACACTGACTCTCTGGGTGGATCCTACTAGAAAACCTCTCTAGTCAAGTAAACATACCAAGGCATAGACACTCTGGGAATCTCTCACTGTCAATTCCCATGTGGTCTTGCAATGAAAGATATAGACTCTCTGAGGAAGAACTTACGTCTAATTACCCTTATAGTCTCCCTACGTAACTAAGTACACTCCGAGGAAGCACAAAGTCCCATTCCCATAGGTCCTACGATCGATACTAATTATAACAGACTCTCTAGGGAAGTCCTAATCGTCAATTCCCCCTTTAGTCTACCACACCAGGTTCACTTAGCCCTGAGCAGTTTAGTCGTGTGTAAACGACTGATAGCAGCCTAAGTAAGTTTAGAAAATACTTGGATAATAGCTACAATTCATCCACAAGCATATAAACAGCAGGCAATACATGCAATTAATTCAACAGGCATAATAGAAATGTGCAATAGGGTTGCCTCGTAGGCAAAACCGTGCCAAACGGAAATAAACAACCAAAACAAGGGAAAACACCCATGGGGTGATCCTCAACCATGCTAACAAGCAATTACCAATCATATAATAACCTCAAGAATACAAGAAATCTAAGGCAGATAACAAAACAGGATCAAAACCATAACCCAAGATACCCGATACGTGGGTATCCGGAACTTTTGCATAAAAAACTCAAGGACATTCAACGTAGAGCAACAAACCACCTACCTCAATCCTGGGATATTGATATTATTGAACCTCGGCTTGTGAATCATCCTAGAACAGACTAAATCTGCAAAAATGTCTAAAACGTTCAACATAAAATAACTCTCACAAGAGGAGGAATCGGGAAACATGGCCAAAGAAGAACCGAGAAATCACCGTTGCAATTCTATTGCACCTAACGGCGTTCGATTCGGACAACCGGTGACGGATCGGTGGCTCATAGAAGAATCGGCCCTCTAGGTCGCTCTGGATGTAATTAGGCGGAGAAGAAGATGAAAACGGGGATTAGGCACGACCCCGGTCCGATTAATGAAATACAAATAAAAGTACACAACATGTACTTCTTGAGTACACGGCGTGTACTCACCTTTTCCGTACTCCATATTAATCGGACTCCACCTCATCACTACACCCCGTGTGACTGGCCCGGACACGGCCAACACACAGCCTCGAACGGAGGAAAAGTACACGGCGTGTACTTGTAAAGTACATGGCGTGTACTTACAAAATTTCCAGATTCTCCTATTTTTCTCAAAAACTGCCAGAAAAGGAAAACATACCTAAAAAAGAAGGTTCGGGTTCTTACAAACTTCCCTCCTTAAAGAAATTCGTCCCTGAATTTCCCTAGTAAGGTGGAGAAGAAGAAACCTCGAACAACTCTGGCCACTGTGATCACATATCAGCCTCCCTCTCCCAAGTCTTGTCCTGTACACGGCCGTGCTGCCATAGCACCCGCACTAGAGGAACAGACCAGCCCCAGAGTACCTTCATGTTATGATCAACAACTCTGATAGGATGCTCCTCAAACGATGCATCCTGCTCCAGCTCAAACTCCTCGGGTTGAAAAACATGAGACAGGTCTAAGAAATATTGTCGAAGCTGTGAAACATGGAAGAAGTCGTGCATAGCCTGATATTTTTGAGGTAACTGCAACCTATAAGCAACCAGCCCGACTCTCTCCAGAACCTCAAACGGCCAGACATATCTCGGTGAAAGCTTACCTTGTCTCTTTATCCTCTTGTGTCCCAACCTCGGGGTAACACATAGGAAAACCTAGTCTCTAACTCTGAACTGCAGAGGTTGCCTCTGCTGATCAACATAAGATTTTTGACGAGACTATGCAGTAGTCATCCTCTTCCGAATCAACTCTATCTGCTCTAAGGTCTCCTGAACAAGATGAGGTCCCAGCAAAGTTGCCTCTCCTACCTCTAGCTAGCAGAAAGGTGATCGGCATGGCCTATCGTACAAGGCCTCGTAAGGTGCCATCTGAATAGTTCTCGGAAAACTATTAGTATAGGCAAACTCTATGATAGGTATATTCTTTTCCCAAGAACCACCAAAGTCTAAAATGCAAGCTCGGAACATATCCTCAAGCACCTGGATCGTGCGCTCTGACTGGCCATCTGTCTGAGGGTGATAAGTTGTACTCAGAAGTACCTGCGTACCCAAAGCTTTCTGTAGTCCCTACCAGAAATGCAAAGTAAAGTGGGAATCCCTATCTAAAATGATAGTACTCGGAACTCCATGCAAGCGTACAATCTCATGAACATATAACCGTCCAAGCTCATTGACACTGAAGGTCTCCTTTATCGGCAAGAAGTGTGCAACCTTCATGAGCCTATCAATGACAACCCACACCGCATCGTTTCCTCTCGACGATCTCGGTAACCCTATCACGAATTCCATCACAACATCGTTCCACTTCCACTCTGGAATGGGTAGCTACTGTAAAAGCCATGTTGGTCACTGGTGCTCCGCCTTCACCTGCTGACAGGTGGAACATCTCATGAAAAAACCAGCCACATCTTTCTTCATACCTGGCCACCAGTACTGGCGGTGTAAATCACGATACATCTTGGTGATGCCAGGATGAACTGCCCAAACAGAGGAATGAAAGTCTTGCATTATCTCCTCACGTATATTAGCTGGCACCCATACGCGTCCCTGGAAATGCAAGATCTCATCCTCGCCAACGGTCCACCCGGGAAGAGGGTCCTCTCCTGACACGCTTTCCCGTAGGACTAGGCCTTCTGAATCTGCCAGCTGCCTCATCCGAACTCGGTCTAGAAGTACAGAGGTAACAGCCATAGAAGATAGGAAAGTATGACCCTGCCTGTCATGCACCTCCAAATGCATCTCCGAGAACAGAGCCATCAGTTTCCACTCATTGCTGGCCTCTTGAACTGCCTGTATCTGAGTCCTCCTGCTCAGTGCATCAGCCACTACATTTCCTTTCCCAGGCGTATAGGCAAGCTCTAAATCAAAGGACTGGAGATACTCAACCCACCTCTGCTATCTCAGATTCATGTCACGCTGCGTGAAGATGTACTTGAGACTTTTGTGGTCAGTTTATACCACAAAATGATCTCCCAAAAAGTAATGTATCCAGAAAAGTAAAGCATGAACAACCGCAGCCAACTCCAGGTTGTGCGTAGGATAATTCCTCTCATGTGACCTCAACTGCCGAGATCCATACGCAACCACTCGATCCTCCTGCATAAGAACTACTCTAAGTCCGATGCCAAATGCTTCATAGAAAACTATATAGCTCTTGCCCGGCTCCATCAAAACTAGGATTGGTGCTGAATTCAATCTCCCCTTCAACTCCTGGAAGGCTGAGTCACAGGCTTCTGACCAAAAAAACTTCACCCCCTTCTTAGTCAAGACCATCAACAGTGCTTCTAGGCATGAGAAGTCCTGTATAAACCGCCTGTAGTAACCATCCAACCCCAAGAAGCTCCGTACCTCGAAGACATTCTTCGGCTGCTCCCAGGTAACTACTGCTCTCACCTTATCTGGGTCTACTGATACTCCTATCTCTGAGATGACATGACCCAGGAAGTGAATCTCGTCCATCCAAAAGTGGCACTTCGAGAGTTTAGCATAAATCCTATGCTCCCTCAGTGTACTCAAAACGATCTTAATATGGGTTGCATGGTCGTGTCGAGTGTGAGAGTACACCAAGATATCATCCACGAAGACCACGACGAAGGAATCCAAGTAAGGATGGAACACTCAGTTCATCAGTGCCATGAAAACTGTTGGCGCGTTTGTAAGACCGAATGGAATAACAGTATACTCGTAGAGATCATACCTGCTCCTGAAGGCTGTCAGAGGTATATCTGAGGGTCTAACGCATAGCTGATGATAGCCGGACCTCAAGTTAATATTCGAGAACACCCTGGCTAATAGAATTTGGGTAAAGAGGTCATAAATCCTCGGTAAGGGGTATCGGTTCTTGACCATAAACTGGTTTAGCTTCCGATAGTCCACACAAAGCTTAAGGGTACCGTCTGCTTTCTTCGCAAACAAAATAGGCGAACCCCAAGGAGAAGTACTGGGTCTGATGAAACCCTTTTCTTGAAACTCCTCCAACTGCTTCTTGATCTCCTACAACTCAGGTTTAGTTATCCTATAGGGAGGAATGGACACCGATGCTGCTCCTGTCATGAGCTCAATCGAGAATTCTACCTCACGCTTTGGAGGAAAACCTGAAAAGTCTTCTGGAAAGACATCTAGAAAGTGATCAACCACTGGAGGAAAATCTAACTGTGAAGTCCCCTGGTCATCCAGATAAAGACTAGAAATCTGGGCCGTAACTCCTCCTAGCCCATGATGCTCGAGTCCAGCTCGACTCACCTGAACATCCCACTCGCCCTTATGAAGGAAAGATTCACCCTCTGGTGATACGAAACTCACCCTACGGTGATAGCAATCGACGACTTCCTGGAAGGGAACCAACCAGTCCATACCGAGAATGACGTCATATCCCGTCATCTCCAGGACATAGAGGTCCCATAAGAAACAATACCCTGCAACCTTGAGAGGGAACTCTTTGCACTGACGTACGCTAGATGTCCTCGTTCCCAAAGGCGTGTCGAGAGTCAACATGTCAGCAGACGAAAAGACACAGAGCTCAAGGATTTCCACGACAGCAACAGAGATAAATCTATGTGAAGAACCATTATCAAAAAGGGCTGAAGATAAAACTGAGTCTACTAATATCGTACCTCAAACTGTAGAGGGTCCGGGATCCTGCTCCTGATGAATCTTCTCTACATCAAAAGTCTAGCCGGTACCGCAGCCCTGTGTAGCCTGAAAACCCTGAGATGCTCCACCCTAAGCCTGACCACTGCATCTAGGGCCTCTACCCTGACCTGAACGACCTGCATAATTCCAGCCCCCAGTCTATTGTACAGCTGGTAATCCTGCTCCTGTAAGCGGGGTCGAAACTGATCCTCCTTCACTAGCCGCTGGAAGGGGAACCCTGCAGAAACACTGCAGATGACCCATCTTGCCGCAGGATCGGCACTCCACTGGGTCCCTCGAGAACTGGGGTTTCTTATTCCCACTCCTCCCACACTGATAACACACCACTTGGGTTCTAGAAGAGAGATATTGTCTACCAGAAGGAATACCTCGCTTCCTCAGGTTGCCTCGGGTAGACTCTCGGTGGTGCTTCCTACGGTCCGTATGGAGGGAATCAACCTTGGATTCTAAACCGCCTTGGTCCACAGCTCCTGTATACCTCAAGTTCCTCTCCTTGATGAGTGCCTAGTTGACTATTAGAGTAATAGAAGTCAACTGAGGCCTTCCTCAAACTTCCTTGCTAGAAACAGCTCGTCATTTCCCAGAACAGGAGTGAAACACTGTAACTCAGTGAAGCAGGAGGAATACTCCATAACTGAGAGAGTACCCTGCTACAGGCTCATGAACTCCCTGGCTCTGTCAGCCCTCAGTGTTGTTGGGTAGAAGTAGTCGTAAAACGTACGCTGAAACTCATCCCAAGCCATAGCCTGATGGCGCCCTGTCTATGAGACCACGTCCCACCATCTATTGGTGGAATCTCGCAGAATATACATTGTGAGATTCACCCTTCTCTCTGGAGGCGTCTCCAGATGCTCGAAGATGGATAGCATGGCTTCCATCCATGACTCTGCAGCCTGAGGTCCTCCATCCCCTGTGAAGGTGGGAGGATGCTGCTGCTGAAAGACCCACGTCAACTCTACCATAGTCGGGGCAGGATGCTGAACTCCCTGGAAGGTTTGCATGAATCTCATAAAACCCTCTTTGAACTAAGTGTCGGAACCAGTGTCTGGAATCACTGCAGGTGCCATGTCCGGAACGATGGGTGGAACTACTGGCAGTGCCTGATTGGTCGTATCAGGCGTATAATCGCTGCCTGGTTCCTGGTGTGCAATAGGAGGACGTCGCAGTGCCATACCTCTGAAAGACCAAAACACACCTTTATTAAAGATGAACACAATTGCAACAAAGGAGAGTAAAATGGAACAGGAGGGAAAAACCTTTAAATCTGGGAAAACATGACTACATAGTGTGTAGTACCACTACACGGTGTGTTTCTTAAAAGTTTACCCAAAGAGTGTACATTGACCTTACATGGCTGTGTAAACTACCCCACTACACGGCATGTTACTTACTTACACGGTGTGTACTTACCCCTTTTCTCCCTGCCCGGTTACTCCCACACAACTAAGTCACACGGACTGTCCCAGCCGAAGAATACACAGCGTGTTTAATACAGACACGGCGTGTACTGGACATGCCTTTCCTAGCCCGTGTTGTTAGTGACACGGCTTGACACATGGTCGACACTACACAGCGTGTTCCCTAGGGACACGGTGTGCACTTGAAGGGAAACCACGGCCCGTGTTGTTCGTGACACGGCCGGGTACTTGGCTGATCCTTTCACGGCATGTTCTGAACAAACATGGCGTGTATAGGAGAAGATAACACTGACCCGTGTTCTTCAAGACACGGCTGGGTACATGGGAAAGGATACACAGCGTGTACTTACCGAACATGGTGTGCACTACCTGAGTTTCCTCGACCCATGTTGTTAGTTACACGGTCGGGCTTCTAGTTAACCTCTACACGGCGTGTACCTACCGTACATGGTGTATTCCTGAAAACCATATACAGCTCTGTGTCCCTGTCCACACATTCAGTGACACGGCCAAAAACTACACAGCGTGTATTTATAAAGTACACACTGTGTATTCTGGGTTTTTTCGGACAGTATCCTTAGAACTGCACCGGAGCCTAGAAAACACAGAAAAAAAGAGTTTAAAGTGCCAAATTCCGATCTGTGGGGGCCCATAATCCCTGCGAATCAAAGCTTGGCATCCTAATAATGAAAATAACAAGAAAACAGTATAAGAACTCACGACCCACCAAATTCTGATCCTAGAGGTCCCATAACACCTCTAAGATCAAAGTTTGGCGTCCGTGATAAAAAAGCTCCAAACAACGATACTCTATCAACATAGCAGGTATTCTATCACAGCAGCTATCACAACAGCATGCATTGTCTATCACAAATCCTATCACAACAGCATGCAATATCTAATGCAACCTAGATGGCATGGAAAAATGCATGGAATGTGACCTTCTAAAATGTGCCTATATGATGCATGAGATGGCATACCCTCATCTCATCGGGTTGCAAAAAAATAGAACCGCGATCATATAAATAGTAACAGTACAAAACAAGTGCATCACCCAATGGTGAAATCAATTAAACTGTAACATTCGCAAAACTCAAAACTTGCAATATTTGAGGTAATCTGGCTTTTTCCCTGTACACGGGTTCTAGAACGCCCGGGCACAGCTATTTACCATTCACTTATTCCATCTTATCCCTGTCTAATGTCGCTAAAAAGTAAGTCAATAGAAAAGGAAAGAACTCCTCTGATACCACTTTGTAACGACCCGAATCTGGGGCCCTTCCACTGGTGCCCCGTACCTGGTTTTCAACATGAACTCAAGCACATTTCCCCAAATGCCAGAGGCTGCCGACTAGCAGCAAGGGCCTTGGTAAGTTCATGGGGAAACTATGCCCTCATTTGGTAAGGTATACAAGGTAAGAAACAACAGTCAATAGTGGAAGCAGTAAACAACATACAATACCGAAACTAAACAGAGGAAGCAATATATATAATATAACAATCATGTGATGATGCAGCAAGTACAAGTATCTAAGGAAAGCATCAACCACAACAACGTGCTGAAATACAACTGAAAACAAGGTACTAAAAGTAAACAACAAGTCCAGCCGTATTGCGAGCCTGAGCTCGGTCCTATGCTCTCCATCTCCAACCAGCAATCATGTACCTGGAGTAGAAGGGCCACAATCCCTATCCACACCTGCAACCATATAACCTGTTTGGGCCAAAAAGCGGTACCCAAACAGGGTGTGAGACTAATCCCAGTAGGCAATCACCACGAGATCGGTGCCCTACTGTTAGTGAGTAATGTAGAAAAAGTAAAGGAAATAAATGTAGCAGAGAAGCATAAATACACTAAATTAAACAATCCTACCGATCTCCATTCATATTTATTTAACAGTTCAGTGCAATCATTTAGATATCAACCAACATTAAAACAATAACTCTCTGGGTGGATCCTACTATCAAACCCCTCTAATCAAGTAAACGTACAAAGGCACAGACACTCTGGGAAGCTCCCACTGTCAATTCCCATGTGGTCTTCCAATGAAAGATATAGACTCTCTGAGGAAGCACTTACGTCTAATACCCCCTATAGTCTTGCTACATAACAAAGGACACTCTGAGGAAGCACAAAGTCCCATTCCCATAGGTCCTGCGGTTGATACTAATTATAACTGACTCTCTAGGGATTTCCTAATCGTCAATTCCCCCTTTAGTCTACCACACTAGGTTCACTCAGCCCTGAGCAGTTTAGTCATGCGTAAACGACTGATAGCAGCCTAAGTAAGTTCAGAAACTACTTGGCTAATAGCTACAATGCATACACAAGAATATAAACAGCAGGAAATAAACACAATTAATTTAACAGGCATACTAGAAATATGCAATAGGGTTGCCTCATAGGCAAAACCGCACCAAACGGCAATAAATAGCCAAAACAAGGGAAAACACCCATGGGGTGATCCTCAAACATACTAATAAGAAATTACCAATCATCTAATAACCTCAAGCATACAAGTAATCTAAGGCAGATAACAAAACAGGATCAAAACCCTAACCCGAGATACCCGATACATGGGTATTCGGCACTTTTGCACCAAAAACTCAAGGACATTCAATGTAGGGAAACAAACCACCTACCTCAATCTTGGGAGATTGATATTCTTGAACTTCGGCCTATAAATCGTCCTAGAACGGAGTAAATCTTCAAAAACATATAAAACATTCAACCTCAGACAACTCTCACAAGAGGAGGAATCAAGAAACATGGCCAAAGAAGAACCGATAACTCGCCATTGTGATTCTATTACACCTGATGGTGTTCGATTCAGACAACCGGTGAGGGATCGGTGGCTCGGAGAAGAATCGGCCCTCTAGGTCGCTCTAGACGTAATTAGGTGGAGAAGAAGATGAAAATGGGGATTAGGCGTGACCCCAGTCCGATTGATGAAATAAAAAGAAAAATACATGGCGTGTACTTCTTGAGTACACGGCGTGTACTCACCTTTTCTATACACCGTATTAATCGGACTCCACCTCATCTCTACACCCCGTGTCACTGGCCCGGACACGGCCATCACACGGCCTCGAGTGGAGGAAATGTACATGGCGTGTACTTACAAAATTTCTAGATTCTCCTCTTTTTCTCAAAAACAGCTAGAAAAGGAAAACATACCTGAAAAAGAAGGTCTGGGTTCTTACAGCGAGGTTGCGATCATAGGATAAGGTTATACAAAAATTGATCAAAGAGCGGGAAGAGAAGTGACGATAGGACGAAGATAAGTGACAACAGTAGGAGAAGTAACATGAAGAGATAATGGAGTATATGGGTTATCTTACACATGGTTTAGGGATATATCTCCCTCCATCATATAGACCTGATCTCCCACCCCCTCAATGAAATTATTATTTTATTTTTTATGTGTAAATTTTAGGCAATATATTAGCTGTAATTTTATAATGAATGTTTGGTTTTTGTTTTTGATTTAATTTTTATTCTTTAGCATATTTATCAAATTATTTGTGACATAATTGGTATTTTATCCCAAATAATCACATAAAATACTTTTTTTATGGAATAATGTCTATTCCACCATAAATAATTTTTCACGACGGACACAGGATTCCATATCCAAAAGTATTTTTGATAGAATCAGCATTCCATCACAAAAAAATTATTGACAAAATATTTGTTGCAATAGAAAAAATAATCCGTTCAAAATAGTATCTCAACAAGTTTAATTACTATAATCCATCATAAATAGTAGTATTTGTAATACTCATTTCCATAACAGACAATTTATGATGGATTTCCATTACAAATAGGTTTTTATAATGGAAATCCATCATAAATAACCTATTGTAAAAAATTGATATTACTGTAGTGTTTTTATAGTGTTTTTCATGAGTGTGATTATTCTAGGAGAGAAAAATGATCCAAATTTTATGATTCTAGTTTTTTTTCATTTATTATCCCATTAAATTATTTTCAATTTGATTGGGTATATTTGTTCACTAAATACAATTTTCTAAATTATAATAAATTTTTGTTGGTTTTTATTATGTGGTGAATGTGTTTTAAACTATATTCCTAAATATGAAATTTTTTCAAAAGTAAAATTCCACATGTAAAATTTATAGTCATTAAATTATTACCCCCTTTAGAAATTTCATTTTACATACTACGATGAAAGTAGATGATGGTACTTTTGTTTCATTTCCTGCTTAGTTTCTCATGATGCCTCTTTATAATTATGGTTTCTCCAAAGTACATTGACAAGTTAAGTTATATTATTTCATAGGAATTTTTCTATATGTTCTAATATCTTCATTGGTTACTCCTCATAAGAGAGATCGTGTTCCAAATACACCACCTTTATATTTAGTACATGTGTTGGATCTGGTATGAACTTTCTTAAGAGGTATACATTAAATATGTCATGAACTTGAGACAATTTTTGTGGGAGTGTTAGTCGATAATCCATGACTCCAATATGATCAAAAATCTCAAAAGGGGTTGATTTATTTGGGACTTAACTTTCCCTTATTCTCAAAAATCATGACACTATTACTTGGAGATTTGTAAAGGAAAATTTTATCTCAAATTTCAAACTCAAATCCTCATCGATGATTATTAGAGTAAATATTCTATCAGCTTCAAGATACGTTGATGTGTTTTTGAATGAATTTTATCTTATATTACATTTATTCATCTAGTTATGGTCCTAATAAGTTTTTCAACTTCATGGATTTCTAAATTTCTTACTATAGAGTTCTTCATAAGGATCCAACTGAATTCTTGAGTGGATGCTATTGTTGTATGAGAACTCATCTAGAGGAAGATGTTTCTCCTGGCCTCCTTTTAAGTCCATAGAGAAAGTTCATCGAATAAACACAAGTGTTTATATTTTTCCTTAAAATTTTACATTAGTCTAGGGGTGATAGGTCATACTGAAGTTAAAATATATACTAAGTAATTTTGAATACTTTTCTATAATTTTGAGGTGAACCTTAGATTTCTATCAAATACTATTGATAATGGTGTTCTATGAAACCTCACCACTTATTTTTTGTATATATTTGTAATTTGATTGAGTGATAGGTCCTATTGAGTTAAAATTAAGTGGGTAGTCTTTGTAATAATATTGGCTACAACCAATATATCATTATTTCCTTTGAATGTCTTCAAAATACCCATGATAAAATCTATGATGATGTTCTCCCATTTTCATGAAGTTATGGGTAATGGTTGGATTATCTCCTTATAATTTTACCTTCCATCCTTGACTTATTGTAATATCAAACACTTTTTTGTATATTGAGAAGTATCATTGTTTATATTTTCCCACCAGAAGTGTCCTTGGAGATTTATATACATATTTTTTCTCTCAATATGGACAAAGAATGTTGTGTTATGGGCATCATCTAATCACTTTTTTTTATCTTAGGATTTGATGGTATGCATAATCATATCCCAAATCTCGCAACTCCTTTTTTATCAATGTTGAACTTTGAGGCTTTCCCCTTCCATATTACAACCACATTCTTTTGTATCTCCACATCCGCCCTCTGAGATTTCTTAATCTTCTATATAATGGGCGGTTAGTTAGTCATTTATGAAAGGTAGGATGTAGTTAAATCATTTATGATTCTCATCCCCATCCTTTACATGACTAAGAATATTATATCCTTCCTAATCCTTATCATGGATAAGGATATATTATCTTTTATACTTAGAGAATTTTTCACTCTATTCTCCTTCCTAGGATGGTAATGGATTGAGCAACCATAGTCCTTGAATAGATCCAAGTATATTCATTGGTTTATATTGAACTAATTATATATAAATACATAATTCAATGTCTTTTGATTTATATATATTTCACACTTATCTCCATTTATATAATGACTACAAATATTCAATGTGAATATTACTACAACCAACTCCAAATCCTATATTGGATAATTTTTCTCATGAAAATTTATCTGTCTTGAGGAATATTCTATTACTTTATCATTTTTCATGAGTACTCTACCTAAGACCTTATTTTATGTATCAATATATATCACAAATACTTCCCTATTTCATGGTAGTGTGAGTACAAGTGTAGTGATTAGCCTCTTCTTCAACTCCTTAAAGCTCTCTTCACATTAATTGATCCAAAAAAAACTTTAATCCATTTTGAGTTAACTTTTTTAGTGGATTTGATGATCATATAAAGTTCCTAAAAAATAATTGATATTACCCAGTTAATCTAAGGAAATATTGCTCTATGAAATTTATCAATCACCTTTGTATTTGATAGATCCACAAATATTCCCTTTCTTATGATAACATGCTTGAATAATGTTACTTGATCTATAAAAAAGTCACATTTACTATACTTTTCATATAAATTTTCCTTTTTCAAAGTCTTTATAATGGTACTCAAATACTCCTCATGTTCCTACTTGCTTTTAGATTATATAATAATGTCATCTATAAAGACCACCATAAATTTTTTGAGGTAATCTCTAAAGACTCTATTCACCAATTCTATGAAACGTTTTGGATCATTTGTGAGTCTGAATAGAATCACTATGAACTCACAGTGTACATAACTTATAAAAAAGGAGGTCCAAGGAATATCCTCTTTATTAACCTTCAATTGAAGATATACTGACCAAAGATACACGTTATAGGAGTATTTATCCCCATATAGTTGATCAAACAAGTCATTGATTTATGGTAGGGGATAAATGTTCTTTATCTTGATCTTATTGAGTTCAGGATAATCAATGTAGAGATGCATTGAACCATACTTATTCTTGAAAATGAGGACAGACGCACCCCAGGGTGAAGCACTTGGGTGTTTGAAACCCTTGTATAGATTATCTTGTAGTTTCTTCTTAAGTTCTTCCAATTCAATGGGGGCCATTCTATAGAGACTCTTAAATATAGGCAAAGCTCTAGGTATAAGTTAAATTGAGAACTAAACCTTTTGATTGAGAGGAAGATGAAGAAATTTTTCTAGTAATACACTAGTATATTTCCTTATAATGGGTATTCCTTCAAGGGTGGTCCTCTCCTTTTCACAATCATTTGAGCTAGATATGCTTACTCATAAGGAAACAATATCTATGCATGAGAAGGATTTTCCTGAGGAGATTCATCCTTCTCCTTGCACTTCTATAGAATTGGAGTATGATTTGGGATATGAAAAGTGATTTCTCTTACCTATAATTTGATTTTTTTTCCTTTATATGAAGACAGTCAATCCACTACAGGAAAAATAGTATTTAGCAAAGGTTTTTTTGGGTCTAACAGTGGTTTAAACCATCATTAAATTGTTTCATAGTGGTTTTCACAAACAGTCGTGAATAGATGAGTTGTGAAACATTTAGGGTGGTTTTCAAAAAGCATCATTTAGCACATGTCTTCAAAATTGTTGCTAAATGTTTCACGGTATTTTTAAAAAAAATAAATGTTTTAATTTTTTTTATATTATTGTATTATTAATTAATAATTATTAATTAATTATTAATTATTTATTATTTATTTATCCTACCATACATGCATATTTCATACATGTCATTTATAGATTCGATATATATATATGCATTGGGTAAGATTTGAACCTCTTACCTCTTGGTTATTCTGTAAAGATTTTACCACTCTAGTAATCTCTTCATTTGATGAGTAAATAAAATTTAATATACTCATATATATACACACACATAAAAATACATATAAATACATATACTTAAATAATTATATTAAATAAAAATATTAATAATTAATAAATAATAAATAATAAAAAACAAATAATAAATACCAAATAAATATGAAATAAATAAATAATAATAAATAAATAAAAAATAAAAAATAAATGATTAGTAAAGAATAAATAATAAATAATAAACAATAAAGAATAAAAATGAAAAATTAATAATAAGCAACGAATAATATACCATAAATAATAATAAATTTATAAATAATTAATTAATAATAAATGAATACATAAGAAAAAAGAAAAAAGAAAAAAGAAATGATAAGTAGTAAATAATAAATAATATATATATATATATATATAATTACATGTAAATTTATTAAAACACACTTATATATATCTTATAAAAATATACAAATATAAATAAATTTATATAAATGTATATAAATACAAGAACAAACACACACACACACACCAACCAACAAAATACATAAAAATATATATACCAATATCATATATATAAATATAAATTAATGTACATAAATATATATAAATGGGTATAAATATAGACTAATGTGCATAAATACATATAAATATATATACATAGATGAAATTATATATAATTTTAAAATAAATATTGTTAAATATACATAAATTATAAATATATATACATAAATGTATAGAAATACATACATATATATATATAATAGATAATAAATCACTAAAATAGGAAAAACCACAACAATTGTAACACCATCAAATCAATATGAATGTAAATCCAGGGAATAAAATCATATTTGTCCCAACAAGAATATGAATACACTCTTAAATGAATCTAAAATCACATAAAATGTTCAAAAAATAAGATTTAGATGCCTTCTAGGACCTTTTTGAACACACAAAAAAATATTGAATTGGGTCCCACTAGGTCAACATGGTGTAGATATAATCACAATCTTTTATTATATATATGGTAGATCCCAAACAGACACTCAAATCCAAATTTATGACAGTTTGAAGTTGAAGTTCGATTTTTAACTTCTTTCAAAATAGTAATAAATTTTATTCTATTACTTATTACCAAATTATTATATAATATCATTTCATTTCATTTCATAATCTTTTATTTTATTGGTTATGGAGCTAAAACTGGCATTCAGATCAAATGTTATAGTCATTTGATACTAAAATCTATTTTTTTTATTTTATTTTTTTTTAAATTTATTTTTAGTGGCGGTTTTCTAAAAATCCCCTACTTCTAAAAAACACTGATAATTCATGATGGTTTTTAAAAAATATCACTAAAATCAAATTAAAAAATTTTAAAATTTTAAAAATAGTATTTAGTAATTGTTTTTAAAAAACACCACTAAAAAAATGTTGACGAAATATTTAGCAAAAATTTTTAAAATTGCTGCTAAAAAACCACTGTGAATTTCAATTTTTTCTATAGTGATCCATATACAGTATAACATTTAATTATTCTGAATGGATTATAACAAGTTTTTATAGAATTTTCTTACCATAAATGTTAATTGGGGAAGAGTTATATACTTGATATTCAATAGTTTCACCACTTCTCATTTTCCCCGATAACTTGATCTCTATGGATTGAGGTGGTCTTTGAATATTTCTACTAAGCTTTTCTGATATGAAAGAATGCATAGATCTATAATTATATAAGATATTTTAATTTCATGCATATATAATAAGAAAACATTTCCTTTTTTTCTAGTTCTAACAGTTTACTAAAACCATAATAAAATTTTTGAGGAGAATACTCAAATTAATAATCATATAAAAGGGAAAAATATGAACTTATAATGAATAGGTCATAAATGACATGTATATTCTAAATTATGAATTTATAAGTTTCAATCTAGGTTATTCATGGTGTATTTCCTATTAGGTTCACTAACATAATCCCCAAAAATAACTATAAATTTCTCTAATACCAACTATAATAACTAGATCTTCATACACATATTATTACATGATTTTTAACATAAAAAATCCATAAAACAAAACCCATAAATCTAGAGGTCTAGTATCTTTGGGGGATTAGATACATGATACATCATCTTAAAAATAAACTACATTATCTTTAATTAAATATCCATGATGTGATTCTAATTCCCATTAAACTTATATTACTTCATAGGATACCCTAGGGACAAACATAAAGGAAAAGGTTGTGCTAATAAGGCTAGTAAGGAAACAAACATGACAATGAAGTAAAACATGATTCAAAAGGAATAAATTAATGTCATATAAGGGGGGGATTATATATAATAACATGGAAGCATGTAATAAAGGATATTATATCATAATATCATTAAATCATAAGAATATGGTAACAACATAAAACATGAAATCATAATCATAAGTTAAGGCTCACTACCAAGACAACAGAACATAGTGTGTTGGGATGATTACTCATGCACCATGTATGGTATCTCATGAGATGAAAACATTGACTAATTAATTGAGTGTTTGTATAATTCTAGGACCACCCATGTCATTGTAATATGTGCATTTATACGTGTACCACATAAGGAAAATAAATCATACATAAAGCATAAGCACGAGAAAACCCATGAGAAGGAAATGGGTTACATAATCATGTATTAAATAATAACCAAATGGAATATCATAATTATTCCCAGTAAAATATGGAATTAAATAATTTTGGATGTTTATAATTGAGTAAAGAATCATAGGTCATGAATATGGTGTTCAAGTGAAGAAAAGTCTTAATAAAAGATTAGAGAAGTGGGTATAGAAATGAACCTCTTAAATGATATTTTAAATAATGAGTAAATAACCTTTAAAGAAGGTAAGTACATAGTTCTTTCCATAAAATAAACAAATAATTGGAATAGTTTTCCACAAAAAAATATATTATTTTAAAAAATCATGAAGGATAAAATACTTTATATAACACCTCGGCCCAGCTTACTCTATAAACAATAGCTAGATTAGTTTGTTACATGGCCTCAAGCATGTGTCCCCGTATACTAAAGCCTACCAACTAGTATCAAGGGTCCAATGATGATATGGTGTGGAGACTATACCATTAGGAACATAGTAGCATAGCAGTATAGAGTAAATAAAACAAAAACACATAGCATAATCCAGAATCTTGATCCTGTAACCATGAGGTCTGTCTAGGTTCCAAATGGTGACCCGAATAGGGTGTGAGATAAACTCATTAGGTCACCACCAATAGTGTATCATGTGATCCATACATTAGTGTTAAGGTATAATAAATAAGAAGTGAAAAAATAAATATAATCAAGTTGTTCTTAGGTTCCTCAAAGGACACCTTCCCAATAATACCTACTTCGGCCTAAGTTGAAATGTCTATATTACTTGTGATTTTGGATTTATTTTTTAAAATAGTATTGATACCTGAGGCACATAGACAAGGTGTTCCCTAGTGATTATATTCATATAAGGGGTGAATAATTCCATGGAATTTAAGGTAAAAGGGATTTAAATAGGGTCATCATAGATGTATGAAATTTACTGAATCCAAGTATGTTCATTGACTTAGAAGATGCAACATTTAATTAATTTATTTGCAGTTCGTTCCAATCAAAGTCATTCCACATAGGAAACCTAAGTCTCTCTCCAGGTGTACTATGAACCCATCTCCCTACAATCCTTTACATGGAATTCCTAATGGGAACCCAGGTATCATTGAAGTCATGGTATAATGGAATTTCGATATAATTCCATCCTTGGAATTCCACATAAGTAACCCAAGTTTCACTCATGGCATAATATCATGAACTACCCTCTGATCCTATCCTTGGCACTCCACATAAGGAACCCCAAGTGTCACTCATGTAATATTATAATTCTACTCACTAGGTGATCCCGTTCATGTCATTCCTTTTAGGAATCCATGTGTCACTCATGGTGTATTATAATCCAATTAACTTCTGATCCCATCAAAGGCATTCCACACAGAAACCCAGGTATCGCTCAAGGCATAATGTCATTCATTTAACCAATGATCCCTTCTAAGTAATTCCAACTTGGGAAACCATGGTTTACTCAAGTTGTTTAATAATATCATAGGCATGTTGCCTTTAATTTTTGAATTTTGTCCATGATATTATCCATGTCATTTGTCCATTTTAAAAAATATAAGTAATAAAGAAGTCCATGATAGTAAGCATGTCATATTACAGTTCAAGTATGACTAAAAAAGAGGCCATGTCTATAAGAATTCCATATCAAAATTAAAATATAAAATTTAGTACATTTCATTTATAAGTAATTAAGAATTCCATGGGAAGGTATGTTCCATTTATCATTCCAAATAACTACATTTGATTGCCCCTTTTTACTAAATAAGACAACGCACCTCATAGGTGGTTTTATTATAAAATGGGGGCATGGATATCATACCAAATTCATTTAATTTAAACAAATAATTTTCCTTAATTGGGATAGTTCAAAATATCTCAAAGGTAAATAAATTGTACTATGAGCTTTGTAATCATAACCATTTACACTAACACACCCCAAGGTTGTACTAGTTTCCTAGACAAAGCATAAAAGTCATGGTGTAGAAGAAATGCACCCCAAGGGGTATTTCAAGTTGATATTAACAACCTAAAATGGTTTAATTAAATACATAATTTCTATCCAATTTAAGGAATTAGGTTTTACATAATTAATTTCACATTTTAAGGGTGACACACAAAAGATCCAGTGCATGGCACCGAAGTGCATTTGATAAATCGATGAAACTTTAAGGTAAAATATATATACCACCTACCTCATTCTTAGGACACTTCACTCATCCATTGTATGAATTTTCTTTAAGTTATATCAAGATAAAATTAAATAATATAAAAAATCCCTGAAAATAGGGTGTATTAGCTCACATTGAAATAGCATTCAATGTGACAAGATAAACCAAGAAATAAGGAATAAGGAATCATAGAATAACCAAGGGTGATCAAATGTAACCAATGGTTGTCAATTCTAATTATGGATGATGAAGAACTATCCATGCTTAGGAGGAAGAGAGAAGAGCATCGTACATGGGGGGATGATGTGCATGAGTGAGGAGAAGAAATGTATGAGGAAGGTTAAATGAAATTAGCGGTAGAAAGGCAATTTCACACATTTAATGAGTTTCATGGTTTGGTTGAATGGTTGTCCAAACCATGCACCAATAGTATTCTAGGACTGCCTAAAGGGACACCCCCTCACACGGTTAGCACGTGGTTAAAAAACTATGTATAGATCATATGTTATCCTCTATAATTTTCCACAAAACCTCACACATGGATATGTTTCTCCTCTGGAATGGTTATTCAAAACCATGCTTCCTCACATATGGTCGCATGGTTTGGGTGCACGATTTTCACTAACATTGTGAAAACCATGCACCCATTTTACCCTTTCAAAAAGACAACTTTTTGAAGCCTAGTGCTCCCAAACTCCACCAAACACCCGAGTCACATATTGGGCCTTAAACCCCATATAATAATAACACTTCAAGGTGTTTTAATTCTCATAATCACATTTTAAATCTTAGTTTAGGGTTTAACCCATCCACCAAACAAAAAACTAAAATTCCTTTTGAAATTTCTGTACTCTAAAAATAGGGGACCTTATAATCTCCCCACCTTATAACTTCTCATCCTTGAGAATCCTTTGGGAACAAAAAAACATCAACTAACCTACTAGTGTTTATGAACTTCTGTTGAAATGATCATGTTGCATTTTAAATGCCTAATGTTCCACCAAGAATCATGTCTAACACACAATAATTAAGATTTTGAAACTTGATCTGACACTCATATACAAAACTAAAACTTCAAGATGGTGCTTACTCAAGACTATATAACCTAAGACATGATCATGTTATAATCTCTTCATCATCCAAACTCTAGTGCTTCCAACTATAGGTTTTAATATTTAACATCCAATTCTGAACCATGGTACTTCCCACAGTCATAATTTCCAAAACAGAACAACCCTTAGCATTCTAATGACACTCCTGGTATGATTCTCAACTACTCGAATTCCGGACTCCCAACCAACTACATTTATCCTAGTCACGCCATTTTTCTATGAAAATCCTTGGCCTACATTTTCACCACACTTTTCTCTTCCTAGTGATGTTCTGTTCACGGTTCGTCACTCACCACATTCAACCAAAAAATATAAAAACAAGTCGAGCCACTATCGGACAACTATCTCTAAAAATGCTCAGCTTTCACCACTATTACATCCAAAACCTGTCCCCAATTACTATAATCCAAGGAACACCTCAATTTTTCTTTAGGCATGCTCAATGAATCCCATAACCGGGTTCCAGTGACATCTTATACCGAACCAATCATGTCTTTTGTTGCTACACAGCATGAACATCGGTGTACGCCCAATCTAACACCCTTGGATAATCACCCTAATTATGTCAACTGAGCTTATATATAAATCTAGGTTAGACTCAAATTAAACTACTAGAGTCCAAGGAGAACATATAAGGTAGTCCATTCTCAAAAGTTTATAAGTGACACATTGATACTTAACTGAGACATCCATGTATTAAAACACTGATTGAGCCCAACAACGGTATCTCACCAAGCGATCAAGTCAAAAAAATTGGTTATTATACATGATTCCATCTAAGGCCTTCTATATGGGAATCTCCATATCACTCAGGACGGTCCATGCCTCTACAAGTAACCATGATCCCATAGTACAAATCTCAAAGAGTCTATTCATCGAGCCAACTGGTAATTAAATTCTTTATTTAGCTCTGCGTATAAATAATGATCTCTTAGTGTACCCTGGACAATGTTAGGATAAGTTCATGATCATCACTATTCCAAGATTTCACTAGGATGATTTCATGATCACCAATAAGACCTAGGACACTCCCATCATATCCAAGATGAATTGCCTGATGTGGTTTCCAACCAATCGTATCCAACTACACATAGGAAATAATACTCAAACCATTTTATTATCGTGTTACCTTATGATCACTAATATGTGTCAGAATATTTACTTCATGGAGCACTTACACACCCCGAGTCTTAATCTAGCATCCAAAATTGATCCCAACCTATAACTGGGTTTTATCTCGAGTATCATTTCAAGGACTAGAAACTCAAACTCACCAGCCTCATGGGCTTCCAAAAACTATTCAGACCATGTCCAAATGAACTTATTAGGTTTGTTCCCTCTACATGGAAGGACATAATAAAACACATTCGACCCAATACTCCCCACATTAGGAGTTTCATAGTCATCATTTATAGATAATGGGAACTCATCCCATGACATACACTCTATCCTCCACCAAACACAGGTTACATATGTGGACAACATGATTTTAACAAGCATCAAATCAAAAAGAGAGGAAAAACAATCACTTAAAAGTGAACTAGATCAAGTTTTCTCTATATGTACACATGAATATCTCCCAAGACACTCTCATGCACATCATTAGCATCAATCATATAATCCAAAACTAAAAAAATCGATCATATTGAAACATCATCCCCCACCATAGGGATAACTCAATCTTCTCTATAAATCTAGGTCATTATACTATAAAAGTTATCCCAGAACATAGTGTAATAGCTCAAGGCTTAAACGATTTCCACCAAACTCATACAACTCATTGTACCATCTTATGACTCAATGGGTGCCATGTGTATCAATGTGTACTACCTTGATATTTCACCAATAAAATGACACATCATTTGAAACTATTCATAGTATTATTGGACCTATGCATCCTAGTATCTAATGGCCCATACAAAAGATTTATCCTAGAGTTGTATTATCCCATATGACTATTAATCTGAATGATGACCTCCTGAGTCATCCAAAACTGAAGAAGAAGAAGAAGGGTCACACAACCTACTAAGAGGACAACCATTACCTAGGCATGTCTAGCCTACTAAAATTTTATAATTCCATGATGGAAATGTCCCTAATAAGGTTCAATTTATCACATAACCATCCATCTAACCAGGGTGTCGTTCTTACACTAGGAATCCTATATCAATCCAAATGATATATGTATGACACTTCATGTGCCTATAACTCAAGAAATCATCCAAATGTGATTCTTATATCTCAGGCGCTATCTAAATAAGATTTCCCTCTCCAAGTGGAATCGACTCTAAAACAAGTTTATTCCATTAAAAGGTCACTAGGGTTAATGGACTAACCTCTAAATCATGATGACATAATGATCAAAGGAGATATATGGGTAACTTCCATATTCCCATTCAAGGAATCCACCTAGGAAACATTTTTACTACCCTTACATGAGGGTCCCAGCTATCAACACCACAGAAAGGTTTTATTTCATCCATTTTCACTAATTCACATTTATTTTAAACATTATATAGGTTTAGACATATACAATTCAAGTACCAGTTATAAAAGAAAATGATACTTGGTACTTTACTTATTTGACACCATGTCGCATGATAGGAAAAATTATCTCACAATTACCTTATAATAATTTATTGATCCGTGAATATCTCAAAATTGGGCTTAGTTAAATAAAATGATACTCACAATATTTATATGAAAGAACCATTTAGTTTGTAACTAGAATTTTAATTAACTAAAAGATCGTATCATTAAATCTTAGAAGTAGATAACATGTATTTTTATCAAATTAAGGGGGACTGGTTAAGTAAGAGGCCACCATAAATTTATATGTAACACTATAATAGTGGGTAATGAAACTTTAAATAATCATCACCATGTAGCATGAGTATACACCCATGGAGTTAAGTACTAAGGCATAACAAAATAAAGGCATCTTGTGAGGGTTTCATCATTTCAACCTGGGTCCATCTAAATGCAACCCAATAATAGTTGATTTATTAAATATTAATCACACCCTTAGTGGGTTTTTCATATAGGCATAAGATGATTAAACTCACCCTTAAAGTGTATCATCCTTTATTGGTATTCATGTATCTATATCTAGGTTTTTGCCTTTGGTCTTAGAATATAATAAGTTAATACATGATTGTTCAATTATATGAGTCCCTATTCTACAATTTATAAAGGAAGATACACTTTAATAAAGAATACATAAATATAACTAGGCAACAACAGAATCATTTTGTATATGCAAAGAATGCTAAATAATCAATTTAGGCAGTTAAGCAATGAAATCTACATGGAATGTAATATTCATGGAATGTAAATCTCTATGTGATTATAAAGATGCATGTAACAATACTTCCTTGCCATATCATTCCAAGGGTAAAATACTAAAATTTAATAAATTAGTAAGTAGTGAAAAGTGCATCAATCACTCAAGGTGAAATAATAATCAACTTTAATAATGAACAACATGAACAACAGTCTCATCCCTATAAATTTAGTCATTCCCCCATGTGTGGGTTGATCACTCCCAGACACAGGCTATTTACTAACTATTGAAACATTTCTAGTATCCTTTTTACCAACCCAAAATAGTAATATAAATGAAAATAAATCTTTGATACCACTTGTAACGCCCTGACCTAGATCACTCTGTAAACAGTAGCCAAAACGGTTGGTTACCTAGCCTCAAACACATATCCCAATGTGATAGAGGTTTTTGACTAGCAATGAGGGTCCAATGATGGTACGATGGAGAGACTATACCTGCATGAATAGAGTAGCATAGAAGTATAGAGTAAATAAAATAACAAGACATATCATAATCTAGAATCTTGATCCTGCAACTATGATGGCTATTTGGGTACAGAACAGTGCCCTGAATAGGGTGTGAGATAAACTCAGTAGTCCACCACCAATGGCTTATAATGCAATCCAATACATGAATATAAAATATAAAAAGATATAGGTATACCAAATAATAAGTTAACAAATAAATATAATCAATTTAGGCTCAGGTCCTCAAAGGAAACTGAGCCAACAATACATGCTTCAGCCTAAGATGAAATGTCTCTATTACTCATGATTTTAGATTTAATTTTTAAAATAGGCTTGCGACCCAAGGCTCATATCCAAGGCATCCCCTAGTGATCATATTTATAAAAGGGATCAATAAGACTCATGGAATTTTAGGTATAAAAGTGATTTAAACAATATAATCATGAATGTATGACATTGACCATATCCATGTATGTTCTTTGACATAGAAGACTTGTCATTTAATTAATTTATTTTAATCCTAAGCCCATCCAAGGCATTCCACATAGGGAACCAAGGTATCACTCCAGGTGTACTATAAACCCATTTCCCTATGATCCCATCCATAGTATTCCTCATGAGAACCCAGGTATTTCCTAAGGAATGGTATAATAGAATTTCCATCTAAGCATGTCCTTGGAATTCCATCTGAGGAACCCAAGTTTCTCTCATGGAATAATATCATGAACTTCCCTCTAATTTCATCTTTATCATTCCAATTAAGGAACCTATTGGCCGGAGTAGGACACTCAATAGGGGGTGAATTGAGTTCCTATAAAAAAAAATTTAAAAACCTTGGTTAAAAAACCCCCACTTTAAAATCAAAACAGGACAGTTAATCAAATTAGTAAATTTATAATAGTTTGATTTTTTAATTAATTTCTCAAAATATTGATTAATTATTAGTTATATTAATTTTAAATATTGATATAACTTTTGAAACTAATTTACCAAACCAAATCAGTTATAAATACTATCCAAGATCAACTGTCAAAGTAAAACTTAGTTTTTTGAAATATGAGTGAAAACATAGTAAACTAAACCTGAAATAGCACAGTAGAATAAAACAAGAGCTTTAGTCTCAAGCTGATACTTAGTCCTCTCCACTTGGTGATCACCTACTATAAAGAGGTTTAAATTAATAAACTTTGATCCATACCCTAGATCTGGGTTTACAATAGCATATAGTGTTGTCCAGGTCAAGCTAGACCTCTACCACAGTTATTCATGGGCAATATATTACAACCAGGTCACATAGAGACCTCTTCCATAATTTTTCATGGGATAAATATGGTGTAAGATAATGGTAGTGTGAGGATATCTTGTATCCTCCAGCTTAGCACAGGATACAGGGTGTGTTTATACTACAGATACACACTCTGCTTGAAAAGTAATAAAATTGAACACAATAGAGAAAAAATAACGAGAGAAGGTTTAGAATGCTATGAGTGTTGTTCTTAAAGTTTTTGGACTCCTTGAATGTAGAAGAAGTGAATCTTGATTCCTCTTTTGGAAATAGACACCAAAACAGAGTGTCGTAGAAGCTCTGTGTTCTAGTTTCTAGAAAAATGAGATATTCTTCGAAGGTTTTCTTCTCTAGAGTTTGTTTGTTGAAAGGTTTATTAGAACTTTGATGAAAATAAATCTCTTTTTTATTTTCAGTTAGCTAGGATGTGTGTTCTTATTACTTTTATTTGTGGGTTCTCTTTATATGGTTGCTTGTGTGTGTGTTACACTTTTTTCTCAAGTGATTCCCTTTTTATATTCTACAGGTCCAAAATTAGGCATTATTGGGACATGTGTTGCACCTCATACCTCTAACATCCAAGTTAATGATATATGAAAAAAGTTATACAAGTAAATTAGTATCATTAAATAACCTAATATGACCATTGGATAAAATTTTCTAATTTATAGAGTAAAAAAAATTGAACAGTCTATCGGTGAGTCCTTATGTCGGTAGGTCACACTATCAGTGACTCCTTTTGTCAATAGTTTAGTGCATCAGTGACTCCTTCTATTAGTGAGTCATGTTGTTGGTAGGTCAATGCATAGGTAGGTGAGTTGGGTTGTTAGTGAGTCAGTTGGTCTGTTGGTGACTCATTTGATCTGTCAGTCAGTCATACTATCGGTGATTTATTTTTTCTATCAGTGACTCATTTGTTCTTTCGGTGAATCCTCTGTTATGTTGGTGAGTTGGGATATTGGTGAGTTATTCTATCAATGAATCAATTTTTCTTTTGGTGAGTTATAATATTGGTGAGTCAGTCTATCAGTGACTCAAACTTACAATTGTTGGTGACTCATACTTAGCCAATTTTTTTGTTTGTCTATCTTATAATATAAACATGTATATAATATGTTAAACTTATAATTGAACATATATAATCATAATTAATTAACTTTAAATATAACTAAATAGACATAAATTAACATGATAGAATATGATTGAACAATATTGAACATGATTTTTGATTATTAAAACTAGAGAGGTCCAACAATCTCCCCTTTTTGATGATAACAAATCAAGGAATTATAAAGTAAAATCATTTAATGATCAAATTATTCATTCTACTTACTATCTTCCTATTACTTATTTTTTTAAAATAAATTTTCCCTTTGTATATTTCCATAGAAATAAGGACTTATCTTTTCCCATAATTAATTATAGTTAATCACAGGTAAAATAAATAATTCATGTTCATTCTCCCCCTTTTGGGATTATCAAAAAGAATAAAGATATTAATAAAATAAGCATAACAGAAAGATAGAAATGAAATAACATTGAATTCCATAATCAATTTAAGGTATAGTGGATAAAAAAATACATTGTATTACAGAAAAGTGACATAAAATTAGCCCTATCAAATAGTGATCGACACTAATTCTTGTTCTTCAAAAGGATCATGTGCTTCCTTGACTTTGTTAGAAGGATCAACGGCAGGAGCAGGAGAGGTAGAAGTAGTATCTGGTGAAGGTTTAGAATGAATTGTGAGAGATTGAAGATGAATTATAGTAAACACTGAAGGTTCCAGGCTTGGACGAGTGGTGGAAGGAGTGCCAAAGATGATACATTGAATCTAGGTGAGGGTCTGAGCAGGAGTCATTGCCATAGAGGTATAGGTAGCAGGTTCCAGAGACGGTTTGATAGGTTCATCTTGTGGTGAAACAATTGCAGTACTTTGAACATGCGAATAGGGATTTATAAAATCAATGAAATCCATAATTATCTCTCCACCATACTGCATATCATTTTCAAAGTCTTCCTTAGTCTCTGTTTGTACCCAAATTTACCCTACCAGTAAAAGCGGTCGTTGAAGTACAAGTAGGGATCGAATCCACAGGGACCGAAGAAGAAACCTTGAGACACTTTGATTAGATGCGGGATTGGCTATGAAGTGGCCAACTATGGGTTCGATTTTGTATGGTTTTAAATAACACTAAGAAACCTAAGTTAATTAAATTAAAATAAAATGGGTTGATCTTAGGATTATGCTCGGGGTGGATTGAATGAATTTTATTTCTTTAGACAATTTTGGTTTTATTAATTCTTGATGAATCCATTCTTCAAAAATAACACTACCTTCATCATTTTCTAGTTTGGTGCTTACTAAACACAATTAATAATCCCCTATACACTTAGAGAACCAAATTCATGATCTCTCCGAGGTATATGGTCATTTAGTAATTGAATTTAGTTTTCTCAAACACAGTAAAGATGAAGAGTAGAAATAACTGAAGAATGGATGTCTTAAATTAATTATCCAATTAACAACAATTCGTTCATAAAATAACATTCAATCCAGCCTTTGCATCCTCCTAAGATAAACCCATTAAAGGTTTAGCCCTACATTGATGGTATACTCTCAATGGTGGGCAGAAGATGGCTAACAAGAATTGGATTGAAGAAATTAAAACCGTGGAAATAACGAGCACTCCTCCGTGTGTGTGAATGAAATTCACACCTATGTGTGAGCTAATTCACAACAACATAGAGATATCATTGTTCTTTGTGATAATAAAGTTTTAATAAATGAAATTGAAAATATAGAAGAGAAAGAAGTAGATTAAGAACATAAATATACAAAAAAGAAACTTACATGGAAATGGAAAACATTACAAAGGAAATTTGGAAGCATAACCTTACAATGAAACAAGAAACAAAAGATGATAAGAAAAATATCCACCCCTATTACCTTCACCACTAGCTCCTTATATAGGCATATTAAGATCCTTAGATCCATCCCCAAACAATTAATTCACCCCCCCAATAATTAATAGAGTCAAATGGAGGGTGAATAATCAAAATGAAATTGATGTTTCGAATTTGACCCGAAA